>OY776276.1:36335377-36440377 GCA_963675445.1 Linnaemya vulpina
CAAGACGGTTGTTTGAGCGCTTGATGAAACAAAATATTTAAGGGGTGGGGAGAATGCTCGTTTGTTTGCAAAATTTTTTTCACACACACAAGCTAAAAACGTTAATGGGTTTGTGCCTATGTCTGATGTAAATTCAAACAAATACGTGGAAGCATTAACCATCGTCAAATCAACAATTAATGGGCCAGCAGCAGATATACTTCTAAATTATAATACTATTTTGAATTTCGAAGCAATATGAAATAGGTAATTTCATGATCAAGGCAACAAGAGATAAGTTCACCAAAATGACAAGGGATTCCACAGTCATCCCTGGAAAAGGATGAGGGATTAGAGTGGAAATTTCAACCAAAACAGACAATTTCAACGATATAACAGCATCGAAATAACCCAACCTAGAGATGATAACATTATTACCACAACGGGAAAAAGTAGTAAGTAATGTTATAACCATAGTAAGCGTTTAAACTAATTGACGGGTTGCTCTGTATATTTGTGAAGGATGAAGATGGTGAGAAATATAAAATCTTTATAGATTGTGGTGCAACTCATAAGGATTTGATTATTGGATATAGCAAAAGAAGAAAACCAATCAGAATGATCACCATGCATGCTGCATCTATCTTAATTCATAAAAAGAAAATAAAATATTTAAGGAGGAACTAGAATTTTGTTTAAATCAAAAATAATGATTACGATTTGATGTTAGGAGTCGAAGGGCTAAAACAGTTAAATGCAGTATAGACATAGGAAAATAATTGTTTATTGTTTTTTGTTAATTGTTTAATTCATTTAAATCAGTGAATCTTTACACAAAATTAATTACTATATAGGAAATAAACAATATGAAGAGGAAGAAAAACAATACAATAAGTCCTTTAACTTTTATGACAATAGAAGTAACTATTAGGACAACTACTAAAGAATCAATCTGGACAAAGCAATATCCAGGTCATATGCATGATTCTGAGTTCATCAATAAAGACATATAAAAATTATTAAGTGATGGGATAATTGAAAGGAGCTACAGCTAATATATCTCACCTATGTTGGCAGTACATAAGAAAGGTGTTGACGAAAACGACAAACACAAAGGAAGAATGATAATAAGATAAAGGCAATTGAAAATTTCTTTATACCCAAAACTTTGAAAGATTTTCGTAGCTTTTTGGGATTAACAGATTATTATAGACGTTTTGTGAAAGATTATGCCCACGTCGCGAAACCACTAGCAATACATTTGAAAGGCGAGAACGCACATATTAGAAGAAATAAAAGTAACAATAAAGCAAATCAGTTAGACAAAGCTGCCGTAGAAGCAGTACAAAAGCTGAAAATTAAATTAAAAGAGCATGTTGAATTATTTCAACTTGATTATAATAAAGCATTTGAACTTACCAGGCATGCCTCCAACATAGGTATTGGAGTGTACAATTAGAAAAACGGCACAAAATTACCGCATTAATGGAAAGGAACTTTTGGCCATAGTTTGGGCCTTACAAAAACTGCAGAATTACATTAGGCATATTTTTACGGATCACCAGTTATTAAGTTATGCTATTTCAAAAAAGAATCCCAACCCTAAGTTAAAACGCTGGAAAGCTATAGAAGACTACGGCACTAAAATAAAACACAAAGTAGGCACTGAAAATGTACTAGCATATGCATTACCTTGTCAGTCTATAAATGACAATTATAGTCAATGTCTATAGAAGTCAATTGACACTGCGAATTCAGCAACTTCAAGTAGTGATATCATCAAAGCAGTTACCCAACCATTTAACTTATATAGTATTAAAGTAGAATTAGTACCAACCAAGTAGAAACTTAGTGGAAAAACGAACACGAACTATATTCTGTGGGAAAGTCCGACTAACAGAATTAAAACATTTTTACCTCCTAAGAGAATTAAATCGATACACACGGATATTGAAAACACATAAATATGGAAAAATTATCAAAGAAACCTTTAATGGAACTAATTTTGTTTATACACCAATAAAACTAAGAGACGTATTAGATAAAAATTAACAGATAACCATAGTCAAACAAACACATTATAGAGCTCATAGAATAAATAAATAATTGAAAAACACTATTAGCCAGAATTTAAAAAAATATGTAAAAAATATAATCACAATTGTTCAGCTTATTTATTTGGTAGATATAAAAGAAATCCCACGTAATGGTTCGTGAATCAACTGTACCAACACCGCCTTGATATAGATACACGCAGATATATATTGAAAATAATGAAAAAGAAAGAAAAATTAACTCCAGATTCGAAAAAATGCTGGACTCTATACAAGGAGAAACGGCTGAAACTCACATCGCAATGAAACTGATTCACGACCACTTTTTAACACTGGTCAGAACGATAAACGCTAAAAACAACCAGGACCTAGCTGAATCATTAAATCAAAATGATGTAAAATAATATAAAATAAATATAAATATAAAATATAAAATATCGTACATTTTTATGGCAAAAACCAATGACTCCATTATTACTATATACAAATACTCCATCACAAACAACTATTGTAAGTTCTATAAATTTACATCACTCAGCATTAACCATGGCAAAGTCTTCACTGACAAAGAAATCGCCCTCTGTAATAATGTCTATACTAGTGTATTTAAAATACAATATATAAAATAATAACATCTTCAGAATGATACTCGCATATATCATTCTAAAGGTCACAAACTACTATTTAACTTTAGGGACCATTATTACAACTTTCCTTTAACCTAAATATGAGGGATAAATTAAAGACAAGTTAGACTTTGCGATATGTTTTACCAGGAGGATTTATGTTTATATTTCCATATTTTCTTATTTTTTAATATGGTAGCACCAAACATAATTCTTCACTTGAAAAGTTTATTGCCCGCTTTCTCACAGCTCGAACAATTGTTTCCTTAGATGCTGACATTTTTTATTTTATAACACAAACTTCTATTTTCACAAACAAAAGCTGCATATATTTTCAAAACGTAAAAATAAGTGCGTCGTTGCCACTACAGGTTTTCTCGATCTAAATAATCTTTCAAAAGTAGTCGGTAATTGCTAGCGATATTGCCACACGATAAGAGATATACATTTAATTTTAGCGGCAAGTTGTAATAATGAAAAATTGCTATCGGCCAATTTACCGCTCTGTTATGCTAACTTTGGCATTTACTACCACTAACTTTCGCCAAGTAGTAATAATGGCCCTAAGAGAAATTAGGACTAGAGACAATTTTCAAGTTTTATATAACACAGAACTAGAAAGAATCAGACGTGAAATACGTATTAATCAGACGTGAAATACGTATTAATCAGACGAGACGATTAATTTTAAGTGAGTAGAGAATTACGAATCGGGAAGATTCATTTTAAGAGAAGGGAGAGTTGACTGAGGGTAGTTCTTTTTATTCAACAAAGACTTTCTATTTCTATCATTGAGAAAAGTACGTGTATCCTTATCTTCAAATATAAAACTAAGAACAGGTTTTGTCAGGCAGTTGCCGAATAAACATTGTTTTATTCTGATAAATTACAATTTTCTGTAATCGACATATCGTGTGTGTTTTTTGTCATTTGGAAAATATTTTCTATATTTTTCTTGAAGAAATAATATATGACTTTTTACTTATTGATTGTAATTCCAAAATAAATTAAGAGTACAATCATTCGTTGCAATGAATGGGGTTCATCCCCCGAACTATAATCGGTTTCGCGAGCTTGGCGAAATCGGAAAACAAAAGTAGCGAAAACAAACGTCCACGCTCAGAAGATTTTATCCCACTACCACAAACGCAAACATATGAACAGCAGCTACCCAAATATTTAGTAGTTTCAGCAGTATCACTAACAAAAGATCAAGAAGTCCTTCCAATCTCCTCATATAATGTCTTCAGAGTCGAAAAGGGTCTAAACCACATTTCACGTGATCGATTAGATGTAAACGAAATGAGAAACGGTGATCTATTGATTAAAGTACCAGATAGTAAGATCGCTGAAAGATTTTTGAAAGCAAATTATGTTGATAACATTCCTGTGAAAATTACGTTACATAGGACGCTAACACAGTTCAAGGTCGTATATTTTCAAAGAAAATCATAGATATTCCGGAGGAAGAACTTTTGGAATGCCTGAGAGAACAGAAAGTAGTAGAAGTGCAAAAGATTACCAGAAGAGAAGGAGAAAATATTATGTACACAGGTGCGGCTATAGTTACATTTGATCAAGTTCACAGACCAGAAAATTTAAAGTTGGGATGGGAAAGAGTCTCTGTGCAGGAGTATATTCCAAATCCAATGAAAATTAATTCTTGTCATAAATTGGGACACACAAAAAACAGATGTAAGAATGTCGCTCTTTGTAGAGAATGTGTTTTACCTCCGCCACATGAATTTTGTTCAAGAATATATTGTGTAAATTGTCAAAATAAAACACACGCATCATACGACTCAAACTGTCGTACATATTGGAAACATAAATCAGTGAATTATATAAGAATAAACAGAAGATGCACAACTAGAAGAGCTATAATGAAAATCCGTCGCTTAACACACTAACCCCTGTTGCAAGAAAAGGAAAAAATCTGCACACCTACGCTCAAATTGTAAGCAACAACTACAACAATAATCTTACAAACTTCACAACCAAGCTACAAGAAAATAACAAGTATGACTCAAAGCAAAAATCTAAAAATTCAATATAATTCAAATCAACCAATACAATTAATTCTGAAAAATAAACAATATAAAATCACCACTCTCTTATTAAAAATGGACAAGATCTAAACTTATTACCTAATCAAACATCATCTACGACTAAAATCACTCAATCTCAACAAAAATCTAACTCACAATTTAAAATCTCAATCATTTTCAATTATCAACAGTTTATCTTCTATATTCGCAAATGTTAAAATAAACTCTGAAGCAATGTTAAATGATAACTCATTTGATGAAGAAATTTTCGTAGACAACTATGGTGATAATTTATCAACAGATATGTTAGTGGAAAAAAATCTAACAGAAGAAAATGTTTTAAATTAAGGAATAAATTTAAACAGCCCACCTAGAACAAATACAATTGAATCCGGGGGTGATACAACACCAGGTACTCAATTGTATAATAAATTCCCCCAGCTAAATGTTCTATTACTCCTAACACATTAAGAAAAACAAGACCCTTAATAGAAAAAGAAACAAAATAAATTTTTCTTAGTTAATATAATGGATATTGGTATTAATATAAATCTTCTTCAGTGGATATACAAGGATTTATCAATCATACATTCGCATTGGAACTCTTAATTTTCAAATATAAACCTACAATTTTAATATTACAGGAAACAAATATTGTTAAGAAAAACATCTTTTATATCTACCAGGATATAAAGTATATCATCACAACAAGGATGACTCATATGCTAAATCAGGTTTAGCAATTTTAATTAAGAATAATACAAATGTAGTAGCACACAATACATCTGCAGGTGATTTACTTTTTCAAAGCGTAACCATAAGTTGTGGAAAGAAAATATGTATAACAAACATTTACAATGGTTAATGATATTTCTCTCGATAGTGGTATGCACCATATCTTACTGGGGGATTTTAACGCTTAAAATATTTTATGGGGCTCTTCTTTCAAATCAACTAGTGGACGAATATGGGAGAATTTTGAATATTGATATTGAATGATGGCTCACCAACATTATTAAATACCAGAAACACCCTAACCTGTGTGGATGTTTCCATGTCCAGTGCAAATATTGCCCGAAATTTAACTTGGTCACGTTTGTCAATGCCAGAAGTTGGAGATCATTTTCCTATACAAATTTTTAACAATATTGAAAGTTATTCCAAAAAGTTTTCACCATGTTTTCGAGACAAATCCGCTAACTGGCCAAGGTTTGTCGAAAAAGTAGCAGCTGTTGCGTCTCAATTTGAGAAATCATCAAACATCAACAGAGAATCAGCACAAATTAAACGCATTATTCGTAAGGCAGCAAATGAAACTATACCAATTAGCAAAAAGCCGAGTGTTAGAAATACTCCAGTCTGGTTCAATACAGTCATTGCCAAATTGATTCGTATCAAACAACAGACTTGGAAGATATTTAAGAGACACAGAACTAAAATCAACATTCTTGAATATACAAAAGCATGTGCAGAGGTTAAGAGAGAATGCCGTCTCGCAAAAAAGCAAACTTGGGAAAAATTTTTGAATTCGTATAGACCAGAAATGGACATCAGATACCTATAAAAAATTTAAATTCAAATAAATCCAGTAGTTTTCCCAACATAATAGTTAATGATACTAGAATATCACATCCCAAGGAGATAGCTGAAAAATTTGCAGTTTTTTGGAGCTCTCTCAGCTCGGATAATGCTTTCGATACAGAAGTGATATCAGAAAAAAGAAATTTTAACATTACTAATTATCTAGTACAAAATCAAAATTATGAAAAGTAAAGTAGAAATGGCAGAATTAAATAATATTTTAAAAACGCTTAAAGGAGCCACGCCATCACGGGATAAAATAACTTATTCAATGATATCAAATTCTCCAAATGTCCTTAAATCTCGTCTGTGCGATCTTTATAATAACATCTTGATCACACATATTTTTCCACATGATTGGAAAACAGCAATTCTAATACCTATACCAAAACCTGCTAAAAAAAAACCCAAATCAGATCGAGGGATACAGACCTATTTCTTTATTGCCGGTACTATCGAAAGTACTTGAAAAAACTTTGGCCAGACGTTTCTGGAAGTTCACAAGAAATAAAATTTCTAAGCTGCAACATGCTTTCATACCCAGGCATGGAGTTCACAGTGTTTGCCATCAACTAGAAGAACAATTACGCAAAAATCTGAAAAACGGCAAACATTCTTTGGTTCTCTCAGAAGATATTGAAAAAGCATTCCATAAAGTTGTATCTACGTATGTAATACTGGAACTTCAGGAATGGAAAATGCCAAATGCTATATTGAAAACTGTGTTATCTTTTCTTCAAATCGTCAAATAATTGTAAGGGTGGACGGATATATGTCTTCAACCTACCCACTTGATAATGGGATACCATAGGGATCGCCATTATCAGTTGTGCTTTACACGGTATATGCGAATTCATTGGCTAAAGCCATTGGGAACATTCCTGGCATAGATTTTATAGGTATTTATGCTGATAATATTTTTGCTGTGGCTTCCGGCAATTTTGATGTGGTTAGTTCTAATTTGAAAAATTTAGATATGGCAGCTCATCAGTGGGCAATAAGTAGAGGTGCTAAGATTCCTCCAGATAAAACAGAAATTTTGCAGTATGCAAAAAAAGAAATTGTGTTGTAAACAATATTTTGATTAGAAATGTTAATATTCGAATTGATGAACAAATGAGATGGGCTGATTTTTACTAGGAACATGCTTTGGAATACTCACATTAAACATTTGATATTTAAACTAAGTAAAATCAATAATTTGTTAAGGCTAATTTCTTCAAGAAATAGAGGACCGCATTGAAGTGGCTTTGAACATTTGTCGATCTTTGACAATTGGATCCATATTGCATTGTATGACTTTGTATGGATGGACGTCAAAGAAAAATATTTCAAAATTAAATACTTCTCTCAATAATTGCTTCAGGTCTGCTTCAGGTTTACTTCGAGCTACACCAATACAGAAGCTAAGGATTGAGGCCGGTTATACAGATTTTCAAAATATATTGGAAAAGACATCAGTAGGTTTGGCATCCAGATCTATTACCATACAAGCAGACGGCTTACATGAAGTTTTTTGGAAACATATTTCAGAACAGTCCAACAGAACATCATCAGGAATAGGTGAAGTTGTATTGTAATCCTAGTAAACCAAGTAATCTTTCGTCACATATGGTCAATAAATGTATTACAGTAGATGATCGTTTCAATACCCACAATAAGAATCAAGTAAATCCTAGAAGTTTCAAAAAAATGCTTGATCCTTTACACTGATGGATCTGTTCAAAATGGAATAATATCTTATGCAGTAGTTCAACAAATAACTTTGACTAATTATAATATTATTAAGCAGACCAGATTACCGGATCATTCGGGCATTTTCACAGCAGAAATGGCGGCGATAGAAGAAGCTATTCTTTTCTCAGGTGGTAACAATCAAAGTGCTATAATTTGTACTGATAGTCTTAGTACCACCAGAGCTTTTAAAAATAATCTTAATGGCACATATGACAACATAATATTTAAAAAATTAAAGCATAATGTTGTAATTCTTTGGATACCATCACATATTGGTATTCAAAGAAATGAGAGAGCAGACATTGCCGCAAAAGAAGCTTTTAACATACAACAAATAGGTGAATCTGCCTGTTTCCCTATAGCTATGACTAGCATTTTTAATGCTATGTATAAAAAACATCAAAACCCTACTATTACAAGACCAAAATATTTCAACAACCTAACAAGGCAACAATGTATAATGTTAGCTAGACTTAAGCTGGATTCACCCATGGTTTCAGAACGAATTTCACGTTCTGAAAAATTTTTTTTATATGTAGTTTGACGTTTCTGTTTTAGAGAGTGAGAGAGAGAGCGAAAGAGAGCAACGTGTTTCGGAACCTGAATTGGTTTAATTTTAATTCAGGTTCCGAAACATTGCAACTGTGCTGCCAAAAAGTTCAATTTCTTAAGTAAAGTAGAACTGAGATGCCACAACATATTATATGTACATATGTATAGTAAAATACAGAACTTGTTTTATACTTTTGTATGTATAACAACACACTTGTTTCATATTGTTTGTGTATATAATAAAATACGAAGCACTTGTCTTGTATTGTTTGATATTAAAAAATATATAACTGGTGAATATTGTTATAAATAAAATTAAGTAAATAGTGGTATTGCCCAATTGTAAACAAATGCTTATTAAAATGAAGTATTTATAATAAGTCAAAATCTTATAATACAATGCAATATACATATGTATATATATATATATATATATATATATATATATACATATATATATATATATATATATATATATATATATGTATTGCATTGTATTATAAGATTTTTACTTATTATAAATACTTCATTTAAATAAGTTTTTACTGTAAAACTTTTTAAATATTAATTAGGGCGTTTTGCATTAATAACAAAAACAATTCATTAAATAACGAGAACAGTAAAAAAAAAATAAAAAACATAAAACAAGAAAAAATTTCCACGATCACAGGTTGTTGATGGAGTTGGATAGGTTATTAAACGCAGCAGCGATCTCTTTCAGCGCTTCTCCCATTGTTTTAATGGCCTCTGCCATAATTTTGGTGGCTTCAACAGCCGCTGCGTTTGTTTCTGCTAGCATCTATTAGAAAAGAAAATACCCGTAATAATGAGAATAGTGAATTTTTAGAATTAAACAATCATATGCACCTTTGAGGTGTCAGCTTGCTGTTTTGCGATTTCCAGCATTTTGTTCCATCCATCGCCATCACCATCCAGCTTTCTCTTCGAACTCCCCCGAGGTGTATTTCTTCCTGTCGTCTTGGGAGTCTCGAGAACATTTCTTGTCGTCGCTGCCATTTCATTTAAGACTGTCTCGTCTTCCTCCTCGAGCCGTAGTTGAAATTGCTAGTAATGAAAAGAATTGAAAAAAGAATTTTAGAAAATTTACATCGTTTAAGCTTACCTCTTCCAAAGGCACATTCTCTGCAACAGTGTCGTTCCCCTCAATATAATCGCTACCAATGTATGTAATAATAATACATATAATATTAAATAAATTTTTTACTTACCTTGTACAAAAATAATAAAACAAAAACTAGCAACGAAAAAAGGGAGTGAGTGCACAAATTATTTATCACTGTTTTTTTATTCTTCTATGTGATTTTCGCTTTTTGACAAAGATGCCACTATTTTAAAATTTTTAACAACAATTGTAACAAGAGGTTACTGAATAGAGCAATCGTTAGTGCAAACAATAACAATAATTGTTAAATTTAACAACTGTCGAATCGTTAAAAGTTACTGAATCTTACTACAGAGGCAGCTAAATTCAGCGGTATACGTGCATATATGGAAATGTACTATAATGAAATAAAATGAAATTATACGTCTAAATAAATAAATCAATAAAATGCAGAATATCTTGGACTTTCGACTAGTTATGGTTGATGTGTTTACAGCTTATACATATACTACATATGTACATGTATTGTATGTATAAAATGTTTGCATGTCGAATTGCTTCTCTAAAGAGAGTAAGCCTAAAGATTTCCAATTGCTATATTTCTTCAGATATCGATATATAGAGTGGTTACTGTATTCAATATAAAATTTCACATCTTTACACCAATGAAACAAACCATAAGAATTGACAAAGTATCTATTTAAGACGTCTTATGATTTTAGACGATTAACATGTTTTTATTATTTCTTTTAGGTATGCTAGTGAAAAACTCAATGCTAAGCCGGGATTTTTTGCCACCCTTGTCCATACTGTAGTGCAACTATTAGGTGACACTTTTCCTGAAGTGAGGAAAGATCCTCAGCATATAATAGATATTATAAATGAAGAAGAGCAGCAGTTTTTAAAGACGTTAATAAGAGGGCGTAACTTGCTGAATAGAACTATTTCTAAATTGGGGGATAACAATGTCATTCCTGGTGATGTAACATGGCGTTTATACGACACGTATGGCTTCCCGATAGACTTAACTCAGCTAATGGCTGAAGAAAGAGGACTGCAGATCGACATGAGTGGTTATGAAAAGGCGAAGCAAAATTCATATATTCTTTCGCAAGGAAAGAGTGCTAATAAAATAGATGAAATAAATCTTGATGTCAATGCGATCTCGGAACTTAAGGAAAATCTTAATATTCCTATTACGGATGACTCCTTTAAATATAAATATGAAAATATTTCCGACGATCCGTGTTCTGAATATAAATTTGAACCTTGCACAGGGAAAATTGTTGCTATACGTTACGAAAATACATTTGTTGATGCTATTACTTCAGGTCAAAAAGCAGGTATAATTGTAGATAAAACAAATTTTTATGCGGAAAGCGGTGGTCAAATTTTTGATCAAGGGGTTTTAGTAAAAGTTGATAATGATGACATCGAATTTCTTGTTGATCGTGTATTCAATAGAGGTGGCTATATTCTACACATAGGTATTGTGGAAGGAAATCTATCGGTTGGGGATGAGGTTAATTTACAAATTGATTCAATTCGTCGGTCGTTGATTATGAAAAATCATTCAGCAACTCATGCTCTAAATCACTGCTTATTACAAGTTCTTGGAAAAGACACTGATCAACGGGGATCTCTTGTAGTTCCAGAAAAATTACGTTTCGATTTTAATTGCAAGTCCGCAATGACTATTGAGCAGATAGATAAAACTGAGCAACTAATTAAAGATATTATTTACAAAAATGTTCCTATTTATGCGAAGGAATCAAAACTGACGGTTGCTAAAAGCATTAGAGGACTTCGTTCTGTATTTGATGAAGTTTATCCAGATCCCGTACGGGTTATATCATTTGGTGTGCCCGTCGAAAAGTTGGAACAAAATCCTGACTCTGAAGAAGGAGAAAAGACTTCTGTTGAGTTTTGCGGTGGCACCCACCTCCGGCGTTCAAGTCATATTGTCGACATTGTAATAAGTAGTGAAGAGGCAATAGCTAAGGGAATACGACGTATAGTTGCATTAACTGGACCAGAAGCTTTAAGAGCAATAAAAAGAGCAGATTCATTTGAAAAGCAAATACTTAAATTGAAAGACGCCATAACAATTGGTTCGAAAAATTCAAAAGAATATATTAAGGAGATTGTTCAATTAACTGAAGAAATCTCTCATTCAAATATTTCACATGTCAAAAAGGATCAAATGAGAAATTTTCTTAAAAATTTAAAAAAAAATTTAGATAATAAGGAACGTGCTGCGAAAAATGCTGTGTCTGTAACGGTTCTTGAAAAGGTAAAAGAAATATGCACAAAGTATCCAAACATACCTGTTATTGTAGAGCAACTGGAAGCATATAACAATACAAAAGTTCTAGATGGTGCCCTTAAATTAGTTCGTTCTTTAAACCCCCTTACTTCAGCTATGTTTATATCTATTGATACCGATTCAAAAAAACTATTTTGTTTAACTTCAGTTCCGGAAAGTGCTATTGCAAAAGGTCTAAAAGCTAACGAGTGGGTTCAGCATATATCGACAGCTATAAACGGTAAAGGAGGTGGAAAACCGGAATCAGCTCAAGCATCTGGTTCAAACTACGAAAACGTTAACGAAGTAATTAAAATAGCAACTGAGTTTGCCGAATTGAAGTTGAGTAATTAAGACAATTTTATAAATATTACTTAATATTGGACATAATCAAGTTTATTTTGCATTTGATTTTTGGCTTTTGGAATAAATGTATTGTTAAAATTTTGAATTTAATTTATTTTTCGTATATTCATGATCGCTTTTCTTTGCTAATTAAGTATGATGTATTTAATGTACAAAAATCAACGCATTACATGTTTTAAAAAGCCGTTTTAAATAGAGCGTCTAAACTTACAACCCGAAATTGTTTTAAATACAAGGGTTCCTTGAAATTTCTATAGAAATAATTCTTATATAAGCCCATGGTCGCATTTTATTTACTTATTACCAAAAAAAGTTAGTGAAATATATTGGCAACAGCATAAAAAAAAGATCTGTAAATGCGTTTAATATTAAAAATAAGAATTTAGCAAGAATGTATATATAAGTTTTATCTATGTTCAGAATATATAAAACCCTACAATATGGGAGTGTGTTTTGCCAAAGATTACAAATTTATAAAGATGTTGCAATGCCATGCATTATTCTGCCACTGCTGTTATTGATGGGATTTTGGGAAAATCCCCTTGTGTATGACAAATCCTGTGGTGACCATCAGGAAGCAAATTTTTGCAATCGAATTCACATGTATTCTTGTTCTCTTTCATTTACCCTTATCTGAGAGAAAATTTTGGTTATCTTTTTAATAATACAACTTTTGACTTCAACTCATATCCCAAAATCAAAAAAAAAAATTCTTTAAAATGTCTATAATCTTATCTTTGTGAGAAAATCTTTTCAGATTTAAAATTTATTTGTTCTAAATAGCGCAATAAGTTGAATTACTATATTAGTAACAGCAAATTGTTTTTGCCTGTGTGTTTATTTGCTTCACTCACACAACACTAGATTTGTCTTGTGCACCACTGGACGAATAATAGAGTTCTCATCAATGGAGAGCAAAGTACCAAAATGGAAATAAACTCTCAGCAAAAGCAATTCATACTTATGAACATTGTTTATGCCAATGTTTGTGTTCACATTGCCAATGTTTTGCCCACCAAGCAAACATATTTGCTTTCAGATAAGCATGTACTAATTAAAAATATTATGAGATCAAGCCTTTTCTTAGTTCTATAGCATTTAAAAAACAATTAATTTCTTTTGACTTTCTAAACAAAATAATAAAACAAATATTCTAAACTTAGCTTTAGATTGTAAAGTAAAATTATCAGGCATGTCACGAATTCCGTTCGGAATTGATATGATTCCGTAGTTGCACTTCCGTACGGAATGATTTTAGCTTCTATAGATTCCGTTCGGTTTCATTAAACCGCAAAAGATATGATACCACTTTTTATGTATGAAGTGCGGTAACGCAACAACGAACATAGCAAAACAAAAAGCAGTTATTCCTAAAAATCAACAAAATAGAATTAAAACTTAAATTCTTATTGTAATACAAAAATAGTTATAGAATTAAAAGTTGAAAATAAAAAATTTTTAGAAGAACAAATGTATTAAAAATTTCCGGAATATCCGTAATTGTAGCAGCCAAAGAAAATTAAAAATATTTAGAAAAATTACGACGCAGAGTTTTAAGGGATGCTTGAAATTATTTCATTACGTTTTGTGCCTTTTCGTAGTTGTATCTGCTACCACTAGAGATTTCTTTTAGAAGAACTTACTAGAGTTAAAGTACGGTAGCACTAAACAAATTCCGTATTTTCTTTTATCTTTTAGGAAGTATTTACAGAAATGTTAATATTTTATTAAAGCTGAATCAAAAAAAAAATTCTTAGATAAATAAACAACAAAAAAATACAATATCCTTTACTAGTAAAAAGGTGTTATGAGTACTGTATACACTTTTAAAATGCATAAAATATCAATTGCACATAGAAAACTGAAAGTGGTTTTATTCCGAAAAATTGTTTCCTTTTACTTTTTCTACAGAAGCAAAATGCGGAATCAATTCCACTTCCGAACAGAATTTATCTTTGTGACATGGCTGTATATATTATAAACAAAGTTTAGGGAAGTACACACACCATATAAAAATCTCGACATAAATGTAAACGACCACAGCTCAAAGCAACCAACATATATTTTTATTTTCATATATATGTGTGTCTCAAAATTTTTTTTCGGAGTCAAACTTATACTTTTTTTGCGTAAAATACTAAGGGCCATTATTACAACTTGACGACAAAGTTGGTGGTAGTAAATACCAAAGTTAGCATAATAAGGGCAATTATTACAACTTGTCGACAAAGTTGGTGGTAGTAAATGCCGGTAATATTAAATGTATATTTCTTATTGTGTGGCAATACCACTAGCAATTACCGACTACTTTTGAAAGATTATTTAGATCGCGAAAAATTGTAGTGGCAACGACACACTTGTTTTACCTTTTAAAAATATATGCATCTTTTATTTGTGAAAATATAACTTTCTGTTATAAAATAAAAAATGTCAGCATCTAAGGAAACAATCGTGCGAACTGTGAGAAGACGGGCAAAAAAACTTTTCAAGTGAAGAAGACCTATGTTTGGTGCTACCATATTAAAAAATAAGAAAATATGGTAATATAAACATAAAGCCTCCTGGTAAAACTTATTGCAAAGTCGAACTTGCCTTTAATTTATCGCACATATTTAGATTAAAGGAAAGTTGTAATAATGTAAATGTATATATCCGACCGATAAAATCTCACTTTAAGATAACATCAAATTGTAATAATGGCCCTAAGAAGTTTACGTCTTGTTCGATTAGAACAGTTCAAACACACAGTTTCAAGTGTATAAATATTTTAAGTTCGTGTATGTATGCGACAAGAAAGTATATGTACGATAGACAGATTCGAGTATATGTATGATATGTAGATTCTCGTGTGCCTGAATTTTAAGTAAATGTGTATTAGCGTTCATGTAGCTAATAATGCGTACATACATATATGTACCAACATATTTTTGTTTCTTAAATTGTTTATGGCAACTACATATGGTTGAGTATGCAGAGCAAATAGCAATAGCAACTAGAAAAATCTGATAAACGTAAATAACAACAACAGCAATTTTTTCAATAGTATTTATACTATATAATTCATTAGCTGCAACAAAGAAAAAATATATATATTAAAAATATTAAATTAAACTGTTATTCAGTTTTTTCTATGTAACCCGATTCTGAATCATATCGTATAACTTTTCAATATCATAATATATCATCAAATGTTCTTCCTTTCCAATTATTCTGTTTATTTCTTTCAAATTTATTTTGTAGACTTTAGAATTGACTCCGAATTTATATAATTCTTTTTTTTTACCGAATTGAAGCTTTCCTTCAAACGAATCCTTTTCCTGCCTTTGAATTAAGATTTGGTTATTTGCAAACTGCAAAAGTCTTTCTGTTACCCTAATATGATCTAATCCATTATTTTGAGCGCTGTGAGCTGTTGGTATCGGAGGATTTTGTATTGTTCTATTTTCTTCTTTTGGGTTCCAAGTTGAACGCATTCCTATACACAATTTAAAAATACAGTTTTACTTTTTTGAGTATTCTTTCGAAATGACTCTTTAAACCAACCTTGCTCTCAAAATTACCATAGCAAATATATTTCATTCTGCACATTTCTCCATCCTTGATAACACATCCGCGATTTTATTTTCTATTTCCTGTACGTGGTCTATATCAAACTCATATTCTTTGAGCCGAATCATCTTTGAATTTGGTTCTTTCAAACTAGATAACCAAATTATTGTTTTATGATCCATATGCAATTTAAACTTTCTTACATAAAAATAATGTCGGTATTGACCGTAAACCCAAACAATAGCCAGCAGTTCTTTCTCTATTACATTATAATTGATTTAAGGCTCCATTAGCGAGACGCTAAAACGCAAGCGCAGCGCAACGCGCTAACGCAACTCCGCTTATAGAATGCTTAAAAACGCACCATGTGTTTTTACAGAAAAAAATTGTGTATGTACATATATATGCATATGTACATACAACAAATTGTAGTTTTTAAAGTTAATTGAGTGATAATATTAAAAAATAAGATATGTATATTGTAAAATGGATATGGAAAATATATGTTTATTTGTTTAAACTTTTTACGTTTGTGCAAAATGTCACAGAATACTGTTTAGCTTGTGGTGTTTATCATTTAAAAACAAAAAATCAAAACATCTGCTTGAAACAGTGATGGCACTTTCCTTTTTGCGCTTGTACAGAAAACGTACGAAATGGTATAAATAGTACATTACTTTATTTTAAACTTGTGATCGATGTAACATCTTCATTATATGTATATCTGTATTATAATTTTACTAATACATATATTTTATAAGGGTGCTGCTGGCTGAAGTAGTGAACACAAGGCAACAATGCCTTAGATCCCGAAATTAACTTCGCCCTCACTCATGAATATGGTTTCGAAACTTTCTGACGTATTAATGCAAGATTGTGTTTATTATTATCGGGTTGTCTCAATAGCATCGTACTGGTCGCTTAACATCCACACATTTGCCTGCATGTACATACATAAATTACATATGTAATAATATTGGTAACAAATGAATTTATGCCCACGCGTTCATATATCTGCATATACATACGTATGTATAATATTAACCTCTACTATTGTGCAAAAAACATTTACAGTCTTTTGTGATTTTATAAAGTAAATTAAGTTACATAGCAAATTAATTTATTGAATATGCTATATATATCTACAAATGTATCAACTATATCAAATATCAAACCAAACAAGTACAAAAAAAAAGCTTTTGTGCCGCACTCTCATTCAACATACATACATGCCATCACTCTTGCGTATTTCTGCGTAAAATTCTATTTTCTGTAGGTTGTCTGCGCTGCGTTGCGTTTTTCAGCGCTCAATTAAGCATTTTCGCAATTTTCCAACAGATTGGATCAGCTGACGCGTTTGCGCACCGTCGCGTCTCGCTAATTGGGCCTTTAGTGCTTTATTAAAAGTTCTCGAAGCAAGGGCTATAAAATCATTTTTGTGAGACAGCATAACACTCAATGCAAAGTTGCTGGCGTCTGTTGTAAGTTTAAAATTCTCTTGAAAATCAGGATACCGCAATACCATATACGAAGTCAATATCTCGCAATTTCTGAAAAAACTTTCTATAATCGGTGTCATTTTCGTTGATCTGCCCGGCCATCGTTAGTAGAAAATTACGTTTTTATTTTATCATTTTCATACTGGTAGAATTCCTTGGTCAAGTCCAATGTAGTAAACTAATTTTCGTCCCAATTTATCCAACATATCGTCAATAATAGGTAAGGGGTATTTATCCTCTCTTGTCACAAGATTAAGCTTTCTATAATCGATTACTATCCTCCAATCTTTTTGGCTTATTTTGTTATCTTTCTTTGGTACCACCCAAATTGGGGAATTATAGGGAAAATTACTTGGAGTGATAACACATTGTTCCAACATATCGTTTATCTGTCTCTTAACTTCCTCTCTATGAACCCCTGGATACTAGTACGATTTCGTATAGACCAGTATATCATTATTAGTAGGGATCCTGTGTTTCACTTCATTCAGCAGGTATTGTTTAAAATGTTAAAAAAAAATTCAATTCGTTGTCGTCTCTTCTAACAAGAGTCGAAGTTGTTTAGAATAAACAAACTTTTAATTATAATATTAAAGCCATACACGTCTGACCTTAGATATATTATAAAATGTTTCGAAATGTTTTTGGTCATATAAAGTCCTATATAATCACCAAAAGTTTCATAGCATGATTATAATGACGTGTTGCGTGCTGCATAATTTCCTAAATGTACCTATGTATATAACTGTGCAATAAATGAAATTGGAAATTTAACCAAAATCCTTCTCTAATACAACCGAAAGCAACAACACATCTTCTTTAGTGCGATTCTGTAACTTTAAACAATAATAGACATTGTCAACGTAATATGTTGCTTGCAGTAAGGATTTTGATATTTTGTAAATAACAAATAACAACATTGACAAAATTTTAATTCAAGTGACATCGCTGTGAAAACATATGTCATAAAGCGAAAATAAGTAAAGAAAACAATACAAAAACATTGCCGCCAAAGCAAAAATCATTTTTTTTTCAATTTAATATATTTAAAATTTTTGTAAGGTAAGTATAAAATAATTAAATATAGTTAATGAGAAATGTAGAATAATCTACTTAATATAGAATGGATTCTCAAAGTGCCCCAAAAAGATGTCGTGCATCCGTAGAACAATTAAATTTCATGGTGGATTTCATGACAGACTGCAAGGATCTAGCCGGAGAACGACCCCAAAATATGCACGGGAAATTGGAAACCCACAAAAAGTGGGCAGGGTCAACGGAAACGTTAAACAGTCTTGGAGGTGCAGTCACATCTGTGGATCAATGGCACAATGGGAGTATTCCCTAAAATTATAATTTCTATTTTTTTAATGGTGCTACAACTTTCTTAGGCTTGGAGAGACTAAGTAATAAAGTGTCGCGCACAAGTAATAAAGTGCGTGACCGCAAAAGACAACAGTCCTTAACGGACAGTTGAACCAGTTTCTGAAATGGAGAAAAGAATAATGCCATTTATTGGACAGGAATATGTTGAAGGAAGTGGAATTGTTGCTGAAAACGTTCCTGAAACTGAAGTACATAAGTTGTCAGAAATTGGTTTTAAAGTTAAATTTTATTTAGTAGCTTTCTTTTTAGGAACTGCAACTGCGTCTGCAAGGAGAAGAAATTTTGGATTTTGTTGCAAATATACCTTTTTCTGCCAGAAGTACCCCGCAAAGAAGTAATAGAAGAAAATGGAAATGATATACAGTGCTTAGAGGTATGTAAATCTTCAAATCGCATTTCTAAACATCATAGTGTATAGTATTAGCTGAATCAAATGCTGCAAATACTAAGGCAATAGAAATGATGGCAAAAGCTATTCAAACCACGGGGGAAGAGCTGAAACAAGTAAGCGAAGCTTTCAATGAGGTAGCTAATGCTATTAACAAAATTGAATTGTGTTGTGTTATGTTAATAGGTTTATAAACCGAAGTTCTTTTTTTTATTTTTTATTGTTGTTTATTTATTTTCATTGTTTTAAGTTTCATTTATTTATTGGTTTTTGTTAATATGTTGTTTTAAGTTTTATCTATTATTTGTTTTTTGTAAATGTAATGTTTTAATATTAGTGATCCAAATTTTCTTTTATAGTTTATTGTTTTTAGTTTTAAGAAATGATGTGCCTTACATTATTTTTATATATTACTTTGCTTTATTTTTTGAAATTTAATTAATAAAGACTGATGGAAAAGATCGGAAGAATACCAACTATTTTGTTTGTTTTTATAAAAGTTATGTGTACATTTAAGAAGTACAACATATTAGGATACAAATCACCTCATATACAAACTACATATGTAAATGTGTGCTTTTTTCTTTTTTGTACGTTATTTTTTTAAAAAGTTATTTAATAGTACTTCTAGTTTCAACTAAAATTATTAGAAATAATTCCTTCTTGCACACGTTTTGCTGTTGATGATGGCGCTTCTTCGGCAACATAGGGACTCTATCCACTCATTATTCTCTTGTCACTCAAATTTATGTTATGAAGAAATGCCCCAGCATTGACAATTTTTCCTGTGAAACTTGGCTCATACAAAAAGATTCCCTGTTGAGACAAACTGCTCCAAGTTACCTTTAAAACACAAAAGAGTCTCTCAATTGGTTTTCTTGCTTTGCACAAAGCCTCATTATAGCGAAACTTCGATGTTCCTTCTGGTTCGTGCACTATAGCTTCAGATATAAGAATCATGCCTAGCTCCCGGTTGTTTAGCATTAACGTTCAGAATTTTTAGATTCGGATTACATATCTCTGATTAAAATTGCTATGACAATTTATTGAAAAAGATTAATTAAATCTAAATTTATCATTTTGACGTTGATGGTTGACATAACCAAAATCATGAGGAGGATTTTTTGTTGCTAACATTGAAACTTGTTTACAATCAACAGCACCGATTGTACATCCTACAAAAGGCGAGGATGAAGCAGCAAAAACTCTTTTTGCTTCTTGACGCTCGTTTGAGTCATTGGAAACCTTACATATTTACAAAACATGAGGTCATTTATAGCATCCGTCACGCGATGTATGGAACGGCTAATCGAAGATTGGCACATTGAAAAGCCCCACTTGTTCACGTACAGAGCGTTGGTAGCATTCTGTGGCGTTAAATCTAAGAGTTGCTAGAACCTAAAAAAGGTAAATGCAGACTGTATTTGTAAATTTACTACTGTATAGTCACGTATTGTTTTATAGGGGTATATCCCACGGGCTCTATGGTCAATGTCTATGATCAGATATAATTCAAAAGTATATCATATTATATTTTTCCCGACGTTTCGTTCGCTTTTTGCAAACTTCTTCAGGGGTTGTATTTATTGTTAATTTTATCTAGCACAAAATTAAGAAAAAAAAAAATATATATAAAAATTATATAAGATATATATAAGAAATTATATAAGATCTTTACAATGGTTTTTCTGGTATATTACAATTCCTTAACTTACGATTTTATGTTTTCAACATTATACTTAATACTATTGTCAGTTAACTTAAAATTTTTTTTGTTTATGGCAATTGAATATTGGAGCTTTATATTATCCTTGTCTTCTTTATAATTCATCGTTCTATGTATTTTCTCTTGTATGCGTAGGCTCTCTATAGTGAAACGTTTATTTGTCATTTTCTCTTTGTTTAAGATTTTAACATTGTTAAAGACCAAAAACGAACAATAGCATATAAATCAAACAGAACTCTCAGACACATATACACAAACACAAAATCAAAACCAGAAAAACTAAAAATTGATCATGTTGTGTATGAAATCAAATGTGAGGGAAATAAAAATGAAAAATGTGAGGAAGTATATATTGGAACTACAAAGAGAAAATTGGGAACAAGGATAAAAGAGCATGAATCGGACATCAAGAAAGGAAAAGAAACAACAGCACTTTCACAACATGCAAAAGAGAAAAATCACAAAATAGACTTTAACAATGTTAAAATCTTAAACAAAGAGAAAATGACAAATAAACGTTTCACTATAGAGAGCCTACGCATACAAGAGAAAATACATAGAACGATGAATTATAAAGAAGACAAGGATAATACAAAGCTCCAATATTCAATTGCCATAAACCAAAAAATTTTAAGTTAACTGACAATAGTATTAAGTATAATGTTGGAAACATAAAATCGTAAGTTAATGAATTGTAATATACCAGAAGAACCAATGTAAAGATCTTATATAATTTCTTATATATATCTTATATAATTTTTATATATATTTTTTTCTTAATTTTGTGCTAGATAAAATTATAAAATTAACAATAAATACAACCCCTGAAGAAGTTTGCAAAAAGCGAACGAAACGTCGGGAAAAATATAATATGATATACTTTTGAATTATATCTGATCATAGACATTGACCATAGAGCCCGTGGGATATACCCCTATAAAACAATACGTGACAATACAGATTGGTCAAATAAACAAATAACTTACTACTGTATAATTATTGAAATCTTACCTGTTTTTCAGTTGATAATGCTGTTATCCTTGAGCCTCTTAACCGACTGCCTAGCTCAGAAATTATACCTTCTGCTAACTCCGAAGTTAACTTATAAAGTTTCCGGAACTCACTCTGTGGTAGATGAAATGGGTTATCGATATCTCTAAGTAAACGGCGGTTTACCCTTTGTTGACCTCATTTGATAATAAATATTCAAAAGCCATTTAAAGTTTTAGTTCCTAACTTTTTAACTCAATAAAACTAAAATGTCTATTGTTTCGTAAAACAGCTTACAGACAACTGTTGTTTATTAAACAAAAACAGCTGACTCAAACAATAACAAGTATTGTTAATAGCAGTGCAGAACAGCAAAATCGCTAAATCCGTTGTTTAATTCGTTAACAATAACAACTTTTGTTATAAAACGATAGAGAATTGCAGTACTGATTACTCTATTCCCGCAGAAAACATTAGAACTGGTGTTAGCAAATATTTATGCGAAAGTGAAAGGATTTCTACAACTATTATATAAAACTATACATTTTTTAAAAATATTAAAGAGCTTTATTTTCTGCAATTGTATATACACATACATAGTTACTTAAAATACATTAAAGAATATATATGTGAAAAGAGATAAATAAATAAAAAACACACTATTTATTTAAAACAATATAATGAGAGACACAATTATGATTATGTTATAACAAAATTAACAAAAACATACACAATATTGCAACAAAAGTAACATAATATCTTCAAATATAATATTATAAAAATTTTTGAAAATGTATAATTTATATAATCACTACATGGGCAACATTTTTCTTATATGATATGGTAACTCATATATGTGCCCTACAAGAAGACTACCGGGTAATTCACTGGTTAATTACCCGATTGTTTAACTGATATATCGGGTAGAGTTGCAGGTAATTTATTCAAGCAATATGACAAAATTACCCGAAACTCTAGTATACATGTGATCTTGCATCTTTCTCTATCTCATTCCTTCTCCCGTAAGATTAATCATATATCTGTACTGCTCACTCTAGTGCATATTAGCATTCATAGTTTTGGTTAAATTTAACCAATATATTGGGTAATATTAACTAGTTAATGATAACCAAAATATTAGTTAATACTAACTAGTCAACCCTAATGAACAAATCCATTAAAGATAACAGTTAAAATATACTATTGACATTAAGTTTTAATAATAAAATTTTTAAGTTACATATTTTTTAATATATTCTTTTTGTTTTGACCTATTGTAGCTGTGGTCTCTAGCCTTCTTAAACGCTTTTTCGAAGTCGGTCGCAGATAGACTTTGGAAAACATCTGGAATGTAAAGAAAATATATTAATTTATAGACATTAGTATAAATTTAAGTATATAAATATATGCATATATATATATATATATATATATATATATAAATATCTATGTATATATATATATATATATATATATATATATATATATATGTGTGTATGTATACATATATATATATATATATATATATATATATACATATATATATATATATAATATATATATATATATATATACTTACCTCATATAATATTGAAATTGCAAGATCTGAAATGGCTTTTTTTCCCACCTCCCTTTCCAATTGTACATTTGCAGTAGGTCGTCTGTGATTGTAGGTGTACGTAAGCTGTAAAAGTTTTAATATTCAAATATATTTATAGCCTTCATATTAAGTAAACCTTTATTAACATTGCTTGGGCGAAATCCTCAGCCTTTAACTTTTCTTCTATTAATTCCATTTCTTCCAATTTGATTGGAAGCATGGCATACGGAGGACTCCACTTCTTTTAGCACCACCTTACATTTCATTAGCGCATTCGCTTGGGCCATTAATTCAGGTCTCAGTGAATGCTAAAAAAGTGTTTCATTAACGACATGGCAGTAGTAATATTAGTAAAACTCTTACATTTCTCTCCATCGGCTCTATCCTATTTGCTATAGCCTCCTGATTGGAAAATATAGTCGACTGCCCGTTGCTCTGGATATGCTGGTTGTAAGCAATATTGTCTATTTTATATTCAATATCCATTTTAGCTTGCATCTGCTTTAAAATAGTAATGATATCAGAAAAAAAAGTAAATAATAGTTATTAATAGTTCTGATGTTTATAATAATGGATTGATATATACCTTGATTTTGAGTAGCGGTGTACATCTTTTAGAAATTCGTTCCTGGCTTAGACCACTGAACCCCACATCTCAGTCTTCGGTAGTTTTAGTCATTTTTTAACTTGTTTTATTAAGTTTTTTAACAATTTTTCAATAAATTATATTTTGCGTAATTGCAAAAAACTAATTTCATTCGCAACTATATATGTTCTACTCTAACATATATGTTAGAAGAGGACAACAAATACGATATTCGCCTACGTTACCACTAACAAAACCCTTCACCAGCGTACATATGGGTTTATAAATATATTTAAGTACCAATTTTGTGCTTACTAATTCATAAAATAGTTTCAGTAAGCGAAAAAAACAACTTCAGTTGCATTTTTTTGTTACTTTTATACATAAAAAATATTCAAAATTGAAACGAAATTTTAATTTTTCAAATATTTTTTACCAGTACAAATCTTCATAATGTGTAAAGCGGTTTTATTTAAGCAAAACTGCAAATTTGTAACCATTTTTGTAACTTTCATATGATACAAAATATTTCAAATATCCAAACCTGGAATCGCAATTTTGCCAATTTTGATTTATTTTAAATATTTTATACGAATTTTGTTTTTCCTGAATTAGAAAATGTTTTAATTAGTTGCCTTTTTGGTTACTTTTATGTATAAGAACATGAATTTCCCACCCCTGAAATGAAATTTTAATTTACTTTGTGTTTTTTACCAATGCAACTTATTATGACGCGTGAATATTTTTATTTAATAAAATATTAATCTTTGTAATCATCTTAGTCACTTTCATTTATCACAAAATATTGCAGTTATCCAATCCTGAAATATAAATTTTAAAACCAATCTTGTTTTTCCTATATTAAAAAATACTTTTAATTAGTAAAAATAAACGACGTTAGTTGGTTTTTTGTTACTTTTATGTATAAAAAAATTAATTTTTTTTTTGGATTTTTTGTCAACGTAACTCTTAATTGAGGTATAAAATAGTTTTATTTAAGTTCTATTTAGGTTCAAAAATGAAGTCTCTAGCTCTTCTGGGGGCTTGGAAAACCCGATTTCACGTACAGACAGATGGACATCGCTCAATCGTCATCGCTATTCATAAGGATCTAGAATATATATACTTTATGGGGTCGCATATTGATATCGAAGATATCACACAAGGAATGACAAACCTAAATATACCCTTTCACTGTTTTATGAAGGGCATAAAAAACCACAGAAAGCAGAAATCGAGTCATTTTTCTACCCCTCTTTCTTCTGTACCCCGTTCGATATCAAACCAAACATGACGTCGAAAAATAGACTTCATAAAAGTCTTCGTGTGAATTAGGTGTTAGAGTTGACATGTTCATTATAAGATATAACCATATCAACATATTTTCTCACCGATACTTTCATGCATCCATATATCTACATTACGCACTTTGAAACCTCCAAATAAACAGTCGACTCTGCCGTAATAGATCCAAACTGATGGCGAACCACCTGTTGTTTAAATTTTCTCTTGTTTTGTCTGTACATAATGTAATAACTATTTTGTCTGACAGTGCTAGTAATATTTAAATTTATTTACTTATATTTAGATGTTAAATTGACAATTTTCGTTCATATATCTACCCAATTGCCAGTGAAACCACCCTGTTGAATTGTTGTCGCAATTTCCTGGTATATATGCGAATTCTTCTTGTAGCTTCGAAAGTACTTAATATATTCCTCCCATAAATCCACCTCTACTGTCCATAATATATGGAAGCTGGTGTTTTTCTTACTATATATATATATACATATATATATATATATATATATATATATATATAAGTTTATATGTAATATATAAATAAAATACCTACTTGTTGTGACGCTTATATTTACTATGTATTTTTAATAATTTTTTGTGTGTGTATCTATGCATCTGTTTAGCACTATAATGTTATTTCACATATTATTAGTTGTCATATTCTTAGTGATTACACAAAAATTATCCAAAGATATTGAATGAAACAACATGAGAAAGTAACATTTGGTGAAGATATAGCAAGAAATAAATTTTTAGTACTCACGCTGTATGCCATTTATTCATTTTGTCATAATATCTTAGACTAGTTTAAAAATCATGTTGTGCTGCATACAAAAAAGTTTTGAAATAATAGCACTCTTTCAGGCATGTCCTTTTTTGTCATAATATAGATCAGCGACGTGTGCTTCGATTCTGTAACTGATGTAAGAAATTCTCGCATCGAAAAACTTAATAATTATGGTTGGCATGCTCTTTATTGTAGGCAAGGCGAATTCAAAGTTTCAAAATATATTCCGCTATAACTTATTTTTGGAATAGCTTTGATATATGACAATAATTGCAATTAATAATTTAATAATTTTAGTAAAATAATTGCGTAATTTAGTGAGCTTTCGATTGCAGGTTAGCGACGTTCAGCGCATATTCATGTTTTTAATTTCTAAGCGAATAGTTAAAATTTTTTATTTAGTTATTTGGCGTTTTCAACTTTTCAAAATCTTGTTGCAGCTATAACTTTTTTTTGGAATAGCTCTGATATATGACAACCATTGCAATTGGCGCATAATTTTTTAGTAAAAAAACGTGCATATGCAAGGTTTGTAAACAAACCAAAAAAATCTTGTTAACGTTTTAAAACGGTACAAAACAGCTGAGCACTCTGCAACCAGTCATACCGTATTCGAAGGGGAAATATCTTGTTAAATCTGAAAATTTGGCATCTTGTGCTATTATATTATATCTCTATTACTAAACCAATCATTAACGGCGGGTATAGAAATTATATATATCATTGCAGAAAAAGAATATGAGGATTTGTTAATGGACATAAATGTGCGTGTTCCTGGAAATATGTGGGTGTTTCTAAGTTGAACTATAATTTGCTATGAATAATAGTTTGTAAATAATTATACACATGTTTGTATTATTTTAGAAGAGCTATGGATCGTTTTTTGGAAAAAGATATCTCATATAACAATGAAGAGTTATTATTATTTATTAACACACAAATTGGAGGAGAAGATAAAATATTAACGAGTTTAGTCGTCATATTCTTAGCGATGACACAAACATTATTGAGAGATGTGGCATGAACAAAATGAGATAGGAACATTTGGTGAATATGTAGCAAGATATAATTGTTAGTACAATGTATATCTTATGGGAAGATATTAACATATTTGCAAATTGATGGTATATGTTAGAAATGATCAAGTCTGAAAAGACTATAATGTACGTGTTTATGTACACAGTATAAAATTTATGAAATTAAATAAGAATAAAGTATTTTCATTAGAATTCATATGATAAAAATATCCTTTATTAATTCGATTAATCTTACGTTTGAAAAATAGGATAAACGATTCGATCCTTTAACAGTTCACAAAACAATTGCTATTACAAGTAATATATGAATATGGCGAAGATAATGTTTAACCTATCCGTTAGCGGTTTAGTCGTTGGAGTCCAAGAAAATATTCCAGACAAACAATGTGGATAACAAATGAATAATATTTGGATCCCAACAGAGAATTCCAATATATTATACAAATAATAAACTACTAGATTAATTACACAGCTTTACAAATTTTAAATTTGAATAAATACCAAGAACATCACATGCCTAGATATGTTAATTCGCACCTCCTGAACAAGAAAAACGCTGTAATTTTTTTTCTTAAGTACAGTTTTTTAGATAACGGTACTTTTGTGTTTTTCGGTGTATGGTCCCCATCCAACCCTTGTGGAGCCCAACCGTAAAGTCCGATCGAAACGGTGAGATAAGAAATGGCTGAATTATGTCCCCTCAAAGTTCATAATTTTCCTATTTTTTACGTTTTTTTCAAAGTTTTTCATTTTTATTTCGTTTTTTTTCTACGTTATAGTAAAAGTCTGGAATATTTTATTATTTTAGCAGATAGTTTATTTAGTTACCAGTATTTTAAGACTAATTTGAAAACAAACGGATGGAAAATAAAGTTTCTATTAAGGATTTTCTGGAACGACAATATTTTCATTTTCATTGCTCACATACTATATTCGGCGAAAATTAAAAATATTTTAACTAAAATGACGAGCGACTTGAACTTTTGCGTTTTTTTTCGGATGAATCTTCGCGAATGAGGAACCAACAATAGTCCGCCATCATATGTTCATCCCACCAGCCTTTGTAACGTCTCTCGATTTCTTCCATTTCCTGGTGAAATCTTTCACCTTGTTCATCACTTTCGGAGCCCAAGTTCGTAGGGAAAACATCCAAATGACTAAATAAAAAGTGTAATTTCATATTTGAACCTAAAAGTTAAATAGAATAAATTTTCAAATGATGACGGCCTTTTTGATATACATGCTTTCACTCAATGTTTACCAATGGCATTGAATTTCCGCAGTAATGCATCGATCTTCTCAGCGTAATCAGGACTTCTGTAGTTTCCTAAGAAGTTGCGAACGATGTCTTGGAATGCTTCCCATGCCTCCAAATGAGCTGGACTTAAACTCTCATTAAACGCTTGGTCACCGTACAGGTGACCACCCATCAAGGGTTTGATGGGGACCATACACCGAAAAACACAAAAGTACCGTTATCTAAAAAACTGTACTTAAGAAAAAAATTACAGCGTTTTTCGTGTTCAGAAGGTCCCAATTAATTTATCTAGACATGTAGCGCTCTTGGTATTTTTTGGCTGTAAACCAGTTTTATCTAAGCAAATATATCAAAACTTTAAGTTTAGCTTAAACATTACCGGCCACCTTGCAGGAACGTTATTACATGCAATCTTAAATATAAATAACAATTTCTAAATTTTTTCAGAATACAAATTTGTATGGTTTTTACAACAGTTCCATTTTCTGAGTTTTGCGATATGGTTTTCAGCATATCCACAAATTGAATATGGTTTTTACCACAGACCCATAAACTGAACCCATGCCGGTTAGTTTTGGTCAGATCCATGAACTGTGTTTCAACACGATATTAAAATGTGATTGGCCAGATACGACCCACCCAAAGATGGTGTGTTGGACCACAAGACAACCCGGCCTCGTCGTCGTTTGGCCTGTAAGAACTTGGGCAACTACTTCCCGCCCCAAAACCAGTGCTACCTGCCCGAAGTGACAAAAATTCGGATCAGTCAACTTGAAATTAGGGAAATGATCTCGAACCGTTGGCGAAACGTCGACTGGTGTTGTCACACCCTGTCTCGCAGAACTTTGGCCGTTAACAAAATCCCCTTTAATGGGTCATAAATCGACTCAAGATTCACACGATAGTATGAATTCGCAACTGGAATCATTAACCGCTGCACCAAGCTATATTGACTAATATAGCTATGGCTGCAGCGAAGGTCAATGACTCCCTGCACTATAACCTTTTTTATTCCCCATGCGCGATATCACTTGAAATGTCGGGAAAACGCTATCACGTAGCGAAGGGGCAACATAGGCCCAACCGACGTATTGCTGAGCGGCTGTGAAGACGTTGGCACTGGCGTCGATTTTAGGGTGGAAGATTTCTTGTCCTTTGCACTCGGAGAGTGGGGCAGAGTGTTATGTTCACCCTAACATTTACTACATCTCCGAGGGCTAGGGCAGTCCTTCCTCGAATGAATCGGATAAACAGCGTGAGCAGTATCCAAAGGTAAGGATATTCTGCAATTTTTGTCGTGGGGCAACCGTTTGAACCGAAGGCACCTCCGTAAGGGATGTGGTTTGTTGCAAAGCGTGCATTGCTTGGCTCCAACTTTTTTTCAACGTTAGGCAATATCGACGAGCTATAGTTACCAATGGGCTGACGGTTGACGAAGATATATTTTGTAATGGCCGTGGAAAACCCTTCAGTCAGCAGTTCCTCCATTGATGGGCCCGATACCTCCATGCCCTCTTCGAATTCCTCCAGCCATATTGCTTCAGAAAAAATTGGTAAAACGTCCATATTATTAGGAAAGAATGAAATTTAGTAAATGCTATAAAATTATTTGGTCAATTTTGCGTTCGAACTTTAGCGACGCGAACATGATCATCACTACCCGAATACGTTTTCACGACCCGACATAACTTCCAGGCTGTGGGCGAAAGTTGCTCATGATGAACGGCAAGTAAGTCATTTACAGCAATATCACGCTCAGGAAATTTCCATTTGCAACGTTAATGCAAATTCTGTAAATACTTTTCTGTCCATCGGCGACAGAAATCATTCGTAAGCGCTTTAATTTTACGGTATCTATTTATTGCTGACTCATAAATTGAAGGTTTAGGGGGCTCCAGTATTGGCCCGCCTCTATCAAAAAATTACCTGGAGTAAAAGCCACTGGCTCATTAGGACTATCGGACGTAGGACATAGTGGGCGCGAATTTAGGCATGCCCTTTATTGTAGCAAGTATAGTCGAAAGCTCCTCAAAGGTATACTTAACAGATTGAGCCTCTTTGCGAAAATGATATTTAAAGCTTTTGACAGCCGCCTCCCAGAGTCCTCCATATGGGGCGCACCAGCTGGGATAAACCGCCACGAAAGAATCTGAACTCCAAATGCTGAACACATACGGGCTTGATTTTACTTTAAAAAAAAGCGGAAGTCTTTTTAAATTTCTCGAGAAGCACCTACGAAATTTGTGCCATTATCAGAAAATACTGTTTGTGGACGACCTCGTCTAGCAATAAAACCAGCAGCCAAGAAGACATCGGATGACAAATATGTCGTAGCTTCTAAATGGACTGACTGCCTTAGTTGAAGAACATACAAGAGATACAGACATACGCTTTTGTTATGCGACAAGATCGACCCGTAAAACTTCTCAGGTCAAATGGACCTACGAAATCTACACCAGTAGTGGTGAAAAGAGTAGTTCGCAATGCAGCCATAATTTGATTGCACGTGCGTGTCTTATCTAAATGTAACGTTTAGAGCGATTTACCACAGAGTGAACTAACACTTTAAGCCGTGGGACCCAATATTCAATGCTTATAATTCGCAACATCAACTGATTTCTTATTGACGAGAGCAAAATATCATACCAATCAATATTGTCGAGCCAAATTTTCTGCACAATTATTTTTGTGATAATAATTACCGGACCTAACGAACCTACAGGATCCAGTGTTTTGGAACTACTGGACTCTACAAAAGTCAAAATTTTAGAATCTACTAAGTAATCGGGTGTTCAATCATCAACAATTTTGATCTCATTTGATGTCCATTTTAATTCGAATTTAGCTGAAGAAAAAAGAGTTTTTAAATCATCCCGGCTCATCAAAACAGAAGAAATGTCGTGAGCCCCTGTTAATACATCATCAACGTACATATCCTTGCGCAAAATATTTGCAGCAAGAGGATACTCACCCTCTGAAGCTTCTGCCAACTATGACAATGTCCTTATGGCTATATAAGGACCACAGTTGATACCAAAGGTGACTGTTTGTAACTCATACGTCATCACCTCTTATGCGGGAGGAGATCGTAAAAAAATACGCTGAAATGGCGTTTGTGCGGGATCGAGACGAATTTGTCTCTACATCTGTGTAATATCGCTTTTAGATACATATCGAAATAGCCTCCAACGTAAAATCAACAGAACTAAATCTAAATGCAAAGTGGGTCCCACATAGAGACAATCATTTAGACTATTTCCATTAGAGTATTTTCCTTTTTGGAGTTTCTTCAAAGTCCCAGAAGCGGAGAAGATTCTTTTTTGAATTGTCTTCTACAGACACCTCTACTATGGTTATTAACGCGTGATTCCTAAGTAGATCGTGTAACAATCCATCCGAACATGGTTCGTTGCGCCACCAAAGATCCAAAAATATCACGATTAATTTCACTTAAAATAATCTGTTGATACAAATCAGAGTCTAAAAGTACATCAACAGGCCTATTTTCGTAAAAACGAGGGTCTGCCAGCTGTAACTTCGAAAAACTTCTATGATAAATAGGACCTATAACAAACGAAGGCAGATGGCCTGATATATCCGATAGTTTCAGGGCCATGGTTTCCAATAGGATAAATGAATCTAAGGGAGAACCAATACAAACTTTTCTAGTAGTAGCAGAAAGAGTTTGATTAATTTCTGAAACTCTGACATTCGTGGAATGTGTTAACAGTTGCACGCGATTTTGTAAATGTTCAGAAATGAAAGACGACTCTGAAGCTGGGTCAGTCAAGGCTCGAGCTGGGTATGTAATACCGTCTTCAATAATATTCACCATAGTTCCACTGTTCCCAGAAGCACTTTTCGGTTCTGAGAGACATGAAAAACTTGTCGAGTAGGATTACTGTTCAAAGACATGCCACTAGATGTAGAAGGCAGGGAGTAATCTACTTGAGCATTCTGGACCGAAGTGCTAGATGTAGTAGCAGAATTATCCGTATTTGAAGAATTTTCGAATCGCTTACACCCTCCTTAAAGATGTCCTGAATTCCTTAACCATAAGCGCCAAATTTTTTATATGTTGTTGTGAATCTTTAAGGTCATAAGCGCATTCTAAAGTTTGAATTCTTTCCGTCAGAAATTCATCGAAACTTTTCCACGAGGACAAAACCGATTTATTACGCACACTTTGCCCATAAAGTAACGGTAGAAGTGGGTAAACGTTGAATCGAAAGAAAACTTAAAACAGGATCCCAATTATCTGTTGATACTTTGTTAATAGAAAGCGATGTTAGATAATTATTGATACTGCGTTGTAAAGCTTTTAAACCGGCACTAGATTCAACTTATCAACGGAAGGAAAGTTAAATAACAAGGATTCTCATATGCGTTCTTAAGATTTCGCCAACAATATCAAACCCTTCGTTACTTAACAGGCGCGCGAACTATTTATATATATGTTTGTAAATAGATCTGTAAACGCAGACCATGATATATAATATTTAAATGTTTTTATATCAGAAGGAGGTAATGTTAAATTATGTTCTGAGTTGCCTAAGTGTGAGTTTGTACTGAAGTGTTATTTAATTTTGGTGTGTTATCTTCTAAATATTTAGACTTTTCATTTATCAATGCTAAACAATTAGATAAGCCATATAAGTACACTGATATTTAGAAGTAGCCACATTTACATCTTCAGAGTTCAACTTTGTACTATTGTCTACATAATCGACCCACCCTTCATACGTTTCTTTAAGTTTTTCCGATAAATTCTTTAATTATTTATAACGTAAAAACCGTATGGAAATCCTCACGGCAATCATTAAAAGTTGCATCGAATTTAATGAGGGAATCCGATATGCGTGTAAATTTATTTAAATATTTATTCTACATGATTAGTTCAAAAAAGATGAACAGACAAATAAAAAACTGCAATTATAAAGCAAAGCAAAAGAAACTAGTTATTGCGATCAGCTATAATTACTAATATAAGTAGTTTTTTTTAATATAGTAGATTTTATTTGTAATAACGAAACACTCAGTAATTTAAGATTTATAATGCAAATATGTTTAAAAAAATTTTATTTTATTTGCAATTCTGTCCGTCCACGTAAATAAAACCACAGAAGATTTCTTTTCAAAATGATGGTTTATTAATTGTTACTACTAATGGGGGTTAAAACGCGATCAATCACAAAAGCAATTTATGCATATAATTATATCTATATCTGTATGTACGAATGTATAAATGTATGTATTTTATTTCTATTATTATTATTAGAAAAAGTGTTTTCTTTATTCACTTTAGCACAAAATATATATATATATATATATATATATATATATATATAAATATATCATACTGTTGCAAAGAATGGCAGTCGACTTCAAATGGTTTGATGTTTCATGAAACTTGTGGAATGATTCAAAACAAAAATTTAAAACAAACGAAATAAAATGAATAGAATCAAACTGGTTTGATGTAACGAGACTATTCGAAAACAAATGGAAAAAAAAGAAACGAAAAATGTTTGATTCCTTTTTTCGAATGTTTTTTACATTTGTGTGTTTTAGTAAGAAAACACAAATGGTTCTAAAAAAACAAGAAACATAGAATTGATAATTGTCATTCGTTCTTAGTTGGAAAGAAATTTATAAGTAAGAATAACTATTGTTTATAATAAAAATTATTTTGAGTGAAAAATATATTAAAATTTTAATGTATGTATGTATCGCCACTAAAAACGTACTGATATTTTCTCCAATTAATTATAATTGATATTAAATGATTCTGTAGAGTAGGGCCTGTGTGCAGAACATCATTGAGAGAAAATTGAGATTTCGATTTCCGAGAAGCATTGAAAACAACTCTAACTTTAGTAGTTTTATGTTCAGGACGAACTACGGCATGATGCGGTAAATAATATGAGCCATATTTACCGTGTGAAACGACTTCATTTGATGGAACCTCCTCCATTTGGTCCAAAGTTATGTATTCTTTTAAAGTCTCTGTATATTGAGCTTGAAGCTCGGGGGTTTTTGATAAATTTTTCTCCATGCTCGAGTATTGAGCCAGAGCTGTGAACCGGGATGAACCAAGAGAGATTTTTTCTGGAAAATTTTTTTTGAAAGGTAGCCTTACCAAGTATCTACCATTTTCGCTACGTGTACTGGTTTCTGTGTAAAATTTTTTCGCAAAATTCATCTTCGACCGATCTGGGCCTTGCAGTATGAATTTCTTCCTGTTCCCAAAATTGCCTTAAAATTTTATTAAGCTCAACAGTGTGGGATACGAACACTGAGGTCGTGAACGTTTGAACAGGTTTCGATTTTATAGGGCCACTTAAAACCCATCCGAAAATGGTATTGTAGGCCGAAGTCTGACCACATATATTCTTTCTAATGCCATCAATGTTGAGAAAGTGTTCACAATCATATGTATATAAACATATTTTTCTTTCTATTTTCTCTTTGTCTAATATTTTTACTTTATCGAAATCCATATTAGACAAAGAGAAAATAGAAAGGAAAAGGTATACCATCGAAAGCTTGCGTATACAGCAAAATATAGAAAGGACTATGAATATAAAAGAGGATACCGACAATATCAATGCTAGTTACATTATTGCCATTAAATAGGACGAACTGTAATACCAACATTAAAAAATTTGACTGTGCTTAAAATACACCTGGGACAAAATTTAGTATAAGTAAATTCTATAAATATGTATCTAATGAAATACTAACTATAACATTGTGAGTATAATCTTATTATTTAAATATTCTTCAAAATTGTAATTATGTAATGTTTTTAAATTAAATAGACAAGGAAAACCCCCTGAAGAAGTCGACAAACAATCGACGAAACGTTGGGAAAAAAATGTAATAAATTGTTTTTATTAACATTAAATACGTTAGGCCGGACTAGCTTAAAAAAATTCATCATATATTAAAACTTTCAAAATTGGCCAAAAAAATTAAAGCAACACTAATTTAATTATTACTATTTATAAAGTGAAACATTTTGGTATCATTATAATAGTGTTTGTATGGAATATGTTTGCGAAAAATACATTTATAAAGAAAAAAGTACTATATGCTTATTTTTTTCTAATATTATAAAGGAAAACTAATTTATGAAGAAGAAATAACCATCTACTTACTTTTTCCTTATGATAATTTGTTTCTCTTTGTTATATAATCTAGTTTTTAAATCTTATCTAACCGAATTTTTTGTTTGTGAGAATATTTGCCATATGAGAGCTGGAAGTTTTTTCACTTAACTTTACAAAAATACATTTTCTGTGAAAAGCATTTACTCGCCAAGAGCTATTACAGTTACAGTCTAGAAAGCAAAACTTTTGTTTCTTTCACACATTTTAGTTGAAAATTTTCTCGAGGCGAGAATTACTGAGTTTCGGGGGCAAAAGTTATAGACACAACAAGTTTTGAAAAAACTAATACGTCAATATGTATATTTCCTGTTTTAGCTTTGAACTTTTAACTCAAAAACTAACAATATGCGAATAATGACGCTGCTTGCGTTTAAAAGCTAACAAAATTACGCGTCGATTGCAATAGTTGGCATATTCGGGAGCATCAGGGCAAAAGTTATGGACGCAACAAGATTTGAAAAAAATCTAATAGGTCATATATTGTTTTAGTTTTTCAGCCTTTGATTATTTTATATATAAATTAATAATATCGAGCTTGAGGCTTGTTTTTAGAAAAAGTAGTTATATATTGAGTTTTTTCAATATTTCGATATCCTATGGGTATCAGTAGTAGGGAACTATATGTGCTGTGACCATTAAAAATATTAAATTTTAGCAATTAAATTTGAAATTTTTCAATTTTAATTGCCAAAATTCTCAAATTTCACAAAATTCTCAAATTTCATTTTATGTGTGTTCGTGTGTGTATTTTTTCCCACGGTTTAATAGGGGCGTTCACATTGTTGTTTTTTTTTAAATAAAATGTTGGGGTAGGTGTGGGAATTTGTGTCTGTCCATATGTGACCTTGAGAATACATGTCCGTCGGTATGTGAGCGTGGGAATTTGTGTCTGTCCATATGTGACCTTGAGAATACATGTCCGTCGGTATGTGAGCGTGGGAATTTCTGTCTGTCCATATGTGACCTTGAGAATACATGTCCGTCGGTATGTGAGCGTGGGAATTTGTGTCTGTCCATATGTGACCTTGAGAATACATGTCCGTCGGTATGTGAGCGTGGGAATTTGTGTCTGTCCATATGTGACCTTGAGAATACATGTCCGTCGGTATGTGAGCGTGAGAATTTCTGGCTGTCCATTTACATTGTGTACGCCTGGTGAAAAAAAAAAAATTTAGAAGCATTTCTAGGAATGACACTATTTAAAAAGTGTAGTAGTTATATATGGATACCCTTAATGTTTGTGGTTCGTTCCTTCTTGCTGGAGTGAGATTTTTTCTTTTATTTTTTTGCTTATTAAAATTTGGTGTGTTTACTTAAGATTTGTCGTCCAGCAATTCAGTGTTTTTTTTTTTTACTTTTTTGCTTGCAATGCTTGAATCTGGAGGAATAATTTGATTATTCTGATCTTGAAGACGTTGTGAAAAAAAAATTACTATTGCATAAATATTGAAACTGATGTTTTGTTTATTTTATACATGACGATCATCGATGGATTTTATTTGGGGATCTGGATCTCTATGTTTAAGTGTGTGTGTTTTTTGTGTTCTGAGTGGCGGTTGGAATGTCTGGCTGTCAGACAGTCTGTGTGTGTGATGATTGGTGAGTCTGTATGACAGTCCGCTTTCTTGCTTTCCTGGTCAGTATAAAATGTGATAAGGTGTACATATTCATGCGTACATAAATATCTACAAATTTATTTCATTTACGCATATACATACAAACAAATAATAAGCGTTTATTCTTTGTGCCCAAATATTCCCTTGACCATTTGAATGAATGAATGAACCATTGTTTAAACATATGCATTGTTTTAATTTTTATTAATATGTAATATTTATCAAATTATGTATATATTTTTATTTATACCTCAATTTAAATTTGCCTCTACTACATCCGCTGCCTCTAACAACAATTGATCGTCTCCATACATCGCAAGAAAAAGAGGTATATCTATTTTTGGTAGTATTTCAACACTCAATATTTCTATTTGAGGTTTGATTGCTACCTCTCTTCGATGGTCTGTTGTGGTTGGCTGCGAAGACACCGCTAAAAAGTGATCCTCATCGCCTGTTAGCATATCATCGTATTCTGCATTCGAAGGATTTGATGTCTCAGGTGCAAATGTTGGCTGCGATGACAGCTCTAAAAAAAGTTCCTCATCTCCTTCAAGATGTTTCTCGAACTCTTCCTGTCTGGCTTTTCTTAAATACTCCTTCAAATGGTGACGCTGAAGTCTCCGATATAATGGTGTGTACCAGAAGGGCTTCATTGTACAAATAAAAGCTCAACTTCAAAATTTGATAATTTTGCTTTGAAAACTTGTGAAGCTACAAAAATTTTGTAGTTTATCAGATACCACAATGTTTTGTCCACGTAGCAGTTTCTTTTGCTACAAAATTTTGTGACGTATCTGCATGCATAAGCATGCCTCCGTATCCTATGTATATCACATATCATAATGTTTGTTTACATAAATTTTGTCCACGTAGCAGTTTCATTCCCGTAAACATTTTGTATCGTAGAGGCATGCATAAGCATGTCCCTGTACTATGTATATATCAAATTCCGTTCAAAACTTTGTAACGTATCTGCATGCACAAGCATGTCTCTGTACTCTGTAGATATCACTTATCAACATTTTTGTTTACATAAATATTGTCTACGTAGCACTTTCATTCCCTTAAACATTTTGTACTGTAGAGGCATGCATAAGCATGTCTCGGCATTCTGTGTATAATGAGATACCACAATGTTTTGTCCACGTAGCAGTTTCTTTTCTAATTTTTTAATCTTAACCGTTTCTATCAGCAGATACGCTACTTTTGCAAAGTAACGCAAAGCTACTTTGTTGGAATGAAGCGTACTATACCAAAACAAAATTTTCACGAATTTGTATTAATCTAAATTTTTTAGGATAAAATTCAGTACATTTTTGAATCTAAAAGTAACAAGTCGGGACTATTAAAAAATTCCTTGTGTGTTATTAATAAATCTAAGACAAAATAAATACATATTCTCAAAAAACATATTATTTGTATATCAAAAAATAAGAGTGTGTCATATAATTTAAGCAAAGACAGAATTTAAATATATATATATAAAAATCCTTGTAATATTACTTGTTATTCAAGCAATCAATATATTTTTTAATAAAAAAGTACACTATAAACAAAATAATTTTTATAAGTGTAAATAAAAATATAAAAAAAAATGAGTTCATCAATTTTCAAGTGCAATATCTGTAATAAGGTATATAAATATCAAAAATCTTATTTAGAACATTGCAAAGGTCATGTTCAACCACAACAAGTGCAACAGTCGATACAACCCCCAACATCTGCGTACAACCCCAAAGCAACATATCAACAAATCGCACAGTCCATACAACCCTCAACATATGCATACAACTCAATGGTCCAAAACAATTTGCAGTATCAGTATCCGGCGCAGTATCAGTACCCAGTGCAGTATCAGTATCCAGTGCAGTATCAGTATCCAGTGCAGGTACCAGCGTATCCTTTATATCCGTATCCAGTGTCAACCAACCAATTCACAGCACCTATGGAGATTCCATATCCCATTGAATATAGCGTACCTATACAGTTGCAGCAAAATAATATGCCTAATTATTACCCAAGCTATTTGCCCGTAGATAATCCTTCTCAAGACATGGATATAAGTCAAATTATTCCACATGATCAGGCAAATACACAAAATAATGAAGTAGAAATGGATATCTCAAATTCTGCGGATGATCTACTGTCTCAAGCTCCAAATGAATGCAAATATTATGTAATAAATAGTGCTTTTAAAAATAATATTACAACATTTGGAGTTCCAGTAAATAAAGATTGTATTTTATTTGAAGATGTTACTGTGGATAATAAACATATCATCAAAGAAAGACTTGAAAATAGTCTTGCCGTACACAACATTATTAAATTTAATATTACTCTTATTGGAGAGTATATTAAAATTATAAGCGATGATATGGAATTGTGTACTATTTCTCACCGGGCAAAGATGGATTTTCTGTGCATTGGAGATGATGTTGAGGAAATTATGGCAAAGCAATTACAAGAAATCCACAACAAAATGTCTGAATTTCAAGAACGGGATTCAGGATGGACTTTAATTAGAATTGTTCGCCTCGAAATCGCTATAAATAAGTCATCTTTGGTGAGAGGATCGAACTGGATAAGTACGCCGGAGAACTTAAAAAGTAAAAAGGCATGTATAAATGTTGAAAATAATGACATTTATTGTTTTAAATGGGCAATAATATCTGCACTGGATAGATCTGATATTAAAAGACCACAAAGTTGCTGCTCATACAACATTGCAGACATCAGCGCTGATATCATATGTTTGCAAAACGGAATTGAGATTGATTTCAAAAATTTAAAGTTTCCGTTGGCGTTAAAGAGTATCAGGATATTTGAAGAAAGCAATCCAAATATTAGCGTCAATGTATTCGGATACAATGATGAAAGCAATGAGATTGTTGGACCATTCTATAACACCAAGAATGAAAAAGCTAAACATATTAATTTGTTATTATTAGAAAATGCTGAAGGATATCAGCATTATATTCTTATAACAAATATATCAAAGTAAGTAAAGAAATATACATTTATTTACGTAAATATATTAATATATATTCTTATAACTTTTTTCTTTCCACAGACTTTTAAAATCTCAGACTACCAAGCACTGCAAAAAACTTGTCTTCTGTAACAGCTGCCTCCCACAATGAGAGGACGTTAGAGCGACATAAAGAAGAATGTGGGCAAATTGTTGCGGAGCTGCCGTCTGAGGAAAATGCCGTGTTGCAGTTTAAAGACCACCAACGACAAATGGATGTGCCATTTGTTGTGTATGCAGACTTTGAATGCATACTGGAGGAGGTTAATATTAGAGTAAGTGACAAAAGTAGGTATCGCAAAAAGCACATTCCTTCTGCTTTTAGTTATTATATTAAATGTAAGCATAATGATAGTTTAGATAAGTTTAAATTATATACGGGGAGGGATGCAGCAGAAAAGTTTGTAGAAAATTTGATTGAAGATTGTGAAGATATTTATAATGAATATCTAGTAAATAAAAGGGAAATGGATGCTTTAACTCCTTTCGAAAATTTTAATTTTCGAAATGCGATAAATTGTCACATTTGTCATAAATATCTAGGCAATGATAGAGTGCGAGATCACTGCCACATAAGTGGTAAATTTAGAGGAGCAGCTCATAATAGATGCAATTTAAAATTTCAAATTCCAAAATTTATACCAATCTATTTCCACAATTATTCATCTTATGACGCGCATCTTTTTGTTAAAGAGTTAGGTAAAAAATCTGACAATATAAAAGTCCTTCCGCTCAACAAAGAATTATACATATCACTATCTAGATTTTCAAAAATGACCGACAACTACAACCTTGAACTTATATTTTTAGACACAATTCAAAACAAAGCTTAGAATCTTTAGCCAATAATCTTTCAGAACAAGACTTTCACATCATTAAAAGACAATTTAAAACAAAAAAAGAGTTTGATCTAGTGAGAAGAAAAGGTGTCTTTCCCTATGATTTTTTGGAATGCTTTCGGCTGCAAAACCTTGCAAGATTACATGGAAGTATATTTAAAAACGGATGTGCTCTTACTTGCAGATATATTTGAAAGTTTTAGAAAGGAAGGAACATCTACCACTTAGATCCATGTCAATACTACACTGCACCAGGACTATCGTGGGATGCTATGCTAAAGTACACAAATATAGAACTAGAGCTTTTGACGGACATAGATATGTACAATTTCTTCAAGAAAGGAATACGTGGTGGACTTGTACAATGCAGTAACCGATATTCAAAGGCTAACAACAAATATCTACCTGATTTCGATAGAGAAAAGCCCTCAGAATTTATTTTGTACTTAGACGCAAATAACCTCTACGGTTGGGCTATGTCTGAGTATTTACCTTATGGTGGATTCAGATGGCTGTCAGCTGAAGAGCTAAATCTGGATCCTAAAACCATAGGTGATAATTCAAGTGATGGATATGTCTATGAAGTTACTTTAGACTGTCCTTCTCATTTGCATGACTCTCACAATGACCTACCTTTCTGTCCAGAAAATAAGAAAATTTTGCAAACAAAGCACATTAAATTAGTTGCAGATTTTTCAACAAAACAAACATATGTCATACATTATAGAGTTCTTAAACAATGTTTACAGTATGGTCTAGTTCTAAAGAAAGTGCATCGAATTCTCACCTATAAGCAATCAACCTGGTTGAAAAGTTATATAGACTTGAATACCAAACATAGGGCTACTGCAAAAAATACTTTTGAAAAAAAATTTTTCAAATTGTTAAATAATGCAGTATACGGTAAAACTATGGAGAATGTGGAAAAGAGAAAAGAAGTACGAATAGTTACGAACTGGAAAAGGACAAACTGTAATCATTTAGGAGCTCAAGATTGGATATCTAAACCTAATTTTCATAGTATGTCAATATTTTCTGAGAATATGGTAGCGATTGAAATGAACAGAGTGAAAACCTATTACAATAAGCCTATATATTTAGGGTTTTATGTATTAGAGCTTTCCAAATGGAAAATGTATGATTTCCATTATGGGTACATGCAACCCAAATTCAAGTCAAACTTATCACTGAATTATATGGACACTGACTCTTTCATTTACACAGTAAAAACAGAAGACTTTTATGCTGACATAAAAACTGACCTCGACCATAAGTTTGATACATTAGATTACCCAAAAGACAATGTATATGGATTTCCTCTGGTAAACAAAAAGGTATTGGGTATGATGAAGGATGATAATTGTGGAAAGGTAATGAAGGAATTTGTAGGATTGCGATCAAAAATGTACTCTTTTAGTGTGCAACATCAAAGTGATATTAAAAAATCGAAAGGAGTAAAGAAGTGCATTCTTAATAATTATAGTATAGCTTCATATTGAAATTGCTTATTCAATAAGTCGACTGTGTATGATGATATGCTAACATTTAAATCAAAAATTCATCAAATTTATACAAATGAAATAAATAAAGTAGTATTAAATTATGCAGACGATAAAAGAAAAATAAGAAGTGATAAGATGAGTACATATGCATGGTATCATTTTCGAATCGAGGAAACTAATCCTGATTATGAACTTGACATGCTACTGTGGGAAATTTCAAGACTAGAAGAGGAAGAAGCAGTGCTATAACTGTATCCCTATTTTTAAGTAATAATTTTTATGTTTATTTAAGTAGTTAAATTTATTAATAACTAAAAAAATTTTTTATTGTTAAGAGAAATAAACAAAAAAAATTGTACAAATATATTTAAAATAAAAAAACATTCAGAATTTGTTTTATTTTGTTTGGTGATTTATTATTTAGTTTCATCGAAATATTGCATAATATGAATTAATTAAATGATTTATCATCATTTTTCTTAAGTAAAATACGGAGCACCGACAGGTATCTGGCCCCTCCTCACAATCTGGATGGCTCCATGGACATGACTTAAAGTGACCATCGTCCTTGTCCTCATCTTCCATTATACCAAAATCATCATTTTCATTCAACATATCTAGGAACATTTTCACCATTTCCATGTGTTCGTATATTACACATCTCTCAAAATCAACTAAGAATTGTGCGAGCTTGTTTCTAATGTCACTCATGATTTTATGAAATATTTTATACTATTACTAAAATTTACTTCCGATCTTTTTGACTGTTAGTTCTCTACTAATAATTGTTTTCAACGAACCAGTACTAAGGTGTATGTTATGAAATTAAAAAAAAACCATGTCAGCGTTTTTAGTCCAGAAAATAATTTAAAATTCGACTCAAAAAAATGAATAGGTATGTATGACATCTCTCTATCCTTTTTCAACTACTTAGTTTTAAATACTTATATATATATATATATATATATATATATATATATATATACATATATATATATTTAATTTTTCCTCACTTCGTCTTTTGTCAAAGATAAAACAAAAAAATCATTGTATAATAATTTTCTGTTAAGCTTCTCTTACAGTCTAGAAAGCCGAGATTAGTTTGCAATAAAAGTTCAAAGCTATAAGTTGTGAAAAATTTCTACCGCAATGGATCTAGTGGAAAAATTTAATTCGTACAATACAAAATCCTTAATCCATATAAAGGATCTAGATGAATTATCCAAACACACTATCGTACGTGCAAAGCGAGTAACAACAAAGTATGGGGAAACAGTTCAACTTGAGCTGGAAAACCACATAATGTTTCTCCCCAACCGATACAATGCATTGACTAATGCAGAATTAGAAGATCTTTCGAATAATAAATATCGACTACAAAGAAAAGGAGAGCGAAACCTGATCTTAGAAAGCGAGATGAACGAGTTTTTAATACCAAACTCCCAGTACCCCGTTTGGCAGTAAAAAATATGTTATGTTCATATATTTTGTAATTAACAAGAAAAAAAAATAATAATAAAAAAGAAATGTTTTTAAATATGTTTGTATATAAATATATATGATTGTGTTTTATTTAATACCTTTGGTTATATCATAAAGAAATTTCAAACATAAGTGACCGCAATTATATGTATTAAAGTTTTGATATTGATTGTAGTTGTATTGAATATTTCTACCTAAATATTTGATTAATTCTAGAGGAGGTTGTAAATTTCCAAAGCTGTCAAAATATTGTTTTTCATTCTTGTTCCTATAGTATGCTACCCAATGAGTACCTGGGCCTGTTGATAAATCCAAATTGATTATTCCACACTCTACAGTCTTTGGTCGTTTTGGTAGTGAATCCAACATATAAACTCCTCTAAAGTGTGGAATATATTTTGAAAATTTTCTTAGATCAAATTCTGATAATGGTCTGTTGGGTAGCATTTCTAATAGTTTTTTGAATGATCTTTACACACAAGTCCATAACCGTTTTTATATGGTTTAAGGTACAGTCCTTCTCCCACAGCAATAGACTCCATTGCCTTATTGTGTCTGGTGGCTTCCTCAAGTTGTTTTTTTGCATTCTTTGTTGCATTTACAGCTTTAGCTATAGCGGCACCTCAAGTTGGTAGACTACCAAGTGCACCTAGAGCAGTTAGAATCGGTATTATGGGCAAAAAACCACCAATTTTTGGAACATTTATAATACGTGGTATTATAACACGAGCTTTTTTCCCCTTAAGAGATTTACTGATAGCTTTACGAGCAATCTTAATGGCTGAATTAATATCTTGTGGTTTTTTCTTCTGCAATATCCTTGTTGCTGATTTAATTGTTTTATGAAACAGATTTTTGTCATTTATACGAATTCGTGGTGATGGTCTTTTCACTGTATTCCTTTTCTTTGCTTCAACACCCATACCAAGTTTAGTTGGTCATTGCGTTGGTGACTATATATGAAAATGTTTTTTCTACAAGATCACTATCTTTTGAAAGAACTCTTTCCCAAGCCGTATTTTCAAGAATTTTGTCAGCTTGATGTCTGCTGTTTAAGTCTTTATTTTTCGAGTAAGCAATATCGTGATTTTTGCAAGCAGCATCCAATAAGTTAATTCCTTTATCTCCTCTATCTAAACGCTTTTGTAATCTTGTGCCAGGTCCACAATACTGGTATCCAGGAAGATGTAATTCAAAAGGTAGAGAATTTATTGCTTTATTTAGTAAACCTTCTCCAACGATAGTTTGTTTGTGACTAAAACTTTTGTTATAAAGTACAACCATATTAATTTAATCTACAATAAAAGATATTGTTTGCAAGTTTAGCAAGTAGTTATTAAAATGCGCTTCATAAAACAACATAAAAATATTTTAGTACGTAATGCTGATATTTGTTCAAATGACAGTAAAAAAATAAGACATAGTTCCTTGTTACCAAATTCTATTCGAGCATTAATAGTTGGTCCTTCAAATTGTGGAAAAACTAACATAATGATTAGTTTGCTGGAAAGTCCTAATGGTCTCAAGTTTGAAAATATTTACTTGTACTCAAAATCTTTATATCAACCTAAAGAATTTTTTCTAAATTAATTTCACCAATTAAAGGAATCGGATACTACACATTTGCAGAAAACGAGGACGTTGTTCCTCCTAGTGAAGCTAAAAGCAATTCAATTATGATTTTTGATGATGTTGCATGTGAAAAGCAAAACAATATACGTGCATATTTTTGTATGGGTCGTCATAAGAAAGTAGACTCATTTTACTTGTGTCAGACTTACACGCGGATTCCAAAACATTTGATAGAGATAATGCTAATGTAATTATTATGTTTAAACAAGATGCGACAAATATGAAACATGTATATGATGATCACGTTGCCAGCGACATGAACTTTGAAATGTTTCAACGAATTTGTAGAGAATGTTGGAAGGAAAAATACGGATTTTTGGTGATAAGTAAAGATAATGAACTAAACAATGGTCGTTATAGAAAGTCATTTGATTATTTCATCATAATATAATTTACTGTTCATCAAATGCACCCTGCAGTATTTAATCTGACTTCAAACTTTATACATGTGATTATTGTAACTGATCAGATAAGCAGATCTGATAAACTGACCTGATACCTGTTAAACTGACCTGATAAGCTGATCTGATACCTGTTAATCTGACCTGATAAGCTGGTCTGATACCTGATAAACTGACCTGATAAGCTGATCTGGTACCTGATAAACTGACCTGATAACCTGATATGCTTCCTATTGAACTGACCTGATAGCTAAAATGAATGAACAAATTCTTAAAGACTTGGTGGCAACAAGAAATATCTTGAAGAAAAAGCTTCGTAGTATAAAAACTGGTGAAATAGATACACATCAGCAATTAACAGATACATTCAAGCCTATCACAGAACCTTTAAAAGAATTTATCAATAGCTCTAAATACATTGGTGGACCAGTTAAAAAAGAACCGAGTGATAAGGAAACTGGAATTGATGACAATGAAAGTTTTCATCCTCAGAACTCAACAATAAAATTGGAAACGAGTACGCCCAAGAAACTAAGTAAAGAAAAAATTTTTAAGCAATCTAATAGTAAAAGTAGCAGTAATTATGATGAAGATGACTTTTACTCACAAAATTCGAATAATGAAGAAAGTTATCCTGACTTATCACTATTGCAATCGAGAAACGAACTAGATACTAACTATGGTCCACATAAAGATAATAATAACGAATGGAGATTTGGTAATAGCACCATCGCGTTAAATCAAGATAAGATACAGGTTGGGGGACAAATATGGGCGCTCACGCCAGGACTTTTTTCTTTAATGTTTCATAAAACACCAAAAAACTATGATAAATTCGAGCTTGAAATCTATAAAAAAATATTACTTGCTACCAATGCCCACAGGAGAGGCTATAAGTCTGATGGTCAAATCAAAGGGAGCATAGCCCATAAGTACAAACATATTATTGGAAAACTTTTCAAAGGAGACAATCATACAGGCTCATCAGATGTAACAAAAAGTAATTATTTAGGAAGGGGTTTGGTGCAGTTTAACCCTCATAATCCAAACTATATATACTGGGATGATCCAAACGAGTTGGTAGATCGACTTAGACTACTGCTTGCATCACAGTCTGCAGGCCATACCAATCACAACAACGAAATTGTCTCAATTATTGAAGAACTACGTGAAGCTAATATAATTGTATAAACTATATACATACATAGATTTTTATATAAAACATGTCCGTTGATAAATTTGGGCATTATATTAACGATAGAAGTGAAGTAATTTCAGCCAAAAATGCGCCTAAGTTGTTGGGCTTCTTTATGGATACGAACAAAAACATTGATGTCCAATACAAGAGAATCAAAAATGTTGCAAATGCTGTGGAGGAAAACGATGTTATCAGTAAATTGTTTCTGCAAACTGAACTCAAAAAACAGCAACAAGAAGTAGCTTTCCAGTTAGAAAATCTTAATGCTCATTTGCAGGATATCAATAAGAAAATGGATGGTAATAAATCACTTTTTGATATGGAAATTGAAGAGCTACGAGAAAAAATTTATAGAATAGAAAATTACATGTTCGTATGAATAGGTGCAAGTGCATCAACTAGATCACAACGCACTTAAAACAGCGACTGGAAAAATAAGATGTCTTCAAAGAGAAATGTTGTAAATGAATTGCATAAGCAGGCTCGAAAACGTTTTGTACGTCGTAGAGTTGTGATGAAAGAAATAGATGATCTTTGGCAAGCTGATTTAGTTGAAATGGGAAATTATTCCTTAGACAATAGAAATTATCGATTTTTGCTAACTGTAATTGATACATTCTCAAAATTTGCTTGGGCAGTACCTTTGAGCAGAAAGAATGCATTCGAAACAACTCAGGCAATGGAGAATATTTTCAAATTGGGACGAATACCGAAATACTTGCAAACAGACGATGGTAAAGAATTTTTCAATAAACATTTCAGTCAGTTGATGAATAAATACAATATTAATCACTACTCAACATATAGCACTATGAAAGCCTCAATAGTAGAGCGATTCAATAGAACATTAAAAGGAATGATGTGGAAGGAATTTAGCTTAAATGGTTCATATAATTGGATTGATATGTATAGAGATTTACTTGATGCATACAATAGAAAAATTCATCGCACCATTAAAATGTCACCGATTAAAGTAAATTCAACAAATGAAAAACAGCTTTTAAACACAGTATACAGTCATTTAAAGATGTATAAAATGTCAAAATTTAATGCAGGAGATCATGTACGCATAAGCAAATATGAAAACATTTTTGAAAAAGGTTATACTCCGAATTGGACAACAGAAATCTTTACAATTAAAAGAGTACAAAATACATATCCTACAACATATATATTAGAAGACTATCGCGGAAATCATATTAAAGACGGATTCTATGAAGAAAAACTTTCAAAAACCAGATATCCTAATACATACCTAGTTGAAAAGGTTCTCAAAACTAAAGGACATAAGGTGTTTGTCAAGTGGCTGGGCTTTGGTAATGAGCACAATTCTTGGATAAGCAAAGATGAGATATTGTAAATGGAAGAATACAATAAATAAACAACAATGGCATCAATATTTTATTTAGTTTAAAATAAGTAAATAAACAATAAATACGAAACTGCTTCTTATAAATCATACTGTGTGTTTAACCTCATTTATTTACAATCAAACAGTCACAATGTCAATAAAATTGACTCTGAGCTCCAATTCATCAGAGCTATCTGCTAATTATTTTCCTCCTATTGATTTAAACGGAACCTATGAATGTGCTCTAACTGATTTTCATTCATACAACAGTATCCCGAATGTGGATGTCTACAACAATATATTTTATATCGGTGAACTTGTAATTGAAATACCGATCGGATCTTATGAATTAAATGATATAGTTGACTATATAGAAGAACAATACAAACGATATAGACCAGAAAACAAAATTTTGATTGAAGCTAATAACAATACAATGCAAGTCAAAGTCAGCAGCTCTAAAGAACCAATATATTTTAATAAAGAAAATACAATAGGTAGACTTTTAGGATTCAATAGCAGAATATTACTCTGATCTTCCAGTGAATATCTTTAAGGTGAATCTCTTGAGGATTGAAAGCAGTATTGTGGTTAATACTTATATGAATAATTCTAAAGCTCATACACTACATGAATTTCCGATTAATGTACCGGCTGGATATAAAATAGTTGAGATTCCCAAAAATCTTATTTATTTGCCAGTAAACTCCAGAGAGATAAGTTCACTAGCTCTTCGCGTGGTTGATCAAAACGGCGACTTAATTAATTTCAGAGGTGAGGAAATTACAATACGAATACATTTAAGGACAACTAAATAATGATAATATACAACACGAGTATATCGAAGAATACTACAGCAACATCTAATTCTCAAACGGTACAGCAGCAAACAAGAGTTTTCTCAAGTCACTGAACTTTAAATTGAAAACAAAATGAGTTCAATAATAGACGTTTTAGATAAACCAATATCTGACGAAAATATTATCAAAAAGGATTATCACACATACATACCATACCTTCAGTCTTTTAGCAACAACGATGAAATAAGAATTTCAATACAAAACCAAGATCTATATGTGTTACCCAGTGAAAGCTATATATATGTGGAAGGACTTGTTGTAGACGAAAAAACATCGAAATCTACACCCAACTTTCAGTTGAAAAATAATTTTGTTGCATATCTCTTTGATGAAATCCGCTATGAACTGAATGGTATTGAAATTGATCATACAAGATATTTGGGAGCCACCAGTACCATAAAAAATTTGGTTTCTTTATCACCTACGGAAAGCGTTGTGTTGCAAAATGCTGGATGGAATAAACTTGATAAAATAGATCTTCAAAATGGAAATTTTAATTTCTATGTACCACTCAAACTTCTTTTAGGATTCGCTGAAGACTACAATAAAGTTTTATTAAATGGTAAACATGAATTGATACTCTTGCGTAATAAGAACGATGAAGATCTTGTACACTCGAATGTTTCCACCGAGAAAGCAAAACTTACAATTTCACTAATATCATGGAGAATTCCACATGTTCAATTATCTGATCATAGTAAATTGAATATGATCAAAATACTTAATAATGGTGCTGCTATACCAATGGCATTCCGTAGTTGGGATTGTCATATGAATCCACACCTTAATACGGGAACCAATCACATATGGAATGTTAAAATGGCCGCTAATAAAGAACGCCCTCGTTTTGTCTTGATTGCCTTTCAACAAGAAAACAAGTTTGTTCGTTGTGATCTTACTAACTTAAAAGTACATTTAAACTCAACCTCTTACCCATATAACGATCTTAATATAAAATTCAAAAATGAGCGCTATGCGATTCTATATGATATGTATCTAAGATTCCAACAAAGCTACTACATGAAACAACCCCAACCTCTTCTAACAGGTCAAGACTTTAAAAATAACGCTCCAATTATTGTAGTTGATGTCAGTCACCAAAACGAAACGCTCAATACCGGACCAATCGACATAAAAATTGAATTTGAAACAGCAACAAATATTCCAGCAAAAACATCAGCTTACTGCGTTCTTATTCATGACCGCGTAATAGAATACATACCAATAAAAGGCCAAGTCCGGAAGCTCTTATAAATTAAATAACATGGATGGTGATATTGTTTTTGTAGACTTGCAAGGTTTCAAAACTAATTCAAATGACTTCATCGCAAAAGAACTAGCTGTAGTTTTCAGCAACAAGGAATGGTTCAATTTCATCATAAAACCTCCTTTTGATTTCGCATGTTTATCAGCCAAAAAACAGAGAGAAGCAGTTTGGTTAACAAAAAACTATTATCATATTAACTGGAATGATGGATCAGTCTCATTTCAAAGCGTTTGCAAGTTTTTAAAATCGAATATAAGAAATTCACAAATATATGTTAAGGGGGGAGAGAAGAAGAAATGGCTGGAAAAAATTATTCATCAAACAGTTTATAACATTGAAGACATTGGTTGCATTAATTTCAAACAAATGGAAACTAAGCATTCAATATATCTCTATTGTAGCTATCACGACTATGGTGTTTGTGCCTTAAGGAATGCAATTTTACTTAAAAATTAAAGTGTTAACAAACTTTTAAATAAATGCTTATAAAAATTAAAATAAATGTCTTTTTATTTCAAACAAAAAACCTACATACATATTTATTTTTTTCAGAGAACACACAAACAAACATACACAATGGTTCATTCATTCATTCAAATGGTCAAGGGAATATTTGGGCACAAAGAATAAACGCTTATTATTTGTTTGTATGTATATGCGTAAATGAAATAAATTTGTAGATATTTATGTACGCATGAATATGTACATCTTATCACATTTTATACTGACCAGGAAAGCAAGAAAGCGGACTGTCATACAGACTCACCAATCGTCACACACACAGACTGTCTGACAGCCAGACATTCCAACCGCCACTCAGAACACAAAAAAGACACACACTTAAACATAGCATAAATATTCATATTCTACAAAATTCAGAAATCGCACCACCATCCAGATCCCCAAATAAAATCCATCGATGATCGTCATGTATAAAATAAACAAAACATCAGTTTCAATATTTATGCAATAGTAATTTTTTTTTTCATAACGTCTTCAAGATCAGAATAATCAAATTATTCCTCCAGACTCAAGCATTGCAAGCACAAAAGTAAAAAAAACACTGAATTGCTGGACGACAAATCTTAAGTAAACACACCAAATTTTAATAAGCAAAAAAATAAAAGAAAAAATCTCACTCCAGCAAGAAGGAACGAACCACAAACAATAAGGGTATCCATATATAACTACTACACTTTTTAAATAGTGTAATTCCTAAAAATGCTTCTAAATTTTTTTATTCACCAGGCGTACACAGTATAAATGGACAGACAGAAATTTCCACGCTCACATACAGACGGACATGTATATTCAAGGTCACATATGGACGGACATGTATTCTCAAGGTCATATATGGACAGACACAAATTCCCACGCTCACAACCGACGGACATGTATTCTCAAGGTCACATATGGACAGACAGAAATTCCCACGCTCACATACCGACGGACATGTATTCTCAAGGTCACATATGGACTGACAGAAATTCCCACGCTCACATACCGACGGACATGTATTCTCAAGGTCATATATGGACAGACAGACATTCCCACGCTCACATACCGACGGACATGTATTCTCAAGGTCACATATGGACAGACAGGAATTCCCACGCTCACATACCGACGGACATGTATTCTCAAGGTCACATATGGACAGACAGAAATTCCCACGCTCACATACCGACGGACATGTATTCTCAAGGTCACATATGGACAGACAAAAATTCCCACGCTCACATACCGACGGACATATGTTCTCAAGGTCACATATATACAGACACAAATTCCCACGCCTACCCCAACATTTTATTAAAAAAAAGCAACAATGTGAACGCCCCTATTAAACCGTGGGAAAAAATACACACACGAACACACACAAAATGAAATATGAGAATTTTGTGAAATTTGAGAATTTTGGCAATTAAAATTGAAAAATTTCAAATTTAATTGCTGAAATTTAATATTTTTAATGGTCACAGCACATACAGTTCCCTACTACTGGTATCTTCTTCAGGATAAAAAACAAGATTAAAAATTAATTATAATTGATTAAATTTTAATATTTTTGTTTTTTTATATAAATATTTAAATGAATGACAAAATTTTTTTATTTTCTATGTATACTAAAAAGCATTTCAAAATATTGAAAACATTTTTTTTTCATGCCAAAATTATAAAAAAAATTTTTTAAAATGAAATGAGTATAATAATTAATGAAATTTGAACACATTCTTGATTGCACTATGATCTTTTTAATAATCTATTCTTGTAAATCAAATGTCTATAATTATGTGCAACACTATCAGTATCAGCTTTAAAATTAATTCTTTTATCTAATGGTACATTTATTATCTGTAACATTTTTAACATATAGCGATGTCTATACCTACTTTCAGAATTTAAAAAAGATATATTTTCAAAATCTGGATAGTGATTTGAATCACGACAATGTAAAAATAATGCTGTTTTTTGTGTTGAATTATAATTTCTATATTTTAAGTTTGACTTATGTCCAGTTAATGGAGTTATTAACAGGTAGAAGAAAGATAGAGATAAGATTATAAAGCTTAAATCGAATATAATATTCCCTATTTGTTGTCGTAATGCAAATTTTGTAAGGAATTCTACTAATAATATTTATAATTTCTTTCATGTAAATGGACAACGGATGATACAAAATCCCATTACAAAGTTTTTGGAACTTGTTCAAAATAAAATATTGAATTTTGCAATTAAAGGGAAATATTGATAATAAAATATAAATTAAGAAGATATTTGAATTACGAGGAAATGGGGAGATTTTTGGAATTTGAAGACCACATAGCAGATTCTTTAAATAATAAAATTAAACAGGTACATAAAAAGAAATTTGATAGATTAAGTTATTTACAAAGAGAACAATTAGGTATAAAGTTTAATAAAAATTGGTTCATAAACAAAACGGACAAAGACATTCCAAATATTTAGAGAACTCTTTCTTTAGGAAAGAAATTTTCTCTACCAATGAAGAAAAATCAATTTCCTATGTTAAAAATTATATCAGTTGGTGAAGACTTAGTACAGACAATAGAAGGAAAAGAAGAAAAAGAAGTAGCAAGAACAAGATTTACGACTATAATAGATGACCAAATGAATAAGATAAAATTTAATAATAGGGATAAATGTATTCTTAATAATGCAAGGGACACAGAAAAATTTTTAAATAATATTAGGGACATACTTGTTTTGGATGCTGATAAAGGTAATGCAACAGTTGCAATGAATAGAATAGACTATATATCCAGAATAAAAGATATTGTAGAAAATACTTCAGCATACAAAATTTTAGAAAATGATCCAACAAATAGATTGCAACGAATAAATATTGAAATTGTTGAAAGACTCTTTAAGTTAAAAATAATTACTTTGCCTGAAAAGACTAATTTAAAAACAAACACATCAATTGCACCAAGATTATATGGATTACCGAAAATTCATAAAGATAATTTCCCACGGAGACCAATTTGTTCATTTGTTAATTCTCCATCTTATAAACTTAGTAAATATATTACAAATATTTTTAAAAATATGACTAAACATTCAATATATAATATTAAAAACTCATTAGAATTCAAGAAAAAGATGGAAAATATTAACATAAATAGTAATGAAATATTGGTGTCATTTGATGTTGTTGCATTGTTTCCTAGTATACCTATTGAATTGGCAATTAATATTACAGAAACAAATTTTGTTAATATTGAAGGATTTTCTAGTTTACATTAATACTTATTTTTAAAAATAGTTAGATTTTGCATAATAGATATTTTAAATATAATAACAAAATTTATATGCAAAATAAAAGTCTTCCAATGGGATCGCCAGCATCTCCAGTAGTAGCTGATATTGTAATGGAAGAATTGTTGAAAAATTGTTTAGGTAGATTATCTGTTAAGCCTAATGAAATATGTTGATGATATATTTTGTATAATTTTAGAATCAGAATTAAATAATATTCTAGCATCACTTAATTCATTCCATTCAGATATTAAATTACTGCAGAAATAGAAAAGAACAATAAACTTTCATACTTAGATACAATGATCATACGTAATAATAATATGTTATCTATAGATTGGTATCAGAAACCAACATCATCAGGTAAAATTATTAATTATTATTCTAAACGCCCGAAGAGAATAGTCATTAATACAGCAAAGAATTTAATAGATAGGATACTAGCTGTAAGTGATGCAAGATTTTATAATAAGAATAAAAATATTATTAAAGAAATTTTAGTTAATAATGATTTTCCTGTAGGATTAGTATGTAATTTAATAGATGAATATAACAGACGAATAAATATAAATAACAGAAACCATAATATTGAACCAAAGATTTATAAATCTATGACATATATTCCAATAGTTTCAGAAAGAGTAGAAAAATCAGATATTTATAATAAAAACAAATATAGAATGGCACACAAAGGACAAGATTAACTGGACATAAGTCCAGTTAATCTTGTCATAAGTCCAGTTAATTATAATTCTACACAAAAAGCAGCATTATCTTTACATTGTCGTAATTCAAATCACTATCCAGATTTTGAAAATATATCTATTTTAAATTCTGAAAGTAAGTATAGACATCGCTATATGTTAGAAATGTTACAGATAATAAATGTACCATTATATAAAAGAATTAATTTTAAAGCTAATACTGATAGTGTAGCATTAGTGACATTTGATTTACAAGAATAGATTATTAAAAATATCATAGTGCAATCAAGAATGTATTAAAATTTCCTTAATTATTATACCCATTTCCTCATTTTTAAAACATTTTTTATAATTTAGGCATGAAAGAAAAAAAGTTGTTTTCAATATTTTCAAATGCTTATTAATATGTATAGAAAATAAAAAATTTTGTCATTCATTTCAATATTTATATAAAAAAAAAACAAAACAAAAATATTAAAATTTATATTATTAAAAATTTTAATTATTAATCAATTATAATTAATTTTTAATCTTGTGTGTTATCCTTGAAGAAGATATCCAGAGGATATCGAAATATTGAAAAAAAAACTCTGATAGGTCAATATGTATATTTCCTCTTTTAGTTTTTAGCTTTTATCTCAAAAACTAACAATATGCGAATAATGACGCTACCTGCGTTTAGAAGGTAACCAAATTATGCGTCAATTGCACTACTTGACATATTCGGGAGCATCAGGGAAAAATGTATACCTTAATATTATTAATATTTGTAGTTGTAGCAGCAGTTATTTTATAATTGTTTTATTGGATATTTGCAGCACTTTTAAAATTTTTATATATAAGAATCAGAAATATCGACTATAGTTCATTGCATTTTATGTATTGTTTATTTCAGGATAACAATATACGATAAACTTGAAGAATGTTTTCAAATAAATTTTTTATGTAATGATGTTTTCAAGCATTTATCTAGTTCACAATGGATTGTACCCATCCGGTGATATACAATATATATATATATATATATATATATATATATATATTATGGTTGTACAGTAACTTCCTGTACAGCCACCTGCTGACCACCAAGTTGCTGGACAGATAATTGATGGTCAGCTGGGTGCTAAACTGCTATTTGCTAGACAGCTATTTGATGGACATTTATATGATGAACATCTGGCTGTTGAAGAGATACTTGACGGGGAACTGGATGTTGGACAGCTGGCTGTTCTACATATATTTGACGGGGAGCTGGGTGTTGGACAGCTGGCTGTTCTAGATATATTTGATAGGAAGCTGGGTGTGGGACAGCTGGCAGTGGACCATATATTCGATGGGGAGGTGGGTGTTCGACAGGTGGCTGTGCAAAATTTGGGGGATATGGCGTCCAATATCCCCGCCCTTTTCTCCCTCTTGCACCACGTGTACCATCAGCTCCTATTCCACCAACTCTACCGCCAAATCCATTACCACCTCCAATACAACCTCTTCTTTCACCAAATCCACTTTTTCCACTACCGTGTCTAGCACCACTGCGGTGTCGTCTCTTTTTTTTGAAGATAGCTTTTATAATGTACTGAAATAAATTGACATACATATATAAAAATAGTGTTATATATACGTATATATATATATATATATATATATATATATATATATAAATATAAATATATATATATATATATATATATATATATATATATAAATATATATATATATATATATATATATATATATATATAAATATATATATATATGTATATATATATATATATATATATATATATGTAGTTGTATATACATATGTATATATATATATATATATATATATATATATATATTGTTACGTTTTTAGACCTTTTCGTAAAAACGGTTTTATTACTTATCCTTCAAGGATTCGTTTTATTGCATCAAATTAAAACACGGACAAATTAATTTAGAAATATAATGCGGCAACAATTTATTTATTACTTTATTTACACGAATACTTTACTACTCAACACTTAGCGATGTTAACACGTCTAAGCACCATACCCAGAACTTTCGCGAGGTTACCAGACGACGTCATTTTTGCTATATAAAGGCGCTGCCAGAGCTCAGCGATAATCATTGTGATATCAGACATAGACGTGTTAACATCGCTAAGTGTTGACTAGTACAAGTACTCGCGTAAATAAAGTAATAAATAAATTGTTGCCGCATTATATTTCTAAATTAATTTGTCCGTGTTTTAATTTGATGCAATAAAACGAATCCTTGAAGGATAAGTAATAAAACCGTTTTTACGAAAAGGTCTAAAAACGTAACAATTGGTGTCAGAAGTGGGATTGCAAAAATAATTAAAAGGACATTGCAATTTAAAAAAAAAGGACATTAAAAAATTAAAATAAATAATCATGAAATTTGATGAGCTAAAAGTTGAACAGCTGCAAAAGGAGCTCAGTAAGCTAGAATTGCCAACCACAGGTAATAAGGCTGAACTGCAGAAGAGGCTGATAGATGAGTTTAAGAATCGCGGCATGGACATCGGGACATACGAGTTTGAGGACAAAGACGATGTGCAGGTATGCCCTCCTGCCACTACCAGCAGCATGGATGAAACAGAACTATCAGCAGATAAAAGCAATCAGCGATGCACAGGGTGAATTAAAACAAAACTCTCAGCAGATGCAGGAGGCATCAAGGGTCAAAAGTGAAAAGCTTTTAGCCGAAACTCAGTAGATGCAGGACAAAATTGTTGCTGAAATAACTGAAATAAAACAGAACTCTCAGCAGATACAGGAGTCAAATAAGGCCACGAACGATATCCTGGTAGAGGTTTCTGAAGCCATCAACAGGAGGATGGATTCTATTGAGAATAAATTCTCAGAGCTGGCGGATAGAGTCCAACATCTAGAATGCGGTGGCCTGGAACAGCATGTAAAGGAGTTCGAAGAGAAATTGCATGCTCTAGAGGACAAAGTGCATAACCTGGAGTGTAGTGGCGGGCCAGTACGAGCAGTTGCGGAGGTTTCTGCGCGGACAAAAGTGCCATGCTTCGACGGCAGCGTACCATTAGGCATCTTCAAATTCCATTTTGAGACGGTGGCTAGCAGAAATGGATGGGATGCTGAAGAAAAGGCCATAGAGTTGATCTTGTCCTTAAAGGGTACAGCCGCAGAGGTACTTGAGACTGTGCCAGTAAGCTGCAGAAACAACTATAATGAAATAATGGCAGCATTGCAGCGCAAGTATGGTGGTGAGCACAAGCGCGATTTATACAGAATGGAATTGCGATGTAGAGTTCAGAAGCTTAACGAATCTCTACAAGATTTCGCAATGGAAATCGAGCGTTTAGTGCAGCTCACATATCCAGGCGAGAGTGAGCCGTTCCTGGACCATTTTAAAACTGAGGCTTTCGTTAACGGTATTCGCGACTCTGATGTTAAACTGGCGGTGTGCGCTACGCAGAAATCCACTTTCGTCCAAACTGTGTCATTTGCGCTGGCTCAAGAGACTGCCAGGATGGTTTTCAAGCCACAGATATGTAAAGTGCGGAATGTGGAGGTTTTGTATGAGCAGGATAACAACCTAGTGGCTAGCGTTAAGGAGGCATTGCGACAACTGCTGGCAGAGAAGGCTATCAAAGAAAAGCCTAAGTGCTTTAACTGCGGAAAGATTGGTCATTTTCAGCGCAGCTGCAAAGCACAAAAGAAGAGAGGTAGATCTGTTTCGCCACCAAGAAACAGCAAACGGGTGAACCAAACAACATCACAAGAGTCCCCGTTAAACTAAAACGAGCTAGCACTAAGGGGCAAGAGCTAGCTCTCACGAACGAGGGCCCCACAATCTCCATATCAGTGATGCAGCAGAAAAATAGCAACCTCACTGCGTCCGGACACATCAACGGGGAAAAGCACGTACTTACCATAGACACAGGGGCATCGCAGTCAATAATAAGGCCCGATATAGTAAAGGGGAAATGCGAGCGGTTAAGCAATATACGGCTACGAACAGCTACTGGAGAGCCTGCCACTGTCTATGGTAGGATTGAAGTGAAGGTGACTATAGCCAACATCAACGTGAGACATGTGTTTATTGTTGCCGATATTGTCGATGAGGTTATTATTGGAGCCTATTTTATGATTAACAGCTGATGATTTGGCGTAATGTGGAAATACCCCTTGATGTTGGATATGACAACAAACCGCAAGTAACAAGAGTATTTGCTATTGAGAGTCAGACGATACCGCCGCAGTCTGAAACAGTCATATGGGCGCGGATGAAGGGAGATTGTGAGGACAATCGGTTGTGGGTTGTAGAACCGGCAGATCTAAAGAGAGAGCTTATAACAGCGAAAGCTGTAGTGAAAACTAGTGAAGGAGTCATAGTCTCTATAAGAGTGCTTAACTTGTCAGACCATGAAAAAGTCATCAAAGAAAATTCCGATGTTGGGCAGTGTACTCCAGCAGAGGCAATAATAAACTGCGAGAAGAAGATAGAGCCTACTAATTTGTCCGCAAAAGAACGTGAACAATTTGGGGAATACGTAGAGAAATGGGTAGCAGGTCTATCAGCGACAGATAAAAATAAAGCCAAACAGCTACTAAAAAGGCATGCCAGTATCTTCGCCATGGGAAGCCAAAGCCAGGGTAGAACTGCATTGGTTAAACATGAAATTAACACAGGCGAAGCTAGGCCGATTAAACAGCCACCCAGAAGCGTACCACTAGCAAAGCGAGATAAAGTGAAAGAGCTTGTAAGTGAAATGGAGCGTGATGGCGCAATTGATCCATCTTCTGGTCCTTGGAGTTCGCCTGTAGTCTTGGTTAAAAAGAAAGATGGCAGGAAGCTCAATGACATAACCAAGAAGGACAGTTATCCGCTCCCCAGGATCGATGACACTTTGGACACGCTAGCTGGTACCAAATGGTTCTCTACGCTGGATTTGCGAAGCGGATATTGGCAAGTGGAGATCGCAGAGAAAGACAAGGAGAAAACTGCCTTCAGTGTCGGCAACGGATTATGGCAGTTCAAAGTCATGCCATTTGGTCTCTGCAATGCTCCGGCCACATTTGAACGCCTAATGGAGAAGGTACTGATAGGACTTCACTGGAAGACATGCTTGGTATATCTCGATGATATAATCGTGATGGGGAAAACTTTTGATGAGCACCTCAAAAACATGGCAGAAGTTCTTCAACGGATATCATCAGCTGGATTGAAACTCAGCTTGAAGAAATGTGCATTGTTCCAGAAAGAAGTAAAATATTTGGGGCATCGTGTTACAGCAGACGGAATCTCAACAGATGAAGATAAAATAAAAGCAGTAAGGGACTGGCATCAACCTAAAAATCTTCATGAATTGCGCAGCTTTTTGGGCCTTTGCACATACTACAGACGTTTTGTGCCGAATTTTGCCAGTGTAGCTTCAAGCTTGCATGAGCTGACAAAGAAGTCAAGACCATACCATTGGGGCGAGCCACAGGAAAAATCCTTCCAGAAACTCAAAGAATTATTATGTACGTCACCAGTGCTAGCGTATCCCATAGCTGGAGAAAAATTTGTGCTGGATACTGATGCGAGCGGCTATGGCATAGGGGGTGTGCTATCCCAAGTAGTAAATGGCACTGAGAAGGTCATAGGGTACTATAGCCGTGTACTCTCAAAACCTGAGAGGAACTACTGTGTGACACGACGTGAGCTTCTGGCGGTATTGGAATGCATTGAACATTACCATAAGTACCTGTATGGTCAACACTTTACATTAAGGACCGATCATTCTGCACTGAGATGGCTATTGCAGTTTAAAAATCCTCAAGGGCAACTGGCAAGGTGGATTGAGCGCCTGCAGAGCTGCGACTTCAGCATTGAGCATAGAAGGGGCACAAAGCATAACAATGTTGATGCTCTTTCGAGAAGAACGTGCTGTTTAGAGTGTAAACATTGTGTTAGAACCGAGCAAAAGGAAGGCGTTGTGGATGTTCGGCTCATGCACATCGGCCCTGATGAAGTTTGGTCAGCGGCACAGAGGGATGATGATATACAAAGGAAAATTATAGCGGCCAAAGAAGAGGACAGACGACCATCCCGGAATGAAATTTCGGCTGAAAGCCCACTCGCCAAATCTTATTGGGCTCAGTGGAACAGCCTCAAGGTAATAAAAGGGTGTTTATACCGCGTATGGGAAAGTGTAGATGGCAAAACAACTTCAAATTTAATAGTTGTGCCATACTCCAAGATAAGTAAAGTTTTACAGGAATTTCATAATGGACTTAGTGGCGGTCATCTTGGAGTAACAAAAACACTTGAGAAACTGAAGCAGCGTTTTTATTGGGTTGGATGTCAACAAGCCGTAGCTGACTGGATAGCAAACTGCCCACAGTGCATAGCAGCCAAAGGCCCAGTAAGAAGAAGCCGGGGACAGCTGCAACAATACAACTCAGAAGCACCATTCGAGCGGATCGCAATGGATGTAGCAGGTCCCTTTCCCGTCACCGAAGCCGGAAATCGTTATGTAGTTGTGGTAATGGACTATTTCAGTAAATGGCCAGAGGTATATGCTATACCTAACCAGGAAGCAAAGACAATTGTAAATGCTTTTGTCAACAACTGGGTATGTCGCTATGGTGTCCCAATAGAATTACATTCCGATCAAGGAAGGAATTTCGAGTCTGCCATATTCAGGGAAATGTGCGAATTGTATGGGATAAAGAAAACCAGAACGACGCCGCTGCATCCACAGTCTGATGGCATGGTAGAAAGGTTCAATCGCACCTTAGAAGAGTACCTACGAAAAGTAGTAAGCACCCATCAGAGGGATTGGGACGAGCACATCCCCAAATTTTTGATGGCATATAGGTCAGCTGTACACGACTCAACATCGAGAACGCCAGCCAAAATTATCTTCGGGACGGAATTAAAACTACCTGGTGATTTGGAATTTGGTGTTAAGCCAACTGTAGAGGAAGGAGCTATTACGTCCCAGGAGAAGGAGGACTTAAACGAACTGTATGAGTTCGTGCGCAATAGAATCAAGATGGTCAGTGACAAGATGAAGGCTACGTATGACCGTGCAGCAAACTCGGAGGGAATTATGGAAGGACAATTGGTTTTACTGTATAACCCACAACGGAAGAAAGGATTGTCCCCAAAATTACAGACTCACTGGGATGGCCCGTATAAAGTGATTAAGAGAGTGAATGACGTTGTATACCGGATACAGAAGCACAATTGCCCAAGGTCGAAAATGAAGATAGTACACCTCGAACGATTGGCGCACTATGGAAGAGGTGATTGTATGCCTATTCGGGTCGAACAGGCTTAAGTGGGCGGCAGTGTTACAAAGATTAGAAATAGATTTAAATAAAACGACAATGTGGCTATATGTACTTGGCAGCACTGCCAATTTTATCTATAGTTGTCAAAATGATACAACCCTGGTCAACACTATATAGATAATATTCAAATTAACGGAAATGGAATACTCCAGAATATACAAGATCATTCAAGGCTGTGCCAAGAAGAGTAAACCACAACAACAAGAAACATAGCAACATAAATGCTAAGAGAAGTTATTCTTAATGATCTTGTATGCAAGTATTCGCTGCTAATAAAGCTAAATAGATTCACAAGTATACACAGCCATATACACGTAGAAGAAACAAAACCACACACTCATTCATACAACCACTCATAGTTACCATAGGCAAAACACACAGAACACTCATACATTCAACCACACATAAGCAAACCAAACAAGTCAGCATTGTCATGTATACAAACACACACAAGTACATATAGCCACATTGTCGTTTTATTTAAATATATTTCTAATCTTTGTAACAATATATATCTTTCATCATTTTGGCAAGATGTTAACAACTTTCCATATAAAGTGTATATGAAAAAAACTCAACATCAAGAACAAGGACAAATAATAGATAAAATAAAAAATACGTATATCATTCGATGTAACGTATATTGAACATAACAATAGAATTCATGAGATCATAAATTTTACATATTGTATATACAAACTTATTACATATCTTGAAATTAAATATTTTATTCAAAAAAAACATTTTTCGATTTATTTCCCAAAAACAACAATTTGTCAAGATGCTTGCTAGACAATTGGTTTCTTGTTGCAGTAACTGTCGCTCAGCCTTTGAAAATAGTCGTTCACTATATGCAAATACAATATATGCAAAAATAGTCGTACCTGTTTATATAAATTTGGAAACATGGTTTTTAAATGTTCCCATTCTTCTAGCGGATTTGCTTTTAACACAGAAACGGGATTAGGCAAGTGTACTGACACCTCATCTGTTTATGAATTAACACGTTGCCGATTTTGACCAATTGCTAAATTTTTGAGATACAGCCAAAAATCAAAGCCTTCGCTTTGAACGTCTTCTTCGTCTGACTCACTAGTGGATATTGAAGTATTATCATTTCTTATAAAATTCTTTAACTTTTGCAGAGCTCTTCCGCATGTATTAGGATCCCTGAAGTGCAGGGGTTGGTATCATTTTACACGTGGGTGTAAAATGATACCCAACGCGGCATATATATTAAATTGTATCATAACAAACCTTTTAGAGCATTCACTCAACAGCTCGTTTTGTAATTGTGCTACACATTCTATAGTTGAAGAAAATTTCTTTAACTTTGTTGTAAGACAATTTATCATTAGTACAATCTTCGACAAAGTTACGTAGTTCTGCCCAGATGAGTCTTTAGTAACAAATTCAAATGGCTAAATGTCAGATTGAATTACACTATTTTTGACCCATTTCACGATCCCTCTGACTTTCTTTATTAGATCACTAATTTGAGATGAACCATTAATTGAAGAATCTACTATTAAATTAATGGTGTGTGCAAAACATGGCAAATGTTTTGAACCACCAAGGGTTCTCTTAATTGCGGCCACCATGTTGGAACTATTGCCTGTAACTGCACAAGTAACTTTAGATAAAGGAATTCGCCAATCTTTTAAAATATCAGTAAGTACATTAGATGTGTATTCTGCTGCGTGATTACATGACAACTCTCTTGTTGCTATATTGGTGCTAGTTAATGTTACCTTTTCCAAAAAATGTAGTGTTACACCCAAGAAGCTTTTTTCGTTCATACATTCTGTCCATATGTCAAGCGTGACACAAAATGCAGATATATTTGATATTCTTTTCGAAAATTCTATCTTTACGCTGTCACATTTGCCGCTGAGCAGCTCCTTCATCAATTTCAAAAAACCTTCGCCTGTAACGACATTAAAAGGCCTCGTATCTGTGCATATTAGGTATAAAATGCACATATTTATATTATTATATTTAACACCACCTTCTGCAATAAATAAACTCTAATACTTATATATATATATATATATATATATATATATATATATATAAGTACATATATATATATACATATATATATATATATATATATATATATATATATATATATACGGTGACCATATTTTTGAAATCAAAATACAGAACAGGGATAAGATTTCATAATAACAATTAAAAAGTACAAACAACCTTAAATGCACATTCAAGACCAATTTATTATAGATATTTTTTATACAAATACAAATCAAAACTTAAAAAAAAACAATCACACGCTGATGTAAAAAAGAAAATAGAGCTTGACTGTTTCCGAGATCATTGCATATATAAGTATATTTGTAAGAACTATAAAATTAAGATTAATTTGTACTCAGTACATATCATCAATGACAAAAATGTTTTGATTCTTAAGTAAAATGGGTTAATAGAGAAATTGTAGGCGTTAATATGTATAACTACAAAGCAATTAAATTTGGTATTTTTCTGCTGAATAGATTAGTTTTAGTAAGCCTTCATTACTTTTTAAATATTCTTTAAACTCTAAACAATTTAAATCATAATTATATTTAGTAATTAAAATGGATTTGATGGTATTTACCTTCAATTGAGCTTTTTCACTAGTCCATATGTTATTTAAAATAGAAAACACTCTTTCTGTTGGAGCATTAGAACCAGGTAAACATAAACTGAATTCCACAACTTTCAAAATATTTTGGAAACTTATACCTCCTTCTTTGAAATGTTTAAAAACTTCTACCCAGCGCTCTTCAGCAGATTTTTTGTTTTCATTCCATTGCTTTAATATTTCTGAAGTGGTATATCTTTTAACAAGAGCCAGCTCTTCAAATAATTCGGTATTATTTATGTTTAATTCGTTTCTCTTATCCATAATAAAAACAAAACTGGATTCAACATCCTCCCATGCAGGAGTTTCACGTAAAAGAACCCATTTCAGTATTTCAACTTCTTGATAAGCAGTGTCCCATTGATTTAAGTACTCAATGCAATTTGCATAAAATTGGCTTGCGGTACTTTTAAACTCATTAATATCGAGAACTTTTTTCTGACTTAGCTCAATTATGATTTTTTTAACTGCAATAGGGAAAAATTTTTCCTCTTTGCGTTGTGAAATTTTAAACTTCAGCTCATTAATAATGAGCGAAACCTCAGTCATACATATTTTTTGGGACTGTATCTGCGTTATGTAGTCATGAAACAAAGTAGCTTGACAATGAACGAAGAAAAGCCATGCTTCTGAAACAGGATCTTCGAAAAAACTTTTTAATATAGTTGGACACTTTGGCTGGGATAAAAAGTATTCCTTTAAAGGCTTAAAAAGCTTTAATATTCTTTCAATGGATGGTTTAAGAGTTAGCCATCTTGTCTTGCTAAATCCAAGTAGTTTTTTATATTCTACTTCTATTGAGTCACAAATTACCTTAAGCTCTTCAACACGTACTGTATAAATATAAAAGTAGGAAAAAATTTTTACAATAATCGTTTCAATATCTATGGGGAGACATTCTGTTGATGTTTGAATGCAGCTATTTAAAATATGTGCAGCACAGTTCACACCGGTAAGAACATTTTCCGTAGAAGAATGAAGTTTTTTGAAAACATTGTTTTTGCCTCGCCTGGCTGCTCCACGAAAGTTACAGTTTGTGTTATCTGCACATAAAGCAAGTAATTTTTTGTTTATATTAAATTTAATAAGCAGATCACAAATATATTTTATTAAAATATCGGAGGATTCTCCGGGCAAATTATCAACTTCCAATATTTTGACTTGAATACCATGCAATGGTACAAAATAACGAATAAGTATTGGACATATTTTTATGTTACCATGATTTGAACAATCAAAAAAAATTGTTATTAAATTAACAATATGCAAATCATTCTCAATTTCTTTAATGAAATTCGGAGCTAGGACTTTACAAACTATCGATTCACACTTGGTACGTCCAGAAGAATATCTCTCATCAAAACAGCTTCTTATAAGTTTTGAAGTACAATCGTTGGAGCGAAATGAGTGGTTATGATTAACAGCGTGATATGCCCATGTTCCTTCTGATATGCAAATTTTCCTTTTGCTGTCGTTAAAATCCTTAGACCCAAAATAGCAGGATAGAGTTTTGCTAGAAGCGGCAGCGATGTCCGAATCCTTGTGTTTATTTTTTCGTAAGTGCTGTTGGATATCAAGTTTGCCTCCATTAGCAATGCTAAAAGTTGTCATGCACTTAGAACATCGTACCTTGCTATCAATATCAGTTTTTTTAATAAAACTATATTGCTGTTGTAGTTCATCATTAAAAACGCACTTTCGTCTGCGGGACATGATTACTTTTTTCTGAAAAATTATTCGATGAATGTTCTTTTTGTAATGACACTTCATATCTAAACGCCAGGCCTACTATGTATTGTTGGCGGCGGCAAGTATACAATACACATCATGGTAAATTTATTATTCGCCTTGATACACATACATATTTATTAAAACAGCATTTACACGTGAAAGCGCAAATCAAAATTCATAGTCACGCCTCAATTCGCTTTGATAGTTGAAAAATTTTTAATATTTTGAATATCACTTTCAGGCATCAAAATACAGAACAGTAAATGAAATACAGAACATTTTAGCGTTTTTCGCAGATCAATAATTTATACAGAACACGGCTCTGAAATACAGAACTGTTCTGTATAATACAGAACGGATGGTCACCGTATATATATATGTATATATATATATATATATATGTATATATATATGTATATATATATATGTATATACATATATATATATATATATATATATATATATATATGTATATATATATATATATATATATATATATATATACATATATATATATGTATATATATATGTATATATATATATATATATATATATATATATGTATATATATATATATATGTATATATATATATATATATATATATATATATATATATATTATTATATCAGATTTTTTAACCTTTTTTTTCGTTTATTAATCAATAGATTTGTTTAAGTTTTTAGGTTATTCAATATTAATATATATATTTATTTCGATATTTCGCTAGCCTTCGGTTAGCTTCTTCAGAAGCTTCCTGAAGAAGCTAACCGAAGGCTAGCGAAATATCGAAATAAATATATATATTAATATTGAATAACCTAAAAACTTAAACAAATCTATTGATTAATAAACGAAAAAAAAAAAAAATATATATATATATATATATATATATATAAGTATATATATATATATATATATATATATATATATATAAGTATATATATATATATATATATATATATATATATATATATATATAACACTATATATATATATATATATATATATATATATTTATATAGTATATATATATATATATATATATATATATATATAACACTATTTTATATATGTGCTTATTTTATATATATATGTCAATTTATTTCAGTAAATTTTAAAATCTATCTTAAAAAAAAGAGACGACACCACAATAGTGCTGGACACGGTAGTGAAACAACTGGAAGTGGATTTGTCGAAAGAAGAGGGGGTAATGGATTTGGAGGAAGAAGAGGTGGTAGTGGATTTGGCGGTAGTGGATTTGGCGGTAGAGAGCGGGGATATTAGATGCTGTATCCCTCCACTTCTGCACAGCCAGCTGTCCAACACGCAGTTCCAAGTTAAGTATATCTCCAACAGCCGAATTTAGACCATCAAATAGCTGTCCAGTAACTTGGTGATCAGCAGGTGGCTGTACAGCAAGTTGCTGTACAACCACTATATATATATTGGATATCACCGGATGGGTACAATCCGTTGTGAACTAGATAAGTGCTTAAAAACATCATTTCATAAGAAATTTATTTGTAAAACTTCAAGTTTATCGTATATTGTTATCCTGAAATAAACAATAAATAAAATACAATAAACTATAATCGACATTTCTGAGTCTTATATATACAAATTTTAAAAATGCTACAAACATCCAGTAAAAAAATTATAAAATAATTACTGCTACAACTACAAGTATTAATACTACTAAGGTATACATTTTTCTCTGATGCTCCCGAATATGTCAAGTAGTGCAATTGACGCATAATTTTGTTAGCTTCTTAACGCAGGCAGCGTCATTATTCGCATATTGTCAGTTTTTGAGTTATAAGCTTAAAACTAAAATAACTCGCTATTTAAATCAGCTAACATAAGGCTGCATAATTAAACAGATACCCTGGTGGTATCGTTTCATCCTTGTAACCTATTTACTCTTACTCACATCTTAGAGATGTGTGTGGAAGATCTAAGAATTTAAAAAACCTGTTTACATTACATATTCAACATCTTTCATCTGTCAATTATTACTTCACGTGTTTGGTTCGGGCAAACAATGAAGTATGTTTTCTTTTTTACTATAAATAAATATATTTTATGTATTAATATGATTAATTATAAATTATTTTTGATTAAATTTAAATTTACTTATATTGTTCGGTCCCGCTCATTGTATACATTTTTGACACTTGTATATTTTCTAGTAATGGTATGAGGTTTTAAAGCTTTCTTCCGATTTTCCTTAGTCATGACAGTAAAATAATCTAAAGACGTTGAGTTCAGCAAAATGATATGTGCCTCCTTAACGGAGGTGCTAAAGAAGCCACGATCTTGCCAAGGGGAGGGCAGTTGTGAAAGGAGATGTTATTAAAGGAAAAGCGGGTATATAATAATTATTTTATAATATAATTTATTAAAAATAGAACGGTAAGCGAGGCCCTTGTGGTAGGTTCAGCAAGCTAATTCACAACTGATCAAAAATACAATATTTAAACATCACCAGACCACAAGGCTCGTTAAGTTATTTATGGTTTAACATGGTTGCATACAAGTGTAAGTAACCGTTTAGATTAACTTCTATTATTTGTATAATTAGATAAATACAATTCAATATGGTAAGTATAATTAGGTAATTCAGCAGATTAACTTCTATTATTGGGATAATTAGATATATACAATTCAATATGGTAAGTATACATACAAGTTTTGGGTAATAACAACTATTCAGTCTTTAAACAGTATCGATATTTTTCCCGATATAGTATCGCTCACAAAGTATCGAAAGCAAAATATCGATACTTATTTGTATCGGTCAAAATAAACCTAATAATTTTGTGAAAAGAGTGTTTGTTTGAAATTCAATTTCATTAAAAACAAAAACAAGGACAAACAATAGATAAAATAAAAAATACGTATATCATTCGATGTAATGTATATTGAACATAACAATAGAATTCATGAGATCATAAATATTACATATTGTATATACAAACTTATTACATATCTTGAAATTAAATATTTTATTCAAAAAAACATTTTTCGATGTATTTCCCAAAAACAACAATTTGTCAAGATGCTTGCTAGACAATTGGTTTCTTGTTGCAGTAACTGTCGCTCAGCCTTTCAAAATAGTCTTTCACATATATGCAAATACAACCGTACCTGTTTATATAAGTTTGGAAACATGGTTTTTAAATGTTCCCATTCTTCTAGCGGATTTGCTTTTAACGCAGAAACGGGATTAGGCAAGTATACTGACACCTCATCTGTTTATGAATTAACACGTTGCCGGTTTTGAAAATTTGCTAAATTTTTGTGATACAGCCAAAAATCAAAGTCTTCGCTTTGAACGTCTTCTTTTTCTGACTCACTAGTGGATATTGAAGTATTTTCACTTCTTATAAAATTCTTTAACTTTTGTAGAGCTCTTCAGCATGTATTAGGATCCCTGAAGTGCAGATTCTTAAAACGTGGATGTAAAATGATACCCAACGCGGCGTATATATTAAATTGTATCATAACAAACCTTTTAGAGCACTCACTCAACAGCTTGTTTTGTAATTGTGTTACACATTCTATAGTTGAAGATAATTTTTTTAACTTTGTTGTAAGACAATTTATCATTGGTACAATCTTCGACAAAGTTACGTAGTTCTCCCCAAATGAGTCTTTAGTAACAAATTCGAATGGCTTTTTGTCAGCTTGAATTACACTATTTTTGACCCATTTCACGATTCCTCTGACTTTCTTTATTAGATCACTAATTTGAGATGAACCATTAATTGAAGAATCTACTATTAAATTAATGGTGTGTGCAAAACATGGCAAATGTTTTGAACCACCAAGGGTTCTCTTAATTGCGGCCACCATGTTGGAACTATTGCCTGTAACTGCACAAGTAACTTTAGATAAAGGAATTCGCCAATCTTTTAAAATATCAGTAAGTACATTAGATGTGTATTCTGCTGCGTGATTACATGACAACTCTCTTGTTGCTGTATTGGTGCTAGTTAATGTTACCTTTTCCAAAAAATGTAGTGTTACACCCAAGAAGCTTTTTTCGTTCATACATTCTGTCCGTGACACAAAATGAAGATACATTTGATATTCTTTTCGAAAATTCTATCTTTACGCTGTCACATTTGCCGCTGAGCAGCTCCTTCATCAATTTCAAAAAACCTTCGCCTTTAACGACATTAAAAGGCCTCGTATCTGTGCATATTAGGTATAAAATGCACATATTTATATTATTATATTTAACACTACCTTCTGCAATAAATGAACTTATATACTTATGTTTATATGTAAAATGTTTTATTACGAAAGGCTTTTCTAATTTTTCCTATCTTAAAATATGACATTTTGTACGTAAACAAACAATATATCAAGCCTTTGCTGCAATATAGTCACCTTATAAACCCAAATTTCAAATATTATAGATAGAACCTAGATGTTATTAAAAGTAAAGCTACAAAAGACTTTCATAAATAAGTTTTTTTTTTGTTACGTATATATTTATACGTTTTTGGGCAGATCGTTTTTCAAATGCAGCTTTTAGTATGTTTGTTGAATTCGTTTGGCATAAATCCGAGAGTGAAGAACTCTTTGTTGATATTGAAGCCTCGGAACTTGTTTGATGGTCAGGTGTTTTTGCAATCGTAGCAGATGAACTTCCAGATGCGGTATCGCAATCGCTTTCTTTTTATTTTCTCCTTAAATTTATTTTTTAAATTGAATTATTTTCTTCCATCCTTCAATATATTGTATTTACTTACTTCTATATTTTCAACAAAATTCGGATGACTTCTTAAATGTTTGTGCAAATTTGATGTGTTACTAAAACACCGTACTTATTTGAAGCATTTTTTCAACAAGCTTTTTTGTCATCCTTTTTGGTGAAAAATGCCCAAACACTAGATATTAGAGGTGCCATTTTTACACATTTTATACATACAATAAATTTTGCAATACGCGAAATAAAAATCACCCCTATTCTGCGTTTCGATTAAGTCTCCGCATTCAGTTCCGTTGCGATCGAAAATTGGTATTCTGAAGAAAAACGGAATCGAAAGAAAAAGAAGAAGACAACAATGTTTACAAAATTAATAGCATCACTGTGGATGTGGAAATGAAATAGCAAAATAAGCAAGTTTGTTATCATTTTCATAAACAAAATGTCAAATTTAATACAAAAAGTTGTATGTATACATAATTAAAAATAAGTTCTTGATAAAGTTTAATAAAAAAATTTTTAAATAAAATAAAAAAATATAAAAACAAACTAAAATTAGTTGTTCATAAACGTATTACAGTGCAAAGAATCTTGATCGCTGGTGGTATCCGCATGCAATGTCTGCTTTAGACGCCATTAAATTTGCCACTTTTTCATACTGCTCTGGTGACCTGTATACATAAAAAAACACATCAGATTCGGGTACAAAAATTAACAATTTAGTTTTTTCAATCGTTTCTGAACATTTTATCTCATTTTCTACTTACATTTTTTTCTATTTTAAACTTTTTAACTAAAAAACACGGATAAAGAAAACCCCTCCGTTAACAAAAAAACAACTGAGAAAAACGGAGCTCCGATCGTAATGCAGAATACATACAATCGAAAGAAACTGAGCGGAATCGAAACGCAGAATACCAAACCTACCAGACGGAGAAAATTTCGATTCGAATCGAAACGCAGAATAGCCCCAAATATCTTTAAAATTATTCTTTTTACAGACAGATCACAAATTCCGTTTAATTACGCCACTATCATAGACTACTAATTAGACATGACAACTGTGTATGTAGTGGTAATGTTTTCGACCGATGTTGCGAGAGGGACAGCAAATTTCTTTGTTTGCTGTCTCTTTTCTTTTTCTTGTCGATAGAAAATGACATATTTTTGTTTACAAAAAGTTAAAATTTCTTGGCAGGATTATTGGTGAAAAATTTAAAATAATAAAATTATCGTAAAATTTAGTGCTTGAAATTGGTAATTTATGGGTGAAACATTATCTACTCTTTCGTCCACGAATTACCAATTGTGTGAAATGCCAAAAAAGCACACAAAAACAAAAAAATCGGTGGTGGTAGCAGCAAAAATATGTAAGTAAATTTTTCTTATACATATATAAATTTAATAATATCTAAAACACTTTTATTTTTCAGGAGCCAACTATATGCAAATGGTATAGAGAATTAGCAATTTGTTTCCGAATTATACGACGTATATTTTGTGTGATGTGTATAATATAAAATAGTGATATTAGTGCGGTGAAGTTATTCCTCCTTTCCACCAGTGATCAAGTGAATATAAAAATGGTAGGAAGAATATGTAAGTGTGTTTTTAAATTAATTAAAGTGAGAGAAAAATAATTTATATGAATGTTTGTATCGGAACATAGGGCAAAACACTAAGTTCGTGTGCTTTTATGTAGGATATATGGCTTTGCTTTTTGTCCCGGAACATGTTGAGAAAAAAATGGTTTAGGCCTATTGGGGAAGCCAGCCATTTAAAAAAATTGGCAACGCACTGAGTGTAGTACCTCTATGGTAGTGTGGAAACCTACACAATATCAATAAGATTTGTTAATAAATAAATAAAATTTAGTAGTACATTTTAAAGAACTTGAATTTTTATTGAGAGTAAAATAAATTTAAGAACAGTACTGCATGGTGTTTATCAATATTTTTTATACGTATAAATTTTGAATGTTAAAACCATCACAATTGCATTTACTTTAACAATTTTCGACTCTAATGTTTTCCAGCTACTTTCAGATTTGTTTCCAATAACCTTTTTCTTTAGCGAATTCTTTGTAGACAGTGTGATCCTAAAAGAAATATAGAAATTTCGATTAATACTTTTAAATTAGGTTTAACAAACCATTAATCTGATAGAGATTACATTTATAAGTTTCACATTTTTTATAACAGAATAATACTTACATTATATACACTCTTGCTTATTCCTATACAATCCTTTCGTTTCTCTGATATGCAGTTCACCAATTGCTTTTAGATCTTTATGCAAATTATGAAACAGTCTAACATTCATTCAGCAAAAAATTTATTTTCATAATGTTGGTTTCCAATTTTCTTATTTGCCACTAAAATTGACAAAGGCGCTCAGGTTGGAAAAACACTATTTCATAAACGATAAAAGAAAATTGTTCTTATTTGTTTTAAATAAATAAATATGTTGAGGAACATAAATACCTTTACATCTACACAGCAAATTATCGGTTAAAAAATAATATATTTAGAAGGACTGGGAAACATGAAGGATTCGAAGATACAGTAACATCGGGGTGTAGAATAGGCACACGGATCTGTTGGAAATTACCAGTAGTTTTGTGCAAATGCTCATTGAAGTCAACGCAAGCCTAGTACGGAAACATATGGAATAGTAAATTGTATATAAGTAAATTTTATAAAGGATCTATTATAAGCATAACTTTTGCTAAAAATAAATAATATGTACCTACCGCCTTCTTCTAAGTCTGTGGAATTTCCAATTTTTTTGCAGCAGTCCAACTTAAGTCGTACCTCTGATTAGAAATTGATTTTTTTGATGCGATCTTCTGTGACTTCAATGAAACTCTCATTCCCGGCTTAATTTATAGTTTAAGGTTCTCATTACGCCTGTGAGCATGCCTTTTAAGCGGTTTAGCCATCTATTAGCATGGACTAAGCACCTGTTTCGCCTCCCATAGTCCTATTTAATATATGTATCCAGGTTGATTACGTGATGATCAGTGCGACGATTTATATTTTAAAAACATTTAACAGTTCTTAAACCATTAACAACTACTTTTCTGAGCACCAAAATTAATAAAAATTAAAAATAAAACTAATTTACAAGAATTTCAATCCTTCTTGCCTAATTTTTATGTTGATTTCTTACGGTATTGACCGCCAGCCACAAATTAGGACTTTTGATATATTCTTTTAATGTTTATAAACAGTTTAATATTGTCTCTTAATCACTCAACACTTATTTTTATTATTTATTTCACAATTTTTTAACTAAACGAAATTTTTGTTGAATTTTCAACCCCCATTATTTGCGTAAATTGTAAAACATATGTTTAGAGATGACCATATATAGCCATTTCTTCTAACATATTATTTTAGCTTTGCGTATACATATTTTGTACTCGTTTGCACTATCGTTAGGCAAAAGCTGATACGGGCCAAAATGAACTGTCACTTTTGAGTTTTCTGGTTTTCTGTGGCCACTATATTTTAGAGCTGTACGGCACAAAATCACAGGTTATACAGATAGGACACGCCAATCCGGCCAGATCGTATTTTCATGAATGGCATCTCTAATGGCAATACCCTTTTAACCCCTCATTTGGTGAAGGACAGTATGATATCACTTAACTTTTGTGAGTCTGGAACAGTTTTTCGAAAACCATCACTAAGGATTATAATTTCTCATTTTCCACACCACACACGATGTTAATGCAATGATAAAAATATATGATATTATGTTTGCAGATGCAAATTATCACAAAAACACATAACTTATTTAATAACACGAAATATTTATCCACAAAATAAAATTTTATCAAAACAAAATTTTATTTCCAATTAGTTTGTTTACCTTTTTTAATGTGTGTTCATCTCTTCACTCACATTGATTTCTGAAAAACATCTATAGCTTTACTCTTCACAACAAGGGGTTAACGAAAACTGATACGGGCAAAAATGAACTGTCATTTTTGAGAATTCTGCTTATTTTGTGGTTTATTCCACAGGTTATACAGATAGGACACGCCAATCCGGCCAGATCGTATTTTCATGAATGGCATCTCTAATGGCAATACCCTTTTAACCCCTCATTTGGTGAAGGACAGTATGATATAGCTTTTTATAATTCTATCTCTCTTCAATTCACCGGTTAAACGTCAAAAATTTATGGGTTAAAAAATATTTTTGCAAGTAAAAGGCGTTTAGTTTTATTAAAATTAAGAAATTTGAGCCTTTTTCTAAACTTTGCTTGATTTTATTGTGTTTCAAAATAGCAAAGTGATAAAGATTGCTATTCTGTGATAAAGAAGTGTATTTTATTGAGTATAATCCTAGCTTTTTAAGTGGCATTTTTCTTCAAACATAACCTGTGCTGAAAAATTTTTAGAAATAATGTAAGTAATAATCATAGTAAAATTTATGAAGAAAAATAAAACAAACCTATATTTCAGGAGCCGCAAATGTATTATGGGTTGCCAAGATGTTCAGAAACTCCATAGGTTCCCGAAGAATCCGAAAAGGTAAGTGTGTGATAGATATAAGCATCTTCCGGAAAATTGTGAGTGGCAGATAGTGCTTGGAGTTGATTCAGGACAAGCAGTATTTGCACTCATAATTTTCCCTTCATAGTTTTGTGCATGAGTATATTTTGTATTAAGTTTTCGAAGATTAATACAAAATAGTGATTGTACAAAGTGTATGTTTGTCTGTATCGAAATTGTGAAAACCAACCCAACAGTATTTCCAAGTGCACATAACAATGGTATGATCTGCAGATGCATGAATATAGACATCCTCAAGTAAATTGTTATGTGTTTTTTATAATACTGTGTGTTGGTTTATTTATTAACATATGCAGACAAGATAGTGCATTTTAAAAGTGTTTATATATTTGTCTGTATGAAAGTTAGGAAAATCAACCCAACAGTATTTCCAAGTGGACACAACAATGGTATGATCTGCAGATGCATGAATATAGACATCCTTTTTTAATTTTTCAGTTGTAAATTATTATGGATCAATGGGGCACCAGTGTTTCAAAACGCAGTCAAATCCTCCAATACTGACTTCAAAATATATACATAGCATTGGAAAAAGTTCGTGAAAGCAGTGTTCTGCCAAAGAGTAAATGGAACTCAAATGAATATAGTTTGGAAAAAGTAGTATTGGAATATATTTAATGATTTCATTTAATGTTTTTATTTCGGTTTTAATTCTTTGGCTTTGTTAAAACAATTTCTTTTTATTCTCTTTCCTTGTCAGCAAACAAGGCAGTTCGTATAATTGCACCAGCTACCGATCAGTGATGCTTATATTTTTGGTCTCTTCCTAAATACAAATACCATCTATGCTAAACGTGATACTATTACGTGAAATGATATACTACTGTTGGCCAGACGGATTTGTGGCGAACATAACTACCACTACTACTATCCTACAAGATTTTATAACCATTTTTAAAATATCCCCCGGTCCTTTTCAGGACCACAAATTAAAAAAAAAAAGAGATCATATTTATTCTTTCAATTTCTACATATGTACATAAGAAAATTTGTTGAAGTGATTCCTTAAATCTTTGCTTAGATTGCATGTATCTTATTTTGCAATAATTTTGTCATATTATATATGTATATAAGAAAATTAGTTGAAGTGATTGCTCAAATCTTTGCTTAGATTGTATGTATCTTATTTTGCAATAATTTTGTCGCATATTTATATAGAATTTTTCGATAAAGTTAATTTAAAATAAATTTAACATTTTAAATAAATAATTCTAATATTACTTTATTATTATTTTTTAAGAAAGGAATTACAAAAACATTAAATAACTAAGAACAATGAATATAAATTTTTTTATAACCAGTTTTCTTTGGCATTAATTTAATAATAAAACACTTTTCGTTAATAAAACTTTTAAGAAATAAAAACTGCTTTCAAATGTATTCTTCTTTAATTCAATGTCCTCTTGAAACATTGTTTGCAGCGTTTGATGAAGTATTATTGGTCCTAAGCCGACTGTCTGTAAAGAATGAGATTTAAAATATTAAGGTATATACATATTTTAGCTATATATTTTTCATACTTCCTGCATATCCAACAACAACTGAATCTCTGAATAAATCACTGCACTTTTGTGAGTCTGGAACAGTTTTTCGAAAACCATCGCATTAATTGTATTCTTCTTTGAATCAATGTCCGTCTTGAAGCTGTTGAACGCTGTTTTCAGCGTTCGATGGAGTATTACTGGTCCTAAGCCGATCATACCATTGTTATGTGCACTTGGAAATACTGTTGGGTTGGTTTTCACAATTTCGATACAGACAAACATACACTTTGTACAATCACTATTTTGTATTAATCTTCGAAAACTTAATACAAAATATACTCATGCACAAAACTATGAAGGGAAAATTATGAGTGCAAATACTGCTTGTCCTGAATCAACTCCAAGCACTATCTGCCACTCACAATTTTCCGGAAGATGCTTATATCTATCACACACTTACCTTTTCGGATTCTTCGGGAACCTATGGAGTTTCTGAACATCTTGGCAACCCATAATACATTTGCGGCTCCTGAAATATAGGTTTGTTTTATTTTTCTTCATAAATTTTACTATGATTATTACTTACATTATTTCTAAAAATTTTTCAGCACAGGTTATGTTTGAAGAAAAATGCCACTTAAAAAGCTAGGATTATACTCAATAAAATACACTTCTTTATCACAGAATAGCAATCTTTATCACTTTGCTATTTTGAAACACAATAAAATCAAGCAAAGTTTAGAAAAAGGCTCAAATTTCTTAATTTTAATAAAACTAAACGCCTTTTACTTGCAAAGATATTTTTTAACCCATAAATTTTTGACGTTTAACCGGTGAATTGAAGAGAGATAGAATTATAAAAAGCTATATCATACTGTCCTTCACCAAATGAGGGGTTAAAAGGGTATTGCCATTAGAGATGCCATTCATGAAAATACGATCTGGCCGGATTGGCGTGTCCTATCTGTATAACCTGTGGAATAAACTGAAGTACTGAAACAACTGAGCTACTGAATGAACTGAAACAACTGAATGAATTAATTCAGTAAAGTGAGCGGAGCTAAAAAGAGCGCTCACTCAAAAGAGCTGTTTTGTACAGCTCTACTATATTTATTGTTTTTGCATGTAATGGGTACTTTTTACCGATACGATTTTTATCGATACCTACTTGGTAGTTGGTAGTAATATATCGATACCAAAAATACTTAAGCTGGAAGTACATAACACGCGTTTCACGCGACGCACGTTCTATGCGTTTCATGCTTCTGACGCTTTTTCAACTCAAGGTACATGCAAAGCGTTTACTGCGCCAATGTTTATAATATAATCTGTTTGACTGACGTTTATAACGCGTAGACGCGTTTAAAGCTGGAAGTACATAACACGCGTTTCAGGCGTCTACGCGTTATAAGCGTATGTCAAATATGTAGAGCTAGTGTAATTGTATGTAACAAGCTACATGACAAAACCCGTAGAACGCTTGACGCATAAAGTAGATCTACTTTTGTACGCCCGGCGCATAGTGGCACATTGTGTGAGTTGGCGGTCAAAATTCTATAACTTTTGACTGGATTGAATTTTTTTTGTTGGATAGAAGACATCTTAAGGTTCAATTTAATGTATTAACTTTAAAATTGGGCCTTATTAAAGGACACTTATATATGATTGAAAAATGACTTTTAAAAATATAGGTATTATCGGCCTTAAAAAAATAAGTTTGTGAATTTAGTGATTTAACATTGCATTTTGTAAATAGTAACGTTAACTGAACTAAAAAAATTACATACTTAATTAAGCCGTCCACCCGGGTCCATTTTATTTTGATATTTAGCCCTCTTCTCCAATGGACCACTTAGAATATGGGTTTGAAGCTCAAAATTGTTTTAAATATATTAATATTGATATAATATTTAGCAAAACTTATTTTATTTTAATCGTTGATATCCCTGTGAAATTTTATTGCAATCGGTCCACATTTACCCATAGGGCCCTTGTAAGTCAAATTTCGAAAAATAGCCTTGGTTATCATAATTCATTAACAAATGTAATTTCTTTTATAAATTTTCAATATTTATTGTGCTTTTTTGCTTTAATTTTTATGTTAATTATTTCTTGAGAAAATTCTTCATTAATGCTTTGCAGCTTTCGTCTTCGGGACATGTCACTACACTCCTCAACTGGTCTGTCAGGTCGGCCCACATACATTTGCTGGTTTCAGTTGGCTTTCAAATACAAGTTCGTTTGTAAGCCATTGTTTGTTGAAGTTAAACATTTGTTCCTTATTTCAATAACATTCATTATACCGTTTATTTAATCGCGTTAAAAAATTATTAATTTGTTTTAAATGGACACACAACTCAAAATAAGGGTATTTTAAAATGTGTAACATAACATCGTTTTTGTTTTTTTGTTCAAATAAATTTTAGCAAGATCGTTATAACTGAACTTAGCCATCGTTTTAACAATACTGATCATCTTAATTTTGCCTGTTTTTATACACATCACATTTTCTTGAAGCATGTATGTGCTTAAACGAGAGAAGAAAGAAGAGGAGTACAACAGACATGAATTCTCTTTTGTTATTTCATTCTCATATTCAAGAAAACCTGATGTGTCTATCGTATTTTAACCTTTATATGAGCAGCAGCTACATGATTACACAATAAACTTATAACAAAAGGTCGAATATGTCAGTCCAAATACAACAACTCATGTACCTACCCCCGATTATATGTAACTACATCTTTTGATGTCCTAAATTTCAAAAATGCATTTAATGCATTATAATAACAGTCTTTTATTATACCCTTTTCATTAATAAAACTTCTTCGAAAAAAAGAAAAACATACACACAATACACACACAAACACATGTAGATATACAGCTCTCCCATACCTAAAATATCCGACATGCAAGCAGTAAAATCATTGTAGTTACTAGAGACGCATATATAAATTTAAAAAATGAGCATATAATAACAGCTCAAAGCACGTACTATAACACGTTATAATTCATTTTACGAAGTTTTTCGCAGGAAAAAAGTTGTGTTCCACTGAACATCGAGATTTGGGTATATTTTGGACTTTTATTGCAATGCCCAAATCTGGGACTCGAGCAAAGTAGGGCACGATTTTTTTAAACTATTTTATAAGATAAGACATGATATTGTGTAAAGAAAAAAAATTTTTCCAAAAATATATAAAACCAAAAAAGTTATGCCCACTTCAAGTTCAAAAATTTTCTAAAATATTTTGAATTTCAGCTTCTCTTAAAAAAAGCGCATTTTTGATCACCTTATTCGAAGACAAATAATCGAAAAAAAACTTACATTTCTAGATTTCGGAGTTCCTATGGGTTTACTTTTATATAAAAAAAATCTAATAAAATCGGTGATACAAAAAAAATTTTTTTAAGAGTTTTGGCCACCATCTCTTCAAATGTGCCACTGTGCGTAGTTTGATTAAGTGTAGCAAGCTTGTGGACCTAGCAGACAACATCAGTCTTCTTTTTTAAATGCCAAAATTTTAGAATTCGGGATCTAAATAATCGTTTAAAAATTCAAAAATCGAAACAAAGAAAAATGGACCACTTAGAATACGGGTTTGAAACTCAAAATTGCTTTAAATGTATTAATATTGATATAATATTTAGCAAAACTAATTTTATTTTAGTCGTTGATATCCCTGTGAAATTTAAGGGAAATCGGTCCACATTTACTCATAAGGCCTTTGTAAGTCAAATTTCGAAAAATAGCCTTGGTGATAATAATTCGCTAACAAATTTAAGTTTGACAGCTTTAGATGTTATTATCATATGAACAATTTAAATATATTTTAAACGTCAATCCATAACAGATATGTAGGAGATCCATATCCGAAAAAAGGTTTTACCATAAATTCTAAAAAAATCTTTTTATTCCAAATAAAATAAATTTTCCTTTATAAAATTTCAATATTTATTGTGCTTTTTTGCTCTAGTTTTTATGTTAATTTGCATAGAATACATTTTTCATTTAACCATCTTAGTGAAAATTTCATCTAAGTATGTCTCCTGTTCATCTTTAAGGAGCTGTTTGGCGTCTTTGTCCAATTCCATGGGGGTGGAATTCCATTTTTGTCGAATGCTGGAGATATATGGATCGGAAGTGCACAGTAAAATATTAAAGAGGTCTTCATTGGTACTATATCTAGATATCTTTCTTGTGTTGTGCTCGTGAAAATATCTATAATCTTTGTTCCTTTTTTCTTGCGCTTCTTCAGAAAGATTTCCAATCGGCAGCATATTGTGTTGAATAATGTTTTCCCCTTGATATAGTATTTTATGGACTGTCGATGACATATTCCTCCAATCATATTTTTCGTGGTATAGTTTCGCTGTTTCATTAGCTTACTGACCAAATATTCTTGCATTTACCTTTTTATTGCATGATATTACTTGCAGTATGATTTTGTAGCGTTTTATTAATTCAAAATCTACTCCTGTAATAGATGCAGCAGTTTCAGGATCAGAAAAAAATCTTCTTGCTGTGTTGCCATCATTTGTGTTTCCTTCTCCTTGCTTTGGCTGATCGATCAGTAAGCCCAATTCTAAATATTTTTCTTGTACGTGTTTCTTTATTGCCTCTCTTTTGGCTTTATTTTCAGCACTATTTCGTACTATTCCTTTAAAATCGAAATCATAACTTAGCTTTAATATGTGTTCCATAAATCGAATTTTAGCATGGAGCGGGGACAAGCCAAATTCATAGGCTTCTTGGAAAGTAGTGTCTTCTGTTGGAAGTTGACTTAATTGGCTTGCAGTTTTTCTTGCAAATAACACAGCTTGAAGATGATTTTGTTTCAGGTATTTCGTTTTTCCATATGTCAATATCGGTTTCTTTGCTAGTAGATGGCTCAAAATCAATGTTATTTGCTTTTAGTCTTAACGGAACAAAAGATATAAATAAGTCAGAATCTGATATATTTTCTGCATTATACTGCTTATATCGCTTTTGTCCAGAAGATCCATCGCATCCCCATTTAGAAATTAGTGTTAGGCTACAGCCACCAAGCTTTTTAATATTATCTGCGTCCAATGTATTCAACAATCTTTCCGCAGTATGATTTAGTGTGTCTTGCAATACCACCTCTGCTGAACTTTCTGTAATGTTTATAGAATTTTGTGGTGGTAAACAATCTTTTTTAATTAAAACCAAATCTCTATATTCTGGATATATGGAGCAATGTTTTCCAATTGCCCGATTTCGCAATTTCATATACTGATATTTTGTTAGCTTTAAGTCCAGAAATATTGAAAATGCTTCTTTAAATTTTTTCATCGGTTGGTGTTGTAATGTTCTTTAAAATCCTTTTTACACGCTTGGGGCTCGCTTTCATTACATTTTCTATTATATAATTGTTTTAGTTTTATTTTTTGTTGGTCCTAGTTGATGGAAAAACATATCTTTAACTATTTCTTCAGAAAATTCTTTATTAATGCTTTGCAGTTTTCATCTTCGGGACCTTCCACTACACTCCTCAAGTGGTCTGGCAGGTCACCCCACATTTGCTGGTTTTGGTTGGCTTTCAAATACAAGTTCGCTTGTAAGCCATTGTTTGTTGCAGTTAAAGATTTTTTCCTTATTTCCATAACATTCATTATACCGTTTATTTAATCGCGTTAAGAAATTATTAATTTATTTTGATTGGTCGCACAACTCAAAATAAGGGTCTTTTAAAATGTGTAATATAACATCGTTTTTGTTTTTTTGTTCAAAATAAATTTTTGCAAGATCGTTATAACTGAACTTAGCCATCGTTTTGACAATACTGATCATCTTTATTAATTCTGTCTGTTTGTATACACAGAAAGAAGAAAGAAGAGGAGTACAGACATGCTTGTAACGACAATTTACTTCAATTCTCTTTTGTTATTTCATTCTCATATTCAAGACAACCTGATGTGCCTATCGTATTTTAACCTTTATATGAGCAGCAATAAAGTACACAATAAAGTTATAACAAAAGGTCGAATATATCAGTCCAAATACAAAAACTCATGTACCTACCCCCGCTTATATGTAACTATACATTTTTTTATGGCCTAAATTACAAAAATAACAACAGTCTTTTATTATACCTTCTTCATTAATAAAACTTCTTGGAAAAAAATAAAACCATACACACACAAACACATGTGGATATACCGCACTCCCATATCTAAAATATCCGACATGCAAGCAGTAAAATCATTGTAGTTCCTAGAGACGCAAATATAAATTAAGAAAATGAGCATATAACAACAGCTCAAAGTACGTACTACAACACGTTATAAGTAATTTTACGAAGTTTTTCGCAGAAAAAAAGTTGCGTTCCACTGAATATCGAGATTTGGGTATATTTTGGACCTTTATTGCAATGCCCAAATCTGGGACTCGACCAAAGTAGGGCACGATTTTTTTAAACTATCTTATAAGTTAAGATATGATATTGTGTGAAGAAAAAAAATTTTCCAAACATATATAAAACCAAAAAAGTTATGCCCACTTGAAGTTAAAAAATTTTCTAAAATATTTTGAATTTTAGCTTCTCTTAAAAAAAAAACGCTTTCTTCATCACCCTATTCGAAGAGAAATAATGGAAATAAAAACTTATATTTCTGGATTTCGAGGTTTCTATGGGACTACTTTTATATAAAAAAAATTAAATCGGTGACACAAAAAAAAATTTTTTTAAAGAGTTTTGGCCGCCATCTCTTCAAATGTGCAACTGTGCTGCGCGCGTCTTGAAAAACTGTCAGCTGTTTTTGATAGCCTGGGATGACAAATTATATAACATATTCGATGTAATCGAGTTGTAAATATTTGTCGTGGATTATAATTTTTTTAATTTTTATTATAATAAAACGTTTTGAATAGAAATCACTGTGGCAATAAAGATTACTATAGGTACGTTTGTTTACTTTTCCAGTAAAATCCAGTAGTTGAGTAAATTCTGGGTCATTTCAAAATATTACTCTCCAAAATGTCTCTTGCACAAAACAGTACGCGAACGGAAAAATTGCAAATACTTGCAGGTTAATCAAGACAGCTGATCACTAAAAACGTTAGCGTTGTAATATATGTGTTGTTTTGACTACCCAGTATATAATGTTTTTGGTACTTGATATAATGAATTTTAATAATTAGAAGTTCGTAGCGAAATATTTTATTAATAGTACTTCTATGGAAGCTTTTGCACTTATTTTTGGCACATAATTTATAGTTTCCCTTCCCGTTAAATAACATACGACAATACATTAATATCTAAATTTTGATATCCCGTACCCTGAATAATATGCATAAGAAGTATTCATATATATATTTCCTTTAATGTAAATAAAGCAATTAAAAGACAAACATTTTACTATGGATGCCAAAAAAAGAAAACTTGATATTGTATGGTCTCCTGGAATATTTCGGAACATACAAAGTGATTATTACACACTTTTTAAATTAGTTTCAAGTTTAAAATAAGTATTTTCGTTTTTTGCTGCACTTTTAATTCAGCTTTCCTTTTAAATATTTTTATTAAAAATTTGATACTTTTTGTTTGCTTGTTTACTTGATTGAATCATATGTTTTTCTTTGCTACTGGATTTTACTGGCAAAATTTGTCCTGTAAAAATTTGCAGACTCTCAGTCAACCAACTGTCACTTTACTCTCTCAACTGGTGGTGTAAGCGAACGCATTTCAGTAAAATCCACTACAAATTTGTGCAAATTTTGGGGTAAGCGAACACACTTTATTATTTTCAAGAGTAAAATGCATTGAAATTGTTATTTTATCATATATTAATCGATTTATTTTACGTACCAAGTACCATCTCTGTTTATTAATTTTTTAATATTTTATAATATATTAAACAAGGTTGCATATGCTTTTTTTGCACAGTATATTATATTTACAAACGCAACTAATTCCACAAATTCTTTAAAATTTTCAATATTATTTAACATTTTAGCTAAATGAACTTCTATGTACATATATTCCACTACAGCTGATAAAATTATAAACATTGGCGGAGAAAACGCTTTGCATGTACCTTGAGTTGAGAAACGCGTCAGTAGCATGAAACGCATAGAACGCGCGTCGCGTGAAACGCGAGTTATGTACTTCAGGCCCCATTACCCAGACGCTGAAGTCGCAAACGCACGCAGCGCAAATCCAAGCGTAGTTCCGCTTATAGAATGCTTAAAAACGCACCATATGTTTTTACAAAAAAAAAAAATTAATTGTGTATGTATATATAAGTATATGTACATACAACAAATTGTAGTGTTTAAAGTTATTTTGAGTGGTAATATTAAAAGAAAAGATATGTATATTGTAAAATGGATATGGAAAATATGTTTATTTGTTTAAACTTTTTACGTGTGTGCAAAATGTCACAGAATACTGTTAAGCTTATGGTTTTTATCATATAAAAAATCAAAACAGCTGCTTGACACAGTGATGGCATTTTCCTTTTTTCGTTTGTACAGAAAACGTACGAAATTGTATAAATGGTATAATATATTATTTTAAACTTGTGGTCGATGTAATATCTTCATTATATGTATAGCTACATTATAATTTTATTAATATATTTATTTCATAACGGTGCTACTGGCTGAAGTAGTGAACACAAGACTACGATGCCTTAGATCCCGATATTGACTTCGCCCTCAGTCATGAATATGGTTTCGATTTTTTCTGACCTGCATTAGTGCATGATTGTGTTTATTGTTATCGGGTTGTCTCAATGGTCGCTCAACATTATCGACACATTTGCCTGCATGTACATACATAAATTACATATGTATGTATGTAGTAATTTTGGTACAATTTATGCCCATGCGTTCCTATGTCTGCATATACATACGTATGTATAACATTAACCTATTATTATACAAAAATATTTACAGTCTTTTGTGGTTTTATAAAGCAAAACAAGTTATATAGCAAATTAATTTATTGAATATGCTTTGTTTATCTACAAATGTATCAACTAAATGTTCAAATATCAAACAGAACAAGTAATACAATAAAAAAAAGCTTTTGTGCCGCACTCTAATTCAACATACCTACATGCCATCACTCTTGCGTATTTCTGCGTAAAATTCTATTTCCTGTAGGTTGGCTGCGCTGCGCTGCGCTGGTTTTTCAGCGTTCAAATAAGCATTTTCCCAACTTGCCGTGTAACGGATTGGATCAGCTGATGCGTTTGCGCAGCGCTTGGGATTTCAGCGTCTGGCTAATTGGGCCTTTCCACCTTTAGTATTGCAATAAAAGTATCGATATGTACTTGTATTTACTCGTATCGTTTCATCCAAGGCGTATCTTTAGATGTGCCTTGGTTTCATCCCTATAGTGCGTCAAAATTTTTCATTTACTTTGTTAGACTATGCATTTTATCTGTGACAAAGTGCAGCTTAAACGATTCCAGTAAATCTCCTATTATATTAATTCCAAAGATATATGAAAACTGTAATTACATGAATAAATTTTATCAAAGCTGTTTTAATATGTTACATATGCTTGCATGCAATAAATGGATATGTAATAAGTGAAAGAAGTCATATACATACCACATACATACGTATATATGTAGATGCACGTGTGTGCATACAATTAAATTATTGTATATCAAATGGAGGATCAGACACTCTTGACGAATCTTCAACAGGTATTTACATGTATATACATCTGATTGCTTATATTATGTAGTCTGACTAACTTGCAGTTTTAGAAACATGTATGTGTGATTGGTTATCAGACATTTGCTCAAAAAGAGGTTTTTGAGTGGCATAACATTTTAATTAGCTCCTGTGCCGTATTGGCAATACAAAACCAATGCATTAAAAAAATATGACCCAAATGCCAGTGCCAAAAATATGTGCCACTTTAATTAGTAACGAGTGGAAAGAAAAAAAATTGTGCCCGTTTGTTCAAAGCCAATCACATAATATCGTATATATTGTTAAAATATTTACTATTTGTCATTGTTAATATCAAATGTATTTGGCTCAATTTATATGATGAACATTCATGAATATATTTTGTCTTTGTTTCAAAGTATCTTCTAAAATCTCCTAGAATGTAGACGGTTATATATGTATAATCCATGTAAATTTTTATTTTAGGGTTAATTATGATACTTGTATTGAAAAAATTATATCTAAAATGTCGCATACATTGTTTTTCCCTTGCGGAAATTCAAGTATATACATACATATATTTGTACATATGAAACTTAAAGTTAAATAAAAGAATGAAAGGAATCGCTTAAAAACACGGTTAAAACTGCACATCTTCAAGAAATATTATATCTTCCTTCACGTAATCATGCTCACGTTCTGGCCATAAAATAGTTTTGATGTAGTAGTTTGAATTCTTATAAGTATTATTATGATTAACTTTTGCACATATGTATGTATATCAAATGGGATAAAATAGTTTTCACAGCAATATTATTCTATTTTTAGGCCACATTTTATGTGAATTAATGGATTTATGTTTCTTATTTTCCATGGTTCAATAATTGTACCATGTTATTTTCGATTTGAAAAAAATCATTGTACTAAAAGAACTTTCCACCTCTGCATTAATAAAAGGATAACTTATAAATTTTAATTTCATTTAATTTTATAAACTTATTCGACCTTACTTTTTTTTATTAATTTACTAGCGAACCCCCTGCACACTTCGTAGTGCAAAAAAGAAAATAAAAAAATTAATTCGAATTCATTTAAATCTGTGATAAACTGCTTTATTGTAATGCTCTGTGGTAAACAACATTTGTTGTTTTTGCATTTTCGGTGTAAATATACAAACCAATGGTTTGCCAACGCGCGAACAGGTTACATACAACTGTCCATGTGAGAAAACTGGATACTCTAAATTCACACCACAAATGTCTAAGGACTGGCCTTGCGCCTTAGTAATGGTAATCGCAAACGCAAGGCGAACAGAAAACTGAAGTTTAAATTCAAATGGTATATCAGAAGGTATCATTGGGATGCGTGGAATGAATACATCTTCGCCTTTGAATTTTTCAGTTAAAATAGTAGCTTCAATTATATAAACCATCAAGCATAATGATAGGGGCTTCAACTTTCAATTGGAGATTATGCGGAGGCAATCCTTGTAAGTCCACCGAATTCAAAAATTCTGTTGGATAATTCACAACATCTTCTTCATTGGTAACAGTATAGACAGACTTGCGCAACACCACTTCGCCAGGAATCATTTATTGTATAGCCATGTTTAATTCAGTGACATCTTAGTTCTTTGCCGCTAAAATCGCTCTGGCACTCAACCATGCATGGCATGTATATTGTTGTGCTATGTTAGTGAAACACATTCAATCAATTCCTTTTTGACTGTACGAAACGGCAAAAGTCATTTGGCAATGTATATGTATATTTAAGTATTAATTTTGTGCTTTCTAATTTATATAATAGTTTCAGTAAGCGAAAAAAAACAACTTCAGTTGCATTTTTTGGTTACTTTTATACATAAAAAAATTAAAAAATTCGCACCCCTGGAAACGAAATTTTAATTTAAAAAATTTTTTTACCAATGCAAATCTTCATAATGTGCAAAGCGGTTATATTTATGCAAAACTGCAAATTTGGAACCATTTTAGTAACTTGTAATATTTGGTACCATATGATACAAAATATTGCAAATATCCAAACCTGGAATCGAAATTTTTATTTAAAATATTTGATACGAATTTCGTTTTTCCTATATTAAATAATAGTTTAATTAGTAAAAATAAACGACGTTAGTTGATTTTTTGTTACTTATATGTATAACAAAATTTCAATTTCCCATACCTGGAAGCTAAAATGTATTTATTTTTTTTTGGGTTTTTCACCAACGTAACGCTTAATGAGGCATAAAATTGTTTTATTTAAGTTCTATTTAGGTTCAAAAATGAAGTCTCTAGCTCTTCTGGGGGCTTGGGAAACCCGGTTTCATGTACAGACAGACGGATAGCGCTCAATCATCATCGCTATTCATAAGGATCCAGAATATATACACTTTATATTGTCGCATATTAATTCCGAAGAAATTACAAACGGAAGGACAAACCTAAATATACCCTTTCACTTTTTTGTGAAGTGTATAAAAAAAACATAGAAAACAGAAATCGAGTCATTTTTTCTACCCCTCTTTCTTCTCTATTCCGTTCGCTATCAAACCAAAAATGACGTCGAAAAATAGACTTCATATAGGTCTTCGTGTAAATTAGGTGTTATGATTTATTTAAGCAAAAGGTCTATCATGGTACAATAATTTTATAATATTAATTGCGGGATTCACACTGTAGTCATAGAGTCATAAGTCATAAAATAATAGCACTAAAAATATGACAAGTGTGAACAACCCGTCATAACTTGGTCTGCTAAATAAAGTTGTATATACAAAATCTAACAGCTGCTGCCTTGTTTTGAGCTGAATAAATATTTTATGCGGCGGCATATGGAAAAACGTTCAGTGGCTGCCAGCTACGTAATTTAAACGAGAAAAATTTTTCAATTGTGTATATATATATATATATATATATATATGGGGGCATGATATACCTTTTTATTGCATGATATTACTTACAGCATGATTTTGTAGCGTTTTATTAATTCAAAATCTACTCCTGTAATAGATGCAGCGGTTTCAGGATCAGAAAAAATATTTCTTGCTGTGTTGCCATCATTTCTGTTTCCTTCTCCTTGCTTTGGCTGATCGATCAGTAAGCCCAATTCAAAAATATTTTTCTTGTACGTGTTTCTTTTTTGCCTCTCTTTTGGCTTTATTTTCGGCACTATTTCGTACTATTCCTTTAAAATCGAAATCATAGCTTAGCTTTAATATGTGTTCCATAAATCGAATTTTAGCATAGAGTGTGGACAAGCCAAACTCATAGGCTTCTTGGAAAGTAGTGTCTTCTGTTGGAAGTTAATATACGAACCTTCGTGCTAGTAAGACGTTTTTTTTTGAGCTCTGCCAAATTCTATATTTTCTGCATATCAATAACTATTTTGCTTTTGACCTAATGCTAAAATTTGTTTGTTTGTCGTTTTATAACTGATAATTAAATAAAAATAACAAAAATATTGAAGTGTTTTAAATATTTTAAATATTTTTTCAATAATCTTTAAAACAACCACAACTTTTAACATTACAAAAAAAAATTTATTTAACAACATAATTGAAAACAGAAATAAAGCATTGGACAAAAACACTTCTTAAGAAAAATCCGTAAATTTATAAAAACAACCAATCATTGAAATAAACAATAACAACGTCATTTCATTACATCCATATCTCAGTAAACAATATTTTTTTGTCAAGTTAACCTGGCATCGTCAATGTTTTAAAATTTCGTCATATTTGTCAAATCTGTGCGAATAACAAACTTATCTGTTTAAAATCAAAATAAATAACAATTATTCTACATTAATAAAAGCGTTTTTAATTGTAAATTGTTGCGAATATGGCGGAATGTCATCACTGCAAAACTACAATTCGTGTTGAAACGGGCATAATGTGTGAAGGCATCTGCAAGAAGGTTTATCACTGCGAAAAAATGTTCAGGTATAGACCAATCAATACTCTAGTGGGGTACTTGAGTTATCTGGCTTCATCAGGTTTATATGTGAATACTGCCTTCAATATATCCACAATGTCGATTTGGTGTTGGTTGAAGTGCAACTCGGCGTAAAAAGAAATAGTGATAATTTGGCGCAATACAAAGGCGAATTTAGAGATTCACTTCATCGCAACGAAACCGAAATAAAAAAATTATTGGAAGCAGTCGAATTTAGATACATTGAGAGATTAAAAAAGTTAGACGAAATTCAAAAATCATGTAGTATGAACCTCGAGGAAATCAAGCATTTGTATGGTGCATCAAAAGAACTCCATAGTAAAAATAAAGAAATGCGTCACGCTGGTACGGAAACTAATAAATCGTTAGGTTGTGCGAAAAAAGTTACAATTAAAGAGACAACAGCTAAAGGTGATAAAGTCTCATGCTCGGACATACTAAAACGTAATTCACCTACGTCCGACATGGCTAATATTACTGCGGATCCACTTATTTCCTATGTAACTAATGAGCCTGGTGTGTCTACCTTTGTTTCCTCACCACCGCGTTCATCTGTTAATCGCATTGAAAAAGTACATACATCTACACACGCTACTGACAAACATACACCAGTGCATGCCGACAAGAGCAAGCGTCATGTTAATAGAGCCTCTGTTATTTATGGCGCCAATTCATCTAAGGATTTGGATGTTATTTATAATAAAAAATTGATCCACATCTCGTCGTTTAAGCCAACCGTTACAACGGAACAAATTCTAAATTATGTTGAAAAAACAACTAATATCAGCAAGTGCCACTTGGCCTGTTTTATGCTGGTAAAGAATGATGCAGATTTAGCTACCTTGAAACGTGTCAACTTTAAGATTGGAATTTCTGGTGGCCACTATGAAAAAATTCTAAAGCCTGAAATTTGGCCAACCGATATTAAAGTTCGGCCTTTCATAAATTTTCGAAGTCAGACGCTGAACCAACAGCAACTATAGCGAACGAATGTAATATCATAAAGATCTATTTTCAAAATCTCTGGAATGCGATCCAATTCTAGGACGGTTTACGATTTTTCTTCACAATGTGATTATGATGTTTTTGTATTAGTGGAAACCTGGCTGCACAGAGATTTTTCCGATGCTGAGTATTTTGATCCTAATCTATGGAATGCGTACCGTAAAGATAGGGATGCGCTTTCCACTGGTCTATTGTTGGGTGGTGATGTCCTAGTGGCAGTAAGAGCTCGTTTCAAATCATCTCTTTGCCCTATCAATGATCTTAATGGTCTGGCAGACCAATTAATTGTATCAATATCTAATGGGAGTGGTTCTGTCCTGGTATGTGCATCCTATATTCCACCATGGCACAGACTGCTTGTATGATGCTCATATTTCCAACATCTTATCCATAGGTGAGAATTTCACAGTAAATGATAGTCTTTGTATTCTTGGTGACTTCAATTTAAAAAACATTTTATGGTCGAAATTTCCTGATAGCTCATTATTAACGCCTTGCAATGTTAACCAGAACTATGAAATTAATTTTGTTGACAGCTTATTGTCACTGAATCTGCGTCAAGTTAATACTTTTTCCAATCAACTAAACCATTTTCTAGATTTAGTCTTCTTGTCAGAGTCTCTTAAACATCAAATTTATACACCTTTATTGTGGATTTCTCAGCCTAATATTCATCATCAACCTTTAGTCATAGAAATTGAAAACGTAAAATTTTTTAAATATTCACAATCTGCAATTGTTAGTGACTTTAACTTTAACCTATGTAATTTTAATGTGCTGAATTCTTTATTTGAGTCTATAAACTGGCTAGATTTGTTTTCAGGGTTAAATACCCATGAATGCTATGATCTGTTTCTGCAGAAATTGCATGATATCTGCCATAATAATATTCCAATTAAGAAGGTTAAACCTTATAAATTGCCATGGTACACTAGTGGTCTCAAAAAGCTAAAGAATTTACGTAACAAGTTTCATAGAAAGTTTTTGAATATTGGTGATTCTGAATCTGAAGCTAAGTTTATTCATTACCGTCGGGAATTTAATTTCTTAAATAAATTCCTTAATAAGCAATTTATTTTGTCTAAGGAACAGGAGATAAAAACTAACCCAAAGTCATTCTGGTCTTTTATAAAGTCTAAAAAACGATCGTCTGATATTCCTTCGACTATTTATCTAGATGGGATAGCCTCTAATTCCTGTGAGGAGGCCGTTAATATGTTTGCAGCATTTTTTAAGTCAAACTTCGAGCCGCCTGGGTATAATATTTCTTCCTCAGGGACTCCAACTAACATAGACTTTGGATCTTTTGATTTGTCTGAGGACGATGTATCTGAAACAATCGTCCAGGCTAAGAACTCGTTTAAATCTGATTTTGATGGCTTATGTACGCACTTACTGAAAAAGGCCGCCTCGTCTTTAATACCCGCACTGACTTTTATTTTCAAATTGTCGCTGGAGGAGGGTGTATTTATCAATAGATGGAAGTGTGCGACGGTCACTCCTATCTTCAATAGGCTACAGGCCTATTTCTAAATTACCAAGTGTTTCTAAAATTTTTGAGCACATTATTCATAAGAAACTGTTCTTCCTAACTAAGAATTGGATATCCCCTTACCAGCATGGTTTCTATACCGGTAGATCTACTGTAACGAATTTGACCCTATTTAATGAATACTGCCTTGAGGCCTTGGCCAATGGTGCTCAAGTTGAGGTAATTTACACTGATTTTTCAAAAGCGTTTGACAAAATATCACATTCTGTCTTGCTATCTAAAATGGGGTTCCATTCTAATTTCCTAACCTGGATTAAATCCTACTTGTCCAACAGAACTTGCTCGGTCAGGATCGAAGGTTATAATTCTGTACCTTATGTACAAATGTCAGGTGTTCCTCAGGGTAGTATACTGGGTCCTCTATTGTTTAATTTATTCATCAACGATATTGGTTCCTGTTTTCTTAAATCAAATTATCTATTATATGCTGACGACTTAAAATTTTTCATGAAACTAGATTCGATTGATGATGCGCAAATTATACAAACGGAGCTCAATAATCTCAGTAGTTGGTGTCGTCTAAATTGTCTTAGCTTGAACATTAGCAAATGTTTGCATGTTTCTTTTCATAGGTCTGTTGCCCACAATGTTGTAGCGTTTTATATTGATGGTGTGATGTTGAATACATCTGATACTAAACTTGACCTAGGCGTTTTATTTAGCAGTTCGTTGTCTTTTACTGCTCATGTAGAGTATATATTACCTAAAGCCTATAAGATGCTGGGTTTTCTAAAGAGAACCTGTTCTGATTTTGCTGATCCCTACACACTTAAACACGTTTATACGTCTTTTGTTAGGTCTAAATTAGAATATGCCTCTGTTATTTGGAACTCACATATCTCCAATCTTATTACTCGTATAGAGAGAATTCAACGTATCTTTGTTAAATACGCTACTCGTTCGTTATCATATTTAGCATCCGTTCAATATGAATCTAGATGCTTATTTATTGGCCTGCGGACTCTTGAGTCACGTAGAAAAATTCAATCTGCCTTGCTGGTATATGATATTATCAACGGACTTATTGATTGCTCAGACTTACTTCATTCCATACGATTTTATATTCCTCGTAGAAATCTTAGACTAACTAAATTATTTGATGTCCCGTTTCATCGTACAAACTATGCACGTAATGGTACTTTGTCACGCACTTTCTCCTTCATGAATGAAATAAATTACAATATCCAACAATGTTCTAACAATTCTATTGAATTCAGCACTGAGAAAACAGAGTTCAAAATGTTACTTTTTTGCTTGCTTAAATAAATATTATTGGGAAATCTATCATTAAATTATTAAGTTGTTATTTTTAGGATGTTAGTTGTACATATTGGTGATATTATATTAATTATATTACATTATTGTTGTTTGTTTAAAACTTTTTTGTTTTTGTTTTTAAGTTATATATCTTAGTCTATAAGGATTATTTGTCCATTGACTGAAATAAATAAATAAATAAATAAATAAAAGTTGACTTAATTGGCTTGCAGTTGTTCTTGCAAATAACACAGATTGAAGATGATTTTGTTTCAGGTATTTCGTTTTTCCATATGTCAATATCGGTTTCTTTGCTAGTAGATGGCTCAAAATCAATGTTATTTATTTTTAGTCTTAACGGAACAAAAGATATCATAAATAAGTCAGAATCTGATATATTTTCTGCATTATACTGCTTATATCGCTTTTGTCCAGAAGATCCATCGCATCCCCATTTAGAAATTAGTGTTAGGCTACAGCCACCAAGCTTTTTAATATTATCTGCGTCCAATGTATTCAACAATCTTTCCACAGTATGATTTAGTGTGTCTTGCAAGACCACCTCTGCTGAACTTTCTGTAATGTTTATAGAATTTTGTGGTGGTAAACAATCTTTTTTAATTAAAACCAAATCTCTATATTCTGGATATATGGAGCAATGTTTTCCAATTGCCCGATTTCGCAATTTCATATACTGATATTTTGTTAGCTTTAAGTCCAGAAATATTGAAAATGCTTCTTTAAATTTTTTCATCGGTTGGTGTTGTAATGTTCTTTAAAATCCTTTTTACACGCTTGGGGCTCGCTTTCATTACATTTTCTATTATATAATTTTTTTTAGTTTTATTTTTTGTTGGTCCTAGTTGATGGAAAAACATATCTTTAATTATTTCTTCAGAAAATTCTTCATTAATGCTTTGCAGTTTTCATCTTCGGGACCTTCCACTACACTCCTCAAGTGGTCTGGCAGGTCACCCCACATTTGCTGGTTTCGGTTGGCTTTCAAATACAAGTTCGCTTGTAAGCCATTGTTTGTTGCAGTTAAAGATTTTTTCCTTATTTCCATAACATTCGTTATACCGTTTATTAAATCGCGTTAAGAAATTATAATTTATTTACTTTATTATTATTATTATTATTATTATTTTTATTATTATTATTATTATTATTATTATTATTATTATTATTATTATTGTTATTATTATTGTTATTATTATTATTGTTATTATTATTATTGTTATTATTATTATTATTGTTATTATTATTGTTATTATTATTATTGTTATTATTATTATTATTATTATTATTATTATTATTATTATTATTATTATTATTATTATTATTGTTATTATTATTATTATTATTATTGTTGTTATTGTTATTATTATTATTATTATTATTATTATTATTATTATTATTATTATTATTATTATTATTATTATTATTATTATTATTATTATTATTATTACTATTTTTATTATTATTATTATTTTTATTATTATTATTATTATTATTGTTATTATTATCATTATTATTATTATCCTTATTATTATTATTATTGTTATTATTATTATTATCATTATCATTATCATTATTATTATTATTATTATTATTATTATTATTATTATTATTATTATTATTGTTATTGTTATCATTATTATTATTATTATTATTATTATTATTATTATTATTATTATCATTATTATTATTATTATTATTATTATTATTATTATTATTATTATTATTATTTTATTATTATTATTATTATTATTATTATTATTATTATTATTATGATTATTATTATTATGATTATTATTATTGTTATTATTATTATTATTATTATTATTATTATTATTATTATCCTTATTATTATTATTATTGTTATTATTATTATTATCATTATCATTATCATTATTATTATTATTATTATTATTATTATTATTATTATTATTAATATTATTATTATTATTAATACTATATTATTAGCTTTTATGACTAACTTATTAACTATATCGTATTAAAAAAAAATAAATAAAATAACAAAATCAGTACATTTGTAATAAAATTTTATTTATGTGAATATAAATATGCACAAATGTGTAAGTACATACTAAACGTGAGCATAAAACGTTTTGTTGGGCCAAGTTCATAATGTTCATTAATGAATTCTTCTCTTTTTTTGCACTTGATTTCATGAGTGCACAAATATTGCTATTCTCTTAAATAAAAAACATACATAGCATTTGTTCTTCTTCCCACTAATGCAATATTTACTGTTCTTGAAAATAAAATTTCAGTACTGAATTGTGTGTTTCAATAGTGTCCCTTGATATGAAATACTGTTATAGGAGACAACATGTATGTAAATGTATGATGTTAAAAGCCACGGTTTGTACTTTGTATTTTAGTTATTTTATATTGATTCGCACGTTGATGATGAAAAACGTATTAATCAGGTTTTAGAAAATGGGTTGTAATTGGACATTTTTTTTTATTATTAATATTTTTAATTTTGATCAATACTTTTATATTATGTATAAGTTTTTATTTCATTTGTTCTCATTCTAGCAACGTTTCTTCATGAATAAAAATATCTAATTTAGATTTTTCAATGAAAAACAGAATTTTACACTCAAAAAAGTGTAAGTAAAATGAACTATTGAACAGTATGGAGTGTACAACATATTTATTGCACATTTGATAAAACTGTCCATTCAAATAAGGTGCTATGATTTTTTGGTTGTTTGCTCTCTTGTTCTCTGCATTTACTGTTTAGTCATATTCCCATACAAATACAATCAATATTTGCGCTTGAAAAATATACAATATTGTACAGTTTTTAACATGTTGCACTCACCTTCAGTACATACACACATATATTAAATTAAAAGAGAAAATAAACAAAAATTAAAAAGTTATAATATCTTTATAAAAACTTGTAGCAAAAATCTTAATTCTAAGCATTTATACCATAAAAAATATTAAAAAGAGATTAACAAAACAAAAAAAATATAATAATAAAAGTTTAAAGCTTCAGTAAAAATAAGTAAATATAAAAACACAAACAAACGAGAACATATAAAACATTATACAATTTAAAAAAAAATTAACTTCTCGCGCCGTTTTAGATTGAGTTCTTTTGACAAATCAAGTGTAAAACTTCTCACAACATTTCCTTACAGAAACACTTTTATTCACAAATTTCCAATGACTTACGTTAAAACGGTCGAATGACAGACAGTTCTTACAAAAAATAATTACAGAAACACTTGCATGTGAGAAACGATATTTTGTTTCAATTCACATTGTTTTTTCTTCATTACTATCGTTTCGTGTGAAAAATTTGTCGATGCGAGAGTTATAGAAACGAGCTACAGAAAAGCTAACACTAGAAAGAGAAATAAAGAAATTTATTAGCGATTATAAAAATATTCCTGTAGCCGAGGCCAAGATCGAATTCTTACACCTATTTAACAAAGTTAAAGATATCTATGGATCATAGACGAATGAATTTTCTTACATTTAACGTCGGATCACTTGTTGACCTGAGCCGCCGCACAGTGGAACATTTTTGTCTTCATCGGATCAAAAATCTGTAACTTTTTTGTTCTTAGAGATAGAGTTCTGAAATTTTGCACGAATAATATTAAATGTCTTTGGTATTATTCTACAAAACGTGACCCAAATTAAACCAGAAGTTATTTTAGAATAAAGGTAAGAAGTTTATTTTTTGCATATAGAGATGACTTATACATGTATTTTGTACAAAATAGTAACTTTGACTTTAAATAAATTATTATATAATTATTAATTTATGTGATGTCACTTTAACCCACTCCTAAGTTAATATAATTTTATTAATTTGCACTTTTCTTTAAATTTTTAACTGGGTTTTGATATTATAAAATTAAATTTACATATTCGATGTACATATATTGTTTATAATAACTAAATAATACAATAAAAAGTTAACTTGAAAAACATTCTGTTAGGTATAGTGTAAGGTTACTTCATCAGTTTTAGAGAATCTTCATCCAAATCTCTTGCAAGTTTGGTTTTCTTATACTTGCTATATTTGGATCAGAGGTGTAAAAAAGTCTGTTGAAAACATCTTCGTTAGTGGCTGATCGCGAACATTTTCGAGAGTGATGTAAACGCTTCGGACAGCTGACCAATAGGCAACACTGTAAAATGTTTTATAATGCTTTCCCCATGTATTAATATTTTGTGGACAGATGATGGCATATGATACCAGTTGTATTTTTCTATATATAATCTTGCTGTTTCTATTGCATATTCGCCAAATTTTCCTGGGTCTATTATTAAATCAGACGATAAAGCTTGAAGAATGATGTGAAACCTTTTTATTAATTCTTCATCTACTCTAGTTACATCAGCAGACCCAACTCTTCACGAAACCGTTTTTATATATTAGCTTTTTTAAGATTTTTTATTGCTTTATGATTTTCAGTTAACGCTGACCATTTTTGGAATTCACTATTATAACCAATGTGAAAATCATTTCCATACATCTTATCCACGCGTAGAGGGTCGATAAACCATACTTAAAAGCATTTTCATCTTCTGGTCGTGCAGCTACTCTCTCTAAGTTATTCATTTGAGTAGGTGTCGCTTTGCATATGGTACATGATGCACTTGATGGAGTATTTGTTAAAACTTGTGCTACTTTACCATAAATCATTGTAAGAATGGTTTACGACTACATTTGTTTTGTTCTTTGAAATAATAGTTGGTGATAATAACTTTATTTGAGTTTCAATATTATCTACCACTTCTTTAGTTTTTGCTGGTGTCTCTTTGTAAACTTCTATTGAAATTGGAAGACAATATCGAACAGATGAGCAGACTGGATTGTCCCAAATAATATCACCTGTTTCTTCGCTTACAAGTTTAATTGGTACTAAAGATGTTATAAATAGATTTGCAGCAGAAATTAGATAAGATTCCTCTAGAAGCAATTGTTTATATTCTGATTGACCTGACGAGCCATCACAACCCCACTTACAGTAGAGAGTTAGGTTTATTAAACTTTTATTATCCACAGCATCAATCATTAAAATCCCGGTTGAAGTGTGATCTAATAGATCTTGTAAATACTTAACTGTAGCATAAGTATTTGTTACTTCTAGTAAAGCTGGTGGAAGGCAGCAACTTTTTTTTTGCTTCCTGAATTTTATAGTATGGAGGAAGAACAGTATATTTTTATCCATCATAAGATTTCTTAAGTATATGTATGTATTGTGCTTTTTTCAGGTCAAGATCAATAAATACACTTAACGCCTCTAATTCATTGAAAGATTCACCCTTTTCTGAATCTTCCAGGAATCTAGGGATGTGAATAAATAATCGATTTTGGTTTTAATCGATTATTTCTTTCTTATCGATTTTTCGTAATCGATTTTATTAATTGTAAAAATCGATTTTTAATGAATCGATTACATGAATTACGCATTTTAAATCGATTTTTGTAAGTAATCGCCCATATTCTATTTGGCAGCGTCAACATCGTCGTCAATATTATGTCAACATCACTTTTACTCAACATCAAGACCGCGTCAACACTAATTTGATATTCTATAAGGGTTGAAATGTGATGCTGCCTGTTTATCGATAATTTAGACACACATATCTAATTCTTGGAACAGCTTGTTTGTTTTGTTTACTATTTTTGTGGAAAATTTGGTATAAAATATAAAGTGCAACTAGACCACTGATTGTTTACTCTCTTTTGAGAGTTTTTGCGTTTTGTTACAGAGCATATTTTGCTTAAAAACTGTTTGCTGTACCTTTTGCCGTCCATGGCCATACCTTTGCGGTGGTCCAAGGGCATTTAACATTGTGGAAATATTCTCCCACATTTCCTTAAAATTATTGGGTACAGTGTCTCTGAGGAATCCCCTTGCTAGTTTAGGATTTTGTTCCATCTCCTCCACCAATTTTTCAAATTGTTTGGGATTTGTAATTTTAATTTTATCTTTACCCATTTTTTTTTCTTTTCAAAATAACACACAAAAATTTTGTCAACACAACACAACACCAAAAACACTGACGACAAAATCAGAGTCAATGTTGAACAGCACCGCCGTCACATTTTCATAGAGAATATAAAAAACATGTTGACAGTAATCGATAACTTTCAATATTGACATTGGGAATGTCGATTTGCATCAAAGACTAAAAACAGTATTGTGTTGCATTGACGCTGCCAAATAGAATATGGGCGAATAATCTATGCGATGAATGAAAAAATTAGTACATAAGTTTATTAAATGTAAACACGTCGATAAAAAATCAGCGCCATCTTTATGTACAAATATATAAGTTGTGATCTTTTGTATCTTTTTTTATCTCTTTGAAGTTTTGAAGTGTCAAAATATTGTTGTTAACCATAAAAATGTCTTCCATTGGTAAAACACCCAGAAGCTGCTGATAAAGATTCTGATAAATAATAAATCAAATTAGTTTTTTTATCGTCTAAACTTGAATTATAGAAAGTGATTTGTTTTGTATTTTATTAATGTTGTGACCAAACAATTGTCGTTATAATATCTGTACTGCAATAAAATATTCAAGAGTACTGAAAATTTGTATATGAATAATTCGAATCGGACCTAGTTCTATAAGCCAACGTTAATGCCGGAAGCAAGCATATTTACATTTTACTTTACAATACTCTGTATACTTATTTCTTTTTTTCATTTTGAGCATGTTGCTTGTTCAATTAACGCCATTAGAACACCACAAATATAGTTCTAAGATTTATAGATTATACTGTCGATTTGTGTATCAATATATGTAAGAAAAAAAAGAAGAATAGAAAGTCTCAATAAAACTATTTACTTAAGATAAAGATCAAAACTGAAGAAAGTGTATATATTTGCAATAATAAAATTTGTTTTCAAGGTAATTTCCTTGTTTTATTCTTGTAAAATATATTGGAAGGAATAAAAGAGAGAAATACACAAGCAAATTGCAAATTGAAGCTATAATGAGTGGAATGAAAAAAAAAATCAAGACATTGCGTGCTCATAGATATCCATTTACACCACAGTAAATTCTATAATTTATTTAATACTTCAAGCAGCACTTGACAAAATGTTGGTTGAGCTACATTGACGTTAAAATCCTTACCACCAATGTGCTGGTAGCTCCATCCTGCGAAAAAAAAAACATAAAGTTTATGAATTCGAGCAAGTGAGCCTTGAAGAATTCTTCCTGAGCTCGCAGACTCTAGTTCGGACAAGATATATTTAAATGCTGTCTAAATTAAACGAAAGTTTTTTCGAAGCTGCAAGATTAATAGTTAATATAAAATTTTTTAGCATTAAGCATGTATTTTTATTCCAAATTACTCTCCATCATTTATCTGTAACACGTTTTCAGATTTCTTTCGCGAAACCCTTCTTTCTAAACGAATATCTGAGCAATCATCGTTACTACTATCATCAAATAAGGCTATTGTATCCATATTATTGTATATATTTCACGTTTATGTATGCATTTCAATTAAAAGTATTTTTTTACCATAAAAATTTTCCTTTGTTTGTGCAATTTGGTTGTGTATTTCTCTCCGTTATTCCTACAAAAACATTTTTCGAAAATAAAACAATGAGCATAACTTATTGCAAAATTTTTATAAATTTTTTACAAACAGTTTGTAAAGAAAATGTTTTCAAAAGTAAAGAAAATTAAAATCTTTAAGGTAAACTTTTGTTTTTAGGTAAAATATATAACATATTTTATTTTTTATTTACTAGATTGAAGATGTTTCTAAATACATTTCACAAGAAAAAACAAAGTTTATTCGAATAAAAAGAAAAAATTTTCAACTAAAAACTTCACTCTGTGCGCTGTAAAATAAATGTTTTCAAAATGACGTATATTTATATAAAGTAATGAAAAAATATTGTGTATATGCTTAAAAAATTGTACTTTGTGTGTCTTTGCCAATTACAGCTACTAATCGTCTACACATTGAATGGATCAGTTTAGCTACATCATAATCGTCGGGTATTTTTTCCAACTCTTCTTTTATATATTTTATTAGTTGTGCTTTGTTTTTCGGGGACCTTTTTTTGACTTTTGTTCTTTAGGTAGACCTACAAATTTGCTATTGGGTATAGGTCGGGGCTTTGTGCTGGGGTATCAATTACTTTTCTGCAATTATATAGTAACCAGGATCTGCAAAGTTACGATTTATGCTTTGGGTCATTATCTTGGTAAAACTTGTATTTTAACTTTGCTGGATGTTCTGGGTCAATAAATCGGAATTTTCGAGCCCTAGCGCTCAACTCGTTTCTTAAAATATCCAGATAAACTTCCTTTGTCAGTATGTCTTCTAATATCCTTAGTTCGTCAACACCCTTGGATGAAATGCAAACCCACATCATAACAGATAATTTTCCAAATATTTCAGTGGGTATTATATTTTTATTTTCTAAAGACATCAGGGACTTGGTGATAATAAACCATCATCCCGTTTTGTCGCAAAATATTACGTCATCCCAGTACTCCAGAGAGAAATGTGTTCAATGGCAAATGTATATATTTTTTCAATATTTAGCGTGGAGAGGAGAGGTTTTTTCCGCCGATTTACTTTTTTTTTTGTCTGCCTGGTGTTGGTTTTGGTCTAAGCCTTCTTTCTTTTTCTACACGGGTAATAACATTATATACTGTCCTTAGGTTAAGGGAGAACATTTCTGCAATTTCTTTGTGAGACTTTATAATAATTAAAATACACTAGCTGTGTGATATCTTTGTTAAGTCGTTTTCCTGGCATCGTGTATATATAACTCCGTGATCACTTGTTGCTTGTGTTGATGAAATTTCATAAATGAATGCTATCCATTGTACTTACCATGCTTAAAAGGAAATTACATTCAATAAATATGCAAAAAAGTAACGGATTTTCTTTGCCTTTGGTTGTTTTGAAAACATTTATTTTACACCATTCAAAGAGAGTCAGGTTATTATGTAGCATTGTTGTTGTTAGTGCATTTCATTGGTGCTTTACCAAATTGTTAGCAGACCTCAAAAAGCGTAAAATAGATTCATATCGAATATTATTTATTTGTTGGGGTTTATATAAGTTTCATAGCCTACTATGCTTAAATTTGTAGTAGCAGTATTATGACAATATGCCAAAGAGTAAATATAAAAATATACATATTTCTTTTATTTACTTAATTAATTTAAAAAACAATTTGTTAAAAAAATAACAAAAATATAAAAATATATTCATTACAGAAAAACAAACTGTAACGAATTCGCAGAATTCACCCACTAATTCGGAAACTGAGTGGGTGTCCCCTGCGTTGGTCGCGATTCTTTCTGACATCGCTCCGGTAGAGGCGCAACAAAATCGTACTGAAGCAGTAGAATATCTTGTTATTCCTCTCCCGCATCGGTGGCAATGATTCTTTGTTCAGAACCAGAACTACACTCCTCCTAGACCCTTTGGGTGCATCCACCTTAGCTACCTTCCAATCATGGGTAGGTAGATCCGGGTTGCAATCCTTAAGGATCTCCTTCGGGGAAGAAGGTTCGGAGGGAATTAGGGGCATGGCTCTAGGCCTTCTGGGTATTTCCTCCACAGGAACCACATCCAGCTTAGAGCTCTTCCACACTTCCCGAATAGCATCGATGGTCTTCTTTAACAGTAACGTTGAGCGTTCATCTGTACAGGCCATCAATTTTAAATTGCGCTGATGCCAGCCAGCATCAACGCATTGACGCGGTGGTCCCGGATTGTCCTTGCGGATT
>OY776276.1:36460377-36467877 GCA_963675445.1 Linnaemya vulpina
TCGGACAGCTGACCAATAGGCAACACTGTAAAATGTTTTATAATGCTTTCCCCATGTATTAATATTTTGTGGACAGATGATGGCATATGATACCAGTTGTATTTTTCTATATATAATCTTGCTGTTTCTATTGCATATTCGCCAAATTTTCCTGGGTCTATTATTAAATCAGACGATAAAGCTTGAAGAATGATGTGAAACCTTTTTATTAATTCTTCATCTACTCTAGTTACATCAGCAGACCCAACTCTTCACGAAACCGTTTTTATATATTAGCTTTTTTAAGATTTTTTATTGCTTTATGATTTTCAGTTAACGCTGACCATTTTTGGAATTCACTATTATAACCAATGTGAAAATCATTTCCATACATCTTATCCACGCGTAGAGGGTCGATAAACCATACTTAAAAGCATTTTCATCTTCTGGTCGTGCAGCTACTCTCTCTAAGTTATTCATTTGAGTAGGTGTCGCTTTGCATATGGTACATGATGCACTTGATGGAGTATTTGTTAAAACTTGTGCTACTTTACCATAAATCATTGTAAGAATGGTTTACGACTACATTTGTTTTGTTCTTTGAAATAATAGTTGGTGATAATAACTTTATTTGAGTTTCAATATTATCTACCACTTCTTTAGTTTTTGCTGGTGTCTCTTTGTAAACTTCTATTGAAATTGGAAGACAATATCGAACAGATGAGCAGACTGGATTGTCCCAAATAATATCACCTGTTTCTTCGCTTACAAGTTTAATTGGTACTAAAGATGTTATAAATAGATTTGCAGCAGAAATTAGATAAGATTCCTCTAGAAGCAATTGTTTATATTCTGATTGACCTGACGAGCCATCACAACCCCACTTACAGTAGAGAGTTAGGTTTATTAAACTTTTATTATCCACAGCATCAATCATTAAAATCCCGGTTGAAGTGTGATCTAATAGATCTTGTAAATACTTAACTGTAGCATAAGTATTTGTTACTTCTAGTAAAGCTGGTGGAAGGCAGCAACTTTTTTTTTGCTTCCTGAATTTTATAGTATGGAGGAAGAACAGTATATTTTTATCCATCATAAGATTTCTTAAGTATATGTATGTATTGTGCTTTTTTCAGGTCAAGATCAATAAATACACTTAACGCCTCTAATTCATTGAAAGATTCACCCTTTTCTGAATCTTCCAGGAATCTAGGGATGTGAATAAATAATCGATTTTGGTTTTAATCGATTATTTCTTTCTTATCGATTTTTCGTAATCGATTTTATTAATTGTAAAAATCGATTTTTAATGAATCGATTACATGAATTACGCATTTTAAATCGATTTTTGTAAGTAATCGCCCATATTCTATTTGGCAGCGTCAACATCGTCGTCAATATTATGTCAACATCACTTTTACTCAACATCAAGACCGCGTCAACACTAATTTGATATTCTATAAGGGTTGAAATGTGATGCTGCCTGTTTATCGATAATTTAGACACACATATCTAATTCTTGGAACAGCTTGTTTGTTTTGTTTACTATTTTTGTGGAAAATTTGGTATAAAATATAAAGTGCAACTAGACCACTGATTGTTTACTCTCTTTTGAGAGTTTTTGCGTTTTGTTACAGAGCATATTTTGCTTAAAAACTGTTTGCTGTACCTTTTGCCGTCCATGGCCATACCTTTGCGGTGGTCCAAGGGCATTTAACATTGTGGAAATATTCTCCCACATTTCCTTAAAATTATTGGGTACAGTGTCTCTGAGGAATCCCCTTGCTAGTTTAGGATTTTGTTCCATCTCCTCCACCAATTTTTCAAATTGTTTGGGATTTGTAATTTTAATTTTATCTTTACCCATTTTTTTTTCTTTTCAAAATAACACACAAAAATTTTGTCAACACAACACAACACCAAAAACACTGACGACAAAATCAGAGTCAATGTTGAACAGCACCGCCGTCACATTTTCATAGAGAATATAAAAAACATGTTGACAGTAATCGATAACTTTCAATATTGACATTGGGAATGTCGATTTGCATCAAAGACTAAAAACAGTATTGTGTTGCATTGACGCTGCCAAATAGAATATGGGCGAATAATCTATGCGATGAATGAAAAAATTAGTACATAAGTTTATTAAATGTAAACACGTCGATAAAAAATCAGCGCCATCTTTATGTACAAATATATAAGTTGTGATCTTTTGTATCTTTTTTTATCTCTTTGAAGTTTTGAAGTGTCAAAATATTGTTGTTAACCATAAAAATGTCTTCCATTGGTAAAACACCCAGAAGCTGCTGATAAAGATTCTGATAAATAATAAATCAAATTAGTTTTTTTATCGTCTAAACTTGAATTATAGAAAGTGATTTGTTTTGTATTTTATTAATGTTGTGACCAAACAATTGTCGTTATAATATCTGTACTGCAATAAAATATTCAAGAGTACTGAAAATTTGTATATGAATAATTCGAATCGGACCTAGTTCTATAAGCCAACGTTAATGCCGGAAGCAAGCATATTTACATTTTACTTTACAATACTCTGTATACTTATTTCTTTTTTTCATTTTGAGCATGTTGCTTGTTCAATTAACGCCATTAGAACACCACAAATATAGTTCTAAGATTTATAGATTATACTGTCGATTTGTGTATCAATATATGTAAGAAAAAAAAGAAGAATAGAAAGTCTCAATAAAACTATTTACTTAAGATAAAGATCAAAACTGAAGAAAGTGTATATATTTGCAATAATAAAATTTGTTTTCAAGGTAATTTCCTTGTTTTATTCTTGTAAAATATATTGGAAGGAATAAAAGAGAGAAATACACAAGCAAATTGCAAATTGAAGCTATAATGAGTGGAATGAAAAAAAAAATCAAGACATTGCGTGCTCATAGATATCCATTTACACCACAGTAAATTCTATAATTTATTTAATACTTCAAGCAGCACTTGACAAAATGTTGGTTGAGCTACATTGACGTTAAAATCCTTACCACCAATGTGCTGGTAGCTCCATCCTGCGAAAAAAAAAACATAAAGTTTATGAATTCGAGCAAGTGAGCCTTGAAGAATTCTTCCTGAGCTCGCAGACTCTAGTTCGGACAAGATATATTTAAATGCTGTCTAAATTAAACGAAAGTTTTTTCGAAGCTGCAAGATTAATAGTTAATATAAAATTTTTTAGCATTAAGCATGTATTTTTATTCCAAATTACTCTCCATCATTTATCTGTAACACGTTTTCAGATTTCTTTCGCGAAACCCTTCTTTCTAAACGAATATCTGAGCAATCATCGTTACTACTATCATCAAATAAGGCTATTGTATCCATATTATTGTATATATTTCACGTTTATGTATGCATTTCAATTAAAAGTATTTTTTTACCATAAAAATTTTCCTTTGTTTGTGCAATTTGGTTGTGTATTTCTCTCCGTTATTCCTACAAAAACATTTTTCGAAAATAAAACAATGAGCATAACTTATTGCAAAATTTTTATAAATTTTTTACAAACAGTTTGTAAAGAAAATGTTTTCAAAAGTAAAGAAAATTAAAATCTTTAAGGTAAACTTTTGTTTTTAGGTAAAATATATAACATATTTTATTTTTTATTTACTAGATTGAAGATGTTTCTAAATACATTTCACAAGAAAAAACAAAGTTTATTCGAATAAAAAGAAAAAATTTTCAACTAAAAACTTCACTCTGTGCGCTGTAAAATAAATGTTTTCAAAATGACGTATATTTATATAAAGTAATGAAAAAATATTGTGTATATGCTTAAAAAATTGTACTTTGTGTGTCTTTGCCAATTACAGCTACTAATCGTCTACACATTGAATGGATCAGTTTAGCTACATCATAATCGTCGGGTATTTTTTCCAACTCTTCTTTTATATATTTTATTAGTTGTGCTTTGTTTTTCGGGGACCTTTTTTTGACTTTTGTTCTTTAGGTAGACCTACAAATTTGCTATTGGGTATAGGTCGGGGCTTTGTGCTGGGGTATCAATTACTTTTCTGCAATTATATAGTAACCAGGATCTGCAAAGTTACGATTTATGCTTTGGGTCATTATCTTGGTAAAACTTGTATTTTAACTTTGCTGGATGTTCTGGGTCAATAAATCGGAATTTTCGAGCCCTAGCGCTCAACTCGTTTCTTAAAATATCCAGATAAACTTCCTTTGTCAGTATGTCTTCTAATATCCTTAGTTCGTCAACACCCTTGGATGAAATGCAAACCCACATCATAACAGATAATTTTCCAAATATTTCAGTGGGTATTATATTTTTATTTTCTAAAGACATCAGGGACTTGGTGATAATAAACCATCATCCCGTTTTGTCGCAAAATATTACGTCATCCCAGTACTCCAGAGAGAAATGTGTTCAATGGCAAATGTATATATTTTTTCAATATTTAGCGTGGAGAGGAGAGGTTTTTTCCGCCGATTTACTTTTTTTTTGTCTGCCTGGTGTTGGTTTTGGTCTAAGCCTTCTTTCTTTTTCTACACGGGTAATAACATTATATACTGTCCTTAGGTTAAGGGAGAACATTTCTGCAATTTCTTTGTGAGACTTTATAATAATTAAAATACACTAGCTGTGTGATATCTTTGTTAAGTCGTTTTCCTGGCATCGTGTATATATAACTCCGTGATCACTTGTTGCTTGTGTTGATGAAATTTCATAAATGAATGCTATCCATTGTACTTACCATGCTTAAAAGGAAATTACATTCAATAAATATGCAAAAAAGTAACGGATTTTCTTTGCCTTTGGTTGTTTTGAAAACATTTATTTTACACCATTCAAAGAGAGTCAGGTTATTATGTAGCATTGTTGTTGTTAGTGCATTTCATTGGTGCTTTACCAAATTGTTAGCAGACCTCAAAAAGCGTAAAATAGATTCATATCGAATATTATTTATTTGTTGGGGTTTATATAAGTTTCATAGCCTACTATGCTTAAATGCATATAGGCATTGCTTTACCACCCAACTAATAAATTTCATTTTGTAGTAGCAGTATTATGACAATATGCCAAAGAGTAAATATAAAAATATACATATTTCTTTTATTTACTTAATTAATTTAAAAAACAATTTGTTAAAAAAATAACAAAAATATAAAAATATATTCATTACAGAAAAACAAACTGTAACGAATTCGCAGAATTCACCCACTAATTCGGAAACTGAGTGGGTGTCCCCTGCGTTGGTCGCGATTCTTTCTGACATCGCTCCGGTAGAGGCGCAACAAAATCGTACTGAAGCAGTAGAATATCTTGTTATTCCTCTCCCGCATCGGTGGCAATGATTCTTTGTTCAGAACCAGAACTACACTCCTCCTAGACCCTTTGGGTGCATCCACCTTAGCTACCTTCCAATCATGGGTAGGTAGATCCGGGTTGCAATCCTTAAGGATCTCCTTCGGGGAAGAAGGTTCGGAGGGAATTAGGGGCATGGCTCTAGGCCTTCTGGGTATTTCCTCCACAGGAACCACATCCAGCTTAGAGCTCTTCCACACTTCCCGAATAGCATCGATGGTCTTCTTTAACAGTAACGTTGAGCGTTCATCTGTACAGGCCATCAATTTTAAATTGCGCTGATGCCAGCCAGCATCAACGCATTGACGCGGTGGTCCCGGATTGTCCTTGCGGATTTTCCAGAACACACCCGCCAGCTTCTGGTTAACCAGGTCAATTTAACATGAGACATGGCACCATCCGACAAATCCCTGCCGATAATGGCCCTAACGAGACTGCTTTTGGCAACCTCGCTAAAGGAGCCCGACTGGGAGTACTTGGGACGTTTAGTCCCAGAGTTTTTGGCTGCATCATTTTCCTCCTCTGAACGTTGCCGTTTAGGCACCGCTACCTTTTCGGTTGCGGTGGATGATCGTGATTGTGGCCCAGCGTGAGCCTGCGGCCACTTAAGAGAGTCTGCCTGCTTTTCAGAAAGCTGGTCAGCCGGGATCGCAGTTAAAAGCAAAATCGTCCTCAAGGCGGAGCGCCTTTCATTAGCTGCCCTGCATGATGGATTTTTGCGCTTAGGTGTAGATTCTGTGTTGCCGGGGTTGGCAGTGGGTGGCACAGTACTGGAGCACGAGGTTATCCTTGCGCATGGAAAGCAATGGTTTTGGTCGGTTTACACCTTTCTATTAGCTTCACACCCGAATAAAGGGATTTTATGGTTTTACCGGTAAGGACCTTTGCAGATTTCGAGGTACTTGGGGTTGAAGACAGAGGTACCTCGCTGCTTGATTTTGGACAACCACCTTTTTCCGGTCGTGTTGTCCTGTTGTTTGTAGCAGCTGGCCTGGTTATTCCTTGCCGGCTCCCTATAACATCAGTAGTTTGCAGACTAGTCGGGCCTGATGTGGACACTCGACCAGCCTAAGCCGCAGCAGCACTCGAATCACCACAGCCTGCTACTGGCGCCCTGAGAGAATAGGGTCCCCGGAGATTTTGAAACCACTGACCGGGTACGTAGGGCTGGGCCCTGGTTGTGGTATTTTATAAATGTATTGATATTTTACATTTTGTACCTTCTGCCTAGTTTCAATAAGCTGCCTCCCCAATGGTGTACAGATGCAGACCATCAGCCGCCCCACTATGGGAAGCAGACGCTGATGGATATGGACAGGCCCATAGGACTGATATATGTTCTTTTATTAATTCACCTTCATATGAACTATGCAGATATCTTACAAATATTTTAAAAAATATTACTAAGGATTCAAAATATAATATCAAAAATTCAATAGAATTTGTGAATAAAATTAGGAGCCAACGTATATCTGATAATGAAGGCTTGATTTCTTTTGATGTAGTTTCCCTATTCCCAAGTGTACCTATTGATTTGGCAATTAATACAATTGAAAACAAATGGGAAATGATAGCAAGGTATACAAGGATTGACAAACATTTATTTTTCCGTATTTTAAAATTTTGTATAGAAGATAATAGGTATTTTCAATATAATAGCAATATATATATGCAACAAAGGGGTCTTCCTATGGGATCACCAGCATCTCCAATAATAGCAGATATAGTAATGGAGGAATTATTAGACAAATCAATTCAAAAACTTAATATAAAACCTAAAATAGTGACAAAATATGTAGATGATTTATTTTGCATTATTCATACATCGGAGATAGATAATATGTTATCAGCATTGAATAATTTTAATTCGAACATTAAATTTACTGCTGAAAAGGAAAAGGACTTGAGACTTCCTTATTTAGATACTTTAGTTATTAGGAGAGGTAATAAATTAATAATAGATTGGTTCCAGAAACCTACTGCTTCGGGAAGAATGATTAATTACTATTCAAAACATAGTAGACACATTATTATAAACACAGCTAAAAATTTTATAGAAAGGGTTCTAAATATAAGTGACAAACAATTTCACTATAACAATAAAAGGAAGGTTATAAATATATTAGAAAATAACAATTTTCCTAATCATATTATAAATAAATTAATATCAC
>OY776276.1:36492877-36495377 GCA_963675445.1 Linnaemya vulpina
AGTCAATTGGATCGTAGTCTTCAACAATTGTGGCCATTGTGCTGACATTGGACCTTAGGGCAGCCAGTGCTTCAGGTTCGGTAATTATATCGCACTTAGTAAAACGATTTATGATAGAATTATACTTCAAATCATTGCATAGCAAATCAGGCCCGTTCCACCAGAGACTATGGCTGAGTAGGTTTGAGGCAAACATTCCTCGAGAAGCGCAATCAGCTGGGTTTTCTTTCGAGGTAACGTGGTCCCAGAATCTTCGAGGCAAATTTTCTACAATTTCCGAAGTACGGTTGGCTTCAAATGTTTTCAATTTCAATGGCGGCTGGGAGAGCCACGACAATACGATGGTTGAGTCACACCAAGCACGAACTTTAATGGAGTCATGCGGCAAGGCTTCTAGAAAACGTTTCAGTAAGCGCGAGAGTAAAAGTGCCCCACAAAGCTCCAGGCGGGGCAACGATTTTTGTTTGATGGGTGCAACCCGAGTTTTTGAAGCGATGAGCGCCACGTGAATAACTCCAGAATTATCGATAAATCTTGCGTAGATCGCAGCGGAATAGGCTTGGATAGAGGCATCTGAAAATCCGTGTAGCTCCAGTGATGAATGATTATTTGGCACGAAACGTGGAAGCTTGAATTTTTGTAGGGTGTGTAAGTCTTCTCGATATTGCGACCACAAACCTGCTAGGTTTGATGGTAGGGATTCATCCCACGGGAGATTTTTTGACCATAGTTCTCTCAGCAAAATTTTAAAACGAATAACAATTGGAGATAAGATTCCCATGGGGTCAAAGATACGAGACACATCGGACAGTACTTGTCGTTTTGTAGAGGGCGCATTAGGGGAAAGAGTGATTTTGTAACCCAACATGTTGTCTTCAGTTGCAGCACCTGTGAGGACGTCATCAACATAGAAGTCTTCGAGCAAAATCTTCGAAGCTAACGGGTATACCGATTTGTAGTCTTGTGCAAATTGTTGTAGAACACGAACTGAGAGATACGGCACACATGCCGTTCCGTAGGTTACTGTACATAATTGGTAATGTTTAGTTTGCTCCGTGGGGGATTCTCTCCAGATTATTCGCTGGTAATTCTTGTGATTCTCCGAAACCCATATCTGCCTGAACATTTTTACTATGTCGGCTGAGAAGACATAACGGTAAAAACGGAAGCGCAAACACACTGAGAACAGGTCTCGTTGTATGCTGGGCCCAATGTGAAGTGTGCTGTTGAGCGAGATCCCATTAGAGTCTTGGAAGGGTCCATCAAAGACAACTCGTAATTTTTCACCAAGAACTGGATGGTGGGGCAAGTAGAAAACTCTACCATCATTAATGTCGACATCTTCCGGGCGGACTCGACGCATGTGACCTAGGTTTTCATACTCACGCATGAAGGTGGTGTAGTGTTCTCTTAGACTGGGATTTCGTTGAAGTCGTCTTTCTACGACATAGAAGCGAGACAAAGCTCCAGTAAGAGTATTTTCAAAGCGGGCGTCTTCAATCTTAAACGGTAAGCGGACCACGTATTTACCATCAGCTGTACGAGCGTGGGTTGATTTGAAGTGGGAATCTACGTAGGCATCATCAGGATCTACTTTCACTTGATATTCGGACTCCTCCAGTTCCCAAAAACTTTGTAAACACCGGCCGATATCTACGGTTGAAACAAGAGACATAGTCTGATTACTAACCTGCAATATATCTACACAGGTAACCACCCATCCAAAGATCGATGAAATGGCCATAGTGTTTCCCTGAGAATCAGAGCGCCTGTCGAATGTAAGTATGTTCCAAATGTGTTCGAAACCAAACAAAACGTCGATCTGCGATGAAAAGTTGTAGAATGGATCAGCTAGAGGCAAATCCTTCAAGTAATCCACAGCTTGATTGTTGAATGACTGATTTGGAAGCGGAGTTGTTATCTGGGATAAGACATGAACCATTGCATCGAAAGTATGTTGAGACAGCCGGGATTGTACCGAAATATGACAGGATCCACGTGTGGTTTCCGCCTTTACTGAAGAAATTCCGCTTACTAAAATTTTTTAAGGATATCGTGTAAGTCCAAGGCGTTAAGCGCAACTTTCGGTTATATATGACAATTTGGAGGCAGAGTCCAGCAAAGCGCGGCAGGTTATCTATTGACCAGAACGGTTCTTCACTTGAGATAAGGCAGTAGGCATAATAAATTCTGTGCGATTTCTTGCTTTAGTGTCACGAAACGGCACAGAAAATGACGGCAGTGAGACAGGACATGCAACATTAGCGATGGTTGACCAAGGACCAGTGGCCATTGTGGTTGGACCGGGCACATGCGGCGTTGGCGCTTCATCTGGTTGAGGTATGCCTGTGGGTTTAGCAGAAGGCATATGTAGGATAGTGTGATGACGTTGACGACACTCCTTACACGTATTCTTCGAGGGACAGTTCACAACAGCATGCCCAATTCTGAGGCAGTTGTAACACAACGAAGCTTCCTTCACAAAATTTCGACGCTCACC
>OY776276.1:36507877-36510377 GCA_963675445.1 Linnaemya vulpina
GAATCCTCTTGTCTTTTAGGCAAACTTTAAAAAAATGGGAGGAACAAATTTGAATAGCAACAAAACTATTCTTAATTTTTTCCTTTTGATGTAATATGTCAAAACATTTTATTAAATAGGATGTTGTTGAGTCTATATTGTTGAAAGATTTTACAGCAGCGTTTAAAATAGCCCAGCTCCAATCAACACATATCCGCCTGCAAATTGGCCATTTTATCTTATTTTGGAGGCAAAATACTTTTATGTCTATAAAAAATTTCCTTATATCTTCCTCGAAATGTCGGGCTAATAAAGCCTCAGCAATAGGTATTAAAATGCCTTTCTTTCCCTCATCTGCAACATGCATGACAATGCTATATAAAAATACTCGTTTTGAATCCTTTAAAAACTTTTTTACAGCTCCACCTCTTGCATCCACAAAAAGAGTATTTCTGCTCTTTTTTATTAATAGGCCTCCATATTTATTGGGCAATTTTAATTGCTCTTCCGAGAATAAATATATCTCTTGCGGAATAGATATACGTTGTATAAAGTATGACCAATTTTTTTCGCGTTGCATTAGGAGCAAGTCTATAACTACATCCTTGTCCCTATTGTGTTGTTGCACCGCTTCACTTATATTTTCGAACACGCAACCAAAGTAGCTAATTTAGAAATTTTCCGGCTTATTAAGGAGCGCTTTTATTTCAGTGGCAAGAACGTCATACACTCGAACAAACTTGAACTTTGATGGCCTGCAAAAATTTTCACAAACTCAATTCAGCTATGACGGCTGTTTTGTTTAATAGAATACAGTCCGATAATCAATTCCTATATAGTGGCCATGCATGCCAAGTCCTTATTTGGCCACATTGGCCAAAATCCCTCCAAGAACGTCATTCACTCGAACAAAATTGAACTTTGATGGCCTGTAAAATTTTTCACAAACTCAATTCAGCTATGACGGCTATTTTATTTAATAGAATGCAGTCCGATAATCAATTCCTATATAGTGGCCATGCATGCCAAGTCCTTATTTGGCCACATTGGCCAAAATCCCTCCAAGAACGTCATTCACTCGAACAAAATTGAACTTTGATGGCCTGTAAAATTTTTCACAAACTCAATTCAGCTATGACAGTTATTTTGTTTAATAGAATACAGTCCAACAATCAATTCCTATATAGTGGCCATGCATGCCAAGTCCTTATTTTGCCACATTGGCCAAAATCCCTCCAAGAACGTCATACACTCGAACAAAATTGAAATTTGATGGCCTGTAAAAATTTTCACAAACTCAATTCAGCTATGACGGCTGTTTTATTTAATAGAATACAGTCCGATAATCAATTCCTATATAGTGGCCATGCATGCCAAGTCCTTATTTGGCCACATTGGCCAAAATCCCTCCAAGAACGTCATTCACTCGAACAAAATTGAACTTTGATGGCCTGTAAAATTTTTCACAAACTCAATTCAGCTATGACAGCTATTTTGTTTAATAGAATACAGTCCAATAATCACTTCCTATATAGTGGCCATGCATGCCAAGTCCTTATTTTGCCACATTGGCCAAAATCCCTCCAAGAACGTCATACACTCGAACAAAATTGAAATTTGATGGCCTGTAAAAATTTTCACAAACTCAATTCAGCTATGACGGCTGTTTTATTTAATAGAATACAGTCCGATAATCAATTCCTATATAGTGGCCATGCATGCCAAGTCCTTATTTGGCCACATTGGCCAAAATCCCTCCAAGAACGTCATTCACTCGAACAAAATTGAACTTTGATGGCCTGTAAAATTTTTCACAAACTCAATTCAGCTATGACGGCTATTTTATTTAATAGAATGCAGTCCGATAATCAATTCCTATATAGTGGCCATGCATGCCAAGTCCTTATTTTGCCACATTGGCCAAAATCCCTCCAAGAACGTCATACACTCGAACAAAATTGAAATTTGATGGCCTGTAAAAATTTTCACAAACTCAATTCAGCTATGACGGCTGTTTTATTTAATAGAATACAGTCCGATAATCAATTCCTATATAGTGGCCATGCATGCCAAGTCCTTATTTGGCCACATTGGCCAAAATCCCTCCAAGAACGTCATACACTCGAACAAAATTGAAATTTGATGGCCTGTAAAAATTTTCACAAACTCAATTCAGCTATGACGGCTGTTTTATTTAATAGAATACAGTCCGATAATCAATTCCTATATAGTGGCCATGCATGCCAAGTCCTTATTTGGCCACATTGGCCAAAATCCCTCCAAGAACGTCATTCACTCGAACAAAATTGAACTTTGATGGCCTGTAAAATTTTTCACAAACTCAATTCAGCTATGACGGCTGTTTTATTTAATAGAATACAGTCCAATAATCACTTCCTTTATAGTGGCCATGCATGCCAAGTCCTTATTTGGCCACATTGACCAAAATCCCTCCAAGAACGTCATACACTCGAACAAAATTGAAATTTGATGGCCTGTAAAAATTTTCACAAACTCAATT
>OY776276.1:36530377-36535377 GCA_963675445.1 Linnaemya vulpina
TATTTCGTTAACAGCTTGTTAACATCTTCAGGAAATTTTAATAATTTTATATATGTACATATATATGTATATATATATATATATATATATATATATATATATAATATGCCTGGGGCTACTTGTTTATTATAACTGATATTAATGTGTTACATGGTCTAATACCTTTTTACGACATCTTCCGTATTTTAGGTTGATAAGTAGCTCCTTATCTACCTGGTGTGGGAACGGGTAATGTATGAGCCATTTTCTAGTCTCGTGGGAAGAATCCATGTAGCAATATGTTATTGTTTTACGTGAGCTGCCGTAAGTTAAAGAGTATCTGGTGAAAACTGTTATTCGAGTTTGTGAATCTAGTGCCGAAATTGTGCTCTTCAATGATTTTGCTATCTTGCTTAGTTCACTAGTTGCTCTTATATCAAACATTTGATTAAACTGACACTTTATGTGAGGGAGTTGTGATTTTGGAGATGTTTCCTTTCGAAAGTAATTTGGGAGAAAAAGCATTGTCTATGAACAGAGGTGACTAATAATATTGCACAGCTGTCGGCAATATCTAAAGGATATTACTATTGGTTGTCGTTTGTGTAATGATTGGAAACTTTTCAGATCTTTGCACTTTAAACTATTGACCCTCTGTCAAAAAACTTGCACTTCTAAATTGTGTTGCAAATAATATAGGCTTTCTTTACTATTCTACATTTTTTAATAATCTTTGTACAAAGTCTTCCATAATCAGTTATGTTACTTTTATCGCGGCTTCTAAAGAATTTGTTTACAAGTATTATTTCGCTTTCTATTTAAAATTATAAATAAGAGTTGTTTTGAAAATTAAGGATTTAGACATAAATATAACTATGTTAATAATGTCGATATCTATTAACAGCTTTAATATTTTTTTTTTAAGTCTTCAAAAAAAATGACCGAAAAACAACCCTTGCTAAAAGCAGACCGCTTAGAAACGGAAATTTGCTCTATTCCGCGGCCGGATCTACAAAATTCCCCTGACAGTATTCAAATTGAAGAATCTTTTGGTAAGTAATAACATGTTTGTATATGCTAGTATCATTATCATAATGAAAGTAGAAATATAATATTTACTTTTATAAAGCAAATGATAATTATTGTCTTCTATAATTATTAGAAGGGTCTGTTCAAAAATAGAAACTACAAATACAAAAAAAAAATTTATAAACGAATTTAGAGTGGTATATCTATTAAGGCAATTTATGTACCCTATTTCAGATCTTTTGTTAAATTCATATAGTGTCATCTTTCAAAATCTATTTAAAAATTATATTTAACTTAAACTTAAAATGTGAAGTTATGGCTTGTCCTAGCCCCAAAAAAAGGACAAAAGTTGATATATTCTTAAAATGATTCAAACCAAAAAAGTGGGGCTTAAGAAACACGGAACAAAAAATTTAAGAAATGGAACATAAATGCAAAAATTAACGGCAACACAGGGACTTAAGAAAAGTGTTTAACTTTAATAAACGAATTTAGAGTGGGATATCTATTAGGGCAATGTATGTACCCTATTTCAAATCTTTTATTAAATTCATATAGTGTTATTTTTCAAAATCTATTTAAAAATGATATTCAACTTAAACATAAAATGTGAAGTTATGGCTTGTCCTAGCCCCTAAAAAGGACAAAAGTTGATATATACTTACAATAATTCAAGCCAAAAAAGTGGGGCTTAAGAAACACGGAACAAAAAATTTAAGAAATGGAACATAAATGCAAAAATTAACGGCAACAGAAAAGTGTGCTCCCATCGGTTTGACATACAAATCGAAACTGTTATCGCATGTCTGAGTGCGGAGCCGAACTCGGAATCTAAGGCATCATAGAAATTAGAATACAACATTGGAAGGCCCAAAAAAATTTACAGATATACACTAACATTGAGGCCGTAATTGTTTTCCAATAGCTTAAAGCCTTCAAACCCACCGGGAAGTGCGTACCAGAATCCAAAATAGTGCACTTATTTTATCCTTTGTACGCACCAGTTTACATCAACGACATCGAAAAAAATGACATTAAAAATGTATTCATGCCACACTTTATACACAAATAAATCCTGAGTGCACAGGACTGTGGATTGAAGACATTCAAAATATTGAATTCACTTTATGTACGTATATATATATATTTGTTTAGTATCTTCATAAAATTAAAGTTAACATAAAAGTATATACACGAGATGTACACATGTACAGGCATATCCGCTTGTTCGTCAAAACTGTTATTGAGGTTTTTTTGTAATAAATTCGTCTTTCACAATTGCCAGTACCTACTTGGTGTACCAATATATTATATGATTTCTTTGATCGTATAGAAGAATGCGAGCAAAATTCTTTTTATATCATATTCTATAGTTTACGTTGCAAAGAAAAATGTTTACAATAGTTTTCTAGCCTACAATCGAAGCGTCAGCGTCTGGCTGGCAACTTATGTATTTCCTAAGTCAAACACTACCAATTATTTCTGCTTGTTGCTAAACGCTAACCTCAGTGATGTGTGCGGCGAGTCTTCATTTCATAACAAAGCGTTGGCGATCAAGAAGTGTGAAGTCGAAAATTGTTAATTAAAAAAAGCTTTTGTTTAGTTTTTCCTGTAAAAAATTTAGTTTTTAAATATATTAGTAGTCTTTTTGTAACGAAAGTGATAATTAAAAGACACTTAAAAAGAATAATAAGAAGTGAAAAAGAAAATTTCTTAAAAAAGGTGATGAAAGTGAGCATAGAAACTTTAAATAACACAACTCAGAGACAATAGTGAAATTTGTGAAAGTTACGATTCTGTCCAAAATGAACCAGAAGAAGTGCAAACAGTTTCTGACAGTAATAGTTTAAGAGAAGAGAGTGGCAATTTAAGTATCAGCTAAAAATTAATAAAGTGGACTTAATAAAGATTCTAGGAGAAGAAAATATAGTTGTCACTCCATTCCTAAAGTTTTATTGTTCCAAAAAATCAGTAGTAGAGAAAGTTGCAGGTGGATCATATATCCACATGGGTATGCCAAGAAACTTTAAGAGTATAGCCGATGTTATTAAGCTGGTTGACTGATAAATTATAATTGATGTTAATGTATTTATATTAATTTTAATAAGATGTGGAAGATCGACCTGTATTCCCAGTTGGAGTTTTTTGGGAAAAGGAAGCTAGTAACATGCGAAGAATATCTTTTTAAATTTGTTGATAACATTTCATGCATTTATTTCTGGCACACCATCTCATGCATCGCTGCGCGGACGCTCAAAGTGCACACAAATAGCAAAAAAAAGTGATGGGACATTAACATATCCCACAGATGAAGATTTTTGTTCTCGGAAGTATCCTGCACACCATCTGCCAAAATATTTATCACAAAAAACACTTAGAACACCTCAATTTAGGCATGATTACGATAATACCACTAGATTGCATGCATTTGCTAGACTTATGTGTTGCGAAAGTCTCAAATGCATTTAATTAATAAAATTGTTTCCACGTATCATCTGAAAATATGCAAAACATTTCGATCTATCGATGAAATATCACATTGGAAGACCACTGAGTTCAGACAGTTTCTACTGTACACTGGTCTCGTCGCTCGTAAAGACAAGGTACATAAAGATGTTTTTTTTACAAGTTTTTGTTGTTGCATTGTTCTTGCAGAATGATATGTTGTCCAAAGCAATGCAGTAACAATTTCAAAACAATCGACATTATTTTAAACTTGTTCGTGTTCCAATAATTTTCGGAGAAAATAGTTTGTCATACAATGTACATAATCTTACCCATTTAAAAGAAACTGTTGAACTGATTGGCAATCCAACTGAAAACTCGTTACCCCATCGAGAATTATTTGCAGAGTTTAAAGAAATGTGTTAAAAAATCATATTAAATTTTGGAGTAGGTTTATAGAAAAGTTGTTGAAGAAAAGTTTTGCATTAAAAAAAATCAAAGGCCTGAACTTAAAAACTAATTTTACTTCAACAACTCTTACTTAACGACACAATCATATTGAACCTGGAATACCTGTTCAAGTCCTGGGTTTTTGAAGCTTTTGGCCGCTAAATCCGAGTTTGATTTTTTAATAAAAACTGGTATTTGTCAACCGTCTAACAGCAATTCGTCAAGTCCGCTCCATATGGTACCTGGAGGCCATGCGGAGACTACCGTGCTCTAAATGCTCGCACATTGCCAGATCGGTACCCTCTGCCGTATCTGACGGATTTTACAACAAATCTGAGAGGTAAGAAAATTTTTTCAAAGATTGACCTTCAGAAAGCCTTCCACCAGGTACCGATCTCTCCCGATGACGTCCCGAAAACGGCAATTAGTACACCGTTCGGCCTCTACGAATTCAAATTCATGACTTTCGGCCTGTGCAACGCCGCACAAACGTTTCAAAGGTTAATAAACGAGGTGTTGCGAGGGAAACTTTTACAGGAAGTTCTTGCCACATGCGATATCGTATCAAATGCAGCTGCAACAACTTATCATCGGCAATAAGAAAAACGACCGCAGCCCGCTGAAATGGGATTCGTCTACAGAAGCTGCTTTCGACCGCTGTAAGAGCGAACTGGCCAACGCTGCTCTCTTAGCGCATCCTGCTTCTGACGGCAAGTTTGCGTTGTATGTTGATGCATCTGATACAGCGGTGGGGGCAGCCTTGCATCAAAAAATTAATGGAAACCTTCAAACTTTGGCATTTTATTCTAAAAAGTTTACGAGTACTCAACAAAAATATTCAACGTACGATCGGGAGCTAACAGCGATGTATCAAGCCGTGTGTCATTTCCGTTATATGATAGAAGGACGGCGGTGTTACATAGTTACTGATCACCGACCGCTTATTTTTGCGTTTCAACAAAAACTTGAAAAAGCCTCGCCCCGCAGAATTCGTCAGCTCGATTTTATCAGTCAATTCACGACAGATATTCGCCATACGCCTGGTCTAGCAAACGTCACTGCCGACGCGCTGTCCCGCATCGACTCAATAAATCAAA
>OY776276.1:36540377-36617877 GCA_963675445.1 Linnaemya vulpina
GTCTTCAAACCTGTATCATTCAATTTGGCCAAATAAAATACCACATGAGTATAAGGGTGACGTTCAGCTTATGGATTTTCAAAGAAACGAAATTCCTATTGTAGGCATTGCAGATGTGTACATAGAATACAACAACAAAAAAATTGATAGTCTACCTTTAGTAATTGTTGAGGGGAACCAATCAAATGTTCTTGGTTGGAATTGGTTTTCAGGCCTTGTTATTCGCATTGGGGGTGTAAACACGGTAAAAAGCACTAGGACCATCAATGGTGTTATGAAAAAGTATCAGGAGTTATTCAACGGTAACCTTAGTTGTACACAGGTCCTCCGGTTAATTTGCCAACAGACCTTACGGTTTCCCCTATTCGATATCCACCACGTCGAATTCCTTTAGCAACTAGAAGTGGAAGCAAAAATAACTCGCCTTGAGTTATTTCACAAGGAATTCGGGAGCCTGTCGAATACTCTGACTGGGCAACTCCAACTATTCTAATAGTGAAATCAGTTGGATTAATTCGTATTTGTCGAGATCATAAGTCTCCACACAAAGCTATTAAACCAAATTGTTTTCAAATTCCAGCAATTAGTACTTTGTTGTCGCCTATTGAAGGTGGTCATATTTTTGCCAAAGTAGACTTAGCTCAAGCCTATCAGCAGCTACTAGTAGATGAATCTACTTCACTTTTACAAACTATTGTTACTCATAAAGGAGCTTTTAGAGTAAAGAGATTGCAGTGTGATATTTCATCAGCTCCAGGTATATTTTAAAGTCTAATTGAGAACTTATTACGTGGTCTTAATGTAGTTTTAACCTATTTTGACGACACTATGATCATGGGTAAAAACGAAGAAGAGCTTGCTAAACGATTAAAAGAGGTTTTTGCGCGATTAAGTTCAGCAGGGCTCAAATGGAAAGAATATAAATGTAATTTTGGAGTTTCTAGTATTGAATTTTTAGGGTTTAAATTGGATTCGTTGGGAATATATCCAGCCCCCTCCAAACTTAAGGCAAAACATAATGCAGCACCACCGTCAAGCAAGAAGCAGTTGCAGTCGTTTTTTGGTTCACTTAATTTTTATCATGCGTTCTTGCCAAATTAAGCTACAGTTGCCGAACCGTTGCATCGTTTGCTAGAAAAAAATGTTCGTTTTGCTTGGGACAAAGAACAACAAGATTCTTTCGAAATGCTTAAAAAGTTGTTAACATCGGATCGAGTTCTTGTTCATTTTGATGAAAAACTACCACTGGTCGTAGTGAGTGACGTCTCTCCGTATAGAATAGGTGCGGTTTGAAGTCATCGCATGCCCGACGGTTCTGAAAGACCAATAGCCTTCTACTCCAGAACTTTGTCAAAAGCTGAAAGAAATTATGCTTAAATTGCCAGAGAAGCTACGGCATTGGTTGCAGGAGTTAAAAAATTCCATGAGTACTTATACGGTCGTAAATTTTCTTTAGTGACCGATCACCGCCCTTTGTTAAGAATATTTAGAGTGTCGAAACCTGTTCCAGCTGTTATATAAAATCAGATGTTACGCCGATGTATTTTTTTAAATACATATGATTTAAATTTAGGAAACGCAAATTTTTTGAGCTGCTGCCCCCTCTCCGAAGAAACCTCAAACAATGAAGAGATTGATGTTTTATTAATTGAAAATGTTGATTGTCCTCCCACAGACGCTACACAAATCGCCAAAGAAACTGGAAAGTATCGCGTATTATCGTAAGCTTATATCTGGGCGTTAAGGGGATGGCCGGACGAAGTATCACGATCTGATGAATTTTTTCCATATTATGCAAGGCGTACAGAAATATCTACACTTAAAGGTTGCTTGCTATGGGGAGACAGAACTATATAATTATATATTATATAATTCCGCTAAAAAAAATTGCTCATCAAAAAATTGTAGATGCACTGCACACGGTCCATCCAGGAATAGTAAAAATGAAGGCCTAGGTAGGAGCTATGTTTGGTGGCCACAAATTGATGGCGACATAGAGCGAACCGTAAAACAATACGCACCTCGTCAAGAGACAAGACATGAAAGCTGAAATACATTCCTGGAAGTAATCATATTAAGGTCAACACCTTCGTTGTCCGCCGTCAAACCGTTATGCTCACTTTTCATTATGTTCGGGCTACCGAACAGCATAGTGTCCGACAATGCAACTGCATTCACCTCAGAAGAATTTAAAATTTTTTGAGTAGTAATTTAATTCGTCATATACGTGTTGCACCTCTTCACCCATCGTCTAATGGCCAGGCGGAACGAATGGTGCAGACTTCAGAAGATTTTTAAAAAAAAGTTACCATTGAGTACTGACGTCGAATTACATCTTGCACGTTTTCTGTTTAACCAACATATAATTCCGAATAGTAGCACTAACCGCTCGCCAGCCGAATGGTGTTTAAAAGGCAATTAAAATCATACTTTGATAAAATGCATCCCAATGAAATTGTCGTTAAGAACTATACATTTTCCAAGAACTCTTTCAATATCTTCGAGAGAGTTATGTGTAGGAAATTTTCTAACGGCCCAAAATGGATTGAAGGTATTGTTACCGCTAGAAATGCGGTAACAATCCGTAGAACTTAATCGTATTCCGTAAAACTTAATGATTTCCGAATAGTTAAACGTCATTCTAACCAACTGCGAAAACGGATGCCGATAGAATGGAGCTATGAACACCAGATGAAGGTATCACTAATCAAAATCCTATTAAAACGGAACCACTTGCAGATAAAGTTAAAGGAAATTAACTTGTTGTGGAGCCAGTCGTAACCGACAATAGTACTCCAAGGCGGTGTTTTTTTATAGGATGATAGAAGTTTAAATCATAATAAAACATAGTAATATATTTTTGATATCAATGAAACGGTCTTTATTGGATAGAAAATTTTATGGCAATGGAATACACAAACTTTTCGCAGCACTTGCGGCCTTACCTCTCGGATAACTCTTCGAATGTTGACCTCCAGGTGTTCAATTGTTTGTGGTTTTTACATAACCCCAAAGAAAATAATCTAATGGGGTTGAATCACACGATCTTGAAGGCCAATTAATTGGGCCATTTCGTGAAATTATTATTTCGTCATACGTTTTTTTGAGCAAATCAATTGTAACGCCTGCTGTGTGGCAGGTGGTTCCGGCCTGTTGGAACCACATATCAGCAAGATAAATGCCAGCTAATTGAGGTACGAAAAAACTTCGAATCATGTTTCTATACCGTTCACCATTGACAGTAACATTCTGTCCATGGTTTTTGAAGACTTATGGGCCAATAAGCGCACCATAAAGCGCACCAAATATTAATTTTCTGTGTATGTAATGGTGTTTCGACAAAAGCGAATTTTAGTCGTGCAGCTTGATTTTATTTATTTCTTCGGGCTACTCTACCATTAAAGTCGTGGTTTTTTAGGACACGGCGAATTGTTTCTGCACTGCAAGTTTTGTTCAAGTCATTTTTAACTTCTGCAGCTAATTTTGGAGCAGATAGCTTCGGGTTTTTCTCTATTTTCCTAACTATGTAACGCTCGTCTGCTTCATTAAAAATTTTGTTTGGGGCTTTTCTGCCCTTATCGACTACTCCGTTTTCGTGCAGGAATCTATAAATAATACTTTGCACTGTCGAATCACTTAGACAAACTATTTCAGCAATTTTTCGACGAGATTTTAAAAAGGTGTCCCATTATCACACTAAAAGCTTATCTAAATAATTAAAAACATAACTACAAACAATAGTTATTAGAAATTTACCGTTACACTTATAGTGATGTCAATTAAATAAGTCTAATAATAAGCTGTGACTACAGAAATGCATACGTTTTCTTATTTTTATTTTTAAGCTTATAAATATATTAATTTTAAATTAAAAAATGTATTTCTTTTTTTTTTAAATAAGGAAGTATTTTATTAAATTATATTTGAATTTTTCCAATAGTTTGTTTCATTCAAAAGTTATATCGACTTCTTCTTTTTTAATGAGTGTGGTTGAAATAAGCTGTGAGCCACTGTAGCTCCAGAAATTCTAGAAAATCTTTCTTATCACGAGAGGCTTGCAGACATATTGTCTGGAAAAAACTAAATTTTCTGTCAGTGAAGACGAAATAAAATTTGAAGGAAATACCGATTTGCCGGAATTTATAAAGAATTTTTCTTATATATATTTTCAACTACTTTTTTGATGAAGACATTTTACAACGTATAGTTGAGGAATCTAATTTGTATGCGAAGCAAGAAACAAACGGTTCACCTTCTGTTGAAAGACTGCATGTCCAAAAACAAAAACGAGGTCCAGCATCAGCTATACCATCCGAAGATATCAGGCACGATCATGTGGACCACTTACCGGAATTCCAAGAAAATAGGGTAAGATGCAAGCTGCCGGGGTGTAAGGGCCAAAGTCAACAGATTTGTAGCAAGTGTAACATAGCTTTATGTCTAACTAAAACCAAAAGCTCTTTTTCATACAAAATGAACAAAATTAATATGTTATTATTTTTTTTATGTAGAATTTCATAAACAATAAATAAATAATACGTTAGTTAAAAAAAAAACAAAAACATTGTCCATTCAAATCACTGATGAAGTATAGAAATTTTAGATTTCGAATTTACAGTTAAATGCGCAGTGATGCAAATTTGCATCAAAGGATTTTTTGACTCCTGCGCCCTTAAAAACAAAAACTATACAAACTGCTAGAACAAAAGTTTTTTTTTTAAACTATTTCCTTTTGTTTAAGAAGCATTTTATTTAATTTGGTTTCCTTGCGCACTAGAGGGTTAAACTACTTTTTTTAAGTTTAAGGTCCTTATGTTTTATATATATATATATATATATATATATATATGTTTTCAATATTTCGTACCCTCTTTTCTTTCAATAAAAAATTTTTGTTTTTCAAATATAAATCTAATAAACGATGTGTATCATAAATTCTACAAGCTTAAAAATTTTATTAAGTTGATGTGAAAGTACTGTATAAGTCTATAATATATATTCATGTCTATGAATATTAGCAAATATGAATAGAAAATATTTTAGCATGTTTTCATACTAAAATCTTTGGCATTGTTTACAAAATCAAATCGTTCTCAACTTTGACTTCCACATATTGGTTTTACCTTGATAATAATTACGAAATCCTTAATGCAACAATAAGCCTCCGTAAAAAAATCGTATAACCAGTGCGTTTACGTGGACTTGTTTATATAAAAGTAAGCCCGGGAGATAAACCGGTGTGTTTTGAAGATCTAAAAGAACGTCTAAAATTTTTTCCAGAATCTACTGAAAACACTTTCGGCGATTTTTCAAGCTGAGTTGCCACCTTTACTTTACTTTATGTTCTATAATTATTTGTCTTGTGCCTTAATCCTAACATAATTTTAATTTTATATAGTCTTATAATCATTTTTACTATCTCAAATACATTTCAAAATATCTTAAAATTTTGTCATTAAACGGGTTTAATATGTATTCGTTTTTGCTTCATTATATAAGCGATGCCTTTACATTTATAATTATTCTTAATGTTAGCCTTAAATAGTTATGGTTTGGATTCCACAGCTTGCACAAAAAGTACGATTAATATATTAACTGCACAATGTAAAGAGCTCAAAGTCTTTTTCTAAAATGAATGAATCTCGCTTTTGTTCGAAGATATCAAAATGGATATTGTATGTGTATCTGAAACATGGTTTGCGAGAGATCTCCCAGATAGCTTTGTTAATGCTAATGGATACAAAATACTTCGTAATGATAGAAGGGGTCATGCGGGCGGAGTAGACTTTTTTATCAAGAATGGTATACGTTTCAAGGAAATTAAAAGATCGCAGGATGACGTCAAAATTAAGTACTTATTCCTCAAAATTTTGGTGCTGGTTCTTAGGTTGCACTTACCGCCCAAATTCTCGTGTACCTTCTGATTAATTTATGTGTAAGCTGAATTCACTAGCTATCCAATACAACGACATTATTATTGCGAGTGATTTTAACTGTAATCTACTGACTAATACTGGCTCAAACTTGTTCGGTCAGCTTACATCTATTGGGTTATATATTGTCAACACTGTGCAACCTACGCACTTCACCAATAATTGCAGTACTTTGCTTGATATATTTATATTAGGTGATATGTCCAATTTATTACTGTTCGATCAGATCAGCGCACCAACCTTTTCAAAACATGATCTTATTTACATATCATATGATTTCACTTTTTAAAGAGATGAAACTACAACTTACTATCGAGACAGAACTCTCAGACACATATACACAAACACAAAATCAAAAATAGAAAAACTAAAAATTTATCATGTTGTTTATGAAATCAAATGTGAGGGAAATAAAAATGAAAAATGTGATGAAGTATATAATGAAACTACAAATAGAAAATTGGGAACAAGGATAAGAGAGCATGAATCGGACATCAAGAAAGGAAAAGAAACGACAGCACTTTCACAGCATGCAAAAAAAAAGACCATAAAATTAACTTCAACAATGTTAAAATTTTAAACAAAGAGAAAATGACAAAGAAACGTTTCAGTATGCATACAAGAAAAAATACACAGGACGATGAATTATAAAGAAGACAAGGATAACACAAAGCTCCAGTATTCAATTGCCATAACCTAAATTAGTTAAAGATCACTGACAAAGTATTAAGTAGAATGTTGAGAACAAATAATTTGACTAGGACATAAATCGTAAGTTAATGAGTTGTGAAATACCAGGGCTATTAAAAATATCTTATATAATTTATATATATATATATATATATATATATATATATATATATATTTTTTGTACTAGATATAACTACAAAATTAATAATAATAAACAAAACCCCTGAAGAAGTTTATAAAAAACAAACGAAACGTTGGGTAAAAGGCAATATGATTTTGTTTTGATTCATATTTGATCAGAGATACTATTGACCACAAAGCCCGTAGGATATACCCCTATAAAACAATTACTATCGAGATATTCGACACGTTAATTACCACTTGCTGGAAGAATGTTACAATTGAACAGAATGGAACAATATATATAATATAACTTACTTCCTTAATAGTAACCTTATCAACCTGTATGATATTTCCTTACCCTTGCGAACAAACCGTGGTAACAGCACTAAGAAAAACCGGTTTAATATTTCTATTGAACAAAAAATTAAAACTCGTGATGATATTTACAGACGTTGGAAAAGGTTTAGAACTACTGTGCTGTACGAAGAATACCGCAAAGCCCGTAGACTCCTCAACAAAACTATTTATGACGCTAAAATTTCTTATTATGAAAACCGCTTTAGATCAGCTGTTGACTCAAAGAAAACAATTCGTGAGATTGGCATTGGAAATAAAGCCACCCTAGTTTGCAGCATCGAAGCAAATGAACTTACATATATAAATAAATCTTTTATAAACATTTTATCTCTAATGCCCTTAAATATGGTTCAATCAGCTTTTGTCTCTGAGCAATCGCAACAGCCCCCAGGAATTTCTTCCTGACACCGTTTCGAGTTTTCTCGTGTCTTTGAAGATGACGTCATTTTATGCTGCAAAGCAGTGACTTCGAATGCAGTAGGTTTTGACCAAATCCATCCTAAATTCATACACACGTATTTAATACCCGTATTTAAGGTATTGGAACGACTATTACACAACAAAATTAGTACTTATGTAAATGACCACCAGCTGATCTTCAGTAAACAATCTGGATTCAGAAGATATGAGATCCAATTTCGATAATGGTGGTATCACACTCTTGGTACTTCTGGACCATTCAAACACGTTCGACTCAGTAAACCATGTAAAACGATGTGCAACAATTTTTATTTTTCTTCGACTGGAACATCGCTAATAAAAACTTATCTCGCTGATAGATACCAGTCTGCTCTGCTGGCAAAACTGTATCTACTCCCCTGCCCGTGGCTAACAGTACCGCAGTGCTCTATTCTTGGACCACTTCTGTTTACTTCGTACATAAATGATTTACCTAATTGTCTCTTGCATAGTGATATCCACATTTACGCAGATGATGTGCAAATATATAAAGGTCTCAATGGATGACTGTTATGCAAAATTAATGAGGACCTTGACAAAATATATAACTGGGCATAGTCAAATAGCTTATACCTGAATCCTATAAAGTCAAAATGCTTTATTATAACCCAACGAAAACAAAATACTGTCGTTGATATGCCGATCACTTTAGGAAATCAAAACATTTCAATAGAAGAATCAACTAAAAACCTTGGTATAATTTTTAACAAATCTCTTCAAAGGAATACCCATATAAATTCTATCTCCGGAACAATTTTTTCTATGCTTAGAACGCTATATCCTCTACAACACCTCTTAACATTCGTGTTAACTTAATGCCCAAATTGTTATATGGATGCGAAATGTTAGCTTATTGCGATTCAACGAGTATAGCTAGATTAACTGTAGCGTATAACGAGTGACGAGCCAAAAGTCAGAGTTCGTTTTTGGCGCACATGAATCGTGTAAGTTAGTTATATCTTTGCCATTGCTTCTCCTTATGTATTATTGCCATTTTGAAATAATCAATTTTGTTATTAGACCATGATGAAGAATTGCTACTATACTTTAAACCAACCTGGAACATTGAATTACTAATGTTGAGTTTACTCTTATGGATAAATAATACTTTATATTATAGAAATTTAGAATTAAATTTAAAATATTAACGGCCGTTATACGGCGCCATCTGACACCAAATCAGGGCAACATAGATCAGAGATTATTAAATGTTACAACACTGCTGTCCTCAACAGCTGATGGATTACTTATGTATGTGTAAGTAAACACCATGAGGCTGTAGATTCGTAAGTGCAACGACGACACTACATGCACAAGGGGATAATAGAAGACAGTTGATTTACTAGTAGATGATCAGTGAGTCGCCGGCCAGCAACTTGGTAAGACGTGTAGAGTTAACTTAGAATATTATTCAATTTAACTCAACTAGTCAAACGAAGTAAAAGAGGTCGCTTCTAATTGGGTGAGATAGAATTTTATTCACCACCCCAGTAGAAGAAATTCCCTCTGCCGTGTCTTGCTGCGGGCTTTGTCATTCGTAGGCAGGATAGAACCTTGTTCACCCTGTCTCGTTGACTATAAGTCTGTAAGTTCGTCGTCGCCGTGCTGCGATTCCTACGGGACCCTCCAGTGCGGTTAGCGCGTAAGAGCGAAGGGAGAACGTCTAATTTCGGCGGGCTGAGGCTGATGCAGAATCTTATTCGCTCAGTGGCAGCAAGTCGGCGTTTAGACTGTGGGCAGCGACCGTGAGTCGGGGCAGCATTTTATTCTCCCGCCTAAAGAGCGTCTGCCAAATTCCCCATAAGCATAAATATAGCGCGGTGTCAGGCGAGAGCATTTATTTAGAGAGACCACTGCGTACGTGTGTTTAACGCGTGTTGTCGGTGACTTGGTGTCAGAGTCTAGTTATATATGAGATATACAGCTAGGTTAAGAGAACTGCGAATAAATACATTTATTAAAGAGAAAATTAAAGGTGGTTCTACTCTTTCATCAGAAGAAATATAAATATTTGTAACGGACCATGGCAGCCGCGAGCCTGCCCCAGCATAGAGCAAGAATGTGGCGTTACAATGGCGCCCGAGCAGGAACAATGAAATGAAAGAGAGTTCACCATGATCGAGTGTTTGGTTTCTTAAAGTTTTCTACCGTAAGGAGAGCGGGTTATTACGACTTAATAATTCAACCTAAAGACTAATGACAAATTGAAAAAAAAAAGCTGTGCTGTAAACAATGAAATAATTGAGTGATCACATGACCATACAAAGAGAACAGTGAGGAAATAATCTAGAGTGAAGAAGATTTTTCGCACAAATGTGAAAGAGAAGGTGCGGGGAAAAATATATATATATATTTCAAATACATACCATCAACAAGTTTGCCTGAAGATGAATAATAACACAAAAAAATAATACATACAGAATTATTCTTTTAATAATTAAAAATTATATTAATATATAAAATTAAGGAAAATCTCTACGATTTAAAAAAAAAAAAAAAAAAAAAAAAAACAAGGACAGTTTATTAACATATCAAGACACTTTTGAACACTAGGTAGTGATACGAACCAGAATATTAGAAAAGTTCTGAAAACTTGTGAATATTCCGATCAACAAGATTTTACTGAAATATTTACAGTAAAGATGTTGAAAACATCGTGGGCATATTCCCTTAAACGAGATGACCTTTTGCAATATCTGACTGAATTTCAATTAGATGTCACGGGAAATGTCGATGAGCTCAGACGACGATGGGCGAAATACCTTGGTACGGAACAGAGTCCAGAACAGTTGGAACGTCTAATAGAAATACAAACACAACATCCGCCAACACCACCAAAACGCAGTGGCCTAGGTAATCTGAACTTCAAAGACCGAAGATTCTTATGTCATGAGCGAGTGATGAGGGTACGCCAGCTCGTACCTATGGGAAGCGATGGTTTACCGCCACAACTCGAGCCATCATTTGTTAGAAGTACGCCACTACGGCCTGAGTCGGTAGAAACTCGGTATACCACGACCACTACGGGCTCACCTACGACATCCGCTCCAAAATCATCACCACCCTCACCATCATCATCATCATCATCATCATCATCATCATCATCATCATCATCATCATCACCATCATCATCAGCGTCATCAGCTTCAGCCACATCACCATTGTCATCCCTAGTAGAATCACGTTCAGAGCATCCGGACCACACCACACAGTACCCTTGCCAGTTGAACACTGACCGACAGACACACACTGAGGAGTGGGTACAGTCACATTCGTCTCTCCCAGCAACAGCACCACAAAACAAGGGGGTAGATGACATCCCCCCAGAGGTCAGAGCTAACGTGGAACAGGCCCTCCAAAGACGCAGACCGAACCAGCGCTTGAAGTTCCTAAACGAAGTGGGCGGAGTACGCTACCAAGTCCTCATCAGACAAAATGGGCAATACGAAGTACACCGATTGCCGGAATGAAGCCCGGACGCGCCGGGACACACCGTATAAGTTATTATTGATTTATTTTCTGTTTATTTTTTGTACGTATCGGGTATTGCATACGTCATAATATTTTTTATGAATTCTTTTATTTTTGAACACTAATGCAATAAAATTAGTTTTATTATTTAGTTTTATTATGTTCTTATTTTCTTATTGTATTCTTAGGGTATTTCGTAATATTTATTGTTTTGATTACCCGAAAAGGAGGGGCAATGTGACGAGCCAAAAGTTAGAGTTCGTTTTTGGCGCACATGAATCCTGTAAGTTAGTTATTTCTTTGCCATTGCTTCTCTTTATGTATTATTGCCATTTTGAAATAAGCAATTTTGTTATTAGACCATGATGAAGAATTGTTACTATACTTTAAACCAACCTGGAACATTGAATTACTAATGTTGAGTTTACTTTTATGGATAAATAATACTTTATATTATAGAAATTTAGAATTAAATTTAAAATATTAACGGCCGTTATACGGCGCCATGTGACACCAAATCCGGGCAACATAGATCAGAGATTATTAAATGTTACAACACTGCTGTCCTCAACAGCTGATGGATTACTTATGTATGTGTAAGTAAACACCATGAGGCTGTAGATTCGTAAGTGCAACGACGACACTACATGCACAAGGGGATAATAGAAGACAGTTGATTTACTAGTAGATGATCAGTGAGTCGCCGGCCAGCAACTTGGTAAGACGTGTAGAGTTAACTTAGAATATTATTCAATTTAACTCAACTAGTCAAACGAAGTAAAAGAGGTCGCTTCTAATTGGGTGAGATAGAATTTTATTCACCACCCCAGTAGAAGAAATTCCCTCTGCCGTGTCTTGCTGCGGGCTTTGTCATTCGTAGGCAGGATAGAACCTTGTTCACCCTGTCTCGTTGACTATAAATCTGTAAGTTCGTCGTCGCCGTGCTGCGATTCCTACGGGACCCTCCGGTGCGGTTAGTGCGTAAGAGCGAAGGGAGAATGTCTAACTGCGGCGGGCTGAGGCTGATGCAGAATCTTATTCGCTCAGTGGCAGCAAGTCGGCGTTTAGACTGTGGGCAGCGACCGTGAGTCGGGGCAGAATTTTATTCTCCCGCCTAAAGAGCGTCTGCCAAATTCCCCATAAGCATAAATATAGCGCGGTGTCAGGCGAGAGCATTTATTCAGAGAGACCACTCGTGTTGCGTACGTGTGTTTAACGGAAGCGTGTTGTCGGTGACTTGGTATCAGAGTCTAGTTATAAATGAGATATACAGCTAGGTTAAGTGAACTGCGAATAAATACATTTATTAAAGAGAAAATTAAAGGTGGTTCTACTCTTTCATCAGAAGAAATATAAATATTTGTAACGGACCTTGGCACCCGCGAGCCTGCCCCAGTATAGAGCAAGAATGAGTCGTTACAAACGCTATACCTAGATATGCCTACGGCGTAAGAAGATATGATAGTACGTCACAGTATTCCAAATCTTTTAAGATATCGAACTTTAATATCCTAGTGACAGTTCTTCACAAATACAATACGGCTGTGGAAGTAAGTAAGTAAGAAAGTCAATAGCTTTATTGTGAGATTAAAGCTAAATTCATATAGAATTAATCGCCCATATTCTATTTGGCAGCGTCAACATCGCCGTCAATATTATGTCAACATCACTTTTACTAAACATAAACACCGCGTCAACACTAATTTGATATTCTATAAGGGTTGAAATGTGACGCTGCCTGTTTATCGATAATTTAGATACACAGCTGGTTTGTTTTGTTTACAATTTTTGTGGAAAATTTGGTATAAAATATAAAGTACAACCAGACCACTGATTGTTTATTCTCTTTTGGGAGTTTTTGCGTTTTGTTACAGAGCATATTTTGCTTAAAAACTGTTTGCTGTACCTTTTGCCATCCATCGCCATATCTTTGCGGTGTTCCAAGCGCATTTAACATTGTGGAAATATTTTCCCACATTTCCTTAAAATTATTGGGTACAGTGCCTCTGAGAAATCCCCTTGCTAGTTTAGGATTTCGTTACATATCCTCCACCAATTTTTCAAATTGTTTGGGATTTGTAATTTTAATTTTTTCTTTTCAAAATAACGCAAAAAATTTTGTCAACACAACACAACACAACACCAAAAACATTGACGACAAAATCAGAGTCAATATTGAACAGCATCGCCGTCACATTTACATAGAGAATATAAAAAACATGTTGACTGTAATCGATAACTTTCAATATTGACATTGGGAATGTCGATTTGCATCGCAGACTAAAAACAGTATTGTGTTAGATTGACGCTGCCAAATAGAATATGGGCGATATATATATATATATATATATATATATATATATATAGATATATGTACATATATATATATATATATATATATATATATATATATACATATATATATATATATATATATATATATTGTAATATAAAAGCAAAATAAAATTGTATATGGCTTAGCCCATATGAGATCCAGGTTGGGATTTCCTATAGAAATTCGGAAGACTAAAGGGGTCTGTGTAGATAAATACATATGTATACTGGAATATCGGCGGTTGAAGTTCCGGAAATTTCTACCAATACACCTTAACATATTTCTTTCAAAAATTTCAAACTCCTTTACTACCATTGGGAAACCACATTGAGAAAGCGTAGACCCAAACGGATCTAATAGCAACTTTATATAATAAATGTTTATTTTTTTGAAGATATATATTGTTTAGTAGACTAGAAAACATTCCGGCTATTCGCTTTCCATTCATTAAGGTTTCCCTGCAATGTTGATTGAATTTCATTAGCTTGTCAAAAGCAACTCATAAATATTTAATGCTTGACTTAAACGAAATATCAGTTCCATTAAGAGAAAGAGTTAAAAGTTTACTCTGAGGAACAACAAAACTTGCACATTTACCAAAGGCATTTCTCGGACATATTGCATCGGATTCGGAGACATTTATTTTTATTCCCCACCGTTTGTAGTAAAAGTTAGTGGTTTCAAGGTGTTGTGTTGCATTTTGTGGAGCCTTAATAGGAAATTTATCGTGTGAATGTATAATACAGTCGTCAGCACATAACACAGTAGTAGAATTGTCCATCACATGCGGGAAATCATTAAGAATTAGGCTGATCAGGAAGCGTGCCAAAACAATTCCCTGAGGAATACTGCTTTCCATAGCTTTGAAAATAGTCATCAATCTGCACAATGAATGTTTTATCGGAAAAGTAACTTTGCATTAATTTTACTAAAAATGGGTCAATGCCAAGATCTATTAGTTAATACAAAATGCCTTTGTGCCATGTAGAAACAAACGCTTTTGCAATATCCAATGTTATAACCACAGTGCATTTCTTTTCTCTTAGAATTTGTGTCACATCATTGTGAACTTTCAAAAGTGAATGTTGTGTCGAATGACGTTTTCTAAAGCCAAATTGAAATGATGATATTTTATCCACTAGAAGCACATTCTCAATTTTGTTCCTCAAAAAGTGTTAAAAAACTTTTCCAAGATTGGATAGAAGTGATATGGGATGAAATTCCTCCATTTTCCTTCTTTTTTAGTGGAATTAATTTCGCAGTTTTCTAAACTAATTGTTTAAACAATTATTAAAGATAATAGCGAGCAGTTTCAAAAGTATCTCAGGAAATTTTTTGATATATTATCAAGTCCTTTTTGTTGTCAATTTTGAAGTGATAGTCATCACCATTATGTAAAGAGTTCAAATTCTGATCATTGGGGAACTTTTTCAAGACAGGCGATTATCTATTCCATCTATAGGCGATTCTGGAGCAACTGCCCTATAGACTGAAGAGTAATATTCTCGGAAACTTTCGGCAATGACGGCTTTATTAGAAACTTAACAAAATACGATTTTTTCTTACCCAAAATTTGGTGAACTTGGTGGAAGGCTGACAGCCCTGGCTCACATTTCTCGAGTCTGCTATTAAATATCTTTGCATTTTCCATGTTAATCAGTTCTCTTATAACATTCCTTAAAAGTTTTAATTGAGTAGAAAATGTTTTATACCCCTGGCTTTGTCTGTTACCAGACCGATGAACTATTTTTTTCAGCTCGTTTTGAAATCTGTATTTGATATTAAATAACTTTTTTATGTGTTCAGAAACTGGATCTTTATTTTGCTTAATTTCTTTTTGTTGAGAGTGGGAGTTATGTACCAAATTCAGACTAGAGCAGAATTCATCCAGAAGGCTGTTAATTTCTGAAATACTTAGGTTTGTATTCTTGGATGGCATTTCACGTTTAAAACTAGACCAATTTGTATTTTTACAAGATGTTATCATACGTGGACTTTGTATAATAAGGTTAAATTGTTCCATTACCAGCTCCATTTTCAAAGGAAAATGGTCTGAAAAAGTAGGTAGTGATGAAATAATGTATTTGGGATACAATGTGTTAATGAGGTTTGGACTTAGAGATAAGATGAGCTATTATGAAAGGATGGTATGCTGTCACAAAGGCGAATTGTGTCCATGGTGTGGTCTTGTAACCAGTTGCATAAAACTCTACCATTGCTGTTATCTGTCGAGTCTCCCCATATAATGTTTTTAGAACTTAGATCACCATCAAATAAAAACTCATCGTAGTTAGAGGCTAATTGCAATAGTTTATCCAATCCATCATAGAGCTGAGAACTCTTCATATTGCAGAGGATGTAAATAGAGCCAATTAAAAATTAACATCTTTGATTATATATTTGAATTAAACTCACATTGACTATTTACCTTGCTGTATGAAATGTTATTTTTTATTAAGATAGCAACACCAATAGGAGAGTGATCGTAAATAAAATTATATCCAGAATATTTTAAGTTATTTCTTCAACGAAAATGGCACTCTTGCAAAAAAGCAAAATCAATTTTATGGTAACATAATATGTTCAATAGATCCACCCGGCGACTCAGGTCAACAAGTGATCTGACGTTAAATGCAAGAAAATTCATTCGTCTACGATCCATAGATATCTTTAACTTTGTTAAGTAAGTGTAAGAGCTTGGCCTCGGCTACAGGAATATTTTTATAATCACTAATAAATTTATTTATTTCTCTTTTTAGTGTTGGCTCTTCTGGTTCTAAGAAGTAGTTTGCGAACTTTAAGAACTCTTCGATAGCAAAAGATATTTTCTTTTGGGCTTCACGTGCTTGATTTATCTTTTCTCGCTTACTTGACATATATTTTTTATATAGTGGACATCCCTTCCCGTTTGCTGGATGACAACTTTCTCCCCAATTGACACAATATGGCTCAAATTCTTTCCAGTTGTTCCGCGGACAAGCTCCTGCCTCAAGACTCAAATTGCACTTAGCGCACTTAAACACTGAGTTACAGTTTCGTTATATGTGCCCCCAATGTTGACACCTGTGACACTGCATTTCGCCTATCTTTCTTTTCGGCTTTTCCCATAACACCGACTGGTTTAACACATAGTTACAGTTGGCAACGTCTCTCAGTTTCTTTCCAGGCATTAATGGTTATAGGAAACAGGCCAGTGTCAAGGTTATTTTTCCTGGAGTGTGGCGTTGTAAATTTTGTGACTTTAGAAACAGTTCCCGGCAACATTTTATCAAACTCCTTATTTCTTCCGGCTCAATTTTATGATATACATATACCACGTAATACAAGTGATATTTTCTTGTGCTCCTTGGGTGTAAAAGAACACGAATTATTTTCTTATCTCTCTGCACATCATCTTTTCGTGAACCGCGGTATCCGAAAGGTATAATTTGTGGATATTTATGTTTTTAATATTATTTAGGAGTTGACATTTTAGAGAAATATAGGTGGACAAAAATTTGTGCCGGTAGAATTGAGATGCTTGTTTGCCACAGTGGCTTCATTTTCACAGGTGTTGTTGCTTTTATATATTGTTTTTTTTAATTTTTTTTTATGTACATCACTTTTGTCAGGGCACAAATTTTCTATCTCTAAGTCTGCAAGGACTGAAAATTTATTTATACGGCTCTGATCCTTGTTCAACTTATGCTTTCCGTTTAGCTGAAATACCTCAATATTAGATGGAGAACTAAATCCATCCAGCCTTTTTCTTTTAGTACCCATTTCCACAGTATGATTCTCAGCAATCATTATTTGGCTACCATTTTCACAAATCTCAGTGTCTTCTTCCGGTCTAATTTATTAAGTTTTTTTTCCTTTTGACTATTGTTGGAACAAAACTGAAAATAATCTTTGGCAAATAACAAAATAAAACAAAAAATTGCAATATAAAAGAATAATATTAGAGCACAAATTTTTTATACTGCAGTATTTGCAAGTGCTGCCGTATGAATCCGTTATTAAGTTTGAGAGTAAACGAAATGGGGAAATATACCCTACAAGAAGACTATCGGATAATTCACTGGTTAATTACCCGATAGTGTTAACTGATATATCGCGTAAAGTTTCAGGTAATTTCTTAAAGCAATATGACAAAATTACCTATCTCATTCCTTCTCCCGTAAGATGAAACATATATCTGTACTGCTCACTCTAGTGCATATTAGCATTCATAGTTTTGGTTAAATTTAACTAGTTAATGATAACCAAAATATTGGTTAATACTACCTAGGTAATGATAACCAAATTATTGGTTAATACTACCTAGTTAATGATAACCAAAATATTGGTTAAAACTAATGAACAAATCCATTAAAGATAACATTAAGTTTTATTAAAAAATTGTTTAAGTTACATATTTTTTAATATATTCTTTTTGTTTTCACCTATTGTAGCTGTAGTCTATAGCCTTCTTAAACGCTTTTTCGAAGTCGGTCGCAGATAGACTTTGGAAAACATCTGGAATGTAAAGAAAATATATTAATTTATAGACATTAGTATAAGTTTAAGTATATAAATATATATATATATATATATATATATATATATATATATATGTATATATATATCTATATATATATATATATATATATATATATATATATATATATATATGTATATATATATCTATATATATATATATATATATATATATATCTATATATATATATACATACATATATATATATATATATATATATATATATACATATATATATATATATATATATATACATATATATATATATATATATATATATGTATATATATATATATATATATATGTATATATATATATATATATATATATATATATATATACATATATATATATATATATATATATATATATATACATATATATATATATATATATATATATATATATATATATACATACATATATATATATATATATATATATATATATATATACATATATATATATATATATATATATATATCCCACCTCCCTTTCCAATTGTACATTTGCAGTAGGTCGGCTGTGATTGTAGGTGTACGTAAGCTGTAAAAGTTTTAATATTCAAATATATTTATAGCCTTTATATTAAGTAAACCTTTGCTACCATTGCTTGGACGAAATCCTAAGCCTTTAACTTTTCTTCTATTAATTCCATTTCTTCCAATGATTTGATTGGAAGCATGGCATACGGAGGACTCCACTTCTTTTAGCAGCACGTTACATTCCATTAGCGCATTCGCTTGGGCCATTAATTCAGGTCTCAGTGAATGCTAAAAAAGTATTTCATTAACGACATGGCAATAGTAATATTAGTAAAACTCTTACATTTCTCTCCATCTGCTCTATCCTATTTGCTATAGCCTCCTGATTGGAAACTATAGTCGACTGCCCGTTGCTCAGGATATGCTGGTTGTAAGCAATATTGTCTATTTTATATTCAATTTCCATTTTAGCTTGCATCTGCTTTAAAATAGTAATGATATCAGAAAAAAAAGTAAATAATAGTTATTAATAGTTCTGATGTTTATAATAATGGATTGATATATACCTTGATTTTGAGTAGCGGTGTACGTTTTTTAGGAATTCGTTCCTAGCTTGGACCACTGAACCCCACATCTCAGTCTTCGGTGGTTTTAGTAATTTTTTAAGTTGTTTTATTAAGTTTTTCAACAATTTTTCAATAAAATTATATTTTGCGTAATTGCAAGAAATTTATTTCATTCGCAACTATATACCAAAAATCTCCAAGACACCGTAAATTCAAAGAAGTGACGAAAGTATAATATATGTGTTTTCTTATAAAACTTTTATTTAAATGATAATTATATGAATATGTACATATACGACTAATATAAAATACACATGAACATTGCAAAAACCAACCTTCAAATTTCACGGCGAAAACGAAACAATGGCAACATCGTTACCAAAAATTACATATAAATTTGCTTCATTTGTGTTAGTGAAAATATGTTGTGTGTGTTAGTTTCGGGTAGTCTTCTCTTGCAGGGTATCTATACTGCGGAACGAATAATACGGCAATACCGTCACGGTGAAGTTGATACAGCAACTTCGAAAAGATACCGCACCAACGGAATGATTAATTGCAAATTTTGGGTCCGCATAAAAAAATCTTACCGCAATTGTGGAACGGAATGCATAATTACAGAAAGCTAGTAGAATAGTAGACTTCTTTGAATTAATATCCTCTTGAAGCATTATTTACAGCGTTTCTCTGCGGCAATCTGTAAAAACAAGATTTACAATATTCGTACAACATATACAACAGGTCAACGATTAAACTAAATATATATACAGATTTACAATATTGTTACGGTATATGTATTTAAGAGCTATATTTATCATATTTCACGCATATCCAACAACGAATGTAATAAGCAAGTAGAGCCCGAAACTTTTCCGCGTGTTTCGACCTGCGAAAATCTTGTTGCCCCTATAACTTTTTTCGTCCGTCGCTTTGATATATGACAAGTATTGCAATCGCCGCGCATTTCAGTAAGCTTTCGATTGCAGGTATTGTTCGCATATTTATAGGTTTTGAGTTATAAGCGAATTGTGGAAAGCAAATTGAAAAAACGTGCATATATAATTTTTGTGAACAAACCAAATAAGATTTGTTAACTTTTTAAAACCGTACAAAACAGCTTACAATTTTGCAATGTTTGTAAACAGTCAGTCAATGCAGAAAATATTGTTAAAACCAAAAATGTGGCATCTTCTTTTGTTCAGTAGCGTTTTTTATATGGATTTTCACATACAAACATTGAAAAGCACTAATGAAAGAGACAGAGCCAATTAAATTATTGAAACTACAGAGCTAAAAACACTCAATGGAATAAAAGATTCACCTCGATCAATTAATTGAATGATTCAATTGAATTAATTCATTCAGGAGCCGTACAACTTTCCTAAATACATTATAGCTGGGCCTTAAAGGTCCAATTAGCGAGACGCTGAAATCGCAAACGCTGCGGAACGCTGCGTAAACGCAGCAGCTGATCCAATCTGTTAGTCCCAGTTTACATTGTGCAATTTTTGTCGCTGCGATTTTTGTCGTTCTTTCTTTAAAGTCGCATCTGCGTTTACATTGTACGATTTTTGACGCAGCTATTTTTATTGATGTAGACATTTGAATATAATTTTTGACATTTTCTTTTTAAAGAATATTCTTATCGTAAACATACAATAATAAGTCCCAGTTTACATTGTGCAATTTTTGTCGCTGCGATTTTTGTCGTTCTTTCTTTAAAGTCGCATCTGCGTTTACATTGTACGATTTTTGACGCAGCTATTTTTTATTGATGTAGACATTTGAATATAATTTTTGACATTTTCTTTTTAAAGAATATTCTTATCGTAAACATACAATAATAATTTTGGGTACAAATTGAAATAAATAAAATTCAAATTGATATAAATATAAAAAAAGATCCTAATAAAATATTGGTTTTCAAAATGGATGTGGATAAATATCAATTAATAAGTGAATTTCTTGAGTGTATCAGAGAAGCCACAGAATTGGATTCTGAAGACAGCGACAAAGACGATATACTCATTGGTAAGCTAGACTTATATTATAAGTTTTTAAATTATTAACTTGAGTATATTAGGTCTGACCGATTTATGTATGGAAGCCACATACGTTCCTGATAGAACAAACAAAAGGCAGTGGGTGAAATCTTGGAGAAAAGCTAGAGAAGAACGTGGATCATTTGCCTTTATTACAAAGGAGCTAGAACTAAGTGACGAGGCTTCCTATAAAAATTACTTAAGAGTTACAAAAGACCAATTCAAATTTTTGTTGAATTTAGTACAACAGGATGTGCAACGTAAAGATACGGCATTTAGAAAAGCAATTACAGCAGCAGAAAAGTTGGCATTGACGTTGCGTTTCTTTGCAACTGGTAAGTAATTATGCGTCTATATATTTTTCATAAAATTGCATGTTTTTTTTTATTTTTTGCAAGAGAAACATTTCAGAGTCTTGACTATCAAAGCCGGGTTTCAAAGTGTACTATTTCCAGTGCAATTCCAGAAGTTTGCAAAATGCTTTGGAAAAAATAGAGTACATCACATCTAAAGGTAAAATATACATATACTTGTTTACGGACTACATAACATCGAAAGCTTTATAGTTGTATTTATAAAAATATTTATTTCATCAAACTGTTCGTTCAATAAGTTTTTGATAAAATAAAAAGTTCGGCATGTTGTAGAACATTCTTTTAGCATGCTTTCCAACAGATTTTGTTTTTCTGTCACCTATGACCCTTAAAGTTGAAACAGTGGAAATAATTATACTTGCTTGCTGCGCGCTGCACAACTATTTGATCCAAACGGACGACACCTACGTTGTAGTAAATACGTCGCAATGTACATCAAACAAAAACAGCAATGATAACGACAACCCTTATAATCCTCGAAAAGGTGCAGCAGAAGTTATAAGGCAAGATTTTATGGCTTGCTTTAACAATGAAGGCAAATTGGATTGGATGTGAAAGATTTCACATTTATTAAAACAGTTTTAATTTCAAATTTATTTTAACTAAATAAATACATATTGAAAATGAAAAACAACTTTTTTAAATTATTTCAAAGTTTATTTATAAAACCGTAGGTATAAAATGAAATTTATATTAGGAGATCTTTACAAAATATTGCATAAATGAAAATTATATTCAAAGTTTGACAATCTTTTGTTTTTTAAACAAATATCTAAATAAACAAATAACCTAAATGTATAAACAATAAAATAAAAAATATCACAATTCATTTGTATTACATGTTGAAATAAATATATACATTAACAATTCGTATAAACATATCAGGTAAAGTTATTACAATATTAAATTCATTTTTAGTGATAAATCTTTATGAAGATTTACTTTATTAATTGACATAATGTTGTCTTAATACTAATGAAATTTATTTGCCAGCAAATAAATTTGATAAATCTTTATATCGAAACTTATTTATTGCATACATGGTGTAGCACCGGAAAAGAAATTTGGTGGGGGTGGTAAACAGAAAGCGGAAAGTTGTTAAAAAGAACACGCTATTTGAAAGATATATTTACATATTTACCTTAAAGTGATGTCTTAAATAAAATCCTCTTCATTAAAAACACCATCCATTGACAGCTCTAAAATATCCTTCGTAGATGAAGAGCAACTAGTTTTCTTAGTACACACTGAACCTCCCAGGCAGCAACAGCTTGGTCATCTGGATGGATTTCATCCATCTGTGTGGCTACAAGCGATCCCAACCATGCGAATTTTTTCTTCTTTTTACTTTCAGTTATACTGTTTTTAAAATTGAGAAGGTTATTCCTTAATGAGTTATAACTTACGGCACTCTAAAAAATTTTAATTATTCAGTGATTGAATGTGTCACGATTAATAAAGTACCTTGAATCTTTTCTTAGGCGGCTCTTCAACCTCTTTTTCATGTGCTAAGTCATTTGGGATACTGTTTTGTTCTTCTAAATTAACTTCCTAAGAGTTTTAAGATGTTTTGGTAAAAATATTTATTCACTATGGTTATTGAATATTTAAACTGAAGTATATGTATACCTCTACGTTTTCCTGGCATGTTCTCATTGCAGTGTGTGTTTTTAAAAATGTAAGCTGGTCAAAACACCATAGCTTGGGAACATAGATTTCAGATCTACCAGCCCCACTTTTTTGTGAGAGACTGATCAATCGCAATTCCTTTCCATATTGAGTTCTAATGTTTCTCCATTTTTTCTTTACGTCCTCTATAGTAATTAAGCTGTTAGTTATTTTAATTTCTTCCAGAACCTTGTTCATTGTCAACGCCTTTTTCGTCCTATCCAAATATTCTTTTGATTTTATATTATACAGGCAGGGATGCTCTTGAATTAGAATGATAAACTTCTCTATAAGATTATTTTCCAAATTAATGCCATTATATACATATATGCTATATGTATGTTTATACCAATATGTATGTTATATATATATGTACTTTTAAATTTATATTTTCTTCGCAATCACAAAACTGTTTTACACTTTAGATGTATTTTTAATTTATTTTAATAAATTCAACAGCCGCACAAATGAGCTCGTCTACGTTTATAGAAACAAAACAAGTGTCAAAATATACCAGCACATTTAAAATTACGAATGGGGGAAGAAACGAATTGCAAAGTAAAAGCATATGTGTACTATTTTTAGTCCCTATCTTCCCCTATTAACTCAACCCTCCCTATTTACCTACAAAGTAAGAATCGCAGCGACAAAAATCGCACAATGTAAACTGGGACTAACACGGCAAGTTGTGAAAATGCTTATTTGAACGCTGAAAAACGCAGCGCAGCCAATCTACAGGAAATAGAATTTTACGCAGAAATACGCAAGGGTGATGGCATGTATGTATGTTGAATGAGAGTGCGGCACAAAATCTTTTTTTTTGTACTTCTTGTTTGGTTTGAACATTTAGTTGATACATTTGTAGATATACATAGCATATTCAATAAGTTAATTTGCTATATAACTTGTTTTACTTTATAAAATCACGAAAGACTGTAAATATTGTTTGTACATAATAGGTTAATTTTATACATATGAACGCTTGGGCATAAATTTATGTGGTACCAAATTACTACATATGTAGTAATATGTAGCATATGTTTAGCGACCAGTGCTATGGTATGGAGACAACGCGATAACAATAAACACAATCTTGCTTTACTGTATGTTAGAAAAATTCAAAACCATATTTATGACAGGGCGAAGTCAATCTCGGGATCTAAGGCATCGTAGTCTTATGTTCACTAATTCAGCCAGCAGCACCCTTATAAAATAAATGTATTAATAAAATTATAATTTAGCTATACATATAATGAAGATATTACATCGATCACAAGTTTAATATGTTGTACTATTTATACAATTTCGTACGTTTTCTGTACAAACGCAAAAAGGAAAGTACCATCACTGTTTCAAGCAGATGTTTTGATTTTTTGTTCTTAAATAATAAGCACCACAAGCTAAACAGTATTCTGTGACATTTTGCACAAACTTAAAAAGTTTAAACAAATATTATCCATATACATCTTACAATATACATATCTTTTTTAATATTACCACTCAAATAACTTTAAACACTACAATTTGTTGTATGTACATATACATACACAATTTTTTCGGTAAAAACATGGTGCGTTTTTAAGCATTCTATAAGCGGAGTTGCGTTAGCACTTGCGCTTACCTTTGCGGTTGCGATTTCAGCGTCTGGCTAATGGAGCCTTTACACTTTCATTGTTTGAACGCATAAGATAGTTCAAAGAGGAATAGGTATATACGAATCTTATATATAAGACTTTCATGGTCTGGGGGGTTACTCTGTATTATGACGCGAAAGAAATTACTTTCGCATTTCAATGTAAATAGAATACAAATGTGAAAAGCTTTTCTTTCGCATCGCATTACAGAGTAACCCCCCTGAACACAGACTTGAGAATATATTTAAGCCACCAGCGCTATCAATGAAATGTGACAGAGAGCGTTCTTGTATTGCAAATAAATTTTTTATAAAATCACAGTTTTCATAATATTTTTAATAATAATTGCAAGCACAACTGAAAAAGGGGAATATATAAATCGAATACGCCGGAACAATTTCACATATAAATTTACAATCCTTATTTTAATGATACAAAGAAAACAGATAGCGCATTCACATTTCCTGCACATCTACGTCATACTTCGAAATAAATGTAAACACAAATACACAAAAGCGTGTAAATGATGTGGCAAAGTTTTGTTTATATACATATTTAATTTTTAATGTGAAAAGTTTTAATTTGGGTTTTATTTAATTTTTTTTTTGTTATAAATTTTATTATTGTTTTAAATTTTACTGACACAAATCACAAAACACGTTTTCACACAATATGTATTTAAAGGTATGACGTTACACAAACGTAACGGACCTGAGCAATGCGTTATCTGTTTTCTTTGTATCATGCCTTATACTTGGAGAATGTAAAAAATAATTTGATAGAGCGGGGGCTCAATTCTGATTCTATGAAACGATGAAATTAAAAAGAAGTTTTCATTTAAGTTTTCAAAACTAGTTTTTATAATACTTTTTCACCAAGACTTATTTTCTGATTCATTCCATTCGTGGATGTGAAACTTTAAAAACTATTTATGATAATTGCAAGGCAACTTTCAAACGCAAAAACAGCAAAAAAAATAATGACGGGACTAATAATTTTAACTGAAATAACACAAAAAAATCGGAATGATTAGAGGTAAGAAAATTCTTTATTGATTTAGTATTGCAATAAATTATAACAATTTATTATAAAGCAGACTCCGCGATGGGCAAAATCCATTCGAGATGAAACCCAAAGACCACTTGATGGACTTATATTGGTTTCCTAAACCATTATTCTTAAAGCTAATAGAGAAAATAAAGCCATTCTTGTCGAATTCAAGCCTCAAACACGCTATTTCAACCACTATAACCGTCTTAAGTGCCTTGCGTTTCTTTGCAACCGGCAGCTTTCAACGACGTGTGGGTCAAGTTTTATACCCCTGGCTTTGTCTGTTACCAGACCGATTAACTATTTTTTTTCAGCTCGTTTTGAAATCTGTATTTGATATTAAATAACTTTTTTATGTGTTCAGAAACTGGATCTTTATTTTGCTTAATTTCTTTTTGTTGGGAGTGGGAGTTATGTACCAAATTCAGACTGGAGCAGAATTCATCCAAAAGGCTGTTAATTTCTGAAATACTTAGGTTTGTATTCTTGGATGGCATTTCACGTTTAAAACTTGGCCAATTTGTATTTTTACAAGATGTTATCATACGTGGACTTTGTATAATAATTTTAAATAGTTCCAATACCATCTCCATTTTCAAAGGAAAACGGTCTGAAAAAGTTGGTAGTGATGAAATAATGTAGTTGGGATACAATGTGTTAATGAGGTTTGGACTTAGAAGATAACGGTCGAGATAAGATGAGCTATTATGAAAGGGTGGTACGCTGTCACAAAGGCGAATTGTGTCCATGGTGTGGTCTTGTAACCAGTTGCATAAAACTCTACCATTGCTGTTATCTGTCGAATCTCCCCATATAATGTTTTTAGAATTTAGATCACCATCAAATAAAAACTCATCGTAGTTAGAGGCTAATTGCAATAGTTTATCCAATCCATCATAGAGCTGAGAACTATTCATATTGCAGGGGATGTAAATAGAGCCAATTAAAAATTTATATCTTTGATTATATATTTTCAAAATCAATTTGAATTAAACTCACATTGAATATATACCTTGCTGTATGAAATGTTATTTTTTATTAAGATAGCAACACCAATAGGAGAGTGATCGTAAATAAAATTATATCCAGAATATTTCAAGTTATTTCTTCAACGAAAATGGCACTCCTGCAAAAAAGCAAAATCAATTTTATGGTAACATAATATGTTCAATAGATCTACCCGGGACTCAGGTCAACTAGTGATCTGACGTTAAATGCAAGAAAATTCATTCGTCTACGATCCATAGATATCTTTAACTCTGTTAAGTAGGTGTAAGAATTCGAGCTTGGCCTCGGCTACAGGAATATTTTTATAATCACTAATAAATTTATTTATTTCTCTTTCTAGTGTTAGCTCTTCTGGTTCTAAGAAGTAGTTTGCGAACTTTAAGAACTCTTCGATAGCAAAAGATTTTTTCTTTTGGGCTTCACGTACTTGATTTATCTTTTCTCGCTTACTTGACATATATATTTTATATACTGGACATCCCTTCCAGTTTGCTGAAGGACAACTTTCTCTCCAATTGACACAATATGGCTCAAATTCTTTCCAATTTTTCCGCGGACAAGCTCCTGCCTCATGACTCAGATTGCACTTAGCGCACTTAAACACTGAGTTACAGTTACGTTATATGTGTCCCCAATGTTGACACCTGCGACACTGATTTTCTCCGCTCTTTCTTTTCGGCTTTTCGCATAACACTGACTGGTTTAAAATATACTTAAAGTTGGCAACGTCTCTAAGTTTCTTTCCATGCATTAAGGTTATAGGAAACAGGCCAGTATCGAGGTTATTTTTCCTGGAGTGTGGCGTTGTAAATTTTGTGATTTCAGAAACAGTTCACGGCGACATTTGATTAAATTCAAATTTAATATATTCCGGCTCAGTTCTATGATATATACCACGTAATACAAGTGATATTTGCTTGTGATCCTTGGATGTAAAAGAATACAAAATTTATTTTATCTCAATAGGCCCATCATCTCTTCGTGAACCGCGGCATCCGAAAGGTGTAATTTGCTTTTGTGGATATTTACGTTTTTAATTTTAAAATGTATTTTAGGAGTTTTTGCCTCAAGCTGTTCGCAAAGGCTCTTAGTGTTGACATTGTAAAGAGTATAGGTGGACAAAAATTTGTGCCGGTAGAATTGAGGCGCTTGTTTGCCACAGTGGCGCCATTTTCGCAGGTGTTTTTGCTCTTATATATTGTTTTTTTTTTTTATGTACATCACTTTTGTCAGGGCACAAATTTTCTATCTCTAAGTCTGCAAGGACTGAAAATCTATTTATACGGCTCGGGTCCTCATTGAACTTAGGCTTTCCACTCAACTTAGAGACGTCAATATTAGTTTGAGAACTAAAACCATCCAGCCTCATTCTTTGGCTGCTATTGTCACAAATCTAAGTGTCTTCCTTCATCCTCAAAGGAGATTTAACTTATTGAGTTCTTCTTCTTTTGACTTAGAGTTATTGTTGAAAAACACTGACAATAATCTTTGGCAGATAATTAAATAAAATAAAAAAATGCAAAATAAAAGAAAAAGATTAGAGAACAAAATTTTTTATGCTGCAGTGTGTGTGGTTTAACTGGTCCCTCTACGGCTGTGGAAGACGTTAAGAAACCCACTACAAATCAATGGCAACGCTTTGCAATTTAAAAAATTTTATTCTCAAAATTTTAATATCAAATTATTTCATACAAGCATATATTATTATTTTTTGTTTGTTTTTACTTTATTATTATTTTGATGTTGTTTTTTTGCTTTATTTTATTGTATAATATCTATTCTGATGTTCAGAATTGTTTCTTACAATTAAAGTTAAAACTCAATAAAAGAATATTTATTGTACAAATAGACCTTTAACACAATTGAAAAACTTGAAATAATTTCATACACAACACTTGAAATACCTTAACTAATAATAAGAAAAACACCTGTTTTCTGAAAAATGGCGTTTTTGTTTAATATTTCACGGTGCTACCATATATTTTGCATATTAAAATAGAGTTTAAAATTTTATTAAAATTAACTCAATCTACCTTTAAATATCCACTAATTTATTGGCCATAAAACTGTTTTTAGAATTGTGTATATGAAATATTTTTAAAAACGGAAACACAATTATAATATTTAAGTATAACAAACAATGAATAAACAATGTGCACTACAAACTGTGTTTTACAAAAAATATATATAAATACAACCTACATAGGTATCTATAATGTATATAATATTAAAATGTTTTACGTAAAAGCAAATAATTAATTTTAACAAACAGACATACATATATGTGTATAATAAATATTCTAACATTAACAAACAAAATTTGTTATTGCTACTATGTTACATATATATAAGCTTGCCAAACGTTAGCTGATAACCATTCTTTGATTTATTGGAACATTCCTAACATATACAGTGCAGTTAAAAAAATTTATTCAGCTGGTCTCCAAAAACTTTACTTCTAAATTTAAAAAGAACTTTGTTGACTGATCTCTTATGAATATAATCCCGTTACATTTCAAAAACTGTCTTTTGTTCGATAGTAATTGCACCAAGCTGTAAGTCTGATTGATTTTTAATAATAATATTAAAAAATCAAGTAAAATATTAAACTTCAGAATTGGAAATTGCAAAAGTAAACACTGCAAGTCAGGGAAATAATAAAGAAACTTCAAACTAAGGGCAAGAGCTATAGAAATGCAGTAACTATCGGCTTTTTATATAAAATGGTCCAAAACGCAGTATATTATAAGTATAAGGCAGAAACTAGAAGAAAAAAAATTACACCACTTATGGAAGTAAAACATGTTCGCCCTGTGGAAAAATAGTTTGCAACTTCTTCTGCCATTAAACAGGCATATAACCTTGATATTTCTACTCCAACGATTAGAAATGTTTTACAAAAAAATTATTTTCATACCAAAAGTAGCAGAAAAGTACAATTTGTATCTAAACAACACATAAAAGGAATTTATAATTTGCAAAACAGCATATGATTTGACCTATTCATAAGTGGAGAAATATTTTATGGTCAGACGAAGGTAAAGTAAATTTTTTTAACTCTGATAGAGAATACTCCCAAATACTGAACTTCTTCCACATTTTAATCATTTTGGTATGGGGATGTGTTTCCTACCAAGGCATATGGCCTCTATTTAAAATAAAGCGAACAATATACTGTTACGTTTTTAGACCTTTTCGTAAAAACGGTTTTCTTACTTATCCTTCAAGGATTCGCTTAATTGCATCAAATTAAACACAGACAAATTAGTTTTAGAAATATAATGCGGCAACACTTTATTTATTACTTTATTAACACGAGTATATGTACTACTAAACACTTAGCGATGTTAACACATCTATACTTAAAATCACACTGTTTCTTGCTGAGCTCTGGAAGCGCCTTTATATAGCAAGGTGACGTCGTCTGGTAACTTCGCGAAGCTTTTGGGCATGGTTGTTGTTAGTTGTACTTTACTTAACATGTAGCTATATACGTGTGTTTGTATACATGACAATGCTGACCTGTGTGTTTTGCTTATGGTAAATATGTGTGGTTGTATGTATGAGTGTTCGGTGTGTTATGTAGTTTTGTTTCTTCTTCTGCTATGTGTATATGGCTGTGTGCACTTGTGAACCTGTTTAGCTTTATTAGCAGCAAATACTTGCGTACAAGATCATTAAGAATAACATCTCTTAGCATTTATTTTGCTAGGTTTTTCGTTGTTATTTGCACTTATTATTGGCACTCTCAGCAGATGCAGGAGGCATCAAGGATCAGCGGTGACAAGCTTGTAGCCGAAATAAGTGAAATAAAACAAAACTGTCAGTAGATGCAGGAGGCATCAAGGATCAGCAGTGACAAGCTTGTAGTCGAAATAACTGAAATAAAACAGAACTCTCAGCAGATGCAGGAAAAGCATGTAGCCGAAATACAGGAGTCAAATAAAGCCATGAACGAGACCCTGGTAGAGGTTTCTGAAGCCATCAACATGAGGGTGGATTCTATTGAGAAAAAATTCTTAGAGCTGGCGGATAGAGTCCAACATCTAGAAAGTGGTGGCCTGGAACAGCATGCAAAGGAGTTTGAAGAGAAATTGCATGCTCTAGAGGACAAAGTGCATAACCTGGAGTATAGTGGCGGGCCAGTACGAGCATTTGCGGAGGTTTCTGCGCGGATAAAAGCGCCATGCTTCGACGGCAGCGTACCATTGGGCATCTTCAAATTCCAGTTCGAGACAGTTGCTAGCAGAAATGAATGGGATGCTGAAGAAAAGGCCATAGAATTGATTTTGTCCTTAAAGTGTACAACCGCAGAGGTACTTGAGACTGTGCCAGTAAGCAGCAGAAACAACTATAATGAAATAATGGCAGCATTGCAGCGCAAGTATGGTGGTGAGCACAAGCGCGATTTATACAGAATGGAATTGCGATGTAGAGTTCAGAAGCCTAACGAATCTCTGCAAGATTTCGCAACGGAAATCGAGCGTTTAGTGCAGCTCACATATCTAGGCGAGACTCACCCGTTCCTGGACCACTTTAAAACTGAAGCTTTCGTTAACGGCAATCGCGACTGTGATGTTAAAGTGGCGGTGTGCGCTACGCAGAAATCCACTTTCGCTGAAACTATTTCATTTGCGCTGGCTCAAGAGACTGCAAGGATAGTTTTCAAGCCACATATATGTAAAGTGCGGAATATGGAGGTTTTGTCTGAGGAGGGTAACAACCTAGTTGCTAGCTTTAAGGAGGCAATGCGACAACTGCTAGCAGAAAGTGCTACAAAAAAAGCCTAAGTGCTTTAACTGCGGAAAGATCGGTCATTTTCAGCGCAGCTGCAAAGCATCAATGAAAAGAGAATTGTGTGAAGAAATCAAAGTACAGGGCAAAGCAACTCATCTCAACGGGGAAGGTATTACCGTAGGTACCTTAGCAATGGAAACACTACACATTTCAACGAGGACGAAAGAAATAAGCAGAGAGTGTAAACATTGTGTTAGAACCGAGCAAAAGGGAGGCGTAGTTAATGTTCGGCTAATGCACATCGGCCCTGATGAAGACTGGTCAGCGGCACATAGGGACGACAGCATACCAAGGAAAATTATAGCTGCCAAAGAAGAGGACAGACGACCGTCCCGGAATGAAATTTCGGCTGAAAGCCCACTCGCCAAATCTTGTTGGGCTCAGTGGAACAGCCTCAAGGTAATAAAAGGGTGTTTATACCGCGTATGGGAAAGCGTAGATGGCAAAACAACTTCAAATTTAATAGTTGTGCTATACTCCAAGATAAGTAAAGTTTTACAAGAGTTTCATAATGGACCTAGTGGCGGTCATCTTGGAGTAGCAAAAACACTTGAGAAACTGAAGCAGCGTTTTTATTGGGTTGGGTGTCAACAAGCCGTAGCCAACTGGATAGCAAACTGCCCATAGTGCATAGCAGCCGAAGGCCCAGTAAGAAGAAGCCGGGGACAGCTACAACAATACAAATCAGGAGCACCATTCGAGCGGATCGCAATGGATGTAGCAGGTCCCTTTCCCGTCACTGAAGCCGGAAATCGTTGTGTACTTGTGGTAATGGACTATTTCAGTAAATGGCCAGAGGTATATGCTATACCTAACCAGGAAGCAAAGACAGTTATAAATGCATTATTCAACAACTGGGTATGTCGCTATGGTGTCCCAATAGAATTACATTCCGACCAAAGAAGGAATTTCGAGTCTGCCATATTCAGGGAAATATGCGAGTTATATGGGATAAAGAAAACCAGAAAGACGCCGTTGCATCCACAGTCTGACGGCATGGTAGAGAGGTTCCATCGCACCTTAGAAGAGTACCTGCGAAAAGTAGTAAGCAACCATCAGAGGGATTGGGACGAGCACATTCCCAAATTTTTGATGGGATATAGGTCAGCTGTACAAGACTCAACATCGAGAACGCCAGCCAAAATTATCTTCGGGACGGAATTAAAACTACCTGGTGATTTGGAATTTGGTGTTAAGCCAACTGCAGAAGAGGGAGCTATTACGTCCCAAGAGAAGGAGGACTTAAACGAACTGCATGAGTCCGTGCGTAATAGAATCAAGATGGTCAGTGACAAGATGAAGGCTAGGTATGACCGGGCAGTAAATTCGGAGGGATTTATGGAAGGATAATTGGTTTTACTTTATAACCCACAACGGAAGAAAGGATTGTCCCCAAAATTACAGACTCACTGGGATGGCCCGTATAAAGTGATTAAGTGAGTGAATGACGTCATATACCGGATGCAGAAGTATAATAGCCCAAGGTCGAAAATGAAGATAGTACATCTTGAACGATTGGCGTACTATGGAAGAAGCGATTGTATGCCTATTCGGGTCGAACAGGCTTAAGTGGGCGGCAGTGTTACAAAGACTAGAAATAGATTTAAATAAAACGACAATGTGGCTATATGTACTTGGCAGCACTACCAATTAATCTATAGTTGTCAAAATGTTACAACCCTGATCAACACTATATAATTAATATTCAAATTAACGGAAATGGAATACTCTGGAATATACAAGATCATTCGAGGCTGTGCCAATAATAAGTGTAAATAACAACCACGAAAAACCTAGCAACATAAATGCTAAGAGAGGTTATTCTTAATGATCTTGTACGCAAGTATTCGCAGCTAATAACGCTAAACAGGTTCACAAGTATACACAGCCATATACACATAGCAGAAGAAGAAACAAAACTACACAACACACCGAACACTCATACATACAACCACACATAGTTACCATAAGCAAAACACACAAGTCAGCATTGTCATGTATACAAACACACGTATATAGCTACATCCCTACAAGAACAGTGCCGGTCATATGACCGGTAATATGACTGGTATTGCTGACCAAATTTCGGTCAGCACGTAGAACAAAGTTTCTATCATTTTATTAAGGCCAAAAGGAAAAAACTGACTGAAACTTTTGTGTACGTGTGATCTTGCATCCCTTTCTAACTTGTATATTATCGCCTGTTAAACATATATTCAAACTACTTACTCTAATGTTTTTGTTCTATATAAATTTTTCACTACTGACTGGTATGGTTTCACTGGTGACCGGTCACCCTTGACGGGTATGGTGTCACCGATGATGGGGTTGCTAACAATCCTGACCTAACCAAATTCGATGAAATAAAACGCATTTAATATCATTTCAATTAATATATAGCAAATTTGTTATTTCTATATATGTACAAGTATGCTTGTTTTATATTTTAACATACACAAAACTTACTGATATCAGTCCATCGACAACAAACCCAAAGAACAATCCACCAAAAACGCTAGGGTCGTCGTGATTACTACGGATGGAGTATACCCGTGTGGGGATATTCAGGTCACGATCACCAAGAGTATACATTGTCAATAGTTTAATACATCTAAAGATGGAAATAAATTTAGTTTTATGTATTGTTTTTTTCTTTAAAACTAAACTTACTTGTGCAATGCATTTTGGCTTGGCACATCATTGTGAACTAAAGCACCGCCCAACAAAATGTAATCAACATCTGCCGTACAGCTAATTCCAACATTTCCTAGAAAGCGAGGAACCTGTCATCAGCTGCAATATAAGAATAAAGTATCACCGCTAAGCATTTTTCAAAAGAACATGGACATAATACAAAAGAGAGATTTACCTCTTACAGTATCCTTTTCTACATTTCCCAAAAAGATCATCAGTGGTCATCATAATACGCAAGGATGTCAATAGTATCCAAAATTCACTTTATGTAATTTTATATTATATTGTACATTTTATTTCATTTTTTCTTAAATTTAGAAGCTTATCTATACAAAAGGTTGACAAATTTATTGTCTTACTCTTGCACACTTCTTTGTGTAGCTTCTTCAGGGATATGTAATTTAAAATTAAATGTTTTTTTTTCAATTTAACATATACAAACAAAAATTATTTGAAATAAAAATTTTCAATTCACAAATACAAACAAAATATTTTTTGTCAAAACGAAAAAATGAACAATATTACAAATGTATATGTAAGCAAACAAAAATATTATTATATCCTATAATTTAATTTCCGTTTTTATTTAATAAATATCTATATGTATGAGCAACATTAGCTGTATCTGCCTTAAAATTAATTCTCTTATCTATTGGAACATTAATAATATGTAGCATTTCTAACATGTATCTACGTCTATAATTATTCTCTGTATTTAAGAATATATAATTTTATAATTATTCTCTGAAGAAGCTATACAAAGAAGTAGCGAAATATTTGATTAATAAACACAATTTTTATATAAAAAATAAAAAATTATAGACCTTTTGCTTGAATAAACCTAATAAATTAATAAAAAAAATAAGGTCGAATAAGTTTATAAAATAAATTTGCAACGTTGAGCCCAAAATAACATTAAAATATTAAATATACAAAAAAGGAGTTAAAATGAACAACTATATGGAAGAAACCAGATTTCAAAGAAGAAGAATTAATAACGAATATTATAGAAGTACACAGGAAATTAATTTTAATAATGGTAACAGGAGAATTAGAAGTTATGCAGTTTTTAAGATGAATGAAGAAAGAAGAATAGCGGTAAATAGACATAAGAATATAACAGATAAGATTATAAAATGCAAAGCATCTATAACTTTTTTGATTCGATGCCGAAATACAGGTATAATTCCTAAATTTATAAAGAATTCTCTAAAAAATGTTATTAATATTTTTCATGCAAATAACTCATCAACTTCTCACCAAATTTATGAGAGATTAATTCAAGACTTTGAAAGGAGAGTTCTAAACAGGACAATAAAGCAAAAACATGAAGATTTAAAGCAGCTAGAAGGGAGATTATTATATATTAAGAATATTTTAACAAGAATTTTCAATTTCAAAATGAACAATTTCTTACAATATAATGAAATGTTGGAGAAAGCATTGATAAAGAAAACAAAACAGGTACATATAAATAAATTCAATTGTCTTGTTGATTTGCAAAAAAGAAAATTAGGGATTAGATATAAGAGATCATGGTTTGTTAATAAATCAGACGTAGATATTCCTATAGATATTCAATACATACTTTCTTTAGGCCTATTTCCTATTATGAAAATAATTTCGGAAGGAGAAGATCTTGTACAAACTATAGAAGATAGAGATGAACAAGAAATAGCTAGATCTAGATTAACCACAATTATTGATAGTCATATAAATAAAATTAGATTAACTAATAGAGATAGATTTTTACTAGATAAAGTAAAAATTAGTGAAAGATTTTTAAAATATAACAAAAACATAATCATTTTAAATGCTGATAAAGGTAACACTACAGTTGCTATGAATAGTAATGATTATGATATAAGAATTAATAATATTTTAAATGATGTTAACACATATAAGGATCCAACAAGTAAGTTACAAAAATTAAATAATAGTTTAGTAGATAAACTTTTTAGATCAAACATAATTAATAATATAGATAAAAGTAGACTTAAAACAAATAAAGCAGTAGCTCCTAGGTATATGGTCTACCTAAGATTCATAAGAATAATTTTCCTTTAAGACCAATTTGTTCTTCTATAAATTCTCCTTCATATAGTCTTTGTAAATATATTACAAACATTTTAAAGCATTTAACAATTAATTCAAAATACAATGTTATTAATGCTATGCAATTCAGAAATAAAGTGAAACACTTAACATTGAATTCTGATGAGATATTAGTTTCTTTTGATGTAGTATCTCTATTCCCTAGTATTCCAGTTGATGTTGCAATAGATATCATTGATAAGAAATGCAATTTAATATTGCAACATACAAATATGAGAAAGGAATTGTTTTTAAGTATAGTAAAATTATGTATAATTGATAGTAGATATTTTCAATATAAGAATAAAACCTACATTCAACAAAAAGGACTTCCAATGGGTTCTCCGGTTTCACCAATTGTGGCTGATATTGTAATGGAAGAATTACTAGATAATTGCATAGAAAAATTATCGGTTAAACCAAAGGTTTTAACAAAATATGTTGATGATTTATTCTGTGTTATTTCAGAAAGAAATATAGAGATAATGCTATCCACATTTAATAGTTTTCATCCAGATATTAAATTTACAATTAAAAAAGAAAGTAATTCTAAACTACCATTTTAGATACATTAGTAATTAAAAGAAATAATTGCTTGTTAATAGATTGGTATACGAAACCAACTTCTTCAGGTAGAATAATTAACTATTTTTCAAAACATCATAGGAGAATGATTATAAATACAGCTAAAAATCTTATAGAAAGAATATTATCAGTAAGTGATATTGAGTTTCATAGTAAGAATATAAAAATTATTAGAAATATATTAGTAAATAATAGTTGCCCTAATTACTTAATTTGCAAATTAATAAGACAATATAGATATAACAGAAGGAATGTAGATGTTTCTTCTGAAATAAAAATATATAAATCTTTAACATATGTACCAAAAATGTCAGAAAGATTAGAGAAATCTAAAATCTATAATAATAAGAAATATAGAATGGCATATAGAATGTATGAAATGTAGGTAAATTATTTAGCAAAACAAAAGATAAAATAGAACATTTAGAAAGATCAAATATAGTTTATCAAATTCCTTGTATTGGTAATAGTAGTGAAAATTGTAATAAAATATATGTAGGTACAACTAAAAATAAATTTAAAACCACGTTAGCAGGTCATAGAACAGATCAAAAATATAGAAACAATATTTCTTCACAAAAAACAGCATTAATATCTCACTGTGTAAGTTTTAATCATTTTCCAGATTTTAATAATGTCTCAATTTTAAATACAGAGAATAATAATAAACGTAGATACATGTTAGAAATGCTACATATTATTAATGTTCCAATACATAAGAGAATTAATTTTAAGGCAGATACAGCTAATGTTGCTCATACATATAGATATTTATTAAATAAAAATGGAAATTAAATTATAGGATATAATAATATTTTTGTTTGCTTACATATACATTTGTAATATTGTTCATTTTTTCGTTTTGACAAAAAATATTTTGTTTGTATTTGTGAATTGAAAAATTTTATTTCAAATAATTTTTGTTTGTATATGTTAAATTGAAAAAATTTATTTTAAATTACATATCCTTGAAGAAGCTACACAAAGAAGTAGCGAAATATTGGATTAATAAACACAATTTTTATATAAATAATAAAAATAATAGACCTTTTGCTTGAATAAACCTAATAAATTAATAAAAAAATAAGGTCGAATAAGTTTATAAAATATATATCTTTATATACATATACATTATTTATTCAAAAATTAAGTATCAAAAAATTTTATTTTATTTGCGCAGGTGATTCGTTTGGCATTAGTAAATTACAAAATTAGCGCCAAAATTCTTTATAGACGGCGGAGCTGTTATTAAATGATTTTTTAGTGGATCTGTGAAACGTTCAGGAATTGACCTGTTTTATTTAAAATGAACTCATTTTGTCTTAAATATGAATTGAATTCAAATATAAATTAATTCATGATAAATCAAACATTTTGAATGCATTCGCTTTGTTAAAATATAAGAATTGATTTTGTATTAGAAATAAGTTATTAACCCCAGAAAGATGAGCTATGCCTATCAGACGTATGACTTTTTGAATTTCTTCTTTGTCTCTGTTATTTGTTGTGAGAGAAATTAGTTTTGCTCAGTATTCTCAGTTGGCCTCTGCAGCTTACTGGTGGTGGTTGTTTTCGTTTGGTAAGTAACTAAGAGAAATTGCAAAACCATACGTCTCGGAGACGTATCGTTATCTTTTGTGTGACTTTAAATTATTGTCTTATTATTTTACTTAACATTTTTAGGTCATTTATCGTTTTTTTTATTAAAATTTTGTTATAATAATGACATGTAAACGTGAGTTTGATGACTCAAATTCATCTGAAATTGCAAGTGAATTAGAAAATGAAGTACTGGAACATGATGTTCAAAGCGATATAGAAGACGAGGTCAATAAAAATTTTCAACCTATTCAAGCTACTACGTCTTTTGGCCAATTAGTAAATGCTGAGGCCAGTGAGTCCTTCGAAGCTGCTATAACTTGTGAACGTATAATACAGTTTCGTCAACCTACTTTGAGAAATAAAAATGGCCACTGCTGGAGTACCTCAGAAGGTCAAAATACTGGTAGAACATCGGTAATAAATATAGTTCGAACAGCGAGAGGACCAACTCGACATTGTAGACACTATCTGACCCAGTTTCATGTTTTGATATGTTTTTTACTGAAGAAATAATTTCGGAGATTGTTCAGTGGACCAATGTTGAAATCTCTATCAACCGCCGAAATGATCAGACTACTGCAACATTTAGAGATACAAACTTGCATGAAATTCGTGCACTAATTGGAATCCTTACTTCAACTGCGGCTCTGAAGGATAATCACTTATCTACTGATGAACTTTTTAATACTTCGTACTGTGGAACGCGATATACAGCAACCATGAGCCGTGAAAGATTTGACTTTCTGATTCGACATATAAGAATGGACGACAAAGCCTTGCGGCCTGCACTTCGGCCCAATGATGCATTTATTCCTATCAGAAAAATATGGAATCTTCTAATAAAACAATGTCAGGAAAATTACGTTCCCGGATCACATACAACTGTTGATGAGCAATTGCTAGGATTTCGGGGTCGTTGTCCATTTAAAATTTACATTCCTAGCAATCCCGAAAAATACGGAATAAAAATACCAATGATATGTGATAGTGCAACAAAATATATGATAAATGCTATTCCATATCAAACACATCTGGAGTCCCATTAGGAGAATATTATGTCAAAGAGCTCTCGCGATCAATTCATGGAACATCTCGAAACATTACCTGTAATAACTGGTTTACATCTGTTCCCCTAGCAAAGAGTTTGCTTAAGCAGCCATACAATTTGACTCTTGTCGGAACAGTAAGATCGAACAAATGGGAAGTACCAGAGGAAATAAAAAATTCGAGAGAACGTCGAGTTGGAACTTCCGCGTTTTGTTATGATGGACCCTTAACATTGTTATCCTATAAACCGAAGCCATCCAAAATGGTTTATCTGTTATCATCCTGCAATGAAAAAGGTATCATTGATGAAAAAACAGGAAAAGCGGACATGATATTATATTACAACCAACCAAAAGGCGGTGTCGATACATTCGACCAAATGTGCTCGCAGATGTCTTGTTCTAGGAAGACATGCAGATGGCCAATGGCAGTATTTTATGGAATGTTGAATATAAAATTTATAAACTACGTGATTTATTCTCATAATCGCCCATATTCTATTTGGCAGCGTCAACATCGTAGTCAATATTATGTCAACATCACTTTTACTCAACATCAACACCGCGTCAACACTAATTTGATATTCTATAAGGGTTGAAATGTGACGCTGCCTGTTTATCGATAATTTAGACACACATATCTAATTCTTGGAACAGCTTGTTTGTTTTGTTTACTATTTTTGTGGAAAATTTGGTATAAAATATAAAGTGCAACCAGACCACTGATTGTTTACTCTCTTTTGAGAGTTTTTGCGTTTTGTTGCAGAGTATATTTTTCTTAAAAACTGTTTGCTGTACCTTTTGCCATCCATCGCCATATCTTTGCGGTGGTCCAAGTGCATTTAATATTGTTGGAAATATTCTCCCACATTTGCTTAAAATTATTGGGTACAGTGCCTCTAAGAAATCCCCTTGCTAGTTAGGGTTTTGTTCCATCTCCTCCACCAATTTTTCAAATTGTTTGGGATTTGTAATTTTAATTTTATTTTTATCCATCTTTTTTCTTTTCAAAATAACGCAAAAATTTTTGTCAACACAACACAACACCAAAAACATTGACGACAAAATCAGAGTCAATATTGAACAGCATCGTCGTCACATTTTCATAGAGAATATAAAAAACATGTTGACAGTAATCGATAACCTTCAATATTGACATTGGGAATGTAGATTTGCATCAAAGACTAAAAACAGTATTGTGTTGCATTGACGCTGCCAAATAGAATATGGGTGAATATGATTTCTGCTAATCAAAAGCCTTTGAGTCGAAGAGAATACATGAAAAAGCTTTCATTGACCTTAACAACTACTTGGATGCAAATGAGGCTCGAAGTTCCGACTTTGTCAAAATTCTTGCGTGGCAGCATTCAAAATTTAGTTCCCGGTGAAGCTGAAATCGATAACGAAAATCAACCTGTTCCTAAAAAGAGAAGATATTGTGGATTTTGTCCTTCAAAAATTCGAAGAATGTCCAAAATGTCATGTGATAAGTGTCAAACACCTGTGTGTGGAGAACACAAAAACCTAGTCTGTAACACTTGCATATAACGATACAATAATAAAATTTTTTTTATTATAAAACTGGTATTATATGCAAACAACTAAATGAATTCAAAAAAATAAATACTTTTTATTTTATTTATAATTATTTTTGAGTCCTTTGAAAGAAGCATTTTATTTTATGTTAATTTATGATCTCTATTGAATTGACTGTTATTTTTTTTATTTATGTTTACTTACACAATTTTTATGTTATTAAAGAGAAAAGATAATAAATAAATGAATTCAATAAGAAAAATATCAATTTTTATTTCTATAAAGTCCTTAAAAGAACGTGAAAAATCATACGTCTCTCAGACGTATCGTTATCTTTAACGTACAAAAAAAAACGTTATCTTTGTGGGGTTAACACTAGAAAGACGGAAACTTTTTGTATACCTACATTGCCCCAAAGCAGTCAAAATGACTGCATTGTGAAAAAATAACTAATGTGTAAAGAAATTTGTTTAAAATTAATTTTTAATATTTCTTATCTGATTTACAGTCATACAACAAGTTATTATTAAGAATCAATAAAAAAAATATTACTTCAGTTGGGAAAAAAATATTTTATGCATTATTTGTACATTTTAAGCAAATGAAAGTGGAAATCTTTGTGTGGGTACATTTTCCGCAAACATACTTGTGACATTTTTCACATATATTATTTGTTTTGTTATTGTGGCAAAGTCGTACTTGACAAATTTTTCGTTTGTTTGTATATGTTGTATTTGATGTTTGTGGGTCTTCATTTTCTGATGACTTCTTCTGTCTTGCATCTCTGTAATCGGTGGAAAGCTGTTCTGCTAATTGAAACAAAAACTGTTTTCGTTGTATTTGTATTCCTGTCGCTTCCTTGTAAAGGATCCAAGCATTTATAGCAGCCAAATCCAAAATATTGAAAAATATTTGGAGGGGCCATCTACGAGAGCTAGATTTTACGGTATATTTTCTGGCCATTTGATCCGTCATATCAACTCCAAATTTTGTTTTATTATAAAATTGAAGAGTCCGGTAACATTTTTTTATTACTTCTATCAATTTTCACAAATTTATGCCTGGAACTTAGAACAGCTACTCTTTTATTCGGTTTGCTTTTATATATTGTAAGGACAGAATTTTCCGATTTATATAAGAGAGTGGAAAAACGAGGCCTATAATCCTTCGTTTGTTTGGCTGCTTTGGGTAGTTCCCTTTTATTTACCCTAATAGTTCTAACTAGTGTTGTTTTTTTGGCCAATAATTTCGTCGCGAGTGACATGCTGGTGAAAAAGTTGTCGGTCGTGACATTCCTTCCACAATTTGTGTAGGTTTCGGTCAGTTTCAGAACAACGTGTTCACTGAGAAGCATTGATGATGGTCGTTGTTCGTCTTTCCCCAAGTAAGGAAAACCATTCAAAATGTACTTGCTACTAACATCTGATGCAAGCCAGAATTTGATGCCAAATTTGTTGGGTTTATTAGGCATATACTGTATAAACTTGCACCTGGCTTTTGTTGGAAATAGTTGCTCGTCATCTGTTATATTTTGCCTGGTTGATAGCAAGCTTGACTATTTGCAATAAACTTGTCCCATATTTCCGAAACCAAGGCAAATTTATTTGTTTGTAGGCGCCTACTTCTTTCGGTTCTTTTATCAAACCGAATAAATCGCATGAATTGCTTGAACGTGTCTCTGGGCATAGTTCTTCTAAAAAATTCGGGACCCCACTTTGTTGACCACAGATAACTTAGTTTTAAATTTTTTTGCCTCGTAGGCCCCACGAGCATATAAAATCCCAATAAATGCACGTATTTCCGGTAATGATGTTGTCCAATCGTACCCCAAAATTCGGCTGCTTTCTTCTTCTGAGCACTTTTCGATATGTTTGATAATATAGTTATCTATTATCAACGAGAATGCACTGACAAGATTATCTGCCATAATGTTCCTTTTTGCGTAGCCTGTTGGCCCTTTCACACCCTTGAAAACATAAGTAGATGGTGACCAGGAATACCACCTTCGGCAATTTTTCTCCACACAGTACCATCGACAGCTGTTTCGGTTTCCTGAATGGTGTTTTCAGTTTCTTCATCAAAATCTGAACTACTTAGCACCCTACACCTTCTCCTGGGCACGTTGATGACACTTTCATTTTCATCGTTGGTGATCGCCTCTTCATCGCTATCTTTAGCATCAGATGTCTCACTTTGAACATAATCCGATTCATCTTCAGATGATAGTTCCCAATTTGTTGCATCTGATTCTATATCGGAACACTCTGCACCTATGTTCCTTAGCTTTTCCAATAACTCTCTTCTCTTCGACATTTCTTTCATGAACTTAGGGCTCAAAAGAAATGAACTGAACAACGTGTTAGACCGGCTGTCACTCCATAAAAAGCACGCCGGTCCAAAGTCAAAATGTGCCTTATCAGTATTTAGAGGTAGAGAAATCGTTGGCAGCGTAATTGTTACTCTCCTCAACTTCTGAATGGCAGTTATAATCGTATATGATAATAGCGTATATTTGTTGTGATGAGAGAGAGAGAGTCAAAATGTCTGGAGCGCTTTTGACTCTCTTTGGATCCTTATAAGTATAAGAATGGCTTATCTTATATGATAATAGTGTATATTTATTGTGATGAGAGAGAGAGAGAGTGAAAATGTCGGCAGCGTTTTTGACACTCTCTTTGGATCATTATGATTATTTGAATGGTTTCATTGTAACCGTATATGGTATTGATGCTGATGTTTAGGTCAGAGTCGGAGATATAAAAGTAACATAACTCGCGTTCAAGGGGAATGAGATGCATGGGCAGGCTTGGCATAAAGATTCGAATAACAAGTCACGTACGAGTAACGGTAATCAAAAAATATATAAACTGTTATGCGAATTCGGAACCGATCCGGTCATATAAGAAATTTACTGAACCCAATAATAAAAGTCATTTGATTATTTAAAATTTCCCAAGCAGTCAAAATGACTGCTTTTCGGCAATACAGGTATAACACATATATATATATACCGGAAATGAAAGAGGGGGGGAGGCAACTACTATGATTAATAAACGCATTTATATGTTGTACAAAAAGTCACAAAATTCTAAGAAACTGTGTCTATATACACAATTGTTTTTCTGATTTAAATTGGAAAGCAGTCAAAATGACTTCCTTCGGCAATCTAGTGTTAAGGAATTCAAAGAAAAACATAGTAATTAGTTTTTTTATTCATATAAAATGGTCACACGTAATAACCCTTTCTATAAATTATATTACGTTATTGTGCACTAAAGCTAAAACATTTAGGTTTTCTGTAAAATATAATATACAAGAAGATACATTTGTTTTGGTAAAATCAAGAGAGTTGGAGATTTTAATAAAAATATTTAAACCTTTTTAAAAATGTTTATATTGAAAAAAAATTAATTATCATTAGTAATATTATGTTTATTTTAATATTTTGCATTTATTTATTTATTTGTTTTTTTTTTTGTTATATATCTTTTTTATTACTTCTTTTTAGAATTGCTTTTGTATTTTTATTTATTTGAAAAAATCTGCACTTTTCTTTGCTTAGAACTATGTACCTTTTTCTATAGCCCAAAAGCAGTGCTTTCGAAGGAGGACCAATAATTAAAAGTCCAATAATTGCTGTTTATAGTGGAAACAATCATCACTTAACGATTCTGGGGTTGAGCGTTTGCACAAGTCAATAAAAAATTATTTTATACCATTTCGTTCCGGTTCAGTTTTGAAGATAATATGAAATATTAAAATATGTTTCTTACTTGCATCCATTAGTTTGTCTGATGGAGAAGCTAAATTTCCAAAACCTGTCAAAGACTAATAATTCTTAAAGAATATAAAAAGCTCGCTTGGAGCGGTTAAAATTGCATCCATGTTCCTAAGCATTTTTCACATTGCAATTTTGGAATAATTTTAAATGCAACATACACAACGCAGTATCTAATGGAAACCAGTTCAAAATTTCTAGTCTCAAAATTATTAGAAATATCTTCTAAAAAGTAATCTGCATATACATCGTCGTTAAAATCAATAACAACGCTTCCATCAGAGCCTATTTCAGTATGTTTACTTGTAGAAAATATATCATAACCGTTAGTTTTTGGTAAACATATATCATAAGTACCAGTTTGGACAATCTCATCTTGTTCAACTTCACAGTTACTGGAAAAACTTAATTTAATAATTTTAGCAAACATAACTTTCGCCAAAATAATATTCAACTCGGCTACGGAAGGGTTGCTATTGTTGCCTCCCTTTTGCCGAAGTTCAGAAAATATATTGTCCTGATTAAGAAATTTTGTCATGAAATAATATAAATCACCTCCTTCTTTTAAAATATCATTACATAGTAAATGGACTGAATTAAGAGTGAGCTTCATACCATTTAGAAAGAAAACACGCTTTTTCTGGTCAACGAATTCCACGTCATCCAGATATTCCATAAAGTTTTTTATAAATTTGTGAGGTTCATTGTTAACTTGAACTGCAGATTGTTTTAATAGCAGCTGTAACAATTCTGCTAAAAACTTGAGTTGCGAGTCTCACGAGAATTTTTTCAAATTATACTCCAATTAGAAAACAATGCTTTTACCATAAAAATACACGCATGAGTTCCAATGCTTTAGTTCTTAAAAACCTGTTGTTTTGAATCCATCCATTAAATCTAAATTCTGATTATCCCTTAACTTTTTTCTTATGATCATTTCATCCATAACCAAAATCATTTATTTAGAATTTCTTCCGTCCAATTCTGCGCATTTTTGCTTTACGACCTCAAAAGCATTATTCTTTAAGATAATATGTTGTATGTGAATATGAAAATGACCTTAACAATGGTTTTTATTAATGTAGGATAAAGAATATGTATTTTGTTTTTGTAGAAACAAATTAATATCTACTCGCACCGAAGTGTTTACATGCGCAATATCTGATGCAATTTTTGAGGACTACTTTCAATACTTTATTGACAATAAAACATATTAAAAGAAAGTAGTTTCTTTTTATAATGATTTAAAATCCTAACCTTCTGAGCACTAGATGATATGTACTTATAGATCTCTCATGAAAAATGCTTACGCAGTAAAGTTATAAAAAGATTAAGCATTTCTATTCTATGTACAACAAATTTTTTACGGAAAATATTTTGATACCCAAACTTTTCGATATAAAAATTATCAATATAGAATATTTTTTAGAAAATGAGTTGTAATGAACAGTTTTCTTTCTGTATATGAACATATATATTTTAAAAAAATATTCTCATTATAAAATGTTTTCTATTGAATGATTTTTATTACAATTTTTTTTATGAAGAGATGTAACTTATTAAATTTTTTTATAATCAAAGAATTTTTTTCCATAGAAAAATTTTTGTTCTGAAATTTTTTCTTTTAACATTTTCATTATGAATGAATTTTTTACTATAAACAATTTTTCATTATAAAATTTTTTTATCTAAAAATATCAAGAGAGATATTTTTTAGAAAAACATATGAAATATTTTATAATATCTTCTATGAAAAAAATTTCAGTGTGTGCAGACTAAACATTGTAGAAAATAAAAATGTATGTACATTTGGAAAAAACAAAACAGAAAAAGGACAGTTTTCTTCGGCCTCAGCAATAGAATGAAAGAACTATTATATATAAATAACAGCCATACTTATGGCTGTGTACATATATACAAACATATACAACACATAGTGTAAGAAAATATGTATATGAAGCTACTCAAAAATTGTGTTTGCAAAAAACCTGAGTAAGATAATAAATAAGTCATTGGATTTCGAAGCACAAAACTTTTGAATTTTAGTAATATATGGCGTGTAACATCTTTATATTATAGAGTCTTTACGTCCGCCTTTAGTTTTTTATCCAAATGAATTAACTTTTAAAGTTACGGTCGCATATACGTATAAAGATTTTTGTGCAATCTTCTTCAGGCATTAGACATCGTAAACCTTTAAAATGTCTTCTAGGTCATTTACACATCTTTACCCAGCATTTCCCGCCCGATATTAAATTGCTTTATATTAATATATATTATATATAGGTTAATTGTTCTAAATTAGTTAAAATCTCAGAAAGACATGATGATAAATATTCCTAGGCACACAGAAAAGTCAACATCAGTTTTATTCAACTTACGCAGCAGAGCAGAACAGCTATTTTCGACTTTCGCAAATCAAATATGAAAATATAAATAACTTTACAAAAAAATTAGATTTTAACGATATAATAGAAGAAAACAAAAACAACACACTAAACATAAATAAATTGAAATACCATAGTAGTATATCATATGGATGCAATTTTATCTTAGCAATAATAGTACTTATCACTTTAACTATTGTAATTATAAAACATAAGTATATTAAAATTAAAATGAATTAAATAATTCAGGAGAATTCTACCAAAGACTATAGATTTATAAAGATGTTGCACTGCCATACATTCTTCATACATTTTTGTGCCCATATAAATTTTCTTGGTGGATTTAGCCGCTAAATCCACTTGTGTATAACAACTGAGAGAATTGAAATCAATGGAGAGTAAGAGCACAAAAATTTAATAAATTCTCAGCAAAAAGAATTCATACGTATAAAGTTTATACAACAGTGGTTTTGTATTTGTATCAACATTGTTAAGTATGCTTCCCAACAAACACGAATGCTTGATTTGAAATCAGGGGGCAAATTACAGCACTCGTTATCGAACGAAATTACGAAATATTTCAATAGTTTATATGGAGATATTTTAAAATTTCGAATCGTATCGAATGCCGTAATTCACCCACAGTACTAATAAGTAATTAAGGAAATCAAGCATCATATGTTAATGGTATAAAGAAACAGTTTACTTCAAAATTTTGTCGTAGTGTTTGCTGGGGTTTTCATATGCATAAGTTGATATCAGAAAATATTGGATACGAAACCAATAAGATTAGCTTCGTTACCGCAGCGAACGCATATACATTTTGTTATTGTAAAAATTAAGGTAGGTTTATTCTCATCGACTTTTAGACACTTTACTAATACTGAATTATTAGGTATATATTGGTCTTAGATATATTTAGATCATTTACGCATGTTGAATTTAATAGTAGCATACCACTTAATACAAATAAAACAACTTAATACAAAGAAAACATTCCTCTTGGGAGACGTACAAGTACAAACCATCCAATGCTGAAAAAGTTAAAATATTAAAACACTAACATGTACCTAATATGAAGTAAAAATTTTTATATAATACCTACATATGTATTTCTTTGATATTATTGGATTTTATTTTATATAATGTAAGTAGTGAAACACTGATATATACGTACATACGTATATGTGTATACCTACCTACTATTAAAAAGAGGATTATGAGTTCGGTGTGAATATACATATTTCGATTCATACAAAAACAAAATTGATATATTTGTCCTACAATAATAAAAGTAGTCGTGTTGTTTTCAATAGAGCTTGTTCATATAAATACATGGCACGTATGTAGAATATATTCAAATGTTTTTAAAAATATGTAGGCAAAAAAACCTAAAAACAAAAACAAAGTAAATACATACACACATAGCAAGCATAACAAAGTATGAATTTGTGTTTTAGTCTCAAACTTTGAGAATAATAATTGTTTCTTTGTTGGATTTGCTCAGAGAACTGAGAGTAATATTTCTTCTCCCTTGTTACTTATCCCCCTCATCAGTTAGAATTTTACAATTTTTGTTCTTTGAAATGTTCAAGTGCAACATCTTTATAAATCTATAGTCTTTGATTCTACTCTGAAGGGGGGAGAAGTTACATATTCAATTCCAAAAACAAACACGTATATTAAAACAGACGATATTGATGAATTTGTAACAAACATAATAAACAAAATATAACAAAATGTAACATAAAGCTTATTTCCTGTTTTGCAACATTTAAAATACTTAGTACAAAATCACTCATAAGCATATACATACACACGCGCATATATATTGTGGCTCAATGATTAACAAAAATTTTTGAAATGAAAGTAGAATTTTCTGTAAAGATCTCCAAACAAGTTTGCATGTGTTTTTTGCTTATGTTTTTTTCCACCATGCCTTCAGTACCTTAAGTTAAATTTGATGAAACCAACTTTTAAACATGTTCGATGACCAACACGTTGGTTTCTGCTTTTTTCCCTTACTGCCGGCACCAATAAAGATTTTAAAATTTTTATTTCGTGATTTGTTCTGCATGCGTCTTCTTATCTTTGGTTATAGTTATTAAAACAGACAAATTTTAATTTTTAATCGCGGTTTTCTAATATTTCGTTAACCTCAAAGATGTTAAATCATGGTGAATTTTTTTAACTGAAAATCACCGTAACTATATGAATTTATAATTAAGTTCGGTATTTTAAATTCAGATATTTTCAATATCTGGATAATAATCTGAATTAAAGTTATAAGAAATAAAGCTTGTTTAAATGAATATTCCTATAACTTTGATTTGTCTTATGTCCAGCTATTCTAGTCTTCAATTTATTCTTAGCCACACACTATCGCAACTTCCTTCGTTTCATTTACAAGCAATTTTGTAAATTACGTTAGACGTATTTAACTTCTGAATCTTATCTTTTGTGTTTGTAAAAATAGTTCTTAAAACGCTATACATCTTTGTGCCATCTTGTACTTTGTTTTGTCATACATATTTGAATTTTCACTCTTCGTTCTACTTCTGTCGTCTGAAGAACAAATACGGATTGAATTTCATGTCGGAATTTTGACTTTATTTAAATAGCAGGTCAATTTTTGTTATTAAACTCACAAACAAAAAACAATAATAATAAACAAAAAAACAATTTAAATAATTGCCTACCTGGAAGTGACCCAAAAAAGGCTAATGACCGAAAAAGAAAACAAGTTTTATATTCTTATATTGGCATACATACCATAAACACACATAAAAGTAAAAACAACAAAAACAATAAAAAGCAAAATCAGATTAAAAATTAATAAATGAGCTTAACGAACTCTCCGACTAGAGAGAGAAGGCTCAGCATAAACAACAGAAATGCATACATAGTGTTAAATTCTGATAATAACAATGAACAAAAGAACATTGATAATCCAATGTTAAATAATAAGTATTTAAGTGCAAAAACAACAAACACAAGTTTGAGTGCAAGAAGAAGTGCACCACAGTTAAACGAATTTTTGTTTACAGAAAAAAGCAAAAAAATAGCAACACCAACGGTAAGCAAAGAAAACATTAACGAAAGGGGAAATACACCTAAAACAACAAGCAAAAGAGTGCTAACAGGTATGGATCGCTACATAACGATCACAAAACGTAAGTATAGCCCTCAGTCTGAAAAATTTGAACCAAGTTCTAAGCAGCCGAAGAACTCCGCGGCATCCCAAAATCGTTTCGCACTGCTTGACAATGCTGACGCTACAGAATTGACACCTGTATCTGCTAAAAATTTCAAACCGCCTCCATTATATATTAGAGAGGCTACTACTAATGAATTAGTGAAAAAGCTGACGCAGGCAGTTGGTAAGGACAATTTTTACGTTGCGTGACTGAAGAAGGGCAACGTATTGGAAACCAAAATACAAGTGAACAGTGAAACAAATTATAGGAAGCTTGTTAATAGCCTCGATTCTGAGAAGAAGAGCTACTATACATACCAGTTGAAAAGTGCTAAGGGCTTAATAGTGGTTGTAAAGGGTATTGATAGTTCGGTACCAGTGGCAGATCTACAAGATGCCCTAGAAAAAGAGGGCTATGAAGTAAAATCTGTTCATAATATTTTGAATAGAAATAAAATTCCTCAGCCTATGTTTAGAGTTGAGATTACTTTTAACTCTTCACATATGAAAAAAAAGGGTGACCCTCACCCAATTTACAACTTAAGGTATATTCTTAATCGCAAAGTAGTAGTTGAAGAGCCTATAAAGCGCAAAGGGCCACCACAGTGCCAAAACTGTCAAGAATTTGGGCACACTAAAAGGTTTTGTAAATTGCCATCGGTATGCGTCAGATGTGGAAACATCCACAAAAGCCTCGATTGTCCCCATGCCAAAAATGACTCCAAGGTTCTAAAATGCAGTAATTGCGGCGGCAACCACACAGCAAACTACCGTGGTTGTGAAGTTTATTTGCGCCTCAAGCAAACAGATTTGAAAAAACCAGTAAACACTCAGTATCGTAACACCGTACTTCAAAATCCACTACCTATGTTGCAACAACAAAGCCGTGGTCACACAAACGTAAATCACCCGCAATTGTCTTATGCACAAACGTTAAAAAATGGTACGGCAGCCCCTGCAATTCCTAGCAGCGATGATTGTAATCGAAAAAATCCAACTTACTCCGGGAGTTTTGAAAACAATCCAAGCTCCATAGACAAATTGATACAAACCATGGACCGATTTATGGCAAGCATGGAGAGTATGTTTCAACAAATGCTGCAAAATCAAAGCATGTTAGACAATAAAAAATGAACCGGTTACAAATATGTTTCTGGAACGCTAACGGCTTAAGCCAGCATAAAAATGAAGTTCAACACTTCTTGCACACACATCAAATAGATGTTTTGCTTGTTTCCGAAACCCATTTTTCGATCAAAAATTGTTTTCGAATAAATGGGTATTATATCTATGATACAAAGCACCCAAGTGGTAGAGCTTGTGGGGGTTCCGCAATTCTTGTTCATAAGGATGTCGACCATTTTCCAATGCCAGAGTATAAAACAGATCATATTCAGGCCACAACTATCAACATACCCGCCACAGGGATTGCAATATCTGCAGTGTATTGCCCTCCAAGGCACAATATTAATAAGGAGCAGTTCACCCATTTTTTTAAAACGTTAGGCTCAAAATTCTTAGCTGCTGGAGATTTTAACGCTAAACATACGTTTTGGGGCTCTCGCCTCGTTACTCCAAGGGGCAGACAACTTCTTGATACTGTTTTGTCCAACAACTTGGATGCAATATCCGCAGGACACCCTACATATTGGCCTACTGACTTAAACAAAATCCCCGATGTGATAGATTTTGCTGTATTTCGAAGTATACAACGCGAGCATATTTCGCTGCTTCTTTCCCTCGATCTGTCATCGGATCATTCTCCAACCTTTTTAACGCTTTCCAATGCCCAGCAAAATTTAGATCAGAATGCTATTTATTTTCCAAACAGAAAGACAAACTGGCTTAAATATAAAATGTATGTAAGCGCACACCTGCCGCAAAATATTTCACTAAAAACTGATGATGAAATACAGTCGGCTGTGAACCAACTAACTAGTATACTGACTGATGCTGCTAAGGTTTCTACGCCCACTACCTCATTATATACAAAAAGGGGTACCAACGATCCAAGCCACATTCAAACTCTACTAAGAGAAAAAAGACGATTAAGACGCCAATGGCAAGAGTTTCGCTCGCCGACTTTAAAAACACAATTAAATCAATGCCAGAAGATGTTACGTGGGGCCCTGCAGAGGGAAAAAGAGCTAAACCTGAACAGATTTTTGGAGAATTTAGATGCCACCGAGAGGACGGACTACAGTTTGTGGAAGGCAGTCCGCAAAATGAAGTGCCCTACTGCTTATGAAGCCCCAATTCGCTTACATAATGGGAAGTGGGCGAAAAACTCCAGCGAGAAAGTTGAAGAGTTTGCCAATCACCTGGAGGCGGTTTTTGTTCCAAACGAAACGGACTCTTGTTTACCACCAACAGCTGTCCCAGAACGTGTTTTTGACCCATTAAAAATCCGCCTACCTGCTCTGAAGGCAGTTATACGTGGTCTAAACCCAAAAAAATCGCCCGGCAGTGACAAAATCACTAACGCTATGATCATCAACCTGCCGAATTCGGCTTTGAGAGTCGTTATATTTATTTTTAATTCAATGTTAAGAACTGGATATTTTCCATTATCTTGGAAACAATCGGAAATAGTTATGATCCCCAAGCCTGGCAAAGACGTCACGCAGGTGACATCATACCGCCCAATCAGCTTATTGCCGGTTCTCTCAAAAATATTTGAGAGGTTAATATTAAAATCGTTATCACCGTATACTGACTCGGCTAACTTAATTCCCAACCACCAATTTGGATTTAGGAAAAAACACGGTACCATTGAACAAGTGCATAGAATTACGAATTTAATTCGTCAAACTTTTGAAAATAAGCAGTACTGCTCTGCACTATTTATTGATATATCACAAGCTTTCGACAGAGTCTGGCACGAAGGCCTTTTATGTAAAATTTCACTACTGCTTCCTGAAAACGTCCACAAACTGCTCACTAGCTATCTAGCGAATAGGTCTTTTGTAGTACGATCAAAAAGTACTTATTCGTCAATCAAACGAATATCAGCTGGTGTCCCTCAGGGGAGCATACTCGGCCCATTTCTTTACTTATTATACACCGCCGATTTGGCTACAAATCAACTCACACACACATCCACATTTGCTGATGATAGCGTTTTTAAGTATACATCAACATCCGGAAGTAGCTTCCCAACAACTTCAAACCCACATTACTGATTTGGAGAAATGGTTGAATATGTGGAAAATAAAAGTTAATACCTCGAAAAGTGTTCACATAACCTTTACATTAAGACACAAAAGTTGCGCACCGATTTCAATAAACGGGACAACAATTCCAGAGCAGAGCCAAGTTAGGTACTTGGGAATACATCTCGATCGGCGTCTGACGTGGGTTCACCATATTGCAGCCAAAATTACACAGCTGAAAATCAAAACCGCTCAACTTTTCTGGTTAACTGGGCCACACTCTTCACTGAACTTGGACCTCAAGGTACTCTTATACAAGGCAGCCTTAAAACCAATATGGTATTATGGTATCCAGTTGTGGGGTTCCGCCTCCGCATCAAATGTTGAAAAGCTACAAAGAAGACAGTCAAAGATTCTGAGAATGATTACGTGCGCTCCTTGGTACATCCGAAATAATAACATCCACTTGGATCTCAATATTCCTACCATCCGAGAAGAGATTAAAAAATCGTGTTCGAGCTACATTGCAAAAGTTACTGATCATCCCAATCCATTTGCGAGGGACTTGCTTTTATTTGAGGGTCATAGGCGTCTGAAACGGGTGCAAACTTTTGATTTGGCAACATAATTTTCCTTTTATTTTTATTTCTATTTTTTATTATTCGAACAGTAAGTTGAGTGCTGCAATGGCAGTATCAACTTAAATATTTTGTTAGGTTAAGATTTTAATACTTATTGTGAATGACGTATAGTCAGATTCAATAATAAAAATTAATATATTTAAAAAAAAAAAAAAAAAAATATTTGAATTTTCTAATCTTTCTGAAATTTTTGGTACATATTATAATGACTTGTCCATACTTGGTTCATTACCGCTATTACGATTATAGATATTACTGTTATTAGTATTCAAGCCCCTCATCGGATGCGACATCATGTGGCAGATGCATGAACTATCGGCTGATCTTTTTAGATCTAAAGGGGAGGTGGAAAATAAAATATCACCCGTGGAACAAATGCTGCTCGATGAGGCTGGTGACGAAGGAAAATAGAACGAACACGGTCTACGATTCGAATTCGCTATCTCGAATTGACACCTATGAGCTGAAGAGTGCTGTATTCTATCATCTTAGTATGCAAAATTCTGTGGCCTCCTACATCCCGTCAAAACTGTGGCTCCGAGTACGTTCGGAATATCTTCTGAATCTTCCGCCGATATTCTGTCCCAGAGCAAAGGTACTCATAAGGTCCTGTATCAACCCTTGCGCGGATCGCACTGCTTAGACAGGGACCCACGGTGAGCATTTATTTTAGGCGACTGTGCAGTCGTGTAAGGAGCGGGGCACAAAACATAGAAATTAAAATGATCGCTAACGCGAAAAACTTAAGCGAGAGTAAAACAGAAAATGATAGCACTGAGAAGAGAAGTCAGTATGATGCGGCTCTTAGAGTAGCCTTTATAAAAATTAACTTACTGCAAAGTACACCACCTACGCCGGTTCCGCGCATGATTGGGAGTCACGCAGCACAAACGGCGAATATTAACGATGAAGTGTTACTCCATACTCCCATAAATGATTGTCCAAAAAAGATCACAGACAATCTGACGGGCGATACTTAAGTCCGGCTCTTCCCGAAAGCAGCAATAAGGCTAGAGCAACAGTCCCAAAGGAGAACAGAACACAAGTTTCTGGTAATAAAGAAAAACATGGCGGACTGTCACCAAAAAAGCCAGTGAGAAGAAGAATAAAGGGCGAAGAAAAATCTTGCCGAGACCAACAGAAGAAACAAGTTGCAATCACTACACATGAAACCGGAAGCGGTGATAATCAAACCCGCTGCAGAACCCAGCTATGCTCGGATAGAGTAAATGGAGATTCGGTGAAGATAAAGTCAGTGATGAAAACACAAAATAAATCCATCCTTATAGAGCTAGAAGAGGAGAACAGCTCAAGTCTGTCTTCGTTCGTAACTCCATTCTGGAATTAAAACTCAAAATTCCTTGATGTCAAAGAAGCAGAATGAAAGCTTCTCACCAGCAAAGCAGACTTAATGCCCGGGAGTAGATAGTATCTTTTTAGATCTTATTACTCAGTCACCAGAAGTTCATCTAAACTCATTGAGGTTGGCCATGTAAAAATTGGATGGATTCGTGAAGAGATGCCAGCTTGTGAAGAAATCAAAAGGTGCTATCTGACTGATCACTTGCTTGGTTCGAGGTCCACTGTCTAGAAAAAATTAAGTGCTACACTATGGATACCTGGCGGTAGTGCGCTTGTATATATTTTTTTCTTATCAAATCATAAAGCAAAGTATTTTGTATATTGATTTTAGACCTCCTGGCGCAAACCATGATGCGTTTGTTTTTGAAAATAGCAATTTAAACAAAACCTAAGTCTGTGGACGAAACGATATCAAATCTCAAAAGCTATGCCGACCAAAATTACCTAGAAGTATAACTCACACCGTTAAAACTCATCATTTCTGTATATGACGGCATATATATTTAAATAAATGCTAACATATATTTCATCATCGGTGTATCCTACAGTACTTAAATTTTATTATCTATATATTAAAGAAACCCTCGAGTTCTAGATAAGCTATATTAAATAAAAACAAATAAAAGTGCATATATTTTGCTGTGCCGAATCTTATATACCCTTCACTAACGTACGTCTGACGTTACATATATTTTAAGTACCAATTTTGTTCTTTATTTACTTGTATATACCGTCTAAATTATCAATTTTTATTCCGACGTCTACCCATACCAATAAAACCGCCCTGTTGATTTATTGCAGCAATTTCATGGTAGATGTGCGAATTCTTTCTGTAGCCTCCGAAGGCTTCAGGTTGCTCCTCCAACAAAGTTAACTCCATCTCTGCTGTCTTTAATAATCGGAAGCTTTTCCTTTCTTGAAAACATAAATATATATAATAATTTCTATGCAATATATATATATATATATATATATATATATATATATACATATATATATATATATATATATATATATATATATATATATATATATAATAATAATAATAATAATAATAATAATAATAATAATAATAACTTCTATGTAATATATTGTTACAAAGATTAGAAATAGATTTAAATGTGGCTATATGTACTTGGCAGCACTACCAATTAATCTATAGTTGTCAAAATGTTACAACCCTGGTCAACACTATATAGATAATATTCAAATTAACGGAAATGGAATACTCCAGAATATACAAGATCATTCAAGGCTGTGCCAATAAGAGTAAACCACAACAACAACAAACATAGCAACATAAATGCTAAGATATGTTATTCTTAATGATCTTGTATGCAAGTATTCGCTGCTAATAAAGCTAAATAGATTCACAAGTATACACAGTCATATACACGTAGAAGAAACAAAACCACACACTCATTCATACAACCACTCATAGTTACCATAGGCAAAACACACAGAACACTCATACATTCAACCACACATAGTTACCATAAGCAAACCAAACCATTCAGCATTGTCATGTATACAAACACACACATGTCAAGTAAAAAACAACCACCAAACCCAGAACTTTCGCGAGGTTACCAGACGACGTCATTTTTGCTATATAAATGCGCTGCCAGAACTCAGCAATAATCAGTTTGATATCAGACATAGACGTGTTAACATCGCTAAGTGTTGAGTAGTACAAGTACTCGTGTAAATAAAGTAATAAATAAATTGTTGCCGCATTATATTTCTAAATTAATTTGTCCGTGTTTTAATTTGATGCAATAAAACGAATCCTTGAAGGATAAGTAATAAAACCGTTTTTACGAAAAGGTCTAAAAACGTAACAATATATATATATATATATATATATATATATAATAATTTCTATGTAATATATATATATATATATATATATATATATATATAATAATAATAATAATAATTTCTATGTAATATATATATATATATATATATATATATATATAAATATATATATATATATATATATATATATATATATATACAATAATTTCTATGTAATATATATATATATATATATATATATATATAATAATTTCTATGTAATATATATATATATATATATATATATAATAATTTCTATGTAATATATATATATATATATATATATATATATATATATGTATATATATATATATATATATATATATATATATATGTATATATATATATATATATATATATATATATATTTATATATATATATATATATATATATATATATGTACATATATATGTCTATATGTCTATATATATATATATATATATATATATATATATACATATATATATATATATATATATATATATATATATGTATATATATATATATTTATATATATATATATATATATATATATATATATATATATGTTAACACATACAATAGCCCTTTTTTGCATTAATAATTTAATAAATAATTGTGTTTGGTTTTTGTTTAGTAATTTCATTCAACTCAGAAACCTTGCTTAATAAATAATTGTAGAATTATATTTGATTTTTGCGGAGTTGTACAATGGTACATTTTATTTACTCCAAGTTATTTTGCATACACGCATTTTCTCTAAAAACTATTACTCAGCTTTAAGGTGCAATTTCATTGAACTCAGAATGACTGCTGACACAGTTTTGCTAATTTAATTTATTTTGTTGTTTAATTACCATTTCGATTTATATATATATATATTAGCAATGAAAGATTGATTGATAATTCAGAATAAAATTTAACAATAAGAAGCACGGTTCAAGTGCCGGTGATTCATTAAATTTATTGTTTTCATTACTCAACCGAAATCTCGGTTCAAGTGCTGACGATTCACACGCAACTACATTAAGAACTTTAATTCTCAAACACGAGTCACGGTTTAAGTGCCGTCGACTCACACTCTGTTATATACAATCAAGTATTAACATTTGGTGACCCCGACGTGATTCTTCATCAACGCAATGGAAGAATTAGTGCGCAGCCAGCGCCACTTAGAAGGGCAGATTGAAGCACTCGTAAGGAACTTTTCAAAGGATTCAAAGGATCGAAAAACACCTGAATATTTCGTTAAACGTTTGGCCGCTTTGACTGAGCTCGCAGATGAATTCCACAAAAATCATGAAGTGATCAGGGCAATGGAGGACGAGCCCCTGGATGACGACTACATTGTACAAGAATACTACGACAAAATCACTCAAATCATAGTGAAGTATACAAACTTGTTTGAACAAGGAACGAAGCTGTTGACATTAAATGGCGAAGCACATACGTCACGCAACCAGCAGCAACAAGATTTAACCCAACAATCGGCATCACCCGAAATCCGAAAAATCCTTCGGAATCAACGAGCTTTAATGAAGGCGCTCACCCGAAATATTGACGAAATATTTTCGCAACGACAACATGAACACCATTCATCATACTACAATATTAAGGCGAATATCATCGGAAAATACATGATGGACCTACCTACTAATAATACCGCTCTGTGGGCATCAACTAATGATGACAAGATCGAAGATTACACTATACAAACATTTTATGAGCTCGAAGCAAGGGCAGAAGCAGCCATGATAGAGCTTCAGCAACACATGCAATTAGATCCACCAATTCCTCATCGGCGGCCAACAGCACCAGGAGAAATCGACATAACACTTCCCAGAATCACCCTACCAACTTTTGATGGAAACTACCAACGCTGGATGGAGTTCAAGGATATCTTCTCAGAGCTGGTTCACAACACACCCATAAGTGAAGCAAAAAAGATGCACTATCTGACAACTTCTTTACAAGGAGAACCAAAAAACCTCATCATGCACCTACCCGCAGTAGGAATCAATTATTCTGCGGCCTGGTCACTTATTAGCAACAGATACGACAACAAAAGGCTTCTAGTGTCCACATTACTGTGCAAGCTAATGTCGCAGTCATCCACCAAAGGGGATTCTGCGTCATCATTAAAATCACTTCGTGATGTTACCAAGGAGTGTATTCATGGTCTCAAGACACAAGGCATACCAGTACAGCATTGGGCGCCATTTTGGTCCATCTATTGCTACACAAAATGGATGAAGAAACCCAAACTGCGTTCGAGCAAGGTTTAAACTACAAAAGGCGCCTCATTACCATTGATGAACTACTAACGTATTTGGAGCGAAGATTTTAATCCTTGGAGACACGAAGAAAGGTGACAGATCAAAAACGCGAACTTGCGCTTCGATGACAGCATTAGAAACGAGGGAAATTTGCAAAATCTGTAAGAGGGAGACTCATAATATTTATGCCTGCAGAAAATTCACCAATGCCGAGTTAAACCAAAGATGGAAATGGGTAAAGGACTTCTAGCTATGTGTCAACTGCCTAAAACCAGGACATCAAGTCAACGAATGCAAGTCACGACATTGTAACAAATGTACAAAAAATCATAACACATTGCTACATAACCCCAAAGCAAAGGCACCCTACAATAAATCTATTACACAAGACAAGTCAGCACCACATCTATCAGGTCCTTCACGGGTGGAAGTAGGTCATGACCAAGTATCTAACAAGGTCAGCCTCCTGACGAATCATGCAGTCAAGAATTCTCATTATATTTTACTGGGAACTGCACGCATAAAACTAGAATCTGCAAATGGGCAGCATATTGAATGTCGAGCTATCTTGGACTCCGGCTCACAAGTGAACCTAATAACAGACCGTGTATGGAAAAAACTGTGTGGCAGATCCAGACAAGTGTGCTTGAGCGTGGAAGGCATTGGAGTGAACAAAACCAAGATGCGCCATCAGACAAGCATTCAGTTTCAGTCAACAATAAATAATTATGTTGCAGAAGTAGACGCCCATATTGTACCAAAAATTGTCTCTGACCAGCCAGCTCATCATTTTAACATTGAGACTTGGAAAATTCCGCAGAATATTCACTTAGCTGACCCAGGATTCAATCAACCAAGTCGAATTGACTGTTTGCTAGTAGCAGAAATTATGTTCGAACTACTTAGAGATGGACAAATTAAATTGGCAGATAATCTTCCGGTACAAAATTCAGTCCTAGGATGGGTAATAGCTGGTAAGGTCGAATCAAACTTCACCGATAGCGCAGTCTGCGGAATATGTACCACAGAGGAATTAGAAGAAGCCGTTTCTCGATTTTGGTAGGCTGAGGAACCATCAGACAATGAACCCAAGCTGGCAGAACTACACTGTGAGATGCACTTTCTACAATACACGTTTCGAATGGAAGATGGCAGATTTGTAGTAAAACTCCCTTTGAAAGATCACCCTTCGGTGCTGTCGGAATCCAAAAGCATAGCATATAAAACATTTGAATCAATCGAGCGGCGCTTCAAAATCAATGTATATCACCTGAACACAGTAACATATGGCACCAGGGCTGCACCATACCTAGCTACACGCTGTCTTGTCAAACTAGCAGACGACTGTAAGGGACAATTTCCTTATGGAGCGTCATCCCTACGAAGAGATTTTTATGTCGATGATGGCTTAACAGGAGCTGATTCAATTCATGAAGCCTTAATGATACAAAAGGAATTAATAACCATTTTAGCAGGAGCAGGAATGAAGCTCAAAAAATGGTGTTCAAACAACAAAAACTTGTTGCGTGGAATCGCAACCGAAGATCAGGAGGTTGATCTCAACTTTTATTCAAAGGAAACTCAATCAACTAAAACCTTGGGACTTCTATGGCTCCCGAAATCAGATGTGTTTTGCATCAAAGTCAATGTTCAAGAACACAAACATACAACGAAACGTACCATGAGCTCCGATTTGGCACACATATATGATCCATTAAGGCTGATTGGTTCAGTGTTAGTAACTGGTAAAATTCAACTTCAAAAAACATGGCAAACAAAACTCGACTGGGATGACAACCTTCCTACGGAACTCGAAAAGGAATGGAATTCCTATAGAAAGGATCTACTGACACTGAACAAGATAAAATTTCCAAGACATATATTCAGCAATCAAGGAACCAGAACGATTGAAATACATTCATTCGCAGATGCATCAGAAAAGGCTTATGGTGCTGCAGTATACGTAAGAGTCGTGCAAGGGGATGAAACAGTGAGAGTCAATCTTCTGTGTTCAAAATCACGCGTAGCTCCGACAAAACAACAAACAATACCTCGTTTAGAATTATGTGCAGGACTGTTGGCAGCTGAGCTTACAGCGAAAGTAAAGGCTAATCTGAACTGGGAGAATAAAAAATCCTTTTTCTGGACTGATTCCCAAATCGTGCTTGCTTGGCTACACAATCATCCAGGGAAACTACCAGTATACGTGGCCCACCGCATTGTAAAAATTCTTCGGGAAACGATTCCAGAGCAATGGTACCACGTCCCATTAAAAAAAAATCCTGCTGATATCTTATCAAGAGGTATAAAGCCCCGTGAGTTATCATCGTGTAACATATGGTTGTATGGACCCTCATTTCTCCATCAACTCAAGCCGCAATGGCAAAAACCCATCAAACGGGAATCAACAACTGCTAACAACTGTACATCAACCGTCCTAACAACTCAACAGTCATTCGAGAAAAACGCATGGATTTATACAATACCTTCAAAAAATTCCTTTACACATGTACAAAGGGTCATAGGATATATGCTACGATTTGCGAAGAACACAAGACCAAGGGAATCTCGATCAGAACATATGCAGCTTTCACCAATGGAACTCGATGCCGCCCTGAAGGTAATGGTACGTCACATACAAGCTACCAACTTCGATGGCCTTAAGCGTGCATTGATAAGGGACAGTTTTGTACCCAGGACGGACCCCCTTAGCTCTTTAACTCCATTTCTGGACGAAGAAGGGATAATAAGAGTGGGTGGACGACTAAGTTCCTCGACACAGCAGTTCGATGCAATGCATCAAATGATTTTACCAAGCCAAGATACGCTTGTAAAACTTTTGATAGAGAAAATACATAGGGAGCACTATCACTGTGGTCCTCAAGCACTACTGGCACAAGTACGACAGCGATTTTGGCCATTGCAGGGCAAAGGCATCACAAGAGCAACTATGTATAACCAAGTTATGGGAAACCTTCCAAAACATCGGGTACAACCAGCTCGGCCATTCCTGAATTCGGGAGTGGATTATTGCGGCCCATTTTTTGTGCATTTTAAAACAAGAGGAAAGCGACCCCAAAAGGCATATCTCGCAGTCTTTTGCTGTTTTGTCACTAAGGCAGTGCATTTAGAACTCGTCACTGAACGCCTTTATTGGGGCACTGAAAAGATTCATATCGAGACGAGGCCATTGCAAAACATTATATTGTGACAACGCAACAAATTTTGTTGGCGCCCGGAACCAGCTCAATGAGCTTAATTACGTTCTATATGCCAAAGCAGCTCAAGAATCAATCCTCGAAGTATGCAGCACAAAGGGAATCGACTTTCAGTTTATCCCAACAAGGTCACCACATTTTGGCGGACTATGGGAGGCGGCAGTAAAATCAGCAAAGCACATGTTACTGAAAAATGTCTCAGCTGCATCGCAATATATGAAGAGCTGGAGACGGTGGTTATAGAAATTGAGGCCATATTAAATTCCCGACCCCTCATTCCAATGTCATCAGATGCCAATGATCTAAATGCTATCACTTCGGGTCATTTTTTGATTGGCGAGGAACTGACATCAAGCGTTGACGTGAAGTCAAAGGTTCCTCAAGGAAAATTACTTAATAGATGGCAACTCGTATCACAAGTTAAACACAATTTTTGGCAACGGTGGTCCAAGGAGTACCTTAACGAGTTATAACAGCGGCACAAATGGAAGGACCCAATCAATGAGATTCAATCAAACACAATGGTAATAGTTAAAGAAGATAAACTTCCAGTTCCACAATGGCCCCTGGGATGAATAGTAAAGGTTTACAAGGGTGATGATGGTTTGGTAAGGGTATGCGATATAAAAACAGCAAAGGGAACGTTCAAACGACCTATCCACAGATTGGCTCCACTATTTCCGGAAAATAAGGATGAACAATCTCAACACGGCACAAATCCGGAATCATTACCTCTAAGTAACACGTCAACCAAAATCAAACCACCCAGGTCATCAACCAATGAAGCAATGCCAACAAAACGTTCACGTCTAAACTCAACCTTGATGATGACTATTTTAACATTTTTCTCCTCCCAATAGCGCTTGGAAATCAAATCAACATAACCAAGTTCAACAATAAACCTGGCATTCACCTTGAACAGATAGGGCTTGTGAAGCTTAAGTCAGCCACCTGGACGATGATCTTGTACCTTGACCTTGAACCATATCAACATCAAATAAACATTTTAAGTGATGCGACAACGATACTTCAAGCTTTATGCAACAGTACGTTAAACAACGCAACCTGCAATACGTTGAGGGACTACTTTGATCATGTAAAGGACGACTTGCAGGCAGATTTCAATCTATTCGCCATAAAAAGAAAGAAAAGAGGAGCAATTGATATAGTTGGGAACATAGCCAACTCACTATTTGGCGTATTAGACTCTAACTACAAAACACAAATGTCAAGGACAATTAAGGAGCTAAGAAAAAACGACGAATTCTTAGACAGGCTTCTGAAGAATCAAACATCGTTAATCGACTCCACCATCAACATTATCAAGAAAAATCAACTAGACGTACAGATTCAATTAGACGAAATTGGCAATCAACTCCATAATGTTAAGGTCGAGCAACGCATACTGATGCTTTCAGTGCAGATGCTCATAATCACTAGCAATGTACAACGGATACACTCCTCCATCATGGACGTTCTAGTCGATAGCCATCATGACAAAATTAACCCCCTTTTACTCACTCCTCAACAACTCAACGAAGAAATCAAAAAGATAAGGGCCCATTTGCCAGCACACATGCAGTTGCCAATTCACCAAAATAACTTACTGGACGTATACAAGCTTATCAAGGTCAACGGAATCATTGCAGAGGACCACGTAATCTTCAGCATCGAGCTACCCCTGACCGATCCACGAGAATTCCAGTTGTTGCACATTGTTCCAATCATAGCAACAATAAATAAAACACTTACACCTGTAGAAACATCAACCAAATTTCTCTCCATCAGCTTACATCGTGATGAATTCTTTCCAATGTCACAACATGAGGTCGACGCTTGCTGGAATTTGGGTGACGACGAACTAATCTGTCCGAACATACCAGCAACATATCAAGCGACACGTCATCCTATGATCAATAAATGTGAAATTGATTTAATGAATGATAAAACTAATCCAAGATGCGGTTTCCACACGCTTGGAGATACCACTATATGGCAGCACCTATATCATCCGAACCATTATATGTTTTCCACAACAGACACCATCAAACTGAATGCAGTGTGCCACAATGACATTATACAAATTATGCTAGAAGATAGCGGTTTAATAACTCTGAATCCCGATTGTGTCATAAAAAACGACCTCATAACCATACAAGGTCGTCAACAAATTGTCACGTCTCTCCAAACATCGACTACGAGCCTTACTGTACTCGGTTGGACAAAACAATATGCCAATATGACCGTCAACGCAAAACAATTCAACCCAACAAGAGATGAGCTCCAACTCACGAAGTCAGCCTCAGCACTCACGGGATCATAGACGGTTACGCAGCAATTGCATTGGTATTAGCGACTGTCATCATTGTGACCTACAAATGGAAAGGGTTGAAGAACAGTTTTAAACCAGCTCAAATTGCTCGACACCAAACCACGGAATGTTAACAACTATCTAGTAAAATAACTTTTTTTTCTTAAATGTAATGAATTGGCAAATTTAACCATCATGATGAGTTCGAATCAGCCAATTTGTGGGGGCAGCATGTTAACACATACAATAGCCCTTTTTTGCATTAATAATTTAATAAATAATTGTGTTTGGTTTTTGTTTAGTAATGACAACAGTAAAAGGTTCACTGAACGCAAGTTGTAATTCAATACACCTTTTCATGGCCAGCCAAAATTTCATTCAACTCAGAAACCTTGCTTAATAAATAGTTGTAGAATTATATTTGATTTTTGCTGAGTTGTACAATGGTACATTTTATTTACTCCAAGTTATTTTGCATACACGCATTTTTCTCTAAAAACTTTTACTCAGCTTTAAGATGCAATTTCATTGAACTCAGAATGACTGCTGACACAGTTTTGCTAATTTAATTTATTTTGTTGTTTTATTACCATTTCGATTTATATATATAAGCAATGAAAGATTGATTGATAATTCAGAATAAAGTTTAACAATAAGAAGCACGGTTCAAGTGCCGGTGATTCATTAAATTTATTGTTTTCATTACTCAACCGGAATCTCGGTTCAAGTGCCGACGATTCACACGCAAATACATTAAGAACTTTAATTCTCAAACACGAGTCACGGTATTAACAATATATATATATATATATATATATATATATAATTATATATATATATATATATATATATATATATATATTTATATACATATATATATATATATATATATATATATATATATGTATATAAATATATATATATATATATATATATATATATATATATAATTAGATATATATATATATATATATATATATATTTATATACATATATATATATATATATATATATATATATACTATATATATATATATATATATATATATATATATACATATATATACTATATATACATATATATATATATATATATTTATATATATATATATCAAACACGAGTCACGGTATTAACAATATATATATATATATATATATATATATATATAATTATATATATATATATATATATATATATATATATTAAATTCTTCTAGTTTTTTGACCTCTTTTTGATTAATAATGTTGTCTAATATATATTAAGCTTAAGGTCTCTTTATTTTTATTATCTTATAAAATTTGTTTTTCAATATTTCGTCACTCCTTTGTGTGACTTCTTCAGGAAATTTATTTTTTAATTTGATGTGAAAAAATAATTTTTGTTTATAAAACAACAATATGAAAATTATTTGTCAACAAAATACAAAAAGATTCAAACAAAATTTTTATAAATTTAAAAATATGGGAACAATAATATACAATTTAAATCTATACATGTATATATTAAAAAATTTTGAACATTTCTAAAATGAACTTCCAATCCTACTTATATATACATAGATATCTTAAAACCAAATTCAAGAAGTTTATAAACAAATTTATATAAATTTAAAAGACATATTATAACAAAAAATATTTAACATGTATATATAAAACAAAAATATTATTCTTTAAACATTTCATAATTTTACACATGTATATATACATACCTATTCATACATACATATGTTTATTATAAACATATACAATTAACATGTATATACACATATGTATATATCAATATATACACATATTATTCAAGAAATTTTAGAAAATTTTAAACAATTTTAATTGAACAATAACAAAATATTTAAACCCATACATAAGTACATTTAAATTTAAAACTCTATCTTTTATTAACTAAGTGTCTATAATTTTGAGCTACATTTGCTGTATCTGCCTTAAAATTAATCCTATTTGTGATGGGTGTATTTATTATGTGTAACATTTCTAACATAAATCTACGTTTATAATTGTTTTCTGTGATTAATATTGAAACATTTTCAAAGTTTGGATAATGATTAAATCTAGCACAATGTGAAGATAATGCTGTTTTCTGCGAATTTATATCTCTATATCTCTGATCAGTCTTATGTCCTGCTATCCTAGTTTTTAACTTATTCTTAGTTGTACCTATATACACCTTATTACAATCCTCATTGTCATTTCCATTACAAGGTATTTTATAAACTAAATTTGATTTATCTAATTTATCTATTTTATCCTTTGTCTTACTAAAAAATCTGTTTAATGTATTATGTGTTCTATAAGCTACTGTATATTTTTCAGAATCACATATTCCTGATTTACCAATGCGTTCTGATAATCCAGATACATAAGTTAAGGATTTGTATATTTTTGGTTCATTTATATTTCTATTAATGTTACTACTTCTTAATCCATATTGATATATTAATTTATTTATCAACCAAATTGGAAAATCATTATTCCTTAATATGTATTTAATTCTATTCTTATTTTTCCTATGAAATCTACTATCACTAATTGTTAGAACCTTATCCACAAAATTCCTAGCTGTGTTTATAATAACTTTTTTATTATGTTTAGAATAGTAATTAATAATTCTTCCTGAAGATGTTGGTTTCTGGTACCAATCTATTAATAAATTTCTATTCTTCCTAATTATTAATGTATCTAAGTATGGAATCATGCAGTTCATTTCCTTTTCCATAGTAAATTGAATACTATTATTAAACTCATTTAGTGTCCTCAACATATTATCTATTCCACTTTCTGAAATTATGCAAAATAAATCATCTACATATTTAGTCATTATTCTTGGTCTAATGTTCACTCGTTCAATACAATTGTCAAGCAATCTCTCCATAACAATATCAGCCACTATAGGAGAAGCTGGAGATCCCATTGGCAGACCTTGTTTTTGTAAATATATATTTCCATCATATTGAAAATATCTATTATCTTCTATACAAAATCTCAATATTCTTAAAAATAACCTTTTATCTATCTCTGTATATCTCTCTATTATATCCCATTTTTCCTCAATAGTATTTATTGCCAAATCAACTGGTATACTGGGAAATAAAGATACTACATCAAATGAAACTAATCTTTCATCATTACCTATTTCTAGGTTCAATAATCTGTTTTTAAATTCTAACCCATCCTTAACATTATATACTGAATTTTCAGTAATCTTTTTCAAAATATTTATATATATTTACATAGGTGATAGGATGGTGAATTTACATAACAACAAATTGGTCTCAATGGGAACTGATCTTTATGAATTTTAGGTAAACCATATATTCTAGGTGCTACAGCAATATTATTTTTAAGTTTATTCTTTTCTATATCTGTAATAATCCTATTTCTGTGAAGTTCGTCAACAATATTATTGTTAATTTTCATTAATTTGCTAGTTGTTACACACCAAAATTTTAAAATATGCACTAAAACAAAAACATGAACTATTGAAACAATTTCAAAGTGAGATAAATGTAGTTAAAATAAATTTGAGTAGACATCTTAATAGAATAGAATTAGAAAATTTCTTACAATATGAAGATAGATTAACCATAGCATTAAATGAGAAGATAAAAAGAATTCATAAGAAGAAATTCGATTGTTTAAAGAATTTACAAAGAGAGGAATTAAGAATAAAATTTAATAACAAATGGTTTATAAATAAAACTATTTATGGTATACCAATAGACGTTCAGTGGACTGTTTCATTAGGACCTAAATATGCATTACCTACTAAGAAAGAAGAATTTCCAATGTTAAAAATAATAGCAGATGGAGAAGATATAGTTCAAACTAAAATTGATAGTGAAGAGCAGGATAGATCTAGAAATAGGTTAACATCATTTATTGATAATCAAGTAATGCAACAGTAGCTATTGAAAAACAAGATCATAATATACGTATTAATAATATTATAGGAGATACTTCAAAATATTCTTTGCTAAATAGAGACCAACGAGCAAATTAATGAAAATTAACAATAATATTGTTGACGAACTTCACAGAAATAGGATTATTACAGATATAGAAAAGAATAAACTTAAAAATAATATTGCTGTAGCACCTAGAATATATGGTTTACCTAAAATTCATAAAGATCAGTTCCCATTGAGACCAATTTGTTGTTATGTAAATTCACCATCCTATCACCTATGTAAATATATTATAAATATTTTGAAAAAGATTACTGAAAATTCAGTATATAATGTTAAGGATGGGTTAGAATTTAAAAACAGATTATTGAACCTAGAAATAGGTAATGATGAAAGATTAGTTTCATTTGATGTAGTATCTTTATTTCCCAGTATACCAGTTGATTTGGCAATAAATACTATTGAGGAAAAATGGGATATAATAGAGAGATATACAGAGATAGATAAAAGGTTATTTTTAAGAATATTGAGATTTTGTATAGAAGATAATAGATATTTTCAATATGATGGAAATATATATTTACAAAAACAAGGTCTGCCAATGGGATCTCCAGCTTCTCCTATAGTGGCTGATATTGTTATGGAGAGATTGCTTGACAATTGTATTGAACGAGTGAACATTAGACCAAGAATAATGACTAAATATGTAGATGATTTATTTTGCATAATTTCAGAAAGTGGAATAGATAATATGTTGAGGACACTAAATGAGTTTAATAATAGTATTCAATTTACTATGGAAAAGGAAATGAACTGCATGATTCCATACTTAGATACATTAATAATTAGGAAGAATAGAAATTTATTAATAGATTGGTACCAGAAACCAACATCTTCAGGAAGAATTATTAATTACTATTCTAAACATAATAAAAAAGTTATTATAAACACAGCTAGGAATTTTGTGGATAAGGTTCTAACAATTAGTGATAGTAGATTTCATAGGAAAAATAAGAATAGAATTAAATACATATTAAGGAATAATGATTTTCCAATTTGGTTGATAAATAAATTAATATATCAATATGGATTAAGAAGTAGTAACATTAATAGAAATATAAATGAACCAAAAATATACAAATCCTTAACTTATGTATCTGGATTATCAGAACGCATTGGTAAATCAGGAATATGTGATTCTGAAAAATATACAGTAGCTTATAGAACACATAATACATTAAACAGATTTTTTAGTAAGACAAAGGATAAAATAGATAAATTAGATAAATCAAATTTAGTTTATAAAATACCTTGTAATGGAAATGACAATGAGGATTGTAATAAGGTGTATATAGGTACAACTAAGAATAAGTTAAAAACTAGGATAGCAGGACATAAGACTGATCAGAGATATAGAGATATAAATTCGCAGAAAACAGCATTATCTTCACATTGTGCTAGATTTAATCATTATCCAAACTTTGAAAATGTTTCAATATTAATCACAGAAAACAATTATAAACGTAGATTTATGTTAGAAATGTTACACATAATAAATACACCCATCACAAATAGGATTAATTTTAAGGCAGATACAGCAAATGTAGCTCAAAATTATAGACACTTAGTTAATAAAAGATAGAGTTTTAAATTTAAATGTACTTATGTATGGGTTTAAATATTTTGTTATTGTTCAATTAAAATTGTTTAAAATTTTCTAAAATTTCTTGAATAATATGTGTATATATTGATATATACATATGTGTATATACATGTTAATGGTATATGTTTATAATAAACATATGTATGTATGAATAGGTATGTATATATACATGTGTAAAATTATGAAATGTTTAAAGAATAATATTTTTGTTTTATATATACATGTTAAATATTTTTTGTTATAATATGTCTTTTAAATTTATATAAATTTGTTTATAAACTTCTTGAATTTGGTTTTAAGATATCTATGTATATATAAGTAGGATTGGAAGTTCATTTTAGAAATGTTCAAAATTTTTTAATATATACATGTATAGATTTAAATTGTATATTATTGTTCCCATATTTTTAAATTTATAAAAATTTTGTTTGAATCTTTTTGTATTTTGTTGACAAATAATTTTCATATTGTTGTTTTATAAACAAAAATTATTTTTTCACATCAAATTAAAAAATAAATTTCCTGAAGAAGTCACACAAAGGAGTGACGAAATATTGAAAAACAAATTTTATAAGATAATAAAAATAAAGAGACCTTTAGCTTAATATATATTAGACAACATTATATATATATATATATATATATATATATATATATATATATATTTATATACATATATATACATATATATATATATATATATATATATATATATATATGTATATAAATATATATATATATATATATATATATATAATTATATATATATATATATATATATATATATATATATATATAATTAGATATATATATATATATATATATATACATATATATATATATTTATATACATATATATATATATATATATATATATATATATATATACTATATATATATATATATATATATATATATATATATACTATATATACATATATATATATATATATATATATATATATGTATATATAAATATATATATATATATATATATATATATATATAAATATATATATATATATATATATATATATATATATATATTTATATATATATATATATATATTTATATATATATATATATATATTTATATATATATATATATATATATATATATATATATTTATATATATATATATATATATATATATATATATATATATTTATATATATATATATATATATATATATATATAAATATAACTTGCTTATAATTAGTTTAAAAAATTCTACAAATATATTTTCAGACAAATTATTACAACATTTCTATTTATTACTCAAATGGGGTTTTGCTGTGTTTACTTTCTCTTTGTGGCTTTAAATATCAAAGAAGTTATTGATCATTATATCATAAAACTGGATGTGCACATATATTTAATGATAATGCTTATTCCAATGGTCATGTTAAATTTAGTTAAAAACCTTAAATATCTGACACCAGTTTCTTTATTTGCCACAATTTTAACTGTAACTGGATTAGCTATATCCTTCTTTTATATGCTTCAAAATTTACCACGTACGAACACGGTCAGGCCAATAGCGTCTTGGTCAACATTACCGTTGTATTTCGGAACAGCCATTTACGCATTTGAAGGAATCGGTGTTGTGCTACCCTTAGAAAATAATATGAAGACACCTGAAGATTTTGCAGGAACTACCGGTGTTCTTAATACTGGAATGATTGTTGTGGCTTGCTTATATACATCAATAGGCTTCTTTGGTTACCTTAAATATGGAGATGACGTAAAAGGAAGTATTACATTAAACTTGCCACCAGGTGACATGTATGTATGAAAGGCATATTATACTAATATTTATTTGAATTCATTCTATTTCTTCGTTAGACTTTCTCAAATGGTTAGAATAGCAATGGCTGTGGCTATTTTTCTGTCATATTCCCTTCAGTTTTATGTGCCTGTTAACATTGTGGAACCGTTTGTACAGAGACATTTTGTAACGCCAAGAGGCAAAGAATTAGCCTCAACTATTTTGCGAATTGTGTTGGTTACATTTACTTGTAAGGAAAACTATTTAAACGTCTGTTGGTTTAATATTATGTAATTTAAAACTTTCTTATTGTTTTCAGTCATTTTAGCTGCCTGCATTCCAAATTTAGGACCCATTATTTCACTTGTAGGTGCAATTAGCAGCTCAGCATTAGCACTTATAGCTCCCCCAATCATTGAAATTTTTACGTTTTGGACTGTCGGGTTTGGTGACTACAATTGGATTATGTGGAAGGATATATTTATTCTAACCTTTGGATTGTGTGGATTTACGTTCGGTACATATGCAAGTATAGCACAAATTCTTAACCCAAGCATTATTTAAAAAAAAAAGTACGACAAAATTTTAAATATTCATGATTCTATGTTAAAGAAGTAGCTTCTAATTTATTTGTATTTTTAATATTGTAGTTCAGTGGTCCTTAGAAACGTTGTATATATAACATGCACATACATGTCATATATACCTTATGTATCTGCACAGTTAAATACATTCATATGTTCTATATAATTTCATTATTCCGTAGTACTTACTGGAACTGTCTATTTTAAGAATTAAAAAAAAGGAAGAATTGGATAATTAGATAATTTAAAAAAAATTAATTAAAATCGTATTATATTTCGAAATAAACCCAATATAAATGCTACGTTTAAAATGCTACCAAAGATTAATTTTATTTATAAACTATGTTGTTTACATTAGGTGATTTTGTTTTATAATAATATAAAAACCAATTATATCAATTATAACAAAATGTAAGCTTTATTTCTTTACTCCCTACAAAAAGCATTCCCGTACTCGAAAATTCCACAAATGAGACCGATTTCGGGAATACAGTATGCTTCCTCATCTTGCACAAAACAGCCCCCAAATTTTTAGTTTGGGCAATCAGGGGCGAAATTACCTCACTCGATATCGCACAAAATTTCTGTACACTTTTCATACAAATTTGGAGCGATACCGAGTGCAGTAATTTGCTTCCTGCTGTTTAAGAAATAAACAATAACAAAAAAATTTTTTTTTTGCAAAATGAAATATGTGCTATCGTATTTTTATAAGTATGTAAGCATGTTAAATAAATATATATTGTTTATTACTTATTATGATAGGGGTATATCCTACGGGCTTTGTGGTCAATAATATATATCATTAAATATGAATAAAAACTATATCATATATAATATTACCCAACATTTCGTTTGTTTTTTACAAACTTCTTCAGGGGTTTTTTATTTGTTGTTTTACATGTCTGTATCTAGCACAAAAAATATGTATTAAAATAATATAAAATAGCATATACCCCTATCATAATAAGTAATAAACAACACAGATTGGTCACAAAAAACAAAAACGATTTAAATAAGCAAAAACTCGCAATGACTTATCAATATTGTAATACTTTCTTTTGCGTTAAAATATTTGATTTCACGCGTTCGCGTAATAATAGGCATTTCGTCTTATTTTACCTGACAGTACCAAAAAGTAAAGAATTTACCTATAGCGTTTCCCATAACGATGTCTACGGTTACGGCATTTCTAATTGAACCCCTAAGGTAACAATGTTGTTTTTGGAATTTTATACTCTTGCTTAAACCACAGCCGAGATTGTACTGTTCCATTTGAGATTCTATGCGTATTCTTGCATAAATCAATAAAATTCCTAGAAATATTTGTTCAATTTATAAGCTTAGTTTATACAGTTTTTTAGTTTTAACAGTTAGTTAAATACAGTTTGTGCGCCTGTGAACAACCAAATTAGTTTTGTCATTATGCTGTCGTATAAAACTTAAAATCAATAGTCACTTCAATCACATATGGGTATATCATTCATATAAGCGATGCACAGTAAATTCTCTGGTGGAAAAAAAGCCTTCGGTGAAAGCGATTCCAGAGGTGGTTTGGTTTTTCATGTGCGTTACACATATAAAATGTTACACGGCTTTAAAGTCGAATTATTTTGATAATTTTTTTATAATTTTTAAGTAACAAAAAATGGGTTTGGAAAAATAAATATAAAAAATTAATTTTTTAATAAAATATGTTTTATTCAGAAATGTAGTAGAAATAAAAAGTCCTAAAATTCAAACATTTTTGACAACACTAAAAAAAAATTGTGAAGTTCCTAGCCAAAATATGTACTTAAAAAAATAGTCAGCTTCGATGGACCCGAAAAAATAGGCACATCAAAAATCTGTTATATATAATCAAAATATGTATAAAAAGGTTTAGGTGTTTTCTAAGCCAACTTTTGAAATATAATGATTTTAAAAATTATCTATATTAGATATGTTTATTAAAATTTTCAGTTGATATTTTTAATATTTGCTTTAAACAAAAGAGTGCCGAGTAGGATGACTAACACATATCAAACTATATTCTCACATATATGGACACCATGTCAAACTAACCGTTTATTAATACAAATATGTACTTAAGCAAGAACCGTCAAAAAGCCGGGGTCAAGGTGCTGCATATGCCAAGCTAAATCTAAAGATATGAACAAACTTAGCGTTACTTATTCCCCCAACGAAGACCATTATAGATATGGAATTTCACCTTTACATTGTTTGCTAAGATACTTTGAGTGCATGTTACATATTGCGTATCGGTTGCCTTTTAAGACTTAGCAAGTTAGGAATGATAAGAAAACACTGTACAATAAAAGAAGAAAAAAAAACAAATGCCAGATAAATTTCGATCTGAGATGGGATTAACAGTTGATAAAGTGAATTCTAATTTTGGCACCAGTAATGATGACAATACAGCTGGAAAATTTTTTATTGAGTAAGAAAAATCGTCCGAGATTGCAGGAGTTAATGAGCAATTGATACATAATTTGAGTTTAATTTTAAAAACAGTATACTCTGGAAAACCTAAAAATATATCTAACTTTAAATAGCTAAGGGAGGAAACTCGGTGAAAGGGTAGTGTGTTTGATTCAAAGAAATCTCCCTCAATAGTGGTGAAAGGCATTGCACTTCACGCCGCATACAAATCGGCAGTGTTGATAGTGCCCTGAAAAGTAATTGACTTTTGTTTATTAATAGTGTTACGAGATGAATTTGGAAAGAAATCGCCTAGAATTATTAAGTAAAAAGTTAAATTTTAAAAGTTATGTTCCTTACTGTATATAACAACTATGAGAAAACATTACATTGTAAAAATTAGATAATAGGTGATTTTATAACTTGAAATTGCTGTCAAAAATGTGTTTATATGAAAAAAATCGTTAAAGCTTCGGGTCGATAAACTGTCAGTCTGACAGCTATTTTTTCCTGTTTATATAGTTTATGAAAACATACAAAGATACATTTTTAACATATCTAAGCCATTTAATAAAACTTAAAAATATGAATATTGCCGCATCAATTGCATGTGCAGAAATGGCAATTAGTCAATTGCTAGACTCATGCTCTTCTGCTGAGGATGAAATTTTAAATTTCTTGAAATTTCACAAATTGTGTTTTGTTCTAGTGAAACAACAAGTTGCATTATTACAGGGTTGGCAAGATATATTATACAAGTTAACGAATGGGTAAAGGCCCAACTATAATATGCGTATGCTAGCTTTGGCTACTGTCAAAACTCGACGAAAAGACTGTCAAATGCATATGCGAACATTTGTGTGATCTCTATATCAAAAGTATTCTAAAAGAAAGTTATTGGTGCAACAAGATTTTGAAAAGTTGAAAAACGCCAAGTATATCTTATTTAATAACAAGTATATCTTATATCTTATTTTACCTAGTATTAAAAACTAAGAGCCCGCGCCAAACACTGTTACCTGCAATCAAAAGCCTACTAAATTACTCGTCGATTGCAATGGTTATCATATATCAAATCTATTCCAAAAGGAAGTTATAGGTACAACAAGATATTGAAAAGTTGAAATATGCCAACTAATTTTTTCTTTTAACTATTGACTTATATATTAAAAACTAAGAGCCCGGGCCAAATACCGCTACCTGCAATCAAAAGCTTACTAAATTACGCGTCGATTGCGATGGTTGTCATATATCAAAAGTATTCTAAAAGAAAGTTATTGGTGCAACAAGATTTTGAAAAGTTGAAAAACGCCAAGTATATCTTATTTTAACTAGTGACTTATATATTAAAAACTAAGAGCCCGCGCCAAACACTGTTACCTGCAATCAAAAGCCTACTAAATTACTCGTCGATTGCAATGGTTGTCATATATCAAAGCTATTCCAAAAGAAAGTTTTAGGTGCAACAAGATTTTGAAAAGTTGAGAAACGCCAAGTATATCTTATTTTAACTATTGACTTATATATTAAAAATTAAGCGCCCGCGCCATACGCTCTTACCTGCAATCAAAAGCCTACTAAATTACGCGTCGATTGCAATGGTTGTTATATATCAAAGCTATTCGAAAAGAAAGTTATAGATGCAACAAGATTTTGAAAAGTTTAAATACGCCAAGTATATCTTATTTTAACTATTAGCTTATATATTAAAACTAAGTGTCCGTACCAAATGCCGCTACCTGCAATCAAAAGCTTACTAAATTACGCGTCGATTGCAATGATTCTCATGTATCAGAGCAATTCTAAAAAAAAGTTATAGCTGCAACAAGATTTCGAAAAAATTTAAAAACACCAAGTATATCTTATTTTAACTATTGACTTTTATAATAAATACTAAGAGCCCGCGCCAAAC
>OY776276.1:36622877-36627885 GCA_963675445.1 Linnaemya vulpina
ATATATATGCAACAAAGGGGTCTTCCTATGGGATCACCAGCATCTCCAATAATAGCAGATATAGTAATGGAGGAATTATTAGACAAATCAATTCAAAAACTTAATATAAAACCTAAAATAGTGACAAAATATGTAGATGATTTATTTTGCATTATTCATACATCGGAGATAAATAATATTGTTACAAAGACTAGAAATAGATTTAAATAAAACGACAATGTGGCTATATGTACTTGGCAGCACTACCAATTAATCTATAGTTGTCAAAATGTTACAACCCTGGTCAACACTATATAGATAATATTCAAATTAACGGAAATGGAATACTCCAGAATATACAAGATCATTCAAGGCTGTGCCAATAAGAGTAAACCACAACAACAAAAAACATAGCAACATAAATGCTAAGAGATGTTATTCTTAATGATCTTGTATGCAAGTATTCGCTGCTAATAAAGCTAAATAGATTCACAAGTATACACAGCCATATACACGTAGAAGAAACAAAACCACACACTCATTCACACAACCACTCATAGTTACCATAGGCAAAACACACAGAACACTCATACATTCAACCACACATAGTTACCATAAGCAAACCAAACAAGTCAGCATTGTCATGTATACAAACACACACATGTCAAGTAAAAACCAACCACCATACCCAGAACTTTCGCGAGGTTACCAGACGGTGTCATTTTTGCTATATAAAGGCGCTGCCAGAGCTCAGCGAGAATCAGTGTGATTTCAAATATAGACGTGTTAACATCGCTGAGGGTTGAGTAGTACAAATACTCGTGTAAATAAAGTAATAAATAAAGTGTTGCCGCATTGTATTCTAAAATTAATTTGTCCGTGTTTTAATTTGATGCAATAAAACGAATCCTTGAAGGATAAATAATAAAACCGTTTTTACGAAAAGGTCTAAAAACGTAACAATTGGTGTCAGAAGTGGGATTGCAAAAATAATTAAAAGGACATTGCAATTTAAAAAAAAAGGACATAAAACTAAAATAAATAATCATGAAATTTGGTGAGCTAAAAGTTGAACAACTGAAAAAGGAGCTCAGTAAGCTGGAATTGCCAACTGCAGGTAACAAGGCTGAACTGCAGAAGAGGCTAATAGATGAGTTTAAGAATCGCGGCATGGACATCGGGACATACAAATTTGAGGACAAAGACGATGTGCAGGTATGCCCTCCTGCCACGACCAGCAGCATGGACATAAATTCAATGTTCGCTGCTATGATGATCGAAATGAAAAGAAACTCTCAGCAGATGCAGGAGGCATCAAGGATCAGCAGTGAAAAGCTTGTAGCCGAAATAAGTGAAATAAAACAAAACTCTCAGCAGATGCAGGAAAAGCTTGTAGCCGAAACTCAGCAGATGCAGGACAAACTTGTTGCCGAAATAACTGAAATAAAACAAAACTCTCAGCAGATGCAGGAGGCATCAAGGATCAACAGTGACAAGCTTGTAGCCGAAATACAGGAGTCAAATAAAGCCACGAACGAGACCCTGGTAGAGGTTTCTGAAGCCATTAACAGGAGGGTGGATGCTATTGAGAATAAATTCTCAGAGCTGGAGGAGCATGCAAAGGAGTTCGAAGAAAAATTGCATGCTCTAGAGGACAAAATGCATAACCTGGAGTGTAGTGGCGGGCCAGTACGAGCAGTTGCGGAAGTTTCCGCGCGGATAAAAGCGCCATGCTTCGACGGCAGCGTACCATTAGGCATCTTCAAATTCCAGTTCGAGACGGTTACTAGCAGAAATGGATGGAATACTGAAGAAAAGGCCATAGAGTTGATCTTGTCCTTAAAGGGTACAGCCGCAGAGGTACTTGAGACTGTGCCAGTGAGCTCCAGAAACAACTACAATGAAATAATGGCAGCATTGCAACGCAAGTATGGTGGTGAGCACAAGCGCGATTTATACAGAATGGAATTGCGAGGTAGAGTTCAGAAGCCTAACGAATCTCTACAAGATTTCGCAATGGAAATCGAGCGTTTAGTGCAGCTCACATATCCAGGCGAGAGTCACCCGTTCCTGGACCATTTTAAAACTGAGGCTTTCGTTAACGGCATTCGCGACACTGATGTTAAACTGGCGGTGTGCGCTACGCAGAAATCCACTTTCGCTGAAACTGTGTCATTTGCGCTGGCTCAAGATACTGCCAGGATGGTTTTCAAGCCACAGATATGTAAAGTGCGGAACGTGGAGGTTTTGTCTGAGGAGGATAACAACCTAGTGGCTAGCGTTAAGGAGGCAATGCGACAACTGCTGGCAGAGAAGGCTATCAAAGAAAAGCCTAAGTGCTTTAACTCCGGAAAGATCGGTCATTTTCAGCGCACCTGCAAAGCATCAAGAAAGACATTTAAAGTGCGGAATGTGGATGTTTTGTCTGAGGAGGATAACAACCTAATTGCCAGCTTTAAGGAGGCAATGCGACAACTGCTGGCAGAAAGTGATATCAAAGAAAATCCTAAGTGCTTCAACTGCGGAAGGATCGGTCATTTTCAGCGCAGCTGCAAAGCATCAAGGAAGAGAGGTAGATCTGTTTTGCCACCAAGAAAGAGCATTGAGCATAGAAGAGGCACAAAGCATAACGATGCGGATGCTCTTTCAAGAAAACCCTGCTGTTCAGAGCGTAAACATTGTGATACAACCGAGCAAAAGGAAGGCGTTGTTGATGTTCGGCTAATTCACATCGGCCCTGACGAAGACTGGTCACCGGCACAGAGGGACGACAGCATGCTAAGGAAAATTATAGCGGCCAAAGAAGAGGACAGACGACCATCCCGGAATGAAATTTCGGCTGAAAGCCCACTCGCCAAATCTTATTGGGCTCAGTGGAGCAGTCTTAAGGTAATAAAAGGGTGTTTATACCGCGTATGGGAAAGTGTAGATGGCAAAACAACTTCAAATTTAATAGTTGTGCCATACTCCAAGATAAGTAAAGTTTTACAGGAGTTTCATAATGGACCTAGTGGCGGTCATCTTGGAATAACAAAAACACTTGAGAAACTGAAGCAGCGTTTTTATTGGGTTGGATGTCGACAAGCCGTAGCCGACTGGATAGCAAACTGCCCACAGTGCAAAGCAGCCAAAGGCCCAGTAAGAAGAAGCCGGGGACAGCTACAACAGTACAACTCATGAGCTATTACGTCCCAAGAGAAAGACGACTTAAACGAACTGCATGAGTTCGCGCGTAATAGAATCCAGTTGGTCAGTGACAAGATGAAGGCTAGGTATGACCGCGCAGCAACCTCGGAGGGATTTATGGAAGGACAATTGGTTTTACTGTATAACCCACAACAGAAAAAAGGATTGTCCCCAAAATTACAGACTCACTGGGATGGCCCGTATAAAGTGATTAAGAGAGTGAATGACGTTGTATACCGGATACAGAAGCACAATAGCCCAAGGTCGAAAATGAAGATAGTACATCTCGAACGATTGGCGCACTATGGAAGAGGTGATTGTATGCCTATTCGGGTCGAACAGGCTTAAGTGGGCGGCAGTGTTACAAAGACTAGAAATAGATTTAAATAAAACGACAATGTGGCTATATGTACTTGGCAGCACTACCAATTAATCTATAGTTGTCAAAATGTTACAACCCTGGTCAACACTATATAGATAATATTCAAATTAACGGAAATAGAATACTCCAGAATATACAAGATCATTCAAGGCTGTGCCAATAAGAGTAAACCACAACAACAAAAAACATAGCAACATAAATGCTAAGAGATGTTATTCTTAATGATCTTGTATGCAAGTATTCGCTGCTAATAAAGCTAAATAGATTCACAAGTATACACAGCCATATACACGTAGAAGAAACAAAACCACACACTCATTCACACAACCACTCATAGTTACCATAGGCAAAACACACAGAACACTCATACATTCAACCACACATAGTTACCATAAGCAAACCAAACAAGTCAGCATTGCCATGTATACAAACACACATGTCAATTAAAAAAACAACCACCATACCCAGAACTTTCGCGAGGTTACCAGACGACGTCATTTTTGCTATATAAAGGCGCTGCCAGAGCTCAGCGAGAATCAGTGTGATTTCAAATATAGACGTGTTAACATCGCTGAGGGTTGAGTAGTACAAATACTCGTGTAAATAAAGTAATAAATAAAGTGTTGCCGCATTGTATTCTAAAATTAATTTACCTGTGTTTTAATTTGATGCAATAAAACGAATCCTTGAAGGATAAATAATAAAACCGTTTTTACGAAAAGGTCTAAAAACGTAACAATATGTTATCAGCATTGAATAATTTTAATTCGAACATTAGATTTACTGCTGAAAAGGAAAAGGACTTGAGACTTCCTTATTTAGATACTTTAGTTATTAGGAGAGGTAATAAATTAATAATAGATTGGTTCCAGAAACCTACTGCTTCGGGAAGAATGATTAATTACTATTCAAAACATAGTAGACACATTATTATAAACACAGCTAAAAATTTTATAGAAAGGGTTTTTAATATAAGTGACAAACAATTTCACTATAACAATAAAAAGAAGGTTATAAATATATTAGCAAATAACAATTTTCCTAATCATATTATAAATAAATTAATATCACAATATAGAAATAGAAGAACAGAAAATACTAATATTAATACAGAACAAAAATTATTTAAATCTTTAACATACATACCAGGAATATCAGAAAGGTTGACAAAATCTAAAACTTACAATACAGGTAAATATAGAATAGCTCATAGAACGCACAATACATTGAACAGACTATTTAGTAAAAATAAAGATAAAATTGAAAAATGGGATAGATCAAATTTAGTATATAAAATACCATGCAAGGGTAATGATATAGAGAATTGTAATAAAGTGTACATAGGTACGACCAAGAATAAATTAAAGACTAGGATAGCAGGTCACAAATCAGATCAAAAATATAGGGCTATAAATTCACAGAAAACAGCTTTATCTTCCCATTGTTCTAAGGCATATCATT
>OY776276.1:36638085-36815585 GCA_963675445.1 Linnaemya vulpina
GTCGATGGATGTAAGAATTGAAGACCAGAAAAAATTGTTGAACCATATAAAACGCATATCAAATGCATTCAACACCAAACCTAAAGGGGAGAAATCAAAAGGGTATGTCCAAACTATGATGGAAGATCTGAAGCTCACCTTCAAAACTTTCGTGGATGGTCATGATGAAATCATTGAAGTGCTTCGCGAATCTTCCATGAATGAAGATGATGTGCCTTATTTTAGTACAGATACTTATTATATATGCTACAATGAGTATATATCTTTTAAATCTAACAATCTTGACTTACTATTTGAATTTGATTCTCCACAGCCTTTTATGAGCCATACTAGTACTTTTGCAGCTACTAACACACGTACTGAAACTTAGTGCTGGTGCTCGTTTACCTAAAATCGATTTACCCACCTTTTCTGGCGACTATTTCGATTGGATTCCTTACCTAGACATGTTTTTGTCACTTGTACACAACAACAACTCACTTACAAAAATCCAGAAATATTTTTATTTAAAAGGTTCTTGCACGGGTACACCGCTTAGTATGGTAAATGAATATCCTGCAGCAGAATCTAGCTACGATTCAGCGTGGGATGCTTTGGAAAAGCGTTTCCATAATGAACGAAAACTGGTTGAACAAGTTCTGAAACGTTTATTTTCAATACCAATGTCTAATGGAACTTGTGAAGGAGTTAAAGATTTGCTAGATATTACAAGAAACTGTCTCGCTCAATTGAAAACCTTAAAAGTAGATACTTCGTCTTGGGACTCCATACTCGTGTATATGACGACACAAAAACTCGACATCCAAACTCGGAAAGAGTGGGAGCAGCCTATTAATGTCAGTACTAACATTACTCCCATGTCCACTATGCTTTCTTTTCTAGAAACGTGTTTTAGAACTTTAGAATCAATAGAAGAAGAAGCTCCTAAATCAAGTTGGGTCGGAAATAAACCAACTTTATATGCCTCAAGTAAAGATAATCGGAAAAAAACCTACGAGAATAGTTCGTGCTCATGCTACAACTATGAAACAAGATGGCAACTGCCCCTGCTGCAACAAACGCCATCCGCTGTACAAATGCTTTCGATTTAGTGCCTTGTCGTTCTCTGAAAAAAAAATCTTATAAATCAAAAACATATATGTAGAAATTGTCTCAATATTGGTCATTTTGTGGCAACATGTAAATTAAATACTAGATGTCACATTTGCAATGAGCTTCATCATACCATAATTCACCACGAATTCAATAATGCGAATAGCCCATCAAATACCACAACAAATCAAACATTTGCTACACCGATGACTACTTCAACCCCTGAAACGGCTATTGTAAGTACAAACACGTCAACTTATGCTACTAAACAATTTTTACCAGCATTATTGCCAACCGTTAGAGTTCTTATAAAAACATATAATCGTGTTCTCAACATAAAAGCTCTCGTGGATCAAGGATCTCAAATGTCTCTCATATCAGATGATCTTACACAGCTACTTCGTTTACCGAAATATACAACTCATGTTGATATCGCTGGTATTGGAGGAAATCCAGTTTTTACAGTGAAAAAATATCTCCAACTCAAGATATTCTCAAGCTATGATAAATAATTTGAATTGTCTTTTCCAGCCCTTATGGTACCTTCAGTGACGTCTTACATTCCCAGTAAATATGTCTCTCCGAATCGTCCTGATCTTTCTGAATATTTTCTCGCTGATCCTAAATTTATGGTTAATGAGAAAATTTATTTGCTCTTAGGAAATGACGTCTATGGAGATTTACTTTTAAATAAAATGGTAGAATATAAAGATAGCTTTCTACTTCAAAAAACTCGCCTTTGTTGGATGGTATCAGGTCCTTCAGCATCTTCTTCAGTAGATACACCCAGAGTTTTTATAAACGTTTGCTCTCTGAATGATCAACTCCGCTTATTTTGGGAACAGGAAGAGTTGCAAGAAAGTATGTTTGAAATTAATGAAGACGCTTTATGTGAAAAGCTATTCACAGACACCCATACTCGTGATGACAGTGGGCGATATATAGTCTACCTGCCCTTTAAAAGATTGCTTGAAGATAAAGACTTGCGAAGATTTTCACATACGGATTATAACGCTTTAAAGAGACTTAAGCAATTGGAATCATCTTTTAAAACAAAGCCCCTTTTTGCTCTTGAATACAAGAAATTCATGGATGAATACATTTCGCTGCGACATATGGTAAAGTTGGGTGAATATCCTCAAGCTATTCCAGAAAATGCTTATATTTTCCCCCATCATGGGGTGCTGAGAGAAAGCAGTACGACGACTAAGTTACGTGTCGTTTTTGATGGCGGAAATCGTAGACCACCTCAAACTTCTATTAATGAAGAATTATCTGCTGGTCCAGCTTTGCAGAACGATTTACCTTCTATAATAACTCGATGGAGAAGACATTATATTGGTTTTACAGCTGATCTTGAAAAAATGTTCAGGCAAATCAATGTATCTAAGACTCATCTGAATTTCCAATGCATTCTATGGAGGGATGAGGAGACTAATAAAATATGTGTGTACAATCTTCGTACTGTGACTTACGGAACCACAGCTGCACCTTACTTAGCCATTCGTGTACTACAACAACTTTCAAAAGATGAAGAAAATAATTATCCACAAGCTTCTACGATTCTTCGTTCGGATACGTATGTAGACGATGTAATATCAGGTGCTGACTCTTTACCTGAAGCGTTACATTTACAAGACCAACTTTGCTCTTTGCTAAAAGCGGGGGTTTTCACTTAAGGAAGTGGAATTCTAATTCGTACCAGCTTATGGAAAATGTACCTGAAGCTGATCGTGAAAAAAGAGATTCGTTTCAAATACATCAGCCTAACATGTCCAAAGCACTAGGACTTTCTTGGGATACATTAAATTATTCTTTTTGTTTTTCTATTAATTTCACATTTTAAAATCCTGTAACTAAAAGTAGTTTGCTTTCAGGCGCGGCAAAATTATTTGACCCCTTAGGATGGCTTGCACCAACCACTATTCTTGCTAAGATCCAGTTTCAGAGACTATGGGAAATAAAACTGGAATGGAAAGATGAACTGTCAGAAGATTTACAGCATGAATGGATTCAATTTCGTTTACGAAATTACGTTTACCAAGGTGGATTGGGTATACACCAACAAGTTCTGTCGATATTCACGCTTTCTGTGATGCTTCACAAACAGCTTATGGAGCTTTTGCTTATTCTTGGATTACAACCGCATCGGGTGAGATATTGAAAGTTGCACCTATAAAACGTGTAACAATTTCCCGACTAGAATTGTGTGCAGCAACTCTACTCTCAAAATTAGTTAAAAAAATTAAAAATAACGTCGAATTTAATATAGGCCACATAACATACTGGACCGACAGCACTATAGTACTAGCATGGTTAAAAAATAAATCTACGAAATTAGAAGTTTATGTGGCAAATAGAGTTGCTCAAATTCACAATAATAGTAAAGTCGATGGCTGGAGATATGTACCATCTGGTGATAACCCTGCAGATTGCGCATCTAGAGGATTAGCCCCCGTTGAATTAGTTAATCATCGTTTATGGTGGCAAGGCCCTCCATGGCTAAGAACATCATCTGATTCGTGGCCTACTTTACAAACGGATATCGTCAAAAAACAATATGAACCTAAATCAGTTATTACAGTTCAAACAGCAAGTGGAAGTGGTCCTCTTATGTCAGATATCACAACTAAAACAGTGCCAACAGACTTTATTATTGCTGATATAGTTTCCAAATACTCTTCAATTTCATCTATGGTTCGCATATTGTCGTACATTTTGCGCTATATTTTTAATCTAAAAGTAAAAACACTCGAAAACGGTGAACGAGAGGTTGGATTTCTTAAAACTCACGAACTAGACAGAGCTTTAAATAAGTTAATTATCTACACTCAAACCTTATCAACAAATACCGAAATTTCATGTTTAAAGTATGGAAAACCGCTTCCAATCAAAAGCAAAATTATTCAACTAGCACCATTTTTGGACGAAATGGGAATACTTAGAGTCAGAGGGCGTTTATTAAATGCAAAAATTCCGTATCCCACCAAACACCCTATCCTATTAGCGAAACAAAATCCTCTTTCTATACTGATATATGCAGAAGCTCATATTAAAACTTTGCATGGTGGTATACAACTGATGCAATCTTACGTTTCGCGATGTTATTGGATTCCATCTGGTCGCGATCTAGCTAAACTCGTTCAACGAAAATGCATCATTTGTTTTCAAAACGTGTCAGCCAGCCAGCTCGTGCATTCAAGCACAGTGGCGTAGACGACGCTGGTCCTATCAGCATTAAGCAATCAACTTTACGTAATGCAAAAACAACTAAAGGCTACATCTGCCTGTTTATTTGTATGTGTACAAAGGCGATACATCTGGAAGCCGTAACCAGCCTTAACGTTGACTCCTTCTTGGCAGCATTCCGTCGGTTTACATCGCGCAGAGGTATGTGTATCGATTTGTATTCGGATTGTGGTACCAATTTTGTGGGATCCAATAAGGAACTACAGATTATGTACCAACGCAATAAAGCTTCCCTCCCAGAACACTTGGGTGAAACCTTAGCCAACCAGGGAACTAAGTGGCATTTTATTCCCCCAGCTTCAACCCACTTTGGAGGTCTATGGGAAGCTGGAGTAAAATCTACCAAAAAAATTTTGTTGGATCCAATAAGGAACTACAGATTATGTACCAACGCAATAAAGCTTCCCTCCCAGAACACTTGGGTGAAACCTTAGCCAACCAGGGAACTAAGTGGCATTTTATTCCCCCAGCTTCAACCCACTTTGGAGGTCTATGGGAAGCTGGAGTAAAATCTACAAAGCATCACCTTCGCAGAATAATGCGGGATCGAACTTTTACTTACGAGGAACTTTCTACGCTTCTGGCTCAAATAGAGAGCTGCCTCAATTCTCGTCCACTGTGTCCGTTATCAAGTGATCCAGCTAAAGAAAACGCGCTGACGCCAGCTCATTTTTTAATCGGCGAGCCCACAACCAGTATTCCCGATGAAGATGTCCTCGATGTTAATATTGACCGCTTAAGTAGGTGGAAACAAATACAATTCATGAAATAACAATTTTGGAATCGTTGGAGTAGCGAATATATGTGCAGGCTTCAGGCTCGACCTAAATGGACTAAGATTGAGCGTTACGTAAAACATGGCGATCTAGTACTTCTACTACATGAGAAAGGTGCCCCTGGCCAGTGGCCTCTTGCTAAAGTAGAAGAATTGCATCCTGGGTCTGATGGTTTGATAAGAGTTGTAACTATTTATTGTAATGGTAAACGTACCATAGTAAAATCTGCTTTCTGCCAAGCAATGATCCACCACCTGATCATCAGCAACAACATTCTTCATAAATAAGAAACTGCTATCAACATTAAAACAGTTTCTTGGCGGGGGAGAATGTTTGGGTACTTCCCCAAACTTAAATTTGTATATAAATTATTTGCTAAAAGTCTCCACTAAAGAGCACTAAATTCAATGGAAATGAATATACAAGTCTATAGCAGAAAACCAATCAATAGGTAAATAATAAATTAAAAAAAAAAATTCTTCCCGTTAACACAAGCAATAAATAATAAAATATGTATACCTGCTGCTGCTGTAAAAAAAAACACATACTTGTCGTCAATAAGCAATTGATTTTGATATTTTAATTCTGCTTTAACCATCGTAATATACAGATCATTTTTGCTTTGCTATTATTTTGTATATAATCATTTATACATATATATTAAAGTGAATATGTATGTATGTAAAGTAAAACTAAGTTAAGCAATTAAAACTGTATGCTTTATACAATTAAAACTAAATGAATTTTAAATAAAATTTTATAAGAAAAATAATACAGTGAAGTATTATCCTAACTTGGAAAAATCTCCTACAATGTATAAATATAATATGTATATATATATATATATATATATATATATATAAATGTATATATATATATATATATATATATATATATATATAAATATATATATATATATATATATATATATATATTTATATATATATATATATATATATACATATATATATATATATATATATATATATAATATAACTTATGTGAAAGCAAAAGTGATTCTCTTCTAAGAAATTTTGCGGTACTGAAAAGGACCGATTGTTTTAAAAATGGTTATAATATCTTGACGATGGTAGTGGTGGTAATTCTTTTCATCAGCCATTTAATTCAAGCTCGTTCGCCACGAATCCGTCTGGTCAAGAGTATATCCTTTGACACAATAGAATCACGTTTAGCTAATACAGCGGGAAATTGGTTCTTAGAAATATTCCAACCAAATAGGCTTCACCGGCTTCCTTTATAGACATCGCAGCAGTATCGTCGAAAAGCCATTCAGTTTCAAAATCTCAAGTAATTTCACGAACCAAATGTTGAAAAGGCAATTTGCAAACCAACAATTCAATACTTTTCTGATAGCGAGGAATTACGTCCAAAGCTACTGCGTCATGATGAATTGCACCTTTACGAACTGCAATCTAATAGCAAATAAAATAGAGAATAGAATTTCTATATAGAGAATATTCTAATAGAGAATAAAAATAAACCAAATACTTTACCTGATATCAGTATATGTAATCCAATACTGTATGTCCCATTTCTAAAGTGGATGGTCCACTTGAGGACATACTTGCCTGTACCAGGTGTGACAACGTACAGAAAATAAGATGTCTGAAGGGACACAGCATTCAAGATGTTTAGATTCATTCCAAAATTATTGTTCTTTATTTCACATTTAATGAAACTATTTTATTATTTATTTTATGAATGATTAAAATTTTTGACATATAGAGTTTACATATGCATACATATATGTATGTAATAATAATTTTTGTTAAAACTGATAGTAACACGAGTGCAAATGGTCTGGTTACCGGCGCCTTTTTGTTTGCCTATATTTTATAAATTAATTTGTAAATTATATTACTTATAAATAAATATATAATTTTACAATTATTTACAAAAACATTAGAGCTGTACGGCTCCTGAATGAATTAATTCATTTGAATCATTCAGTCAATTGAGAGATGTGAATCTTTCATTCAATTGAGCGTTTTTAGCTCAGTTGATTCATTAGATCTGTCTCTTTCAGTAGTTCTTTTCAGTGATGTTTCAGTTTGTATGTCAAAATCCATACGAAAAAAAATGAATTAATTCACACACATGTGCTAATGCATACAAGGATGTAGTGCTCTTTATTTCAAGAGTTACCAGCTACTGAAACAACTGAGCTATTGAATGAACTGAGCTAGTGAAAAAACTGAGTCAGTCCCAGTTTACATTGTGGTACTTTTATCGCTGCGATTTTTATCGTTCTTTCTTTAAAGTCGCATCTGCGTTTACATTGTACGATTTTTGACGCAGCTATTTTTTATTGATGTAGACATTTGAATACAATTTTTGACATTTTCTTTTTAAAGAATATTCCTATCGTAAACATACAATAATAACTTTGGGTACAAATTGAAATAAATAAAATTCAAATTGATATAAATATAAAAAAAGATCCTAATAAAATATTGGTTTTCAAAATGGATGTGGATAAATATCAATTAATAAGTGAATTTCTTGAGTGTATCAGAGAAGCCAAAGAATTGGATTCTGAAGACAGGGACAAAGACGATATACTCATTGGTAAGCTAGACTTATATTATAAGTTTTTAAATTATTAACTTGAGTATATTAGGTCTGACCGATTTATGTATGGAAGCCACATACGTTCCTGATAGAAAAAACAAAAGGCAGTGGGTGAAATCTTGGAGAAAAGCTAGAGAAGAGCGTGGATCATTTTCCTTTATTACAAAGGAGCTAGAACTAAGTGACGAGGCTTCCTATAAAAATTATTTAAGAGTTACAAAAGACCAATTGAAATTTTTGTTGAATTTAGTACAACAGGATATGCAACGTAAAGATACGGCATTTAGAAAAGCAATTACAGCAGCAGAAAAGTTGGCATTGACGTTGCGTTTCCTTGCAACTGGTAAGTAATTATGCACCTATATATTTTCCATAAAATTGCATGTTTTTTTTAATTTTTGCAGGAGAAACATTTCAGAGTCTTGACTATCAAAGCCGGGTTTCAAAGTGTACTATTTCCAGTGCAATTCCAGAAGTTTGCAAAATGCTTTGGAAAAAATAGAGTACATCACATCTAAAGGTAAAATATACATATAATTGTTTACGGACTACATAACATCGAAAGCTTTATAGTTGTATTTATAAAAATATTTTATTTCATCAAACTGTTCGTTCAATAATTTTTTGATAAAATAAAAAGTTCGTATTTCAGTTTTAGTTAAGTTTTTATTATTGTGCTTAAAAATGTTTTTCTACAGCTCCCCAATACAGTAACACAATGGGAGACTATTGCAAAGGAATTTGCACTAAAATGGCAATTTCCCAATTGCGTAGGTGTTTTAGATGGCAAGCACATTACCTTCCGATCACCACGTAAAGACGGTGCTTTTTTTCACAACTACAAGGGAACAAATAGCATAATTTTACTGCACTTGTTGACGCCGATTGCCGGTTTATTTATGCCAATATTGGTTGTAATGGTCGTTGCAATGGCGCAGGTGTTTTTTTTACAAAGCAAGCCGAGCAATATTTTGCAAGAAGGGAAAGATATACCACCTAATGCAATAGTTAGCAATGGTAGAGGTGCCTTCCATACGTGGTAGTTGCAGATGATGCATTTCCTCTTCAAAACCATTTATTAAAACCGTATCCATTTAATACAAATTTCAACGAAAAGCAAATATTTAATAAACGTATGGCTCGGGCTCGGCATGATATAGAACATTCTTTTGGCATGCTTTCCAACAGATTTCGTGTTTTTCTGTCACTTATGACCCTTAAAGGTGAAAGAGTGGAAATAATTACACTTGCTTGCTGCGCGCTGCACAACTATTTGATCCAAACGGACGACACCTAACTTGTAGTAAATACGTCGCAATGTACATCCAAAAACAGCAATGATAACGATAACCCTTATAATCTTCGAAAAGGTGCAGCAGAAGTTATAAGGCAAGATTTTATGGCTTGCTTTAACAATGAAGGCAAATTGGATTGGATGTGAAAGATTTCACATTTATTAAAACAGTTTTATTATCAAATTCATTTTAACTAAATAAATACATATTGAAAATGAAAAACAACTTTTTAAAATTATTTCATAAATTTATTTAGAAAACCGTAGGTATAAAATGAAATTTACATTAGGAGATCTTTACAAAATATTGCATAAATGAAAATTATATTCAAAGTTTGACAATCTTTTGTTTTTTAAACAAATATCTAAATAAACAAATAACCTAAATGTATAAACAATAAAATAAAAAATATAACAATTCATTTGTATTACATGTTGAAATAAATATATACATTAACAATTCGTATAAACATATCAGGTAAAGTTATTACAATATTAAATTCATTTTTAGTGATAAATCTTTATGAAGATTTACTTTATTAATTGACATAATGTTGTCTTAATACTAATGAAATTTATTTGCCAGCAAATAAATTTGATAAATCTTTATATCGAAACTTATTTATTGCATACATGGGGTAGCACCGGAAAAGAAATTTGGTGGGGGTGGAAAACAGAAAGCGGAAAGTTGTTAAAAAGAACACGCTATTTGAAAGATATATTTACATATTTACCTTAAAGTGATGTCTTAAATGAAATCCTCTTCAATGAAATCCTCTTCATTAAAAACACCATCCATTGACAGCTCTAAAATATCCTTCGTAGATGAAGAGCAACTAGTTTTCTTAGTACACACTGAACCTCCCAGGCAGCAACAGCTTGGTCATCTGGATGGATTTCATCCATCTGTGTGGCTACAAGCGATCCCAACCATGCGAATTTTTTCTCCTTTTTACTTTCAGTTATACTGTTTTTAAAATTGAGAAGGTTGTTCCTTAATGAGTTATAACTTCCGGCACTCTAAAAAATTTTAATTATTCAGTGATTGAATGTGTCACGATTAATAAAGTACCTTGAATCTTTTCTTAGGCGGCTCTTCAACCTCTTTTTCATGTGCTAAGTCATTTGGGATACTGTTTTGTTCTTCTAAATTAACTTCCTAAGAGTTTTAAGATGTTTTGGTAAAAATATTTATTCACTATGGTTATTGAATATTTAAACTGAAGTATATGTATACCTCTACGTTTTCCTGCCATGTTCTCATTGCAGTGTGTGTTTTTAAAAATGTAAGCTGGTCAAAACACCATAGCTTGGGAACATAGATTTCAGATCTACCAGCCCCACTTTTTTGTGAGAGACTGATCAATCGCAATTCCTTTCCATATTGAGTTCTAATGTTTCTCCATTTTTGCTTTACGTCATCTATAGTAATTAAGCTGTTAGTTATTTTAATTTCTTCTAGAACCTTGTTCATTGTCAACGCCTTTTTCGTCCTATCCAAATATTCTTCTGATTTTATATTATACAGGCAGGGATGCTCTTGAATTAGAATGATAAGCTTCTCTATAAGATTATTTTTCAAATTAATGCCGTTATATACATATATGCTATATGTATGTTTATACCAATATGTATGTTATATATATACTTTTAAATTTGTATTTTCTTCGCAATCACAAAACTGTTTTACACTTTAGATGTATTTTTAATTTATTTTGATAAATTCAACAGCCGCACAAATGAGCTCGTCTACGTTTATAGAAACAAAACAAGTGTCAAAATATACCAGCACATTTAAAATTACGAATGGGGGAAGAAACGAATTGTAAGAGTACAAGCATATGTGTACTGTTTTTAGTCCCTCTCTTCCCCTATTAACTCAACCCACCCTATTTACCTACAAAATAAGAATCGCAGCGACAAAAATCGCACCAATGTCAACTGGGACTCACTGAATAAACTGAAGTACTGAAACAACTGAGCTACTGAATGAACTGAAACAGCTGAATGAATTAGTTCAGTAAAGTGAGCGAAGCTAAAAAGAGCGCTCACTCAATACAACTGTTTTGTACACCTCTAAAAAACATGGCTATCCGCCATGATGAAATAAAAATCAGCACTGCTATTACCTAATGATGCCAGACATGTATAAAGAATAGGCGGAATTGAAACAAAACTTTCCACTGCAAATTTAAAAATTTTTAGGTTTTAAGTAATAAGCAATTGGTTGGAGAAAGAAATATTTTGGCGTGTTTCAACTTTGCAAAATTTTGTTGCACCTATAACTTTCTTTTGGAATAGCTTTGATATATGAAAAGCATAGCAATCGACGCGTAATTTAGTAGGCTTTTGATTGCAGGTAAGAGCGTTTAGCGCGGGCTCTTAGTTTTTAATATTGTTACGTTTTTAGACCTTTTCGTAAAAACGGTTTTATTACTTATCCTTCAAGGATTCGTTTTATTGCATCAAATTATAACACGGACAAATTAATTTTAGAAATATAATGCGGCAACACTTTATTTATTACTTTATTAGCACGAGTATATGTACTACTCAACACTTAGCGATGTTAACACGTGTAGTGTGTTTTAAAAATATGTTTAGTGTGAAAAAAAAAGGAAAAGTATTTCTAAGCACTTCTGCCGTTAGGTCCAGCGTTTGCACGCCGTTTGTTTTGATAATTAATAAAAACACTTCTTTGCTTTGCGTTAAGATTAATTCTGATTTTATTAAACATATTTCTGCGCTTATATACTAAACTTATGTCTATTCAGCATAATTCAATCAAAACAATTCTTGTATTGATTTTGTATAATGGAATAGAATTTGTCAACAAAATATCTAAATGTGTTCACTAAGTATTTTTTACGTCTTTGTGTACGTCAATGAACTTCATGGTGTAGGAAGAATTTTTGAAACCAAATTGCAATTAAGCATTTTTGTTTTCATGTTCGAGTTGTATTTAAAAGTTCATTGACGTAGTTGTGTTGTAATGTAATATGAACAATATTATTATGAATTGTGTTTTGTATTGTGTTAAAAGGGTGGTGCATAAGTATGTGTACACTACACCCTTACCCTTTCAGATTTGGGTTTTATTAAAAATAAACATTTTTTTAATGTTAGATAAAACTTGTTTGGTAATTTTTACATTAGATTTTAATAAATTTTTGAGTGTCGGCTTAAATGTAAGTATAAAGTAAGAGATTAAGGTCTTAATATTAATTTTCTTTTATTCTTATGTGGTTAGTGGATATATATTTTTTTAATAAGTTTTTATGTATTAATTTTTCTTTATTATTTTCAATTTCTATTAGTACATTTACATCTTTTATGTCTAATATTTTGTATGGATCTTTGTAAGGTGGTTAATTTTTTCTCCTATTTATTACTTTAACTAATACTAAATCTCCTATTTTTCTTCTTTTCGTTTTAACTTCTAAAATTATATCTCTTGCTCTTTTTAGTGAGTAATTAAGTCTAGCTTTCAATTCATTTGCATAGTTATCAAGATTGTAAAGTTTTTAATGTTTTCTGAATTCATCATTTGGTAGTCGAGGTAATTTTCCAAATACCAATTCAAATGGTGAATAGTCTGTGTCACTATTGGGTGTTGTGTTAAAGGCAAACGTAAAGTATGGTATCCATTCGTGCCAACTTGTATCTTCCACAAAATTTATAAAGTACTCGTTTAGAACTTTATGGTTTCGTTCTACGGTACCTAGAGTCTCGTGGTGGTACGGGGTTGAGAAATGTTGGTTTATTTTTAATAAATCACAAATCTCTTTCATTAATTCATATGTAAATTCTGTACCTTTATCAGTTTTTAAAATTTTAAATAGTTTATACTTTAGAACTACTTGTTCTACTAAAGTTTTAGCTACTGGCTTTGCATCTTTTGTTACTATAGGGTACGCTATTACATATTTTGTTAATTCGCATTGCATTGTAAGTATATATCTATAATTGTACGATGGTCGCAGAGGACCTACTGTGTCTACTACTACTGTGTCGAAACTCTGTGTAGGTGTGTCTGTAATAGTAAAAGGTTCTTTTGTATGTTTATATTGTTTATTTTTCTGACATGTTCATATTTTTCCAATGTATCTTTGTTTTAATTTGGAAACAGTTTTTCTAATTCCGAAATGTCCACTATATGGTTTATTGTGGAATTCTTCTATCAATCTATATTGTTTTATATTCTTATTTATTCTTTTTGGCATTTTATAAATTATTATTTCAATTTCATTATTCTGCAGATTATTATATTCTTTTTTCAATTTTTCGGCCGTTATATATTTAAATATTTCATCATTATCATATAGTACGTACTTTTTAATTTTTAACTTCTTTAATTTTAATAAAAGTTTCTCCATAAATGTTTCGGAAAACATAGGATTTTCGCTTTTATTACATATTATACTTGTAATCTTTTTATTCAATGCATTGATTTCTTTATCTTTTATATCTTTTAATTTTTCGTGCTGCAGCTTTTTATCAGATATAAATTCTTTGAAGCTTCTTAATATCATTAATTGACGTGCATTCCCACATACGGAGGTGATCAGTCTCTTTTGGAGATATGCCGTTCTTTTCTTTATTTTTTTCTAATATTTTGCTCTTATTTTGGTTAACCATTCCGCGCGTTATTGCCAATGTTTTCTTTTCTTTTTCATCAATATAGATTGGAATCATGTCTTTTAATATTTGCGAATTTATTTCAATTCTTGATAATGCATCTGCGTTTGTATTATTTGAATCTTTTTTGTATACGATATCATAGTCATAGTCTGATAGTTCTAGTCTAATTCTGGTTAATTTGGAGGATGGGTTCTTATGTGAAAATAGAGCAAGGAGTGGTCTATGATCTGTAACAACCGTAAATTTTCTGCCGTATAGATAAGGTCGGAAAAATTGTATGCCCCAGTGTATTCCTAATAATTCTTTTTCGATTACAGATTTATTTCTTTCAGGTTTGTTAAGGGATTTGCACCTAACGCAACATTTGATGCGTCTGTAGTTAGTATGAACGGTTTATTGAAATCTGGATATTGTAGTATAGGTGGGTTTTTTAGGCTGTCTCTTAAAGTATCAAAACCTTTTTGGCATTCTTCTGTCCAATTGAAAGTTATCTTTTTTTTTTAGTAAATTATTTAAACAGTTGGCCGTTTTGGCAAAGTCTGGTATAAACCGTCTATAGCAATTGCAAAAAGCAATAAATCTTCTAACGTCATTTGCGTTTTTGGGTACAGGATATTTTTCGATTACTTCATATTTTGTTGGATCGGTTTTGATACCGTCTTTTGTGATTAAATGTCCTAAGTATAAAACTTCTGGTTTTAGGAAAGAACATTTTTCAGCATTAAGTTTCAAATTATAATGTTTAAGTCTTTCAAATACTTTAATGAGATTCTTATTGTGGTGGTTTAGACTGCAACCGAAAACAATTATGTCGTCAACATATAAAAATGCTTCTGTTTCTAACCCTGATAGTGCTATAGTTAACATTCTCTGGAAGCTGTTTGATGATATTTTTAATCCGAAGGGTAGCCTATTAAATTGGTAATGTCCACTATTGGTGGAAAATGCTGTTAGAGGTCGTGACTCATGGTCTAGTTCGATTTGATGGAAAGAACTTGTCATGTCTAGGGTAGAAAAAAATTTAGTTCTTCCTAATTTGTCTAATATATCATCTAGTCTTGTTAAAGGGAATTTGTCATTTACTATTTTATTATTTAAACGTCTGTAGTCTACGACCAAGCGCCATTTCTTTAAATCGTCTTGTCCTTTTTTTGGTACTAGAAGCAATGGTGAGTTATATGGGCTAGTAGATGGTTCAATAATGTCTTCTTTCAGTAGTCCTTGTACTTGTTTGTCTATTTCACTTAGTTGTGTTTGTGGTAGACGGTAATTTTTTATGTATACTGGTGTATTATCTGTAAGTTCAATGCTCTGTTTGTAAAAATTTTTGGTTGTTAATTTTTCATCTTCAAGGTGAAATATTTCTTGGTATTGTCGCAAAATTTTGTATAGTATGTGTTTATTTTCTTGATTAAAATCTTGAAAGTTCACTGCTTTAAGGAGTTTTTGGAATCTTTTTTCCGAAAAGTTCTGATCTGTGGCTTTGAAAATATGAAAATGTCTAAGTGCTATTGTAGATATATTTACGCTTGAAATTTTTGTCGGTAATTCTGTAGTGTTTAAGATTTTGACGTGTCTATACCCTTCTTTTGGTACAATTGTATTTGCTACGAAAATACCCTTTTCTATCTCTTTATTACATACTATGCTATCCTCATTAATGTTAATATTTATTCTTACAATTTTTTCTGATCTTGGCGGTGTAATGATAGTTTTTAAATGTTCGGTATTAATTTCAATTGGAATCGTTATTTTTTCTCCATTAATAAACGCATTTATTTTGCATGTATCATAATCTATTTTGCAACTGTATTTGTAGAAGAAATCTATTCCTAAAATTCCATCGGTTCTAATTGGAAAGTCACTATTAACTATATAAAATTTATGTGTTATTTCCTGTTCATTTAATGTGAAGTCTAAGTTCGTTGATCCGAGAGTATATATCGAATATTGTGTTATACCATTAAGTTTACAAATGTCTTCGTTAAATATGTTATAGCCATGTAGAACATTTTCTTTACATAGAGATATGTCTGAACCAGTGTCTATTAAGAAAGTTAAATTGTAGTTTATGTTTTTAACTGATAAGTAGATAAAATTTGATGTGTCTGTTTTTATGGTAAATATTCTTAGTTTTCCCTTATTGGAGTATCGTTCCGAAACTCCAGGGTATGGTCGTTTCTCTGTTGTATAGTGTTGACATTAGTTTGTCTGTATCTTTGGTTATGTCTAGGATTGTTGTGGAGATTTTGATCTTTATATCTGGAATTGTTATAGTCGTATTGATAATTTCTCCTATTGTTATTTCGGTTAAAGTTCACATTGTTGTAAGTGCTTCTTTGGTTTTTATTATAATTGTTGTATTGTTGAGTAGTATTATTATAATTTGTTTTGTTTCTGTTTGGTATGTATCTATAGTTTGGATTATATCTTTTAGTGTTCCTAAGTCCTGAATTATTTGCGCTTGTACCATTATAATTACCTCTTGTATTGTTATTTATTCGCAAAGTTTTAAATGTATCGGATAATGCTAATGACCGTTCTTGTGCACTAGCAATATCATAATTCTTATGTCCCTGTATAAACCTTCTTGAAAAGTTTCTAATGCTAATTTTTCATTCAAAGCTCTAATCGTAGAGCGAGCTACTTCGTTTGGACTTTCTCCTAGTTTAGATATTTGTATTAATGTTAATTCTGCAATTAGTGTGCTAATTTTTTCTTTGTAATTTAGTACATTGCCTTTTTGTCTGGTATTTTTTAATGCGTAATGTATGCTACTAGCTGTTGTAGTTGTTTTAAAATTTTTGGTAAGGTATGTTTTTAGTTGTTCAAAAGTTGCGGGTATATTTTCTATCATTAAAATGTCTCTGACTTTATTTGTTAATTTTATTGCTACTATATATTTAATTAGATTCTTCTTCCCTTCTTCATTTAGTTCAGAGTGGACAATTTCAATCATTTAAAAAAATATATTAAGGTGTTTTGCTTTTCCGTCAAAGACTGGAATTGTATCAGAAGCCTTTTTGCTATCGAAATTAGACATGATTATGGAATTTTCAATTTCTGATGAAAGTTTTAATTTTACTCCTTTATGTTCCGTTAACAGTTCAATTGCTGTTAATTTCAATTTTTTAAATTCCTCAATTTTCTTTTCTCTTAAAGTTTTAGGTAGATATCCTGCTAATCTTCCAAATTTCTTACATAGTTGGTTAATTAAATTATATTTTTCTTTTATAGTATCTTCTGTGTATTTTCTGTTTCTTGATTTCTTAGCATTTGTTATTAATTGTTGAATTTCTTGAAAAATTTGATCCATATAATCTACTTTTTTGTAAGTCTAAAAAAAATCTTATTGTCTATTAAACATTTTGGGCATTAGTCCGTACTATTTTTTTTTCACATATTCTTTGGCAAATGCCTATCAAAATAAAGACTAATAAGAAAATTACTACGATGTCTTGGCTTATAGCGAACTTGTTGTCATTTATGGCGTATGCGTTGGCCTGTCCTTCGACGTTTGCGTCTGCTATACCCATTTTAATTTCTTCCAATAAACAATTTTTTTTGTATTCTTCTGTTATTTCAAATGTATGTAGTTGGTTCATTAAGCTGTTTTCCAGCCTTCGTCTTTTAAACTTTTGAGTTGCGCAATCAAGGTTTTCTTTTGCGCGCCTTCACTTATATTTATTATTCTTTGTAGATCTTTGCAGGATTGTTGGAATCTCTGTTTCCTCCCTCCTTTCTTTTTCTTTTCTGGGGCTGTTGTTTGTTTAAATTGTTGTAGTTGAGTTTTATAATTTTGTTGTCTTGTGTTGTATTGTTGCAAAGTAATAGGTTTTGGACCTGCCGTTAGTGGTGTTGGTATGTATTCTGGTGGTGGAGATTCGTTAGTGTTTCTGGACACATATTCTTCTGGCTCCAGTAACTTTTCCCATTTTTTGAAAACATTGTCAATATCCTCTTGAGTTGACATTCGAAGGATATAAATTATTTTCAAAAAAAAAAATATATATTTTGGCGAAATTTTGCCAGGATTAAAAAAAATTTTTTTTTTATAAAATATTTGTCAGGATCTCAAAGGTTTATTTTCATTTTAAAATTTATCAGTTCAAAAGTCTTGCAGGATTTAAAAATTTGGCAGGATCGCCATGTAGTGTGTTTTAAAAATATGTTTAGTGTGAAAAAAAGGATAAGTATTTCTAAGCACTTCTGCCGTTAGGTCCAGCGTTTGCACGCCGTTTGTTTTGAGAATTAATAAAAACACTTCTTTGCTTTGCGTTAAGATTAATTCTGATTTTATTAAACATATTTCTGCGCTTATATAGTAAACTTATGTCTATTCAGCATAATTCAATCAAAACAATTCTTGTATTGATTTTGTATAATGGAATAGAATTTGTCAACAAAATATCTAAATGTGGCCACTAAGTATTTTTTTACGACTTTGTGTTCGTCAATGAACTTCATGGTGTAGGAAGAATTTTTGAAACCAAATTGCAATTAAGCATTTTTGTGTTCATGTTAGAGTTGTATTTAAAAGTTCATTGACGTAGTTGTGTTGTAATGTAATATGAACAATATTATTATGAATTGTGTTTTGTATTGTGTTAAAAGGGTGGTGCATAAGTATGTGTACACTACACACGTCTATATTTGAAATCACACTGACTCGTTGAACTCTGGCAGCGCCTTTAAATAGCAAAAATGACGTCGTCTGGTAACTTCGCGAAAATTCTGGGTTTGTTTGTTGTTGGTTGTACTTTACTTAACATATAGCTATATACGTGTGTTTGTATACATGACAATGCTGACTTGTGTGTTTTGCTTATGGTGATTATGTGTGCTTATATGTATGAGTGTTCTGTGTGTTTTGTCTATGGTAACTATGAGTGGTTGTATGGATGAGTATTCTGTGTGTTGTGTGGTTTTGTTTCTTCTTCTCCTATGTGTATATGGCTGTGTATACTTGTGAATCTTTTTAGCTTTATTAGCAACGAATACTTGCATACAAGATCATTAAGAATAACATCTCTTAGCATTTATGTTGATAGGTTTTTTGTTGTTGTTGGTTACACTTATTATTGGCACAGCCTCGAATGATCTTGTATATTCTGGAGTATTCCATTTCCGTTAATTTGAATATTATCTATATTGTGTTGACCAGGGTTGTAACATTTCGACAACTAGACATTAATTGGCAGTGCTGCCTAGTACATATAGCCACATTGTCGTTTTATTTAAATCTATTTCTAATCTTCGTAACACTGCCGTCCACTTAAGCCTGTTCGACCCAATTGTCCTTCCATAAATCCCTCCGGATTTTGTTGCGCGGTCATACCTAGCCTTCATCTTGTCACTGAAAATCTTGATTGTATTACGCACGAACTCATGCAGTTCGTTTAAGTCTTCCTTCTCTTGGGACGTAATAGCTCCTTCTTCTACAGTTGGCTTAACACCAAATTCCAAATCACGAGGTAGTTTTAATTCCGTCCCGAAGATAATTGTGGCTGGCGTTTTCGATGTTGAGTCGTGTACAGCTGACCTATGTGCCATAAAAAATTTGGGACTGTGCTCATCCCAATCCCTCTGATGGTACTCTTCTAACCGATTGAACCTTTCTACCATGCCATCAGACTGTGGATGCAACGGCGTCCTTTTGGTTTTCTTTATCCCATAAAACTCGCACATTTCCCAGAATATGGCAGACTCGAAATTCCTTCCTTGGTCGGAATGTAATTCTATTGGGACATCATAGCGACATACCCAGTTGTTGACGAATGCATTTACAATTGTCTTTGCTTCCTGGTTAGGTATAGCATATACCTCTGGCCATTTACTGCAGTAGTCCATTACCACAAGTACATAACGATTTCCGGCTTCAGTGACGGGATAGGGACCTGCTACATCCATTACGATCCGCTCGAATGGTGCTCCTGAGTTGTATTGTTGCAGCTGTCCCCGGCTTCTTCTTACTGGGCCCTTGGCTGCCATGCACTTTGAGCAGTTTGCTATCCAGTCGGTTACGACTTGTTAACATCCAACCCAATAAAAACGCTGCTTCAGTTTCTCAAGTGTTTTTGTTACTCCAAGATGACCGCCACTAGGTCCATTATGAAACTCCTGTAAAACTTTACTTATCTTGGGGTATTTCACAACTATTAAATTTGAAGTTGTTTTGCCATCTACTCTTTCCCACACGCGGTATAAACACCCTTTTATCAACTTGAGGCTATTCCACTGAGCCCAATAAGATTTGGCGAGTGGGCTTTCAGTTGAAATTTCATTCCGGGGTGGTCGTCTGTCCTCTTCCTTGGCCGCTATAATTTTCCTTAGTATCCCGTCGTCCCTCTGTGCCGCTGACCAGTCTTCATCAGTGCCGATGTGCATTAGCCAAACATCCACAACGCCTTTCTTTTGCTCGGTTCTAAGACAATGCTTACACTCTAAACAGCAGGGTCTTTTCGAAAGAGCATCCGCATTGTTATGCTTTGTGCCTCTTCCATGCTCAATGCTGAAGTCGTAGCTCTGCAGGCGCTCAATCCACCTTGCTAGTTGCCCTTCAGGATTTTTAAACTGCAATAGCCATCTCAGTTCAGAATGATCGGTCCTTAATGTAAAATGTTGACCATACAGGTACTTATGGTAGTGTGTAATGCATTCCAATACCACCAGAAGCTCACGTCGTGTCACACAGTAGTTCCTCTCTGGTTTTGAGAGTACACGGCTATAGTACTCTATGACCTTCTCAGTGCCATTAACTACTTGGGATAGCACACCCCCTATGCCATAACCGCTCGCATCAGTATCCAGCACAAATTTTTGTTCAGGTGAGATACGCTAGCACTGGTGACGTACATAATAATTCTTTGAGTTTCTGGAATGCATTTTCCTGTAGCTCGCCCCAATGGTATGGTCTCTATTTCTTTCTCAGCTCATGCAGGCTTGCAGCTACACTGACGAAATTCGGCACAAAACATCTGTAGTATGTACAAAGACCCAAAAAGCTGCGCAATTCGTGAAGATTTTTAGGTTGATGCCAGTCTCTTACTGCTTTTATTTTATCTTCATCTGTTGAGATTCCGTCTGCTGTAACACGATACCCCAAATACTTTACTTCTTTCTGGAACAATGCACATTTCTTCAAGCTGAGTTTCAATCCAGCTGATGATATCCGTTGAAGAACTTCTGTCATGTTTTTGAGGTGTTCATCAAAAGTTTTCCCCATCACGATTAGTATTCCCCATCTAGATATACCAAGCATGTCTTCCAGTGAAGTCCTATCAGTACCTTCTCCATTAGGCGTTCAAATATGGCCGGAGCATTGCAGAGACGAAATGGCATGACTTTGAACTGCCATAATCCGTTACCGAAACTGAAGGCAGTTTTCTCCTTGTCTTTCTCTGCAATATCCACTTGCCAATATCCGCTTTGCAAGTCCAGCGTAGAGAACCATTTGGTACCAGCTGGTGTGTCCAAAGTGTCATCGATTCTGGGGAGCGGATAACTGTCCTTCTTGGTTATGTCATTGAGCTTCCTGTAGTCTACGCAGAATCTAGTACTGCCATCTTTCTATTTAACTAAGACTACAGGCGAACTCCAAGGACTAGAAGATGGCTCAATTAGCCATCACGCTCCATTTCACTTACAAGCTCTTTTACTTTATCTCGCTTTGCTAGGGGTACGCTTCTAGGTGGCTGTTTAATCGGCCTAGCTTCGCCTATGTTAATTTCATGTTTAACCAATACAGTTCTACCCTGGCTTTTGTTTCCCATGGCGAAGATACTGGCATGCCTTTTTAGTAACTGTTTGGCTTTATTTCTATCTGTCACTGATAGACCTGTTACCCATTTCCCTACGTATTCCTCAAATTGTTCACGCTCTTTTGTGGACAAATCAGTAGGCTCTGTCTTCTTCTCGAAGTTTATTATTGCCTCTGCTGGAGTACACTGGCCAACATCAGAATTTTCTTTGATGACTTTTTCATGGTCTGACAAGTTAAGCACTCTTATAGGGACTATTCCTCCTTTACTAGAGTTTTCGCTGTAATAAGCTCTTTCCTTAGATCTGCTGGTTGTACAAACCACAACCGATTGTCCTCACAATCTCCCTTCATCCGCGCCCATATGATTGTTTCAGACTGCGGCGGTAACGTCTGACTCTCAATAGCAAATACTCTTGTTACTTGCGGTTCGCTGTTATATCCAACATCAAGGGGTATTTCCACATTACGCCAAATCATCAGCTGTTGTCCGATATGTAGATAATGCCATGGTTAATCATAAAATCGGCTCCAATAATAACCTCATCGACAATATCGGCAACAATAAACATATGTCTCATGTTGATGTTGGCTATAGTCACCTTCACTTCAATCTTACCATAGACAGTGGCAGGCTCTCCAGTAGCTGTGCGTTGTACGTAGCCGTATATTGCTTAACCGCTCGCATTTTCCCTTTACTATATCGGGCCTTAGTATTGACTGCGATGCCCCTGTGGCTATGATAAGTACGTGCTTTTCCCCGTTGATGTGTCCGGACGCAGTGAGGTTGCTATTTTTTTGCTGCATCACTGATATGGAGATTGTGGGGCTCTCGTTTGTGAGAGCTAGCTCTTGCCCCTTAGTGCTAGCTCGTTTTAGTTTAACGGGGACTCTTGTGATGTTGTTTGGTTCACCTGATAGCTGTTTCTTGGTGGCGAAACAGATCTACCTCTCTTCCTTGGTGCTTCGCAGCTGCGCTGAAAATTACCGATCTTTCCGCAGTTAAAGCACTTAGGCTTTTCTTTGGTAGCATTTTCTGCTAGCAGTTGTCGCGTTGTCTCCTTAATGCTAGCAACTAGGTTGTTATCCTCCTCAGACAAAACCTCCACATTCCGCACTTTACATATCTGTGGCTTAAAAACCATCCTTGCAGACTCTTGAGCCAGCGTAAATGAAACAATTTCAGCGAAAGTGGATTTCTGCGTAGCGAACACCGCCAGTTTAGCATCAGAGTCGCGAATGCCGTTAACGAAAGCCTCAGTTTTAAAGTGGTCCAAGAACGGGTGACTCTCGCCTGGGTATGTGAGCTGCACTAAACGCTCGATTTCCATTGCGAAATCTTGTAGAGATTCGTTAGGCTTTTGAACTCTACATCACAATTCCATTCTGTATAAATCGCGCTTGTGCTCACCACCATACTTGCGCTGCAATGCTGCCATTATTTCATTATAGTTGTTTCTGCTGCTTACTGGCACAGTCTCAAGTACCTCTGCGGCTGTACTCTTTAAGGACAAGATCAACTCTATGGCCTTTTCTTCAGCATCCCATCCATTTCTGCTAGCAACCGTCTCGAACTGGAATTTGAAGATGCCTAATGCTACGCTGCCGTCGAAGCATGGCGCTTTTATCCGCGCAGAAACTTCCGCAACTGCTTGTACTGGCCCGCCACTACACTACACTTTGTCCTCTAGAGCATGCAATTTCTCTTCGGACTATCCGGCAGCTCTGAGAATTTATTCTCAATAGAATCCGCTCTCCTGTTAATGGCTTCAGAAACCTCTACCAGGGTCTCGTTCGTGGCTTTATTTGACTCCTGTATTTCGGCTACAAGCTTTTCCTGCATCTGCTAAGAGCTCTGTTTTATTTCAGTTATTTCGGCTACAAGCTTGTCACTGCTGATCCTTGATGCCTCCTGCATCTGCTGAGAGTTTTGTTTTATTTCGATCATCATAGCAGCGAACATTGAATTTATGTCCATGCTGCTGGTCGTGGCAGGAGGGCATACCTGCACATCATCTTTGTCCTCAGACTCGTATGTCCCGATGTCCATTCCGCGATTCTTAAACTCATATATCAGCCTCTTCTGCAGTTCAGCCTTATTACCTGCAGTTGGCAATTCCAGCTTGCTGAGCTCCTTTTTCAGCTGTTCAACTTTTAGCTTATCAAATTTCATGATTATTTATTTTAATTTTTTTTTAATGTTCTTTTTTTCTTTAAATTGCAATGTCCTTTTAATTATTTTTGCAATCCCACTTCTGACACTAATTGTAACGTTTTTAGACCTTTTCGTAAAAACTGTTTTATTACTTATCCTTCAAGGATTCGTTTTATTGCATCAAATTAAAACACGGACAAATTAATTTTAGAAAAATAATGCGGCAACACTTTATTTATTATTTTATTAGCACGAGTATTTGTACTACTCAACACTTAGCGATGCTAACACGTCTATATTTTAAATCACACTAACTCGCTGAGCTCTGGCAGCGCCGTTATATAGCAAAAATTACGTCGTCTGATAACTTTGCGAAACTTCTGGGCTTGCTTGTTGTTGGTTGTACTTTGCTTAACATGCAGCTATATACGTGTGTTTGTATACATGACAATGCTTATGGTGATTTTGTGTGGTTGTGTGTATGAGTGTTTTGTGTGTCTATGGTAACTATGAGTGGTTGTATGGATGAGTGTTCTGTGTGTTGTGTGGTTTTGTTTCTTCTTCTCCTATGTATATATGGCTGTGTATACTTGTGAACCTGTTTAGCTTTATTAGCAACGAATACTTGCATACAAGGTCATTAAGAATAACATCTCTTAGCATTTGTGTTGCTAGGTTTTTCGTTGTTGTTGTCTACACTTTTTATTGGCACAGCCTCGAATGATCTTGTGTATTCTGGAGTATTCCATTTCCGTTAATTTGAATATTATATATATTGTGTTGACCAGGGTTGTAACATTTCGACAACTAGAGATTAATTGGCAGTGCTGCCAAGTACATATAGCCACATTGTCGTTTTATTTAAATCTATTTCTAATCTTTTTAACAACAAATAAGTCAATAGTTAAAATAAGATATACTTGGCGTTTTCCAACTTTTCAAAATCTTGTTGCACCTATAACTTTCTTTTGGAATACATTTGATATATGAAAACCATTGCAATCGACGCGTAATTTAATAGACATTTCGATGGTTTGAGCCGCAGCTACCTTCAAGGGGGTTTTTTCTGAAAATAAGTGATTTCCGGCATATTGTATTGGATGTTTTTGTATTGCAGTGTGTAAAGAAGAAATTGTTTTTTTAATTAAACGGATATAGCCATTACAACATCAGGTGTGTGGTGCAGCTTCTGTACAACACAATATGAAACCTCAAATGGATTTGTATGCTGCGGGAATAGAATTTCCCGAATCTGCTACATTGAGCCAATTGCGGCCATTATACGAAAAATTGGCAGCAAAGAAAATGAACGAGAAGCATCCCGATTTATCCGCTGTGGCTACAACTAGCGCCAACGTGCCTGCTGCCAAAGAAATGGTCTGCGGTGCTGATGCTAATAGACCATACGCTAACAAAACTGAGGTGAGTGAAATCTGTGCAATTGATGCCAGTGAACCCGAGGCCATTATTGCCAATGAAACTGATGCCACTGCTGCAAGTGAAGTGTATCAATAATTGTTTGCCCGTGCTGACGTCACAAATGTGTTTGCTGTCAACGATAGTGCCTCAAAACATTCTGCGGAAAAAGAATATTCTGCTGCTGCTGGCCCTTCATCAAATAATTACGCTGCCGATTGCGATGCCGAAAATGAGCTGAAAAGGCTAAGGATACGCCTGGAAGTTTTAAAGCTACAGCAAGAAATATGCGAGCTAGAGTCACGTGAACACCCCCTTGTGTATTCATGGCGAATTGATTTGAACGAGCTCGATGCTGCTATACCGCCTTTCAGTGGGGACGACCATCTAGACATTGTCAAATGGTTTGCCCAGTTCGAAGACTACTCGAACGTTTGCGGTTACTTACCAAAAGAAAAGTGCCTCGGCATTCGCCGCCGACTAGAGGAATAAGGGCCTTGTAGTATACGAGGAACTAAAGGCAAGTTTAATTAAAATGTTCAAAAGAACTGTGTCGTGACAGGAAGTGTACCGGCAGCTGCGTTCACGTATGTTACAGCCAAATGAAACCTGTCTGAGTTACGTAGTAGAGATGCAGTCTATAGCAGCAAAGCCGGATATCGAAGAACAAGAACTAGTCGACATAATCATCGACGGTATCGCAGACAACAGCCACGCCATTACATTCCTCTACGATGCTAGCTCTATGGACGAACTAGTAAAACGCTGGACAGGTATGAGCAGCGGCGACGGCCATGCACAGGGCCTTCGAAAATAATAAGCCCAGCGGGCACCAACAAAAACAAGATGGCCACCGCAAGTGGAAAAACCGATGCCAAATCACCGGATGCCAGTGTGAGATGCTATAATTGTAGCCAGTTTGGGCACTACCAGAATCGCTGCCAAAAACCGAAAAACCCTCCCAACTCGTGTTTTGTGTGCGCCGAGGTCGGCCACTTCCACCAGAATTGTCCCAAAAGGAAGATGATTACTGTAGCCATAATCGGAGAAAACGAACCTTTAGATGTATTCCAAGTGGTAAGCGTTGCCTTCGTTAAACGAAATAAACGCACTGGGCTAATATATTGCTTTCCTTTACTCGATTTGGGTAGTCCCATTAGTTATATAAGGAGGCATTGGAACAGTGTTGCCGTATCGTGGAATCGGGAACAAAAGCCTTAATGCCATGGGCTGTGTTCTGGTAGAAATTTCTTTTAAAAATAAATGTATAATTCATAAGTTTTTAGTGTTGCCAGATGAAGAGGCAATGATACCGATGTTAATGGGACGAGATATTTTATCGAAATTTAATATTTACTTATGTAAGGCAAAAATAAAATATAATAGAAATGAACTATTGAAAATGAATTTGAAAGAAAACAAAACAGATTTTGAAATAATCAGTGCGCTTATGTCGTTTAATTTATACAGAGATCAGACTGATAGGGTTAGAAAACAAACGATTGAAAATATTGAACTAGTGAAAGTTTTGCCATTTAATGTAATTGATTCTTTTGATACTGTGAGACTTGGGGTAAAAAAATCTGCAGCAGGGAAATTTGGCGGGAATAACCCAAACGCTTTTGTTGTTGGGGGGGTCGACGACGTATGTACAAGCGGTTTGGATATTGTTGAAGAGAATATTGAATGTGAAGAAATGATTCAAGAGGTATGCGCGATTGAGACAAAGTCTGACGTTAATATAGATAGTGATATGACTGTAGGGAATGCTGATTTGTTGAGGTCGGTTATATATGGGAATTATTTTGCAGAGGCAGTAACTGTTTCTAAACCCGTGGAGTATTGCATGAAAATCAGGCTGACGAATGACGTGCCACTATATAGCGGGCCGCGGAGACTCTGTTATCGGGAGCGAGCAGAGGTTAAGTTGAAGCTTGAAGAACTTATGAATAAGGGGATAACCCGACCGAGTGAGACACCCTACGCGTCTCCGATTGTATTGGTCAAGAGGAAAAATGGGGATTTAAGAATGTGCATTGATTATCGGTCGTTGAATAAACTTACGCTCAAAGATAACTATCCTCTTCCACTTATTGGGGATTGTCTTGATTACTTGGGTGCTAAAAGATATTTTTCAACTCTGGATCTAGAAAATAGTTTTCACCAGGTACCTATGCACAAGGATTCGATTCAATACACTGCTTTCGTGACTCCCCTCGGTCAATTTGAATACTGCTACATGCCATTTGGTCTCAAGAATGCTGGCGCGGTTTTTCAGAGATTTATCAATACGATGTTAAGGGACCTCATCGATAAGGGGAAAATTGTGGTATATTTAGACGATATAAGCATTGCTACCAAATTATTTGATAAACATCTGGAGATTCTAGGAGAAGTTTTTTTTTTAAATAAATGTAAATTTGCTTACCGCGAACTGAATTTCTTAGGATACAAGGTGAACGAAAGGGAATTTGCCCGAGCGACGAACATATTAAAACAATACAGCATTACCCAATACCATCAAATAATGAAGAACTGGAACGCTGCTTAGGCTTATTTTCGTTTTTCCGCAGGTTCGTTTCAGAATTTTCAAGAATAGCAAAACCTTTGACGGGACTAAGAAATAGGTCTTTTGATTGGTCAGATGAATGTACAGAGGCCTTTTTGACGCTAAGGGAGAAATTGGTCAATACACCAGTGCTGGCAGTGTATGACCCTTTCCGTGAAACGGAACTCCACACCGACGCTATTGCAAAAGGTTTCGGTTCGGTTCTACTTCAGAAACAGGATGATGGGAAATTTCACCCAGTGTCATATTATTCCAAATGTACTTCAGGGGAAGAATCAAGATACCACAGTTTCGAACTAAAAACTCTGGCTATTATATATTCCATTAGAAGGTTTCGAGTATACCTAGAAGGAACTAAATTCACAATAGTAACGGATTGTAACACACTTGCTTTGACCTTAAATAAGAAGTCGATCAACGATAGGATAGCCAGGTGAGCACTGGAGTTGGGAAACTTCGATTACGATATACGACACCGTAGAAGTGAATTGATGGCACACGTGCGCCACCTCAGCCGTACGCCACCGCCGGTGGTAGCATTTGTGGATAGCTTTGATGTCGAAACAAATAAACAGATTGCTGAAAATAGGCACAAGAACATTCAATGTATTAGGCTTAAATTAGAAGAAGGAGATGTAGAAGGATATGAAATGAACAATTGGCTGGTTTTCCACCGTGGAGCAAAGGGAAAAAAGCAATTATACGTGCCAGAGGAAATGGTAACTAATATAATGCGCCTAACTCATGAAAAATATGGACACGCGGGAATTGAGAAATGTATGAATCAAATAAAAGAGAATTATTGGTTCCCGAATATGAGGAATAGACTAAACCATTTCATAAGGAATTGCCTGAAATGCATATATTACTCGGCTCCTCATACGAAGAACGAGAGAAATTTGTACAACATAGACAAGAAACCAGTACCTTTCGACACATTACATGTGGACCACTATGGACCTTTACCGGCAATAAGATCTAAGAGAAAACACATCCTGGTGACAGTGGACGCTTTCACAAAGTTTAATAAGTTGTATTCAGTGAATTCTCCAGGAACAAAGGAGGTTGTACATCTACATACACATATACATATATATATATATATATATATATATATATATATATATGTATGTATATATATATCCATATATATATATATATATATATATATACACATAAATGTGTACATGCACATATGTATACATATATATGCATACACATACATATACATACACATACAAATACATCTACATATATAACTACATACACATCCACACACATGTACATAGCCAATAATTGTAACAATTTGTATAAGTTAATATATAATAACAATAATACAATAAATTATCCCTAGCAAATAATAGTTAATATTAACAATTATATTATGTAAATCTGCAATTGTTACTAACTAAATGTGTATAATTTTGTGCTAATTTTTCTGTATCTTTTTTAAAATTTATTTTGTTTGATGAAGGTACGTTTATTATATCTAACATTTCTAACATTAATCGACGTTTATAGTTATTTTCTGTACTTAATATTGAAACCAAGAATACATTAAAGACTAGGATTGCAGGTCACAAATCAGATTAAAAAAAAATTAAAAAAAAAAAAATATATATATATATATATATATATATATATATAATAAACTAGTTTTTTGACATATTGTCATTGTTCTATTATAATATGAAATTTATTTGTTGGGTGGTTAAGCAATGTTCTCAACTTATTAAAATTATATTAATAAATTCTCAGATGGTTTTTGGAAGTCTTTTAATAAGTTGAGAAGTTTGAAACTTTGCAAAACTGTGGTTGAAGTCTACTGACGACTTGGTAAGAAGCGCCAATGAAATGCATATAGACACTGCTTAACCACCCAACAAATAAATTTCATATTATAATAGTACAATGACAATATGTCAAAAAATTAGTTTATTAACAATTCAATTGAGATTTTATTTTTCATTGTGCCTTATAAATACTTTCATTGTTATGCAAGGGATTTCTAATTGTATAAAGTTATAGAAACATATAATAGAGTCATATCGAATAAAAGTTGTTTGTTGGGTTTGGTTTGTATAAGTTTCATAGCCTGCTACACTTATTATAATGTGATTTTTTGAAATCGTTTGTGAATTTTTATAGTTAATTTATTTAAGATAATTCTCAGATGGTTCTTGGAAGTCTTTTAATAAGTTGAGAAGTTTGAAACTTTGCAAAACTGTGGTTGAAGTCTACTGACGATTTGATAAGAAGCACCAATGAAATGCATATAGACATTGCTTAACCATATATATATATATATATATATATATATATATTCATAAAAAACGGCTTTATTATGCCATTGTTCTAAATCATAATTTTTCAGATTTTGAAAATGTTTCAATATTATATTATATATTTATATATCATATATTTGGTATATATCTATATATATATATTTATATATATATATATATATATATATATATATATATATAAATTAATTTCTATTGAACAGCACTGTCTATAAACATTTTTTTTCTTACTCATTTTGCATAGCACTGTATATCACACATATACCCAAATACCTACTTGAATTCTTTTTAAGAATTAAATACGTTTTTATTTTCAGTATTATTTATTATAAAATGTATTTGTTTTCACTTATTTATTGTTTAGTTAAGTTTATTTACTGTTATAGTTGAGTTTGTTAATTGTATACTTGGCGATTTTAAACTTTTCAAAATCTTGTTGCACCTATAACTTTCTTTTGGAAAAGCTTTGATACATGACAGCCATTGCAATCGACGCGTAATTCAGTAAGCTTTTGATTGCAGGTAACATCGTTTGGTGATGGCTCTTAGTTTTTAATATACAGGTCAATAGTTAAAATAAGATAAACTTTTAGTTTTTCAAATTTTCAAAATTTTGTTGCACTTATAACTTTCTTTTGGAATACCTTTGATATATGACAACCATTGCAATCGACGCATAATGTAGTAAGTTTTTAATTGCAGGTAGCGGTATTTGGCCCAGGATCTTAGTTTTTAATATATAAATTGATAGTTAAAAGAAAAATTTTTTTCGCATATTGCAATTTTTCAATATCTTGTTGGACCTATAACTTTCTTTTGGAATAGATTTGATATATGATTTGGTGCGGGCTCTTAGTTTTTAATATATAAGCCAATAGTTAAAACCACCCCCAAAATACATAGCGAGCACGTGGCTCAGAAAGAACGTGCATAAAAATCTTGTTAATTTTTTTAAAACGGTACTTATCAGCTGAGCAGTCTGCAATGTTTGTAAACAGTCAACCATTTTGGATTCGAAGGGGAAATATCTTGTTAAATCCAAAAATATGGCACCTTGTTTTCTTCACTAGCGTATTTGTGTGTCTATATTATACTTACACTCTTTTGTAAAGCAATGCACTTTTGCAAAAACTAAATTATGATATATACATAAAATGTAAATACATATATAAATATTTTCAACTTATACATACATAAATATATTATCAGAAGTAGATTATTACCAATTTACAAAGTAACTTAAAAAATAAATTGGAAAAGTACTACAATGTACAACAATGTGTGCAAGTGGTTGGCAACGTATCATTAATTGTAGGAAAATACACATAAACACTATAATATATATATATATATATATATATATATATATATATATATGCAATAAACAAACACTAAACATTAAATCTTTATATTAATTTTTGACATTATTTATTAAATTTTTTATAAAACTGATTTCGGCGTGCATTGCGGCTTCTCTTGTGTGCAACATATCATTAATTGTAGGAAAACACACAAAAACACTATAATATTTATACCATAAGCAAACGCTAAATATTAAATCTTTACATTAATTTTTGACATTATTTATTAAATTTTTTATAAAACTGATTTCGGCGTGCGTTACGTCTTCTCTTGTGTCCATATATCACAGTCTATGAGTGTGTGTATCTAAAAATATTTATCAATAACAACGGATAAACAGTTGGCCAATTAAGGAAAATGCGATCAGTTTCGCTCTATGCGTACAAAAATAAAATCTAACGAAAAGTTAGCAAAGCAAATTATGGTGGTACACAATTGATTGTATGTATTCGCAAATTTGCTTGCGCTAGCGTACGCATATTATAGTTGGGCCTTTAGCCAGACGCTGAAATCGCAAGCGCAAATGCAAGCGCAGCGCAGCGCAAGTGCTAACGCAACTCCGCTTATAGAATGCTTAAAAACGCACCATATGTTTTTACTGAAAAAAGTTGTGTATGTATACATATATGTATATGTACATACAACAAATTGTAGTGCTTAAAGTTATTTGAGTGATAATATTAAAAAAGAAGATATGCATATTGTAAAATAGATATGGAAAATATATGTTTATTTATTTAAACTTTTTACGTTTGTGCATAATGTCACAAAAATACTGTTTAGCTTGTGGCGTTTATCATTTAAAAACAAAAAATCAAAACATTTGCTTGAAACAGTGATGGCACTTTCCTTTTTGAGCTTGTACAGAAAACGAACGAAATTGTATAAATAGTACAGTACTTTATTTTAAACTTGTGATCGATGTAACATCTTCATTATATGTATATCCATATTATAATTTTACGAATACATAAATTTTATAAGGGTGCTTCTGGCTGAAGTAGTGAACACAAGACTACGATGCCTTAGATCCCGAGATTGACTTCGCGCTCAGTCATGAATATGGTTTCGAATTTTTCTGACATGCATTAGTGCAAGATTGTTTTTATTGTTATCGGGTTGTCTCAATAGCATCGCACTGGTCGCTGAACATTATCCACAAATTTGCCTGCATGTACATACATAAATTACATATGTAGTAATTTGGTGCCAAATTAATTTATGCCCATGCGTTTATGCCATCACTCTTGCGTATTTCTGCGTAAATTTCTATTTTCTGTAGGTTGGCTGCGCTGCGTTGGGTTTTTCAGAGTTCAATTAAGCATTTTCGCAATTTTCCATGTAACAGATTGGATCAGTTAACGCGTTTGTGCAGCGTTTGCGATTCCAGCGTCACGCAAATTGGGCCTTGATTGTGTGTTTTCGCAAATGCGCCTGCGCTAGCGTACGCATATTATAGTTGGGCCTTAAATTTGTTTATATATGTCTACTAGGCTTTTGCACTAAGTACATTCGAATTCAAAAACATTTGCTTTTTTAAAAATTCTCAGATTAATGCCAAGTACAAAAGGGGATCAAAGCAAAAAAATTCAAAACAAAGAAAAAGCAAATAAAAAAACTATTCTCGTATGTGATTTTTATTTTAATGAACATTTAATTTTTGCTATATTAATATTTATATATATAGGATAATTGTTCTTAGTTAAAATCTCAGAAGGACATGATGATAAATATTCCTAGGCACAAAGGAAAGTCAACGTCAGTTTTATTCAACTTACACAGCAGAGCAGAACAGCTGTTTTCGAAAGTCGCTACACTTTCATCTTCAGTGCTCATGTGTATTGTGTTTGTCACCACTTTTTAGGTGGCTCAGTTGAATGTGATAACAGTTCCTATTTACACAAATATTATTATGAAAAACAATCCGAGAACTGTATTAACCTGATGTTAACATGTTTTTGTTTTAATACCCGTGTTACCTTTTGATTAATTTCTTCATGTCCCATTTTTCTGAATTTTTTTGTTCCATTATACATTAAGTCAAACGTTTTTGGTTTGAATTTTATACTTAAGTATATGTGAACGTTTTTTTTTCCAATTTTCATTGGTAGCTCAAGCCAAAGCTCAAATTGTATGTGATTTTTATTTTAATGAACATTTAATTTTTGTTATATTAATATTTATATATAGGCTAATTGTTCTTATTTAAAATCTCAGAAGGACATGATGATAAATATTCCTAGGCACAAAGGAAAGTCGTCATCAGTTTTATTCAACTTACACATCAGAGTAGAACAGCTGTTTTCGAAAGTCGCTACACTTTCATCTTCAGTGCTCATGTGTATTGTGTTTGTCACCTATTTACACAAAAATAACAGTTTCTATTTACACAAATTTTATTATGAAAAACAAGCCGAGAACTGTATCAGACTGATGTTAACACGTTTTTGTTTTAATACCCGTGTTACCGTTTGAATATTTTCTTCATGTCCCATTTTTCTGAATTTTTTGTTCCATTATACATTAAGTGGAACGTTTTTGGTTTGAATTTTATACTTAAGTATATGTGAACGTCTTTTTCCAATTTTCATTGGTAGCTCAAGCCAAAGCTCAAATTGTATGTGATTTTCATTTTAATGAACATTTAATTTTTGCTATATCAATATTTATATATAGACTAATTGTTCTTAGTTAAAATCTCAGAAGGACATGATGATAAATATTCCTAGGCACAAAGGAAAGTCAACATCAGTTTTATTCAACTTACACAGCAGAGCAGAACAGCTGTTTTCGAAAGTCGCTACACTTTCATCTTCAGTGTTTATGTGCATTTTGCTTGTCACCACTTTTTAGGTGGCTCAGTTGATATTTGATACAGTTCTCGGATTGTTTTTCATAATAAAATTTGTGTACATAGGAACTGTTATCACATTCAACTGAGCCACCTAAAAAGTGGTGACAAACACAATACACTTGAGCACTGAAGATGAAAGTGTAACGACTTTCGATAACAGCTGTTCTGCTCTGCTGTGTAAGTTGAATAAAACTGATGTTGACTTTCTGTTATTTAACTATTATTTATTTATGATTTGGCTATCCCGTACAACAAGATTAGGATCTTATAATTATAGTAGGGGAATAAAAGAGTTGAGTTAATTACATTTTTAAAATACAATATTAAGAGTTCTAAAGTATTTATGGATATAAATTGATTTTGATCTATAAATTATAGATTATACATACTATATATTATAATATTATAAAACCACATGAATAGTATCACGATACAAGAGATATTTAATCAGAAAAATGTTCTATTAAAAGTTTTTTGAATTGAACTGCGTTGTTGTTTGTTTGTATGTGGAATGGAAGTAGGTTCCAAAGACGGATAGAATATATGAAGAATTGATGTTCAGATACGAGACTGCGGTGTCTAAATGGGATAATTTTCTTACCCCTGTTGGATCGTGCGAAAATCAAACGATCATAGAGATAGGACGGTTCCTTTAAATAAATAATTTTATGTAATAACATAAGCACCTTTACATCCATCAAGCTGTTGGAGGAAATCCCATATAACCGTTTTGATTAAGGTGATAAGTGGTCGTAACTCCGAAGACCATATACATACCGAATAATGTTGTTGAACGATTTATTTAATTTATTTTTACTGTTAGAGTCACAACTGGCAAACAATTCACAACCATATAATAGTCGTGGTATTAAGTACGTCTTTGCTATTAAGATTCGAATGTTAAGGGGAGTAAAGTACTGCGTAGGCCATAACTCACGGAGTTTGATAAATATATTACCCGCTGCAGAATTAATCTGATTAAACCAACCTAAGTTGTGATTTATTAGAACACCAAGATTTTTGGTGGAAGAGACTATGTTGATCTTTTGATTGTTCAGTAGTATCTCAAAGTTAATATCAAACTTCAAAGCCTTTTTGTGCAGGATGACGCAGTTAGACTTCTTAGGGTTAATCTGTAGCTTATTGAAGGTGGCCCAACGGTGGACACAATTCAAATCGTAATTGAGTTTAGTAACATTTTCCTTCAATAATTCCAAAGAGCTACTTCTGTAGAGCTGCACATCATTAGCGTAGAGATGAATTTTAGAGTAGGTTAAGTAATTCGGCAGATCATTGATATATATTGAGAACAAAAGAGGGCCCAGAATAGATCCTTGTGGAACACCCTTGGGCATCGCTAAAGGCGTAGAGTATATCCCATTGAGGACAACTGATTGAGTACGATTACTCAAATAGGATTCAAGCAGGTTGGAAGATGTTCTAGAAAAACCAAACATTTTCCTAAGCTTGTAACAAAGAATAGTGTGATCGACAGTGTCGAATGCTTTCGAGTGATCCAACAACACTAGAACATTAACATTGCCATTGTCAAGGTCCAAGCGAATGTCCTCAAGTACATTAGCTAAAGCTGTAATGCAGCTGTGCTGCACACGAAAACCAGATTGATAAACACTAAGCAGATTATATTGTTTTAGAAACCCATTTATTTGACAATATATAAGCTTCTCCATTATTTTCGAAAGAAAAGGCAATATAGCAATAGGTCTGTATTCAGAGCCGGATTTCGGTACTGGGACAATTATAGCTTGTTTCCAATTAGAAGGAAAAATTGATGTGGTGAAGATGGTGTTAAAGATATGGGTTATGAACGGAAGTAATTTAGGTAAGATAATTCTAATAAACCGAGGGTCCAGGCTATCATAGCCTATAGAATTCGACTTAACAGAAGATACAGCAAGGAGAACTTCGGACTCGTTAATGCAGCGGAAGTTAAAAACTCTAGCATTATTGATGTTTTCTAAGCTATTTAAGTAACTCTCGTCGTATGAGTCGTCATAGGATTGTGAAACTTTAGTAAAGTTCAAGTTAAGCTCATTTGCAGTTGCACTACTTTCAACACATGTATTATCCTTACCAATCCCAATGTCTCGTATAGTTTGCCACGTTTTTTTACTATCCGGAGCATATTGGAACCGTTCAGCATAATACCGGGATTTAGATTTCCTGATTTCTCAGTAAACATTTGAACGCAGTGTACGATACTCTTCCTTTAAAACATGAATCTTAAAACGCTTCCAACGCGAGTACGCAACATCTCTTTGCGCAATTGACAATTTTAACGCTGGAGAAAACCACGGTCTAGTATTAACACGAACAGTTTTAGTAATATTGGGTATAGCTGAATCATAGAGGTATGTAATATTGTTTTCAAGGAATGTAAGCTGATCTTCAGGAGATATCATGCAATAAATAGAGTCCGAGCAAATGTTATTGAAACCTTCATTCAGAGCTTGAAGGTCACAGCGTTTTAAAGTCTCGATAGCTAAAAGACTGTGTCTCCTGACTTAAGCGGAAATCATATGTAGTAAAGATCAAATCGTGTTTCGAAAAACAGGGCGCGGATAGTTGATCGTAGAGTAGAACTTTTGAAACATCATTGACAAAAAACAGATCAAGCAAGGTATTGGAAGTGGATGTAAAATGAGTAGGCATAAGACGATTGATAGGTTTAAGCCCCAAGGACAACATGTTGTCAGTTAATGCTGATTCTAATAATATATTAGAATTGAAGTCGCCTGATATTATTAAATCAGTGTATAGTAGCGAAAGCTCTTCAAGATCGCTCATAAAATGATCAATTGGTATGTAACGGTGAGGTCTATAGACACAGCCAAGCAGGAGATTTTTAGTGTTCGATACTATTTCAACGAATAAGTATTCGACTTGTAAAGAATTAACTTGCTCATCATCAGACCTATTTCTGCATAAAAATCTGCATTTTATGTTATCTTTTACAAAAATTGCAACCCCACCAGCATGAGTTTTACGATCAGCTCTGAAAGTTTTGTAACCCCTCAAGGCTATCAGTTTGTTGGGAGTTATTTCTTTCAACCACGTCTCCGATACGCAAATTACATCAACAGAAGAATTCTCGAAGATTAGCCTGAATTCATCTATCTTATTGTTAAGACTTTGCGCATTTATATGGCATATATTAATTCCAAATCTTTGCTTGGCCAGTACTCTGAGCATATTCATCGTACCGTCAGTGGAACTGAGACTTACACTATCCTGCATATATATAAAAGTGGAAGTTAACTTTTAAAACCTGACAAACAACAACACTTTGTGTTAAAACGTATTTCATAATGAACAATTTATTTGTTAAAGTAAATGTGGCTGAAAAGTTGGAAACAAAAAATTCAAAACACATTAATAAATAATATAGAAAATTGGAAATAAAATAAGAAAGGTAATGAATATATAAGAAATAGGAATAAAAACTAATAATAAAATAATAATTATAATCATGTAGCAGCATCAGAGGGAGGCATGTAGTTAGAGGCAGGAAAAAACTGGTCTAGGTGCTCAATATCATCAACACGAATTGGCTGATCAGCACTAGCAACCTTAATGAAAACTACACCACGCTTGGAAAATACAGACTGTAGGATGTTATTTTTTTTAGGCGCATGGCAGAGACAAAGATTTTGTAGTTGTAAGTCGTAAGTTGCTCATTAATATCAAATGCCTTATTAGATTTCCTTTGTGCCTAGGAAAATTTATCATCATGTCCAGGGCAACCAAAAATATGCTTTAAAAAAGGGTTTTAAGCGCATAAAAAATGCTGTAAAAAACAGAAAAAATGCTCTTAAAATGTATGTTTTTTTTTAATGTTTTTCTTAAAAATATAGGATTTTATTTAAAAAATAATGAAAAAATAAAATAAAAATAAAATAAAAAATAAACATATTAGGGAATTCATTAAATAACTTGTTACTTTAGGAACATATTACATGTCTAAGACAACATATACTAAATACATATGTACATACTAATTTATGTAATATAAAATACGAATTAAAAACTACTTTATAAGCAAATATGTGCAAGTATAAGTCAGTGAAATATATTAGCTTAATTCATATTGGAATTGCAATAAATTACGACGTGTTCACTTAAATTCTCAAAAAGAAAGTTCTGTCTGTTACTTCTAAAAATACTTTTATAAAAAGAAAAACTTCTTTCTACATCCGCTGAATTCATTGGAGCATATTTAAACGACAAAACTTCGCCCACATCATATTCTGAAGTTGGGCTTGCTTTAGAACCATTCAGCTGACTACAAATATTTTTTATTGTTTCAAGGCCTTTGTTTTTAGCCATAACTCGTTTTAACTTATTTTGAACAATATGCTTAGAATCAGAGTCAGGCACATTGTCGATCTTTTTAACGGTGTCGTTCAGTATTTTTATTTGCTCAGTTAGGGAAATACCAGCAGTTTGAAATTTTTTGATATTGTTGGCAATAAATCCATAATTCGATGCAATAAAAACTAAATCTGTTTTTGTTTTAGATTTACGTAAAACTTCTTTGGCAATTTTAATCGATTGAGCATCATCTGTTAAACTATCTAAAACTTTCAAAACTTTTTCGTTATTGGTAGCATAATAATTTACAGCCTCAATCCATGTACCCCAACGGGTTGTTATTGGTTCAGGTGGGAGAGAAAGTTTCGGATACATTTCTTTAAATACTTCTACTCTGCATGGTGCTTTTAGAAAAATATTTTTAACATTACAAATTATTTTGTCCACATTTTCATAATGATCCCTCATCGTTTCACAAACTCTATGAAGACCATGGGCTAAACATGTTATATGTGCCATTTTTGTGTAAAACGTTTTAAAGGCTTTGGCGGCTTTCACCATGTATGGAGCAGCGTCTGTTACAAAAAGTAAAACCAATTCTTTGTTAAAGTTAACATCTAAGATTTTAATAGAATCATCAAAAAGTTTTGCGATTGTCGAATGATTAGTTTTAATTAGGATTATGGTGTTTAATATGCTCTTAAAGTTGCTTTTAAAAGCAAAATATGCTCTTAAAGTTGCTTTTAAAAGTAAAATATGCTCTTAAAAACAAAATATGCCAACATATGCCCTTAAGGGCAAAATATGCCAAAATATGCTCTAAGAAATTGATGCCAAAATTCCTAAAAATATCTGAAACGGATAAATAACTACCTCATATGTTCGCAAGACATGTAGAAAAAAATATGATATATCATAAATTTGGTTGCCCTGATCATGTCCTTCTGAGATTTTAACTAAGAACAATTAGCCTATATATAAATATTAATATAGCAAAAATTAAATGATCATTAAAATAAAAATCACATACAATTTGAGCTTTGGCTTGAGCTACCAATGAAAATTGGAAAAAAAACGTTCACATATACTTAAGTATAAAATTCAAACCAAAGGAGTTAGACATAATGTATAATGGAACAAAAAATTCAGAAAAATGGGACATGAAGAAAATATTCAAACGGTAACACGGGTATTAAAACAGTGTGAGCTGCTCTGTGCGGACGTATGCATAGCCCGGGTCGGTCCCGTATTGCGTAACAGCAAGCGTACTACCGGCGGTTATCCACAGTGCAGCCGTTGTCGTTCCATCCTCGTACCAGGATCCCCGAGATATCCTCCCGTATTGCTCACCGATTATGACCGCATCTACCTCCCTCTCCGCGACTATCTGTTCTAGCAAGGAGTTTGCTGCCCGGCTTCTATGCATATTTGCTTGTAGCGCTTTCATTTTCTTCTTGGCAGTGGGCATCTCGTCGAACCAGGCAGATGGTCAGTCTGGTTACGTTTCGCGTCCACGCACAGAACGCATTTGGGAGCTGCGTTGCAGTTCTTGATTTTGTGGCCCGATTCCCCGCATCTAATGCAAGTGTTTCTCCTGTATGGGCCAGAACAGTTTCCCTGGGAGTGTCCCAATCCGAGACAGCGGTAACATCTTTTGATGTCCCCACATTCCCGCATTCTTGCACGAATCCATCCAATTTTAACATGGCCGGTTTCAATACGTTTAGCGGCACTTACCGCTGCTACAGTGAAAAACGCCCGTATCCGCTCCTGGGCATTTGGACGTGTCATTTTCACCAGTATCTCTTCCTCTTCTCTAGGCAGCAGTTTCCGGACTGCTGCATCTACTTCTTCCTTGAGCGTCAGGGAGTCAAGATCCCGAATCTCGATTGTAGCTCTAGGCTTTAGTTCGGCAATGGAGGCTGTGTCCCTTATGTTTGCTCTTAATTGTTGGACCAATTCAGGCTTGACCTGTTCCCCTCTTCCAAACTCTAAGAGGATAGCTCCATTCCGTGTTTTCCTCACGGTTTTTGCCTAACCGCATCGCCGTTCACTTTACTACGCAGGTCTTTCAGCACCCCTGCATAGCTGTATCCCACAGCCGGCTTAATCATCACCGCTTCCTGTCTTATGCGTTGCGGTTTCTGATTGTTCTTGCCGTTGTTCTCGTCTTCCTTCTTCTTGCGGGCCTTTTTCTTCTTCCCACTCTTCCTGGTGACAATCTGCCACACTTTCTCTTTTTTTAGAGGAAACTCTATTCTGTTCCCCTTAGGCCCTGTGGATCTAGACTTTTTCCTGCTTTCGGGATCTGATGGGCTGGTGGCCGGTAGTTTTTGGTTTGTCGACACGGGTGTTACAGCAGCCTCAAGGTGTTCGGGAACAGTACGATTGTGGTGGTTCGAGGAGGATCTTTCTTCTTCCGCCATCTTCCACGAGCGCCTGTGGTTCAGAGGTACGTCTAGCAACTCCGACATTTTAGCAACGCCATTTTTGACGCCGACGCTTATATTCTTCTGGCGGTTAAACGCCAGTTGTATACTGCCGATTATCTCCTTGCACTGGAGTATGTCATGCTGTTCCATCTTCCTCAACTTTTTTATCAGCTTCAGTCGAGGTGAGCATCCCATCGAACTTTTGGAGGAGCTTTCCATCTGGGCGTTCAATGGTGCATGAGCTTCACTTTCGTTTCCCACAACGAGCGGTGAGCTATTTCTGCTATTCGAAGCTTTCCCTGTTCGATAATCGGTGCTCTCCTGTCGGCAGTCATTTAATGGGGTATGAAATGACACTTCTTCGTTTGTAGCCTTCGATTGCACCTCACGATTTCCAGATATGCGCTGGCTAAACGTGGGTGGCGTCCTTTGTAGTAAGCTACTCTTTTTAAAAGCTCCTCTTGGAGCAGCATCTTGCTGATTTTGCTTCACAGCTTCTTCTCTCACTATTCCATCATGTTTTTTTGCGTTAGCTATCATTTTGAAAATCTATTCTATTGGGTCCCCACTCCCATCTTCTATCCTTACACGATTGTACAGTCGCCTGAAGAAATGATCCCCTGTGTGTCCCTTTGTAAGCAGTGGGGTCCACGCTAGGGTTGACACAGGACGTGGGCGACTACAGCATTAGGCCATCAGCCATTTTGGCCAAACGTCTCTCTGGCATACTAAGGTGATAGAAAACTACAGTCGTCAGCTCATAATCGACAATTCATACATAGCAAGCCAGTATCGTAGGCCGTATTCGATACATTTATCGTCATCATCAGCTGGCCAGGAGTGGTGGCCAGCTGTCCAGATTTGGTCCGCGGGAGGTGCTTTTGTCTCCCACCTTCCCTGCAAATCTAAAATAGATCCGCCGAGAGTTCCCCTATCCGCCAACTGGGGCGCGTCCGATGGGAGCCTTGAATTACTTAACACGGAATTATTATTATTATTATTATTATTATTATTATTATTATTATTATTATTATTATTATTATTATTATTATTATTATTATTATTATTATTGTATCTGATTTTTTAACCTTTTTTCGTTTATTAATCAATAGATTTGTTTAAGTTTTTAGGTTATTCAATATTAATATATATATATTTATTTCGATATTTCGCTAGCCTTCGGTTAGCTTTTATTTTATAATTTCCGTTTTTTTAATTTTATAATTTACTGAAGAAGCTAACCGAAGGCTAGCGAAATATCGAAATAAATATATATATTAATATTTAATAACCTAAAAACTTAAACAAATCTATTGATTATTATTATTATTAGTATTATTATTAATATTATTATTATTATTATTACTATTATTATTATTATAATTATTATTATTATTATTATTATTATTATTATTATTATTATTATTATTATTATTATTATTATTATTATTATTAATATTATTATTATTATCATTATTATTATTATTATTATTATTATTATTATTATTATTATTATTACTATTATTATTATTATTATTATTATTATTGTTATTATTATTATTATTATTATTATTATTATTATTATTATTATTATTATTATTATTATTATTACCTACTAATGGAGGCAGCAAATATCATTATCTTATACGGATGTGAAATATGGGCCGAAACATTAAGTACCAAAATCAGAGCGAACAAACTCCTGGCAGTGCAAAGGACAGCAGCATTACGGGTTACGTTAGCATATCGCACGGTATCCGCAGTTCTTGTTATAGCAGGAATGAAACCTATAGATCTACAGGCAGCTGAACGGATGAATATATACAATGCCAAAATAAACAACTCCCAACCAGAGAAAGAAATAGAAGCCATTAAGCAGCAAACTATAGCGAAATGGAAAATGCGATGGGAAAATGACACCCTCGGAAGGTGGACTTTCAAACTAATTCCCAACATTAAAAAATGGACAGAAAGGCAAAGCGGGGAAGTAAACTATTACGTAACACAGATGTTATCTGGGCACGGATATTTCCGGAAGTACCTGCACAAAATGGGCAAAGGTAGCATACCCTTCTACATTTACGAAGAAAAAAAAATAATAGACGACGCCGAACACAGTTTCTTCAAATGCTGCCGTAGCAATGAGAGCCGTAGACGATTAGAAAACCTAACGTTTAAACTAAAGGTCGAAAATATCGTCGATAAGATGTGTGAAAAGCCAAAAGTCAGAGTTCGTTTTTGGCGCACATGAATCCTGTAAGTTAGTTATTTTTTTCCATCGCTTCTCCTTATGTATTATTGCTATTTTGAAATAAGTATATTTTTAATTAGACCATGATGAAGAATCGTTACTATACTTTAAACAAACATGGAACATTGAATTACTAATGTTGAGTTTACTTTTAAGGATAAATAATACAATATATATTATATAAATTTAGAATTAAATTTAAAATATTAACGGCCGTTATACGGCGCCATCTGACACCAAATCAGGGCAACATAGATCAGAGATTAGTAAATGTTACAACACTGCTGTCCTCAACAGCTGATGGATTACTTATGTATGTGTAAACAAACACCATGAGGCTGTAGATTCGTAAGTTCAACGACGACACTACATGCACAAGGGGATAATATAAGACAGTTGATTTACAAGTAGATGATCAGTGAGTCGCCGGGCAGCAACTCGGTAAGACGTGTAGAGTTAACTTAGAATATTATTCAATTTAACTCAACTAGTCAAACGAAGTAAAAGAGGTCGCTTCTAATTGGGTGAGATAGAATTTTATTCACCACCTCAGTAGAAGAAATTCCCTCTGCCGAGTCTTGCTGCGGGCTTTGTCATTCGTAGGCAGGATAGAACCTTGTTCACCCTGTCACGTTGACAATAAGTCTGTAACTTCGTCGTCACCGTGCTGCGATTCCTACGGGTTCCTCCAGTACGGTTAGTGTGTAAGAGCGAGGACAGAACGGCGAGCTGAGGCTGATGCAGAAATTTATTCGCTCGGTGGCAGCAAATCGGCGTTTAGATTGTGAGCAGCGACCGTGAGTCGGGACAGAATCTTATTCTCCCGCCAAAAGAGCGTCTGCCAAATTTCTCATAAGCATAAATGTAGCGCGGTGTCGCGCGAGAGCATTTATATAGAGAGACCACTCGTGCTGCGTACGTGTGTTTAACGGAAGAGTGTTGTCGGTGACTTGGTGCCAGAGTCTAGTTATAAATGGGATATACAGCTAGTTTAAGAGAACTATGAATAAATATGTAAAGAGAATATTATATATATAAATATAAATTATTAAAGAGAATTAAAGGCGGTTCTACTCTTTCATCAGAAGAAATATAAATATTTGTAACGGACCCTGGCAGCCGCGAGCCTGCCCCAGCATAGAGCAAGAATGTGTCGTTACAGATAATATGCAGTGACGAAAACTGGAAGGCAATTCAGGATACATTGAGCACGTTCTCCCCCCAAAAAAACAGGATCTGGATTATTTTTTTATGTAGAATTTCATAAACAATAAATAAATAATACGTTAGTTGAAAAAAAAAACAAAAACATTGTCCATTCAAATCACTGATGAAGTATAGAAATTTTAGATTTCGAACTTACAGTTAAATGCGCAATGATGCAAATTTGCATCAAAGGATTTTTTGACTCCTGCGCCCTTAAAAACAAAAACTATACAAACTGCTAGAACAAAAGTTTTTTTTAACTATTTCCTTTTGTTTAAGAAGTATTTTATTTAATTTGGTTTCCTTGCGCACTAGAGGGTTAAACTACTTTTTTTAAGTTTAAGGTCCTTATGTTTTATATATGTATATATATATATATATATATATATATATATATATATGTTTTCAATATTTCGTACCCTCTTTTCTTTCAATAAAAAATTTTTGTTTTTCAAATATAAATCTAATAAACGATGTGTATCATAAATTCTACAAGCTTAAAAATTTTATTAAGTTGATGTGAAAGTACTGTATAAGTCTATAATATATATTCATGTCTATGAATATTAGCAAATATGAATAGAAAATACCATATAAAACATTTTAGCATGTTTTCATACTAAAATCTTTGGCATTGTTTACAAAATCAAATCGTTCTCCACTTTGACTTCCACATATTGGTTTTACCTTGAATAACAACTCAAAAGTTTATCTCAGCGAAAACCTTACATCTAATAATTACGAAATCCTTAATGCAGCAATAAGCCTCCGTAAAAAAATCGTATAACCAGTGCGTTTACGTGGACTTGTTTATATAAAAGTAAGCCCGGGAGATAAACCGGTGTGTTTTGAAGATCTAAAAGAACTTCTAAAATTTTTTCCAGAATCTACTGAAAACACTTTCGGCGATTTTTAAAGCTGAGTTGCCACCTTTACTTTACTTTATGTTCTATAATTATTTGTCTTGTGCCTTAATCCTAACATAATTTTAATTTTATATAGTCTTATCATCATTTTTACTATTTCAAATACATTTCAAAATATCTTAAAATTGTGTCATTAAACGGGTTTAATATGTATTCGTTTTTGCTTCATTATATAAGCGATGCCTTTACATTTATAATTATTCTTAATGTTAGCCTTAAATAGTTATGGTTTGGATTCCACAGCTTGCACAAAAAGTACGATTAATATATTAACTGCACAATGTAAAGAGCTCAAAGTCTTTTTCTAAAATGAATGAATCTCGCTTTTGTTCGAAGATATCAAAATGGATATTGTATGTGTATCTGAAACATGGTTTGCGAGAGATCTCCCAGATAGCTTTGTTAATGCTAATGGATACAAAATACTTCGTAATGATAGAAGGGGTCATGCGGGCGGAGTAGACTTTTTTATCAAGAATGGTATACGTTTCAAGGAAATTAAAAGATCGCAGGATGACGTCAAAATTAAGTACTTATTCCTCAAAATTTTGGTGCTGTTTCTTAGGTTGCACTTACCGCCCAAATTCTCGTGTACCTTCTGATTAATTTATGTGTAAGCTGAATTCACTAGCTATCCAATACAACGACATTATTATTGCGAGTAATTTTAACTGTAATCTACTGACTAATACTGGCTCAAACTTGTTCGGTCAGCTTACATCTATTGGGTTATATATTGTCAACACTGTGCAACCTACGCACTTCACCAATAATTGCAGTACTTTGCTTGATATATTTATATTAGGTGATATGTCCAATTTATTACTGTTCGATCAGATCAGCGCACCAACCTTTTCAAAGCATGATCTTATTTACATATCATATGATTTCATTTTTTAAAGAGATGAAACTACAACTTACTATCGAGACAGAATTCTCAGACACATATACACAAACACAAAATCAAAAATAGAAAAACTAAAAATTTATCATGTTGTTTATGAAATCAAATGTGAGGGAAATAAAAATGAAAAATGTGATGAAGTATATAATGAAACTACAAATAGAAAATTGGGAACAAGGATAAGAGAGCATGAATCGGACATCAAGAAAGGAAAAGAAACGACAGCACTTTCACAGCATGCAAAAAAAAGGACCATAAAATTAACTTCAACAATGTTAAAATTTTAAACAAAGAGAAAATGACAAAGAAACGTTTCAGTATGCATACAAGAAAAAATACACAGGACGATGAATTATAAAGAAGACAAGGATAACACAAAGCTCCAGTATTCAATTGCCATAACCTAAATTAGTTAAAGATCACTGACAAAGTATTAAGTAGAATGTTGAGAACAAATAATTTGACTAGGACATAAATCGTAAGTTAATGAGTTGTGAAATACCAGGACTATTAAAAATATCTTATATAATTTATATATATATATATATATATATATATATATATATGTATATATATATATATATATATATATATATATATTTTTTTTTTTTTTTGTACTAGATATAACTACAAAATTAATAATAATAAACAAAACCCCTGAAGAAGTTTATAAAAAACAAACGAAACGTTGGGTAAAAGGCAATATGATTTTGTTTTGATTCATATTTGATCAGAGATACTATTGACCACAAAGCCCGTAGGATATACCCCTATAAAACAATTACTATCGAGATATTCGACACGTTAATTACCACTTGCTGGAAGAATGTTACAATTGAACAGAATGGAACAATATATATAATATAACTTACTTCCTTAATAGTAACCTTATCAACCTGTATGATATTTCCTTACCCTTGCGAACACACCGTGGTAACAGCACTAAGAAAAACCGGTTTAATATTTCTATTGAACAAAAAATTAAAACTCGTGATGATATTTACAGACGTTGGAAAAGGTTTAGAACTACTGTGCTGTACGAAGAATACCGCAAAGCCCGTAGACTCCTCAACAAAACTATTTATGACGCTAAAATTTCTTATTATGAAAACCGCTTTAGATCAGCTGTTGACTCAAAGAAAACAATTCGTGAGATTGGCATTGGAAATAAAGCCACCCTAGTTTGCAGCATCGAAGCAAATGAACTTATATATATAAATAAATCTTTTATAAACATTTTATCTCTAATGCCCTTAAATATGGTTCAATCAGCTTTTGTCTCTGAGCAATCGCAACAGCCCCCAGGAATTTCTTCCTGACACCGTTTCGAGTTTTCTCGTGTCTTTGAAGATGACGTCATTTTATGCTGCAAAGCAGTGACTTCGAATGCAGTAGGTTTTGACCAAATCCATCCTAAATTCATACACACGTATTTAATACCCGTATTTAAGGTATTGGAACGACTATTACACAACAAAATTAGTACTTATGTAAATGACCACCAGCTGATCTTCAGTAAACAATCTGGATTCAGAAGATATGAGATCCAATATCGATAATGGTGGTATCACACTCTTGGTACTTCTGGACCATTCAAACACGTTCGACTCAGTAAACCATGTAAAACGATGTGCAACAATTTTTATTTTTCTTCGACTGGAACATCGCTAATAAAAACTTATCTCGCTGATAGATACCAGTCTGCTCTGCTGGCAAAACTGTATCTACTCCCCTGCCCGTGGCTAACAGTACCGCAGTGCTCTATTCTTGGACCACTTCTGTTTACTTTGTACATAAATGATTTACCTAATTGTCTCTTGCATAGTGATATCCACATTTACGCAGATGATGTGCAAATATATAAAGGTCTCAATGGATGACTGTTATGCAAAATTAATGAGGACCTTGACAAAATATATAACTGGGCATAGTCAAATAGCTTATACCTGAATCCTATAAAGTCAAAATGCTTTATTATAACCCAACGAAAACAAAATACTGTCGTTGATATGCCGATCACTTTAGGAAATCAAAACATTTCAATAGAAGAATCAACTAAAAACCTTGGTATAATTTTTAACAAATCTCTTCAACGGAATACCCATATAAATTCTATCTCCGGAACAATTTTTTCTATGCTTAGAACGCTATATCCTCTACAACACCTCTTAACATTCGTGTTAACTTAATGCCCAAATTGTTATATGGATGCGAAATGTTAGCTTATTGCGATTCAACGAGTATAGCTAGATTAACTGTAGAGTATAACGAGTGACGAGCCAAAAGTCAGAGTTCGTTTTTGGCGCACATGAATCGTGTAAGTTAGTTATATCTTTGCCATTGCTTCTCCTTATGTATTATTGCCATTTTGAAATAAGCAATTTTGTTATTAGACCATGATGAAGAATTGCTACTATACTTTAAACCAACCTGGAACATTGAATTACTAATGTTGAGTTTACTCTTATGGATAAATAATACTTTATATTATAGAAATTTAGAATTAAATTTAAAATATTAACGGCCGTTATACGGCGCCATCTGACACCAAATCAGGGCAACATAGATCAGAGATTATTAAATGTTACAACACTGCTGTCCTCAACAGCTGATGGATTACTTATGTATGTGTAAGTAAACACCATGAGGCTGTAGATTCGTAAGTGCAACGACGACACTACATGCACAAGGGGATAATAGAAGACAGTTGATTTACTAGTAGATGATCAGTGAGTCGCCGGCCAGCAACTTGGTAAGACGTGTAGAGTTAACTTAGAATATTATTCAATTTAACTCAACTAGTCAAACGAAGTAAAAGAGGTCGCTTCTAATTGGGTGAGATAGAATTTTATTCACCACCCCAGTAGAAGAAATTCCCTCTGCCGTGTCTTGCTGCGGGCTTTGTCATTCGTAGGCAGGATAGAACCTTGTTCACCCTGTCTCGTTGACTATAAGTCTGTAAGTTCGTCGTCGCCGTGCTGCGATTCCTACGGGACCCTCCAGTGCGGTTAGTGCGTAAGAGCGAAGGGAGAACGTCTAACTTCGGCGGGCTGAGGCTGATGCAGAATCTTATTCGCTCAGTGGCAGCAAGTCGGCGTTTAGACTGTGGGCAGCGACCGTGAGTCGGGGCAGAATTTTATTCTGCCGCCTAAAGAGCGTCTGCCAAATTCCCCATAAGCATAAATATAGCGCGGTGTCAGGCGAGAGCATTTATTTAGAGAGACCACTCGTGTTGTGTACGTGTGTTTAACGGAAGCGTGTTGTCGGTGACTTGGTGCCAGAGTCTAGTTATAAATGGGATATACAGCTAGTTTAAGAGAACTATGAATAAATATTTAAAGAGAAAATTATATATATAAATATAAATTATTAAAGAGAATTAAAGGTGGTTCTACTCTTTCATCAGAAGAAATATAAATATTTGTAACGGACCCTGGCAGCCGCGAGCCTGCCCCAGCATAGAGCAAGAATGTGTCGTTACAGATGATATGCAGTGACGAAAACTGGAAGGCAATTCAGGATACATTGAGCACGTTCTCCGCTCAAAAAAACAGGATCTGGATGTAGCTTAGAACACCATGAAATTTAAATTTGTATACAATAGGGGGGCCAGGCACTACAAGAGGAGGTGGTTGAACACACCAAACAACGGGAGCCACTTGGAAGTAATGTTAAGACATTTCCCAGGTGGGCAACATATCCCAAAGAGCGACAAAGCGGGGTTTTTGCCGGTAATAGTTAAACGAAGTCCGGCATACGGCATGGATGACGATCCGCGTATCAAGCATAAAGCTTTTTCCCACCTTGCACCAAAAAAAAAATTTTATTATTATTATTATCTTTATTATTATTATTATTATTATTATTATTATTATTGTTATTATTTTTATTATTATTATTATTATTATTATTATTATTATTATTATTATTATTATTATTATTATTATTGTTTTTACTATTATTTTTATTATTATTATTATTATTATTATTATTATTATTATTATTATTATTATTATTATTATTATTTTTAATATTATTATTATCATTATTATTATTATTTTTATCGTTGTTATTATTATTATTATTTTTAGCGTTATTATTTTTATTATTATTATTATTATTATTATTATTATTATTATTATTATTATTATTATTATTATTATTTTTATAATTTTTTTTTAATAGAATTTTACATTCTCAGCTTATGTTGGAATTGACGTACCGGGTCTAAGACCAAAGGTTATACCTCTGTGGGGATATAATTCATCTTTTATATCCGTTATCCTAATGTTTCCCTCACGATCGTTGTTGCTTTTATTAGAATTGCATTTCGGTTAATATTTTTACATTAAGGTCTAATTTTTCGATTGCACACGTGGTTTCTTTGGGTATTGTTCCCATAGTGCTTATAACTATTGGTAGAACTTCTACCTTGACTAGATTGTGTGTATTCTTAATGTACTGGGCAAGCAGTATATATTTAGATTTTTTGATGGCTATGGTGTCTTGGATATTAGTATCATATGGTATGGCGAAGTCAATGATCTGGGCAATTTTTCTTGTTTCTTTATTACTACCATATCTGGTCTATTGGGTATATTTGTGTCTGGTGGGTTGTTGGTTAGTATTGATCTATCTCAGTAGATAATATATTGGTCATTTTCAATTATTGGCTTAGATTGATATTTGTAGTACTGTGTTGTTGGCTCATTAATATTTAGTCTATTTATAATATTTTCATATATTATCTTTCCGATATTGTCATGTCTTTGCTTGTAATGATTTGGAAGTAGGGTTGGACAGCTGTTAAGCAGGTGCTGTATTGTTTCAGGCGTATTACCGCACCTTCGGCAACTATCGTCTGTTACTGTACTGTCTCGAATTATGTACTTCCTGTAGTTCTTTGTTTGTATTACTCCATCCTGAATGGCTATAATAAATCCTTCGGTTTCGGTGATTGATCAAGTTTGGGTACTTTCCGTGCAACGGTTTTGATTTCCAGGCCTGAATGAGGTTATCTATTGTTATTTGAGTATTGTTGTCATTGTTTTTAAGATTTAATGGAGTTAGGTTGTCATCGGCAATCACAAGTCTTCTGTAAGGAGTAGATACTGAAGCTTTTGTTTTAAAATATTCTATTAATTTTATTAACTGTTTATCATGTAGTGTCTTTATATTTAGTATTCCTCTTCCTCCAAATTTTCTTGGAATGTTTATCCGTTCTAGCGATGCTTTTCGAAGGTGATATTAAAACTTCGTTAAAGTAGTACGGATTTTCATATCGAGGTTACTCAAATCTGTATTTGACCAGGATATGAGACCAAATGTATATGTAAAAAGAGGTATGGCGAAAGTGTTTATTGCTTTTACAAGGTTTCGACGATTTAATTTGCTTTTGCATATCACATTAATCCTTTTAATGAACTCCTTCTTGATGTCCTCTTTTTGTTTCCTGTGATCTATTGTGATATGTTGTTTGATTCCCAGGTACTTATAGTGTTCGTCTCTTCTAAGTGGTGTTATAACTTCCAGGTCCTGAGTTAGGAAATTTTGGCTGGTTGTATATTTTCCCCTGGTCACATTTTGTGTTTTACATATGTAGATTCTAAATTTCATTTTGATATCTTTTGAAAATATTTCAACTATTCTCAATAGGTTATCTCGGTTTTGTTTTGTGCTTCCATAAACTTTTAGGTCATCCATATAGAAACAATGCGAAGTTATATCGGTTGTAGGGCCTAGTTTATACCAATATTGGCTCTGTTGGAGGAGAGTTGATGAAGGGTTTATTGCAATACAGAATATTAAGGGGCTAAGTGGTATATTCCACGCAGGATTTTTATTGGCTGCGACACAGTGGTTTTGTTTCCGTTTTTTATATGCAATTTAGTTTCCCAGAATTGCATTGGGTGATCAATACATCTTATCAGAGTGGCATCAACTTTATATATTTTTAGGAGCCATGAGTGTGGTACTGAATCGAATGCCTTCTGATAGTCTATAAATGCCGTATACAAGTTTATCTTTCTTTTTATAGCTTGCTTGGTTGTTATGCTATCAATTATAAGTTGGTCTTTGACCAGGTCGGCATCCTTCCTGTTCCTCTGCGATAATGTTGTTGTTTTCACAGTACTCACTTATTGCAAGGCCTAAACAAGCTGTAAATATTTAATAATAATAATTATTATTATTATTATTGTTATTAGTATTATTATTATTACTATTATTATTATCATTATTATTAATATTTTTATTATTATTATTATTATTATTATTGTTATTATTATTATCATTATTATTATTATTATTATTATTACTATTATTATTATTATTTTTATTATTATTATTATTATTTTTAATATTTTTTTTTGCGTATGAGGAGGGCTTAAAATGCCTTTGCACTTACAGCGGCTGTCGCCAGCTGCGTCGAGTGGTGTGTTTGCACTAAAAAAATCCTCCGTCCTTTTCTAGTGATTGCCTTCACGGAACCGCTTTCGGCATTACTTCGTGAGGGCCCAGAATCAACGTCCCGAAGAAGGACCCTTCATTATGTGCCCATGTCTGGGCTCGCCATTTGCATCCAATGTAAAGATATTTAAGGAAGTGACCATGCCCTGACAGAAACTGTGTCAGGAAATAGTTCCCCTCCCCGGAAGTTCTTTATACCTACACCCCTATGTTGGGATGATCCTCGCCATCTATCTGCCAGCGGTCCCTACGCTCCACCTGTTTTGCCATCGCTGGAGTGTCCTGGACCTTCGCTCCACAGAACTACTAACAGGACCGACCCTCTTGGAGTCCCATGCCTCTTTCCGCTCGCATCCCAAGAGATCAATAGGTATCTCTCCGCTTATCACAAAAACCGCAGCAGCTGAAACAGTGCGATAAGCTAACACGACCCTGAGTGCAGCCGTGTGCTGCACCACTTCCAGGGCTTTGCGTTCGGACTTAGCCAAAAGTGCACCACCCCAAATCTCACTACCATATAGCAGCATCGAGTTTGTTGTTGCCATGATCAGCCTCCGTTTGCTCTGCGTAGGCCCGCCGTTGTTTGCCATTAGCCTGCTTAGCATACCAGTCACTTTTGCCGCCTTATTGGCTGTATGTTGTAGCTGGGCCCAAAAAGTGAGCCTGCAGTCTAACTTGACACCCAAATATTTTCTTGGTAGTCAAGAGCGTATCAGTCATTTGCATTACAATTTCAAGCGGCATGTGTCTTCGGGTCATCAAGATCATCTCTATCTTGTTCTTTGCCAGCTCAAGACCATGGTTTTCCAGCCATGTTTGAGTCCTTATCATCACTTGATTAAGTTAAATTTTTGCGTACGGTTATATCTCGTGCTGATATTACCGCCCGCTGATATTACGACCTCGAGCATCTTAACTGGGTGACTCTCGGTGAGGAGTTTGAGTACCTCAACAGGTACTCCGTCTGGACCGGGCGCTTTGCCCTTTTTAAGGCTTCTGGCCGCAGTCCTAAGCTCTTCTTCTGTAAAAGGGGTTTGAATGTCTGCGTATAGTTTACCTTCTTACCGAAGTGGAGGGTGCGTGACAAACAGATTTCCACTATATTCTCAATTTCTTCACTCCTCATTTGTGGAGCATCGGAATTCGTATATAGTTTCTTCATAACCATCTTATAGCTCAAACCCCATGGCTTGCTGTTAAGGTCATTACGAAGCTCTTCCCATTTCATCTTCTTGCTCAAGATAATGGCATGTTTTAGAGCCTTTCGAGATCGTCTGAAGGTCTTAGCCTCCCATAATCTTTGACTATTCCTCCTAGCTCTGGTGTACATCCTCCTATCATGGAGACAAGCCCGTCTAAGTTCGGCTATCTCCGGCGTCCACCAATACATTGGCCGTCTTCTAAAATTTTGCGTCACTCGAGGCATAGATACGTTGCAGCTTTGAGTTATGCGTTAAATCATTGCATTTGCAAGAGATTCAGCGTTCCTTGTTCCGTTGGGAGTTGGAATCTCATCGAAATCTGTCAGCAGCACCTCGGAATCTAGTCTAGCTAAATCCCATTTCCGTGTGCTTCTCTTTCTTGATCTCAAGGCAGGGCTTGGTCGGACTGTAATACGGAAGGTAATATATTGGTGATCGCTTCCAGTGTAGTCCTCCAATACTTTTCACCCCTAATTCTTGGGGCCACAGCCCGGTCTTCTAAAGGTAGTGACATTACTATCGTTCGCCACAACTAGACCCAGCCGTGCGGCCATGTCTTGTTCGTTGTTGAAGCTCCCCATTCTATAGCCTTGGCATTGAAATCCCCGGCTATTATAAAAGCGCCTCCCATCTCGGGTCCCTTATCTTCAATTAGCTCCAGTTTTGTTTTAAACTGCTCTATGCCTTCGCTGGGGGTTAGGTAGCAGCTCATCAGTGTGAACTGCTCTGTGCGGACGTATGCTTAGCCCAAGCCGGTCCCGTACTGCGTAACAGCAAGCGTACTACGGGCGGTTATCCATAGCGCAGCCGTTCCCGTTCCATCCTCGTACCAGGATCCCCGAGATATCCTCCCGTATTGCTCACTGATTATAACCGCATCTACCTCCCTCACCGTGACTATCTGTTCTAGCAAGGAGTTTGCTGTCTGGCTTCTATGCATATTTGCCTAGAGCACTTTCATTTTCTTGTTGGCAGTGGGCATCTCTTCGAACCAGCTAGATGGTCAGTCTGGTTATGCTTCGCGTCCACGCACAGAACGCATTTGGGAGCTGCGTTGCCGTCCTTGATTTTGTTGCCCGATTCTCCGCATCTAATTAAGGTGTTTCTCATGTCTGGGCCAGAACAGTTTCCCTGGGAGTGTCCCAATCCGAGACAGCGGTAACATCTTTTGATGTCCTCACATTCCCGCATTCTTGCACGAATCCAACCAATTTTAACATGGCCGGTTACAATAAGTTTAGCGGCACATTCCGCTGTTACGGCGAAAAACGCCCGTATCCGCTCCTGGGCATTTGGACGTGTTATTTTCACCCGTATCTCTTCTTCTTCTCTAGGCAGCAGTTTCCGAACTGTTGCATCTACTTCTTCCTTGAGCGTCAGGGAGTGAAGATTCTGAATCTCGATTGTAGCTCTAGGCGTTAGTTCGGCAATGGAGGCTGTGTCCCTTATATTTGCTCTTAGTTGTTGGACGAAGTCAGGCTTGACCTGTTCCCCTCTTCCAAACTCTAAGAGGATAGCTTCATTCCGTGTTTTCCTCACGGTCTTTATCCAAACTGCATCGCTATTCACTTTAGTACGCAGGTCTTGCCGCACCCCTGCACAGCTATATCCCGCAGCCGGTCTTATGTTTTGAGGTTTATGATTGTTTTTGCCGTTGCTCTCGGCTTCCTTCTCCTTGCGGGCCTTTTTCTTTCTCCCGCCCTTCTTGGTGACAGTCTGCCATGCCTTGTCTTTCTTTAGAGGAACTTCTGTTTTGTTCCCCTTAGGCCCTGTGGATCTAGCCTTTTTGCTGCTTTCGGGAACTGCTTGGCTGATGGCCGGTCGTTTGTGGTTTGCCGACACGGGTGTTGCAGCAGCCTCTAGCTGTTCGGGAGCAGAACGCTTGTGGTGGTTCAGAGTTACGTCTAGCAACTCCGACCTTTTAGAAACGCCATTTTTGACGTCGAAGCTTATATTATTCTGACGGTTGAACGCCATATGTATGCTGCCGATTATCTCCTTGCACTGGAGTGTGGCATCTTCTTCTATCTTCCTCCACTTTTTTATCAGCTCCAGTCGAGGTGAGCATCCCATCGAACTTATGGAGGAGCTTTCCATCTGGGCGTTCAATGGTGCACGAGCTTCACTTTCGTTTCCCACAACGAGCGGTGCACTATTTCTGCTACTCGTAGCCTTGCCTGTTCGAGAATCGGTGCTCTCCTGTCGGCAGTCACATGGGGCATGAAGTGGCACTTCTTCGTTCGTAGCCTTCGATTGCGCCTCACGATTTCCAGCTATGCGCTGGATTGACGTGGGTGGCGTCCTTTGCAGCAAGTTACTCTTTTTAAATGCTCCTTTTGGAGCAGAATCTTGCTGATTTTGCTTTACAGCACTACCTTCCTCTTCTCTCACTGTTCCATCATGTTTTCCCGCGTTAGCTATCATTTTAAAAATCTATTCTATTGGGTTCCCGCTTCCAGCTATCCTTACACGATTGTACAGTCACCTGAAAAAATGAACCCCGTGGGTCGCTTTGCAAGCAGTGAGGTCTACGCGGAGGTTGACACTGGACCTTATGAGTACCTGTGTTCAGAGTCAGGATATTGGAGCAAGACAGAGTCGCCCTCAACTGAGCCTGTACCACCACCGTGGTGGCGACATGTTCAGAATGTACTGGGAGCCTAGCCACAGGTTTATCGGGACGGGGGCGTCTACAGCATTAACCCATCAGCCATTTCAACTAAACGTCACTCTGGCAAACTAAGGTGACACAATACTGCAGTCGTCAGTTCATAATCGACAATTGAAACATAGTATTGAAACGTCTGTATCGTAGGCCGTATTCGATGCGTCCATCGTCATCATCAGTTGGCCAGGAGTGGTGGCCAGCTGTCCAGATTTGGTCCGCGGGTGGTGTTATTATCTCCCATCTTCCCTGCAAATCTAAAATAGATCAGCCGAGAGTTCCCCTATCCGCCACCTCGGGACGCGTCCGATGGGAGCCTTGGATTACTCCACACGGAATTATTATTACTATTATTATTATTATTATTTTTATTATTATTATTATTATTATTATTATTATTATTATTATTATTATAGAATTTTACATTCTCAGCTTATGCTTGAATTGACGTATCGGTTCTATATATTTTTAGCACTTCTAGGAGCCATGAGTGTGGTACTGAATCGAATGCCTTCTGATAGTCTATAAATGCCGTATACAAGTTTTTCTTTCTTTTTATAGCTTGCTTGGTTGTTATGCTACGAATTATAAGTTGGTCTTTACACCCCTCTGTTACAGGTCGGCATCCTTTCTGTTCCTCTGCAATAATGTTGTCGTTTTCACAGTACTCACTTATTGCAAGACCTATACATGCTGTAAATATTTTATACCCTGTGTTTAGACAAGTTTTTTGTCTAAGTTGCGATGGAGTTGTTGGATTATCAACTTTTGGTTTCAAGTATGTTGTGCCTGTACACATTTTGTGTGATATATGAATAGGATTTGTTATTAAATCATTGAATATATTTATTATGTGACTATGTAGTGTTGTTAGATGCTTATAATAGTAATTGTGAATTTTATCGCTTCCTGGGGCTTCCAGTTGTGGAGTTTTTGTATCACCATCTTGAAGCGAGTTTGGGTTATGGTAGTTGTGTTCATTGGTGCATTATCGGTCACGTGTGTAACTATGGTATTCATCCATTCTGGTGTTTTGTTGTGTATCACTGGTTCGCTCCATTTTTTTTCCAAAAGTTTTCTAATTCGACAATTTCGACATTATGCATGTCTGTTGTTGCCTTATCATGGGATCTTGCTATTTTGTCATAAAACCGCTTTTCTTCCATTTGGAAGATTTTATTATGCTTTTTCCTAACGTAACTTTTGTATAGTTCCGCATTCTTTCTGAATATTTTAGTAGCTTCTGTTTAACTGTCTCGCAATTGTTCTATGGTGTAATTTAATGCGTCGAGTTGTGTGTGTATTAGGCTTCTACGTCTGATATTTTTGAGTTTAACTTCTGTTCTCCTTCCAGTTTTATTAGTTTCGCGTCCAGTCAGGAAGCCTACATCTTTCCTGATGCTGTCTATCTTTGATTGCAATCGTCTTTGCCATGCTGGCTTTGAATGTGGATGCTTATGTCTGTGCTCGCTACTTCTTGGTTGCCGTTGTATACGATGATTAGTTTCGCTTCCACTTCCTGAAATTTCGCAGGTTTTCATGAACTTTGTTATCGTATATGCGCTGCAGTAGACAAGTCCGACTATGTGGCTGTAGTTGGTATTTGACGTTATCTCTGATGGTAATATTTCGTTATTAAGAATGGATGTTATTTTGTGCAATCTTTTACATGGTTTCTGTTTCGGTAAGAAAGGCTTATTTTCCGGACTCATTTCCAAGAACTTTATTTTAGCTTCGTTGAATACTGCTCTGAGTGTTCTTATGATGTTCTCATCTTGCTGGGTACTTATGTTTGTGAGATGGTGTGTGGGGTTGTTGTCTTCTGATAATATAGTCTCTTAGTGTATTAGATCGGTGTTGATGTCTTGATGAGTTGATATTAATTGTGTTGATTGTGTATGTTGGTTTTGTTCTGTTGTTTGCTGTGGTTGGTGATTATTATCTGGGGATTGAATATTACTAATGGCTGCTCGAATCTGTTCACGTAGTATGGGCGGTATCAAATTGTTTCTAACTATTGTGGCTCTTCTATCTGCAAGGTTTTGCTGTGTAAGGTGACTGAGGTGAGGGTTTTGTTCTAAGAATATATTGTACATTTGCTGCCTAGAGTTTACTATATTTTCATTGCGTGTTGCCATAAATAGGCTTTTAGTACGGCCACGTTCATTTCGTGGATCCATTTAATTCTACGCCGTGGCAACCCTGCCTGGGTGAGCTCATTGTGATTTTGAGTAGCACTTTCGGTAGGCGGAGTTTTTGTTGTATTTTGACTCCTTTGTTCTGTCGACTGTATATCGGGGTTTCCCCAACCGGGTCGTCGAGCATGTCCCGTCCGCTGGCCGCACACTTTTTCCCCGTTCCAGGACCAGCTCCAGTAGGGGCGCCCTCCTCGGGCAATCGCATTTCATTTATTTAATTCATTTTACTATTTTCACCATGGTAATGGGTTCCATTTAACCCTTGGCAGGGCTCACGATCCCGCGGGGTACGTGAGAAGGTTGCAGTTGCTCAATATGACTCTTCACTGACCAGGAAGCCGCCCAATGTGGAAATTGTCGCGCCGGAATTTTTGACTAGGGTCCGCGAGGTCGTCACACACTCGTCATACCTATCGCTAGGTATGCCTTGCGGCTTATTATTATTATAACTATTATTATTATTATTATTATTATTATTATTATTATTATTATTATTATTATTATTATTATTACTATTATTATTATTATTATTATTATTATTATTAAACGGATGTGAAATATGGGCCGAAACATTAAGTACTAAAAGCAGAGCTAAAAACTCCTGGCAGTGCAAAGGACAGCAGCATTATGGGTCACGTATCCGCATCCGCAGTTCTTGTTATAGCAGGAATGAAGAATAAAGATCTACAGGCAGCTAAACGGATGAATATATACAATTCCAAAATAAACAACTCCCAATAACAGGAAGAAATAGAAGCCATTAAGCAGAAAACTATAACGAAATGGAAAACGCGATGGAAAAATGACACCCTCGGAAGGTGGACTTTCAAACTAATTCCCAACATTCAAAAATGGACAGAAAGGCAAAGCGGGGAAGTAAACTATTACGTAACACATATGTTATCTGGGCACGGATATTTCCGGAAGTACCTGCACAAAATAGGCAAATGTAGCACACCTTTCTGCATTTACGAATTAAACGATATAATAGACGACGCCAAACACACTTTCTTCAAATGCTGCCGCTGGAATGAGAGCCGTAGACGAATAGAAATCCTAACGTCCGAGCTAAAGTTCGAAAATATCGTCGATAAGATGATGAGCAGTGACGAAAACTGGAAGTCAATTGCAAGGTACATTGAGCACGTTCTCCGGTTAAAAAAACAGGATCTGGATGTAGCTTAGAACACCATTAAATTTAAATTTGTATACAATAGGGGGCCTGGACGTAGGCACTACAAGAGGAGGTGGTTGAACACACCAAACAACGGGAGCCACTTGAAATTAATGTTAATACATTTCCCAGGTGGGCAACATATCCCAAAGAGCGACAAAGCGGGTTTTTAGCCGGTAATCGTTAAACGAAGTACGGCATACGGCATGGATGACGATGCGCGTATCAAGCATAACGCTTTTTCCCACCTTGCACCAAAAAAAAATATTACTATTATTATTATTATTATCTTTGTTATTATTATTATTATTATTATTATTATTATTATTATTATTATAATATGGGAGTTATTCCAGTCTCCCATCGGACGCGTCCCCAGGTGGCGGATAGGGGAACTCTCGGCAGATCTATTAGATTTGCAGGGAAGGTGGGAAATAAAATACCACCCGTGGACCCCGGTCGCCAACATTGATGGAGGAGGCAGCTATTGCCACCCCAACGATGGTCACGGCTGACAAGGGCACTCCCAAATTGTCTGGAGAAGCAGTGGAAACACCACTTACGACAGCGAAGGGCACTCAGGGAACCAAAACATATGCGAACATATTAAGACTACCGGAGAGTTCACCACGCCAGGAATATATCCTGAAAATGAAAAGAAACGAAGAGGAAGCCCTTGAAAAGTGCAAGGATGTTTTGAGGAAAATACTACAGGCCATGGCGAAGCAACGGAATATTAGTATGGACGTCAAAACCGGTATCTCGGAGCTAGAGGAACTCGTCGACGTGACCACTCAGTACCGACGCAACTGGAAGACAGTCGAATCTGAGGCGCAGAAATCCAAAACAAAGGATATAAATACGACATCTGCAAAACGTAGTGCTACGAGCCCAGCCGAAAAAAGGCCCGACAAGAGGCCAAGAAGTAAAACGAGCCGGACCACAGCTACAAAGACCTCTAACGAAGTAGCTCCAGTGGTAAAAGAATCGGCCAAAACAAACACGACGACGCGGGAGAAAAGAGGACCTAATGTAAGGGTACGACCAGAGGCTATAATTGTTCATCCTGCAGAAGGCCATAGTTTTGCAGAAGTCCTGAGGAATATGAGATGCGTGGTAAGGCCAGAAGATACTGAAGTAGAGGTTCGAGCCATAAAGAAAACAAAAGCGGGAGCTATCCTCGTGGAAATCGGAAAAGGAGGAAAGAAAGCACAATTCTGCGACGCCATCAAGGGTGCTCTCAAGGATACAGCGGAGGTAAAGGACTTGAGACCGCAAGTCACTATTGAGGTACGGGATCTGGATCTATTCTCCACAAAAGAGGAAATAGTAGCTGCCCTGGAAGAGGCGATGGACCTGTCAAAGAATGACATGCACGTTCGACTTACAGAGGCAAATGATCGCGAACAGAGGAGAGCGTTCGTATCGATTCCCGCATCTAAATCCAGCGAAATTCTGGAGGCCCGCCGGATAAGAATCGGTTGGACACGGTGCAGGGTTAGGCTAGTTGAAGATGTCAAGCGCTGCTATAGGTGCTTCGCAACTGGCCATGTGCAATGGCAATGCAAGGGACCAGACAAGAAAGGAAAAGAGATCTGCATCCGGTGTGGAGAAACCGGCCACAAAATGCAGACATGCGTGAAATTACCGAAGTGCTGCATCTGCTTGGAGAGCGGAAGGACGACGCTAGATCACCTACCCGGATCGAAGAAATGTCTCAACGGTAAAGCACAAACGCGATGAGAATAGTACAACTCAATATGCATAGGGGAAAAACTGCAAAGGATCTGTTACCACAGATGGCCATGGAATTGAAAGTGGAAGTAGCCACCATAAGCGAACAATACGGCGAAATCTTGAACGGATACTGGAATGAGGACGAAACGGCAACGGCGGCAATATGGCTACCATCGATGACCAGACCCCATCGCAGCGGTCACGGCAAAGGGGAATGTTTTGTATGGGTACAGCTCGACGATATTACTAATATTAGTTGCTATCTCACACCAAGTGATGCCATCAGGGATTTTGAAAGGAAGCTCGACGAATTGGAGGACAGAATAGTGACCATAGGTGGCAAATTCATCGTTGCCGGCGACTTCAACGCTAAGGCGATGGAGTAGGGTATGCCTTCAACGAACTCCAGAGGCAGAAGAATTCTTGATATGGCGGCAAGAACCGGCCTCGTCATTGCAAATGTTGGAAATACCCCAAGATTTAGACGCCCGGGCTGTGATGGAACCATACCCGATATAACACTTGTATCGGAGGGCATCCTAAACAGGATCCTGAACTGGCAAGTACTGGAGGAATATACGGGTAGTGATCACCAATATATCTTCTATACCTTGGAAACCACGGGTACAAGGAACATTGGACGACAAAGAACGCATGCGTGCAGGTGGAACGTAGGAAAACTGAACAAGATCTTGCTAACTGAGGAAATAAACCGCAGACTGGATGCCGAAAACATAACAGGAAGTGCAGCGACAATAGTGAATCGTGTTATGAACGAGATTCGACACTGCTGTAACAAAGCGATGCCAAGAGTTAATGGAACTGGACCAAACAGAAGAGCAGTATACTGGTGGAGCGAGGAAATTGCTGAGCTAAGGGCTAATTGCCTACGGTGCAGGCGCCGGTACACCAGAGCAAAACGACATAGAACTGCGAACGCGGAGGAGCAAGCGTATAAAAACGCTCGAAATGCTCTTCGGAAAACCATTGCGGACAACAAGCGCAGGTTATGGAGGGAATTGAGAGCCGACATCAACCAGAAAACCTGGGGGCTGGGCTATAAAGTTGTCATGCGCAAACTGGGCAAAAGAGGGCCTCTGACAGAAATGGATGAGGAAACAATGAAAAACATTGTGACAACTCTGTTCCCAACCCACGAAATTCGCAGTGAAGAGACCTTCAGCGGCGATGACCAAGTCACCGAATTCACAATAGAGGAACTTCAAATCGCAGCGTCAAGCCTTAAAAATAATAAGGCTCCCGGCCCTGATGGAGTACCAGCGGAAGTAATGAAGGAAATCGCGAGCAAACGTCCTGAAATACTCCTCAGAATGTATAATAGCTGCCTGAGAGAGGGTAAGTTTCCTAGAGTGTGGAAAAGGCAACGGCTGGTACTGATAGATAAGGGCAAAGGGGATACAACGTCGCCATCTTCGTATAGGCCCCTGTGCATGCTCGACACGGCAGGAAAGCTTTACGAGAAGCTGATATAGCCACGCTTGCAAAGGAGCCCCCAATTAAATGTAGGACTTTCGGATCGACAGCATGGCTTTCGATCCAGAAGATCGACTATAGGAGCCCTACGAGAAGTAACTGACACCGTTTATACTACACAGCGAAGGAACCACTACAGTAGGCCAGTAGTTCTGTTGGCGACACTGGACGATAAGAACGCCTTTAACAGCCTGAGATGGTGCGATGTCATGCATGCCTTGGGCCAGAAATTCGCCATACCACAGTACCTTAGAAGAGTAATAAATGATTACCTTAAGGAAAGAGTGCTTATCTACAACACAAGCAATGGGATACGAAGAGTCAACGTGACGTCGGGAGCGGCACAAGGCTCCATATTGGGCCCGGACTTATGGAACATTACGTACGACGAGATAATACTCATTGAAATGCCACCAGATGCATTTCTAGTTGGCAGAACGCAGACTCAAATAAGTCATGATCAGAGCCAGGACATGGTTAAACGAGCACGGACTACAGCTGGCGATGCAGAAGACGGAGCTTCTGCTGCTCACTACACGCCAAATACCAACAGAGAAGAACATGAGGATAGAGGATGAGGTTATATGCACGAAAGCATACATCGAGTATCTGGGCGTTCGGCTGGATTCAAAGCTCACATACGCGGAGCAGCTGAAACAAGCAACGACAAAGGCAGCGAAAGTAACGGCACAGCTTAGCAGACTAATGGCGAACACTGGAGGACCAATTTCCAGCAAACGCAGGCTTCTTATGGAGGTAAACAACAGCATACTTCTCTACGGATGTGAAGTATGGGCTGACACGCTAAAAGTGAAGCAGAGGGCTAAGAGTCTGCTGGCCGTGCAGAGGACAGCCGCACTTCGGGTATCATCCACATATCGTACGGTATCAGGGCCCGCTGTGTTGGTAATAGCCAGCATGATCCCCATAGATCTACTGGCACTGGAGCGCAAGCGAATATGGGAGATGAAATCGAACCATTCCGGACCATCAGATAATGCGAGAGAAAGTACTATTTTTGAGTGGAACAGACAGTGGAACGCGGCAACGTGTGGAAGATGGACGGCAAGACTTATCCCGGACATTAGCAGATGGATAAACAGGAAATGCGGCGAGCTAAATTATTACCTAACCCAGCTGCTATCTGGCCACGGTTACTTCCGCAAATATCTTCACAGAATGGGCAAATGCGACACGGTCTTTTGTGTGTATGAAGGCACAGAGGTTGCTGACGATGCGGAGCATACGTTCTTTGCATGTACGCGCTGGGCGACCGAACGAGCAACGCTGAAGGAACAAGTAGGCCAATTCACTGCCGAGAACTTGATTGAAAAGATGACCACTGATGAGACCCATTGGAACGCCGTGGCTAACTACTGCGAACGGATCCTGCGGGCTAAGAAGATAGATCTGGATGATGTGATCAATGTTGAGAGGGCTACCTTTGCCAATACGGAACCTGGACGCAGGACAACGGAGAATACGGCCTAATGCCGAAAATGGGACCACCCCGAAGTACTGCTGACGCGGTTCCGGGGTGGATTTGTTCCCAGACGAGGAAAGAAGGCGGGTTTTTGGTCGGTATGCCAATGGCGAATCCGACATATCACGATTGGCGACGGCCATCGTGAAGGCATAAAGCCTTTTCCCACCTTATCCGCAAAAAAAAAAAATTATTATTATTATTATTATTTTTATTATTATTATTATTATTATTATTATTATTATTATTATTATTATTATTATTATTATTATTATTATTATTGTTGTTGTTATTATTATTTTTATTATTATTATTATTATTATTATTATTATTATTATTATTATTATTATTATTATTGTTATTATTATTATTATTATTATTATTATTATTATTATTACTATTATTATTATTTTTAATATTATTATTATCATTATTATTATTATTATTATTATTATTATTATTATTGTTCTTTTTATTATTATTTTTTTATTATTATTATTATTATTATTATTATAATTTTTTTTATAGAATTTTATATTCTCAGCTTATGTTGGAATTGACGTACCGGGTCTAAGACCAAAGGTTACGCTCTGTGGGGATATAATTCATCTTTTATATCCGTTATCCTAATGTTTCCCTCACGATCGTTGTTGCTTTTATTAGAATTGCATTTCGGTTAATATTTTTACATTAAGGTCTAATTTTTCGATTGCACACGTGGTTTCTTTGGGTATTGTTCCCACAGAGCTTATAACTATTGGTAGAATTTCTACCTTGACTAGATTGTGTGTATTCTTAAAGTACTGAGCAAGCAGTATATATTTAGGTTTTTTGATGGCTATGGTGTCTTGGATATTAGTATCATATGGTATGGCGAATTCAATGATCTGGGCAATTTTTCTTTGTTTATTTATTACTATCATATCTGGTCTATTGGGTATATTTGTGTCTGGTGGGTTGTTGGTTAGTATTGATCTATCCCAGTAGATAATATATTGGTAATTTTCAATTATTGGCTTAGATTGATATTTGTAGTACTGTGTTGTTGGCTCATTAATATTTAGTCTATTTATAATATTTTCATATATTATCTTTCCGATATTGTCATGTCTTTGCTTGTAATGATTTGGAAGTAGGGTTGAACAGCTGTTAAGCAGGTGCTGTATGGTTTCAGGCGTATTACCGCACCTTCGGCAACTATCGTCTGTTACTGTACTGTCTCGAATTATGTACTTCCTGTAGTTCTTTGTTTGTATTACTCCATCCTGAATGGCTATAATAAATCCTTCGGTTTCGGTGATTGATCAAGTTTGGGTACTTTCCGTGCAACGATTTTGATTTCCAGTCTTGAATGAGGTTATCTATTGTTATTTGAGTATTGTTGTCATTGTTTTTAAGATTTAATGGAATTAGGTTAGTAGTAGGGAACTGTATGTGCTTCGACCATTAAAAATATTAAATTTCAGCAATTAAATTTGAAATTTTTCAATTTTAATTGCCAAAATTCTCAAATTTCACAAAATTCTCAAATTTCATTTTGTGTGTGTTCGTGTGTGTATTTTTTCCCACGGTTTAGTAGGGGCGTTCACATTGTTGTTTTTTTTTTTTAAATAAAATGTTGGGGTAGGCGTGGGAATTTGTGTCTGTCCATATGTGACCTTGAGAATACATGTCCGTCGGTATGTGAGCGTGGGAATTTGTGTCTGTCCATATGTGACCTTGAGAATACATGTCCGTCGGTATGTGAGCGTGGGAATTTGTGTCTGTCCATATGTGACCTTGAGAATACATGTCCGTCGGTATGTGAGCGTGGGAATTTGTGTCTGTCCATATGTGACCTTGAGAATACATGTCCGTCGGTATGTGAGCGTGGGAATTTGTGTCTGCCCATATGTGACCTTGAGAATACATGTCCGTCGGTATGTGAGCGTGGGAATTTCTGTCTGTCCATTTACACTGTGTACGCCTGGTGAATAAAAAAATTTAGAAGCATTTTTAGGAATACACTATTTAAAAAGTGTAGTAGTTATACATGGATACCCTTAATGTTTGTGGTTCGTTCCTTCTTGCTGGAGTGAGATTTTTTCTTTTATTTTTTTGCTTATTAAAATTTGGTGTGTTTACTTAAGATTTGTCGTCCAGCAATTCAGTGTTTTTTTTTTTACTTTTTTTGCTTGCAATGCTTGAGTCTGGAGGAATAATTTGATTATTCTGATCTTGAAGACGTTGTGAAAAAAAAAAAATTACTATTGCATAAATATTGAAACTGATGTTTTGTTTATTTTATACATGACGATCATCGATGGATTTTATTTGGGGATCTGGATGGTGGTGCGATTTCTGTATTTTGTAGAATATGAATATTTATGCTATGTTTAAGTGTGTGTGTTTTTTGTGTTCTGAGTGGCGGTTGGAATGTCTGGCTGTCAGACAGTCTGTGTGTGTGACGATTGGTGAGTCTGTATGACAGTCCGCTTTCTTGCTTTCCTGGTCAGTATAAAATGTGATAAGGTGTACATATTCATGCGTACATAAATATCTACACATTTATTTCATTTCCGCATATACATACAAACAAATAATAAGCGTTTATTCTTTGTGCCCAAATATTCCCTTGACCATTTGAATGAATGAATGAACCATTGTGTATGTTTGTTTGTGTGTTCTCTGAAAAAAATAAATATGTATGTAGGTTTTTTGTTTGAAATAAAAAGACATTTATTTTAATTTTAATAAGCATTTATTTAAAAGTTTGTTAACACTTTCATTTTTAAGTAAAATTGCATTCCTTAAGGCACAAACACCATAGTCGTGATAGCTACAATAGAGATATATTGAATGCTTAGTTTCCATTTGTTTGAAATTAATGCAACCAATGTCTTCAATGTTATAAACTGTTTGATGAATAATTTTTTCCAGCCATTTCTTCTTCTCTCCCCCCTTAACATATATTTGTGAATTTCTTATATTCGATTTTAAAAACTTGCAAACGCTTTGAAATGAGACTGATCCATCATTCCAGTTAATATGATAATAGTTTTTTGTTAACCAAACTGCTTCTCTCTGTTTTTTGGCTGATAAACATGCGAAATCAAAAGGAGGTTTTATGATGAAATTGAACCATTCCTTGTTGCTGAAAACTACAGCTAGTTCTTTTGCGATGAAGTCATTTGAATTAGTTTTGAAACCTTGCAAGTATAAAAAAACAATATCACCATCCATGTTATTTAATTTATAAGAGCTTCCGGACTTGACCTTTTACAACGCAGTAAGCTGATGTTTTTGCTGGAATATTTGTTGCTGTTTCAAATTCAATTTTTATGTCGATTGGTCCGGTATTGAGCGTTTCGTTTTGGTGACTGACATCAACTACAATAATTGGAGCGTTATTTTTAAAGTCTTGACCTGTTAGAAGAGGTTGGGGTTGTTTCATGTAGTAGCTTTGTTAGATACATATCATATAGAATCGCATAGCGCTCATTTTTGAATTTTATATTAAGATCGTTATATGGGTAAGAGGTTGAGTTTAAATGTACTTTTAAGTTAGTAAGATCACAACGAACAAACTTGTTTTCTTGTTGAAAGGCAATCAAGACAAAACGAGGGCGTTCTTTATTAGCGGCCATTTTAACATTCCATATGTGATTGGTTTCCGTATTAAGGTGTGGATTCATATGACAATCCCAACTACGGAATGCCATTGGTATAGCAGCACCATTATTAAGTATTTTGATCATATTCAATTTACTATGATCAGATAATTGAACATGTGGAATTCTCCATGATATTAGTGAAATTGTAAGTTTTGCTTTCTCGGTGGAAACATTCGAGTGTACAAGATCTTCATCGTTCTTATTACGCAAGAGTATCAATTCATGTTTACCATTTAATAAAACTTTATTGTAGTCTTCAGCGAATCCTAAAAGAAGTTTGAGTGGTACATAGAAATTAAAATTTCCATTTTGAAGATCTATTTTATCAAGTTTATTCCATCCAGCATTTTGCAACACAACGCTTTCCGTAGGTGATAAAGAAACCAAATTTTTTATGGTACTGGTGGCTCCCAAATATCTTGTATGATCAATTTCAATACCATTCAGTTCATAGCGGATTTCATCAAAGAGATATGCAACAAAATTATTTTTCAACTGAAAGTTGGGTGTAGATTTCGATGTTTTTTCGTCTACAACAAGTCCTTCCACATATATATAGCTTTCACTGGGTAACACATATAGATCTTGGTTTTGTATTGAAATTCTTATTTCATCGTTGTTGTTAAAAGACTGAAGGTATGGTATGTATGTGTGATAATCCTTTTTGATAATATTTTCGTCAGATATTGGTTTATCTAAAACGTCTATTATTGAACTCATTTTGTTTTCAATTTAAAGTTCAGTGACTTGAGAAAACTCTTGTTTGCTGCTGTAAGCGATTTTTGACGAACAGATCTTTTCAATTGTTGCTTAGATTGTCACGTTTGAGAATTAGATGTTGCTGTAGTATTCTTCGATATACTCGTGTTGTATATTATCATTATTTAGTTGTCCTTAAATGTATTCGTATTGTAATTTCCTCACCTCTGAAATTAATTAAGTCGCCGTTTTGATCAACCACGCGAAGAGCTAGTGAACTTATCTCTCTGGAGTTTACTGGCAAATAAATAAGATTTTTGGGAATCTCAACTATTTTATATCCAGCCGGTATATTAATCGGAAATTCATGTAGTGTATGAGCTTTAGAATTATTCATATAAGTATTAACCACAATACTGCTTTCAATCCTCAAGAGATTCACCTTAAAGATATTCACTGGAAGATCAGAGTAATATTCTGCTATTGAATCCTAAAAGTCTACCTATTTATTTTCTTTATTAAAATATATTGGTTCTTTAGAGCTGCTGACTTTGACTTGCATTGTATTGTTATTAGCTTCAATCAAAATTTTGTTTTCTGGTCTATATCGTTTGTATTGTTCTTCTATATAGTCAACTATATCATTTAATTCATAAGATCCGATCGGTATTTCAATTACAAGTTCACCGATATAAAATATATTGTTGTAGACATCCACATTCGGGATACTGTTGTATGAATGAAAATCAGTTAGAGCACATTCATAGGTTCCGTTTAAATCAATAGGAGGAAAATAATTAGCAGATAGCTCTGATGAATTGGAGCTCAGAGTCAATGTTATTGACATTGTGACGGTTTGATTGTAAATAAATGAGGTTAAACACACAGTATGATTTATAAGAAGCAGTTTCGTATTTATTGTTTATTTACTTATTTTAAACTAAATTAAATATTGATGCCATTGTTGTTCTTTTTGTTGTTGTTTATTTATTGTATTCTTCCATTTACAATATCTCATCTTTGCTTATCCAAGAATTGTGCTCATTACCAAAGCCCAGCCACTTGACAAACACCTTATGTTCTTTAGTTTTGAGAACCTTTTCAACTAGGTATGTATTAGGATATCTGGTTTTTGAAAGTTCTTCTTCATAGAATCCGCCTTTAATAGGATTTCCGCAACAGTCTTCTAATATATATGTTGTAGGATATGTATTTTGTACTCTTTTAATTGTAAAGATTTCTGTTGCCCAATTCGGAGTATAACCTTTTTCAAAAATGTTTTTATATTTGCTTATGCGTACATGATCTCCTGCATTAAATTTTGACATTTTATACATCTTTAAATGTCAGTATACTGTGTTTAAAAGCTGTTTTTCATTTGTTGCATTTACTTCAATCGGTGACATTTTAATGGTGCGATGAATTTTTCTATTGTATGCATGAAGTAAATCTCTATACATATCAATCCAATTATATGAACCATTTAAGCTAAATTTTTTCCACATCATTCCTTTTAATGTTCTATTGAATCGTTCTACTATTGAGGCTTTCATAGTGCTATATGTTGAGTAGTGATTAATATTGTATTTATTCATCAACTGATTGAAATGTTTATTGAAAAGTTCTTTACCATCGTCTGTTTGCAAGTTTTTCGGTATTCGTCCCAATTTGAAAATATTCTCCATTGCCTGGGTTGTTTCAAATGCATTCTTTCTTCTCAAAGGTACTGCCCAAGCAAATTTTGAGAATGTATCAATTACAGTTAGCAAAAATCAATAATTTCTATTGTCTAAGGAATAATTTCCCATTTCAACTAAATCAGATTGCCAAAGATCATCTATTCCTTTCATCACAACTCTACGACGTAAAAACGTTTTCGAGCCTGCTTATGCAATTCATTTACAATATTTCTTTTTGAAGACATCTTATTTTTCCAGTCGCTGTTTTAAGTGTGTTGTGATCTACTTGGTGCACTTTCAGCTATTGATATGAACATGTAATTTTCTATTCTATAAATTTTTTCTCGTAACTCTTCAATTTCCATATCAAAAAGTGATTTGTTATCATCCATTTTTTTATTGATATCCTGCAAATGAGCATTAAGATTTTCTAACTGGAAAGCTACTTCTTGTTGCTGTTTTTTGAGTTCAGTTTGCAGAAACAATTTACTGATAACATCGTTTTCCTCCAGAGCGTTTGCAATATTTTTGATTCTCTTGTATTGGACATCAATGTTTTTGTTCGTATCCATAAAGAAGAACAACAACTTAGGTGCATTTTTGGTTGAAATTACTTCACTTCTATCATTAATATAATGCCCAAACTTATCAACGGACATGTTTTATAAAAAATCTGTTTATGTATATAGTTTATACAATTATATTAGCTTCACGTAGTTCTTCAATAATTGAGACAATTTCGTTGTTGTGATTAGTATAGCCTGCAGAATGTGATGCAAGCAGTAGTCTAAGTCGATCTACCAACTCGTTTGGATCATCCCAGTATATATAGTTTGGATTATGAGGGTTAAACTGCACCAAACCCCTTCCTAAATAATTAGTTTTTGATACATCTGATGAGCTTTTATAATTTTCTTCTTTGAAAAGTTTTCCAATAATATGTTTGTACTTATGGGCTTTGCTTCCTTTGATTTGACCATCAGACTTATAGTCTCTCCTGTGAGCATTGGTAGTAAGTAATATTTTTTTATAGATTTCAATCTCGAATTTGTCATAGTCTTTTGGTGTTTTATGAAACATTAAAGAAAACAGTCCTGGCGTGAGAGCCCATATTTGTCCACCAACGTGTATCTTATCTTGATTTAACTCGATGGTGCTATTACCATATCTCCATTGATTATTATTGTCTTTATGTGGACCATAGTTAGTATCTAGTTCGTTTCTCGATTGTAATAGTGATAAGTCAGGGTAACGTTCTTTATTATTCGAATTTTGTGAGTAAAAGTCATCTTCATCATAATTACTGCTACTTTTACTATTCGATTGTTTAAACATTGATTCTTCAATTAGTTTCTTGGGCGTACTCGTTTCCAATTTTATTCTTGAATTCTGAGGATGAAAACTTTCATTGTCATCAATTCCAGTTTCCTTATCACCCGGTTCTTTTTTAACCGGTCTACCAACGTATTTAGAGCTATTGATAAATTCTTTTAAAGGTTCTGTGATAGGCTTGAATGTATCTCTTAATTGTTCATGTGTATTTATTTCACCAGTTTTTATACTTCGAAGCTTTTTCTTCAAGATATTTCTTGTAGTCACCAAGTGTTTAAGAATTTGTTCATTCATTTTAGTTATCAGGTCAGTTCAATAGGAAGCAGATCAGTTTATTAGATCAGGTTAACAGATCAGGTATCAGATCAGCTCATCAGGTATCAGATCAGCTTATCAGGTACCAGATCAGCTTATCAGGTCAGCTTATCAGGTATCAGAACAGCTTATCAGGTCAGTTTAACAGGTATCAGATCAGTTTATCAGGTATCAGATCAGCTTATCAGGTCAGTTTAAAAGGTGTCAGATCAGCTTATCTGATCAGTTACAATAATCACATGTTTAAAGTTTGAAGTCAGATTAAATACTGAAGGGTGCATTAGATGAACAGCAAATTATATTATGATGAAGTAATCAAATGACTTTCTATAACGACCGTTGTTTAGTTCATTATCTTTACTTATCATCAAAGATCCGTATTTTTCCTTCCAACATTCCCTACAACTTTGTTGAAACATTTCAAAGTTCATATCGCTGGCAACGTGATCATCATATACGTGTTTCATATTTGTCGAATCTCGTTTAAACATAATAATTACATTAGCATTATCTCTTATCAAATGTTTTGGAATCCGCGAGTAAGTTTGACACAAGGAAAATGAATCTACGTTCTTATGACGACCCATACAAAAATTTGCACGTATATTGTTTTGCTTTTCACATGCAACATCATCAAAAATCACAATTGAATTGCTTTTAGCTTCACTAGGAGGAACAACGTACTCGTTATCTGCGAATGTGTAGTATCCCATTCCTTAAATTGATGAAATTAATTTCTTTAGGTATTCATATTTAGGTTGATATAAAGATTTTGAGTACAAGCAAATACTTTTAAGCTTGAGACCATTAGGACTTTCCAGCAAACTAATCATTATGTTAGTTTTTCCACAATTTGAAGGACCAACTATTAATGCTCGAATAGAATTTAGTAACAAGGAACTATGTCTTATTTTTTACTGTCATTTGAACAAATATCAGCATTACGTACTAATTTTTTACGTTGTTTTACGAAGCGCATTTTAATAACTACTTGTGAAATTTGCAAAACAATATCTTTTATTGTAGATTAAAGTAATATGGTTGTACTTTATAACAAAAGTTTTAGTCTCAAGCACACTATCATTGTAGAAGGTTTACTAAATAAAGCAATAAATTCTCTGCCTTTTGAATTACATCTTCCTGGATATCAGTACTGTGGACCTGGCGCAAGATTACAAAAGCGTTTAGATAGAGGAGATAAAGGAATTAACTTATTAGATGCTGCTTGCAAAAATCACGATATTGCTTATTCGAAAAATAAAGACTTAAACAGCAGACATCAAGCTGACAAAATTTTTGAAAATAAAGCTTGGGAAAGAGTTCTCTCAAAAGATAGTAATCTTGCAGAAAAAATATTTGCATATATAGTCACCAACGCAATGAAAGCAAAAATTAAGCTTGGTATGGGTGTTGAAGCAAAGAAAAGGAATACAGTGAAAAGACCATCACCACGAAATTTCTTTATGAGATAACCAAAGATATTAAATAAAACACAATCATATATATTTAAAAACATTTTATTTTTTATTATTATTATTATTTTTTTTTCTTGTTAATTACAAAATATATGCACATAACATTTTTTTTACTGCCAAACGGGGTACTGGGAGTTTGGTATCAAAAACTCATTCATCTCACTATCCAGGATAAGGTTTCGCTCTCCTTTTCCTTGTAGTCAATAGTTATCAATTGAAAGATCATCTAATTCGACATCTGTTAAAATATTATATCGGTTGGGGAGAAACATTATATGGTTTTCCAGTTCAAGTTGAACTGTTTCCTCATACTTTGTTCTTACTCGCTTTGCACGTCCGATGGTGTATTTGGATGATTCATCTAAATCCTTTATATGGATTAAGGATTTTGTATTACAGGAATTGAATTTGCTTATTAATTTCATTGCGCTGTAAATTTTTCACAACTTAAATTTGAACTTAAATTTCGAATTAATCTCGATATAAGCTTTCTAGACTTTAAGAAGTCTAACTGAAAATTATTAAGCAATGATATTAGATTTGTGTGTGTGTGTGTGTGGGAGAGAGAGGGAGCAAAAGACGATAAGATGAATAATAAAATCTGGTGTTAGGAGAAGATAGAGAGATACTTATATACATTTTTGAGTCCTTTACTCTAAAATTTGAATTTGTTTTTGGAGTGGAACCCAGATTTAGTTTTATAAATTATATAACTTGTTCGTTGAAAACAATTATTAGTAGAGAACTGACATTCAAAAAGATCGGAAGTAAATTTTGGTAATAGTATAAAATATTCCATAAAAATCATGAGTGACATTAGAAACAAGCTCGCACAATTCTTAGTTGATTTTGAGGGATGTCAACTATACGAATAAAAATTATGATTTTGGTATAATGGAAGATGAGGACAAGCACGATGGTCACTTTAAGTCTTGTCCATGGAGCCATCCAGATTGTGAGGAAGGGCCAGATACCTGTCGGTGCTCCGTATTTTACTTAAGAAAAATGACGATAAATCATTTAATTAATTCATGTTATGTAATATTTCGATGAAACTAAATAATAAATCACAAAATAAAACAAATTCTGAATGTTTTTCATTTTATATATATATTTGTACAATTTTTGTTTATTTCTCTTAACAATACAACAATTTTTTTTTACTTATTAATATATTTCACTACTTAAATATATATAAAAATTATTACTTAAAAATAGGGATATAATTATTGCATTGCTTCTTCCTCTTTAGTCTTGAAATTTCTCAGAGTAGCATGTCAAGTTCATAATCGGGATTAGTTTCCTCGATTCGAAAATGATACCATGCATATGTACTCATCTTATCACTTCGTATTTTTCTTTTATCATCTGCATAATTTAACACTACTTTATTTATTTCATTTATATAAATTTGATGAACTTTTGACTTAAATATTAACATGTTATCATATACAGTAGACTTATTAAATAAACAGTTTCTATAAGAAGTTGTGTCGTACTTATCAAGAATGCATTTCTTTATCCCTTTCGATTTTCTAATATCATTTTCATACTGCACACTAAAGGAATACATCTTTGATCTCAATCCTACAAACTCCTTCATTATTTTTACACAATTCTCATCCTTCATCATACCCAACACCTTTTTGTTTACTAGAGGGAAACCATATATATTTTTTTTTTGGTAATCAGACGTATCAAACTTACGGAAGACGTCAGTTTTTATGTCAGCGTAAAAGTCTGTTTTTACTGTGTAAATGAAAGAGTCAGTATCCATATAATTCAGTGATAAGTTCGACTTGAATTTGGGTTGCATGTACCCATAATGGAAATCGTACATTTTCCATTTGGAAAGCTCTAATACACAAAATCCTAAATATATAGGTTTATTGTAATAGGTTTTCACTCTATTCATTTCAATCGCTACCATATTCTCAGAAAATTTTGGCAAGCTATGAAAATTAGGTTTAGATATCCAATCTTGAGCTCCTAAATGATTCCATTTTGTCCTATTCCAGTTCGTAACTATTCGTACATCTTTTCTCTTTTCCACATTCTCCATAGTTTTACCATATACTGCATTATTTAGTAATTTGAAGAAATTTTTCTCAAATGCATTTTTTGCAGTTGCTCTATGTTTGGTGTTTAAGGCTATATAACTTTTCAACCAGGTTGATTGTTTATAAGTGAGAATGCGATGCACTTTTTTAGAACTAGACCATACTTCAAACATTGTTTGAGAACTCTATAGTGTATGCCGTATGTTTGTTTTGTGGAAAAATCTGCAATTAATTTAGTGTGCTATGTTTGCTGAGTTTTTTTGTTTTCCGGGCAGAAAGGAAGGTCAATGTGAGAGTCATGCAAATGAGAAGGATAGTCCGAAGTAACTTCATAGCCATATCCATCACTTGAACTATCATCTATGGTTTTAGGATCCAGATTTAGCTATTCAGCTGATAGCCATCTGAATCCGCCATAAGGTAGATACTCAGACATAGCCCAACCGTAGAGGTTATTTGCGTCTAAATACACAATAAATTCTGAGGGCTTCTCTCTATCGAAATCAGGTAAATATTTGTTGTTAGCCTTTGAATATCGGTTACAGCATTGTACAAGTCCACCACGTATTCCTTTCTTGAAGAAATTGTACACATCTATGTCCGTCAAAAGCTCCAGTTCTATATTTGTATACTTTAGCATAGCATCCCACGATAGTCCTGGTGCAGTGTAATATTGACATGGATCTAAGTGATAGATACTCTTATAAACCTTTCTAAAATTTTCAAATATATCTGCAAGTAAGAGTACGTCCGTTTTTAAATAAACTTCCATATAATCTTGCAAGGTCTTGCAGCTGAAAGCGTTCCAAACTTCTTTCGCATGCTCATAGTCTTCAGTCGAACACTCCTTATTATTGAGGTGATTGAAGAAATCTTCCCTTGCTGGAAGCCGACCTAACTTCAATTTTTCAAAAGAATTTAGGAAATCATAAGGAAAAACGCCTTTCCTTCTCACAAGATCAAACTCTTGTTTTGTTTTAAATTGTGTTTTAATGATGTGAAAGTCTTGATCTGAAAGATTATTAGCTAAAGATTCTAAGCTTTCAGGCATAAAACGAATTGTGGTCAAAAATCTAAGTTCAAGGTTGTAGTTGTCGATTATTTTTGAAAATCTAGATAGTGATATGTATAATTCTTTATTGAGCGGAAGGACTTTTATATTGTCAGATTTTTTACCCAACTCTTTAACAAAAAGATGTGAGTCGTAAGATGAATAATTGTGAAAATAGATTGGTATAAATTTTGGAATTTGAAATTTCAAATTGCATATATTATGAGCAGCTCCTCTAAATTTACCACTTATGTGGCAGTGATCTCTCACTCTATCATTGCCTAGATATTTATGACAAATGTGACAATTTATCGCATTTCGAAAATTAAAATTTTCGAAAGAAGATAAATCATCCATTCGGTTCTTGTTTTTCAAATAATCATTGTAAATATTTTCGCAATCGCTAATTATACAATCTACAAACTTTTCGCCTGCATCTTCCCCCGTATATATTTTAAACTTATCTAACTTATCATTATGCTTACATTTAATATAATAACTAAAAGCACAAGGAATGTGCTTTTTGCTATACCTACTTTTGTCACTTACTCTAATACTAGTATCCTGCAATACGCATTCAAAATCTGCATATACAACAAATGGTACATCCATCTGTCGTTGATGGTCCTTGAAGCATAATGTTGACTTGTTCTCTGATGGAAGCTCAGACACAATTTGTCCACATTCCAATTTGTGTTGCTCCATAGTCATACCATTGTGGCTACATTGCAGACAGCTGTTGCAAAACATCAGTTTTTTGCAGTGTTTCGTGGTCTGGTGTTTTAAAAGTCTATGGAAGGAAAATAGATATGAATTTGCAATCAATATATTTATATGTGCATTGGTGTATATGTATATTTCTTGACTTACTTTGATATTTGTTTAATAAAAATATAGTGATGATATCCTTCAGTATTTTCTAAAACTAATAAATTTACATGTTTCTGTTTTTCTTTCTTGGTGTTGTGGTACCGTCCAACAATTTCATTGCTTTCATTGCTATATCCGAATACATTAACGCTAATATCAGAATTGCGTTCTTCAAATGTCTTAATACTTTTTAATGCTAACGGGAACTTTAAATTTGTAAAATCAATTTCAATCCTGTTTTGCAAATGAATAATATCAGCGCTAATGTCTGCAATATTGTATGAGCTGCACCGTTGTCTGTGTTTAATATCAGATGTATCCAGTGCAAATATAATGGACCATTTAAAACAATAAATATAATTGTTTTCAACATTTATACATGCCATTTTACTTTTTAGTTTCTCTGGCGTACTAATCCAACTTGATCCTCTCACCAAAGTTGACTTATTTAGTGCAACTTCGAGACGAACAATTCTAATTAGAGTCCAGCCAGAATCCCGCTCTTGAAACTCACACATTTTGTTTTGGATTTCTTGCAGTTGTTTTGTTATCATTTCCTCAACATCATCTGCAAAGCACAAAAGATCCATTTTCGCTCTATATGAAATAGTACACAATTCCATATCATCACCAACAATTTTAATATACTTCCCAATGAGAGTAATATTAAACTTAATAATATTATGCACAGCTATACTATTTTGAAGTCTTTCCTTGATGATAGGTCTATTTTCCTTTATAGCATCTTCAAATAACAGACAGTCTGTACTTATTGGAACTCCAAATGTTATAATACTATTTTTAAAAGCACTATTTATTATATAATATTTGCATTCATTTGGAGCTTGAGAGAGTAAATCATCCGCAAAATTTGAGATATCCATTTCTACTTCATCATTTTGTGTATTTGCCTGATCATGTGGAATAACTTGACTTATATCCATGTCTTGAGGAGGATTCTCTACGGGCAAATAGCTTGGGTAATAATTAGGCATATTATTTTGCTGCAACTGTATAGGTACGCTATATTCAATGGGATATGGAATTTCCATAGGTGCTGTGAATTGGTTGGTTGAAACTGGATACGGATACAAAGGGTACGCTGGAACCTGCACAGGATACTGAAACTGCACGGGATAATGATACTGCACTGGATACTGATACTGCACCGGATACTGATATAGCAAATTGTTGTGGACCATTGGATTATGGGGTTGTATGGAATGATATACATCTTGGGGTTCTATGGACTGCTGCACATTTTGGGGTTGTACGGACTGCTGCACACCTTGGGGTTGAACATGACTTTTGCAATGTTCTAAATAGCACTTTTGGTATCTGTATTGCTTATTACAGATATTACAACGAAAAACTGAAGAAATCATATTTTTTATATTTTATATATATATATATATATTTATTGAAATGCACTTATTTACTGTGCATTTTGTAATGTTACATAATAGTGTGTAACTTAAAAAAATCTATATTTTTGAAAACACAAGGAGTTTTGAAGCATTCACGACTTATTGGTTTTAGATACAAAAATGTACTGACTTTAGTCCTAACAAAGTTTATTTATATTAATTCGAGAAAATGTTTGGTATGGTCTAGTACGCTACATTTCAACAAAGTAGTTTTCAGTATTTGTGTAGTTAGTAACTTGTAGCTACAAAAATCGTTGGTTGCAAAATTTTAATAAAGTAGTTTAACAAATACAGCGAGTATATGAGATGGGACTTATGCATGCCTCTACAATACAAAATGTTTAAGGGAATGAAACTGCTACGTAGACAATATTTATGTAAACAAACATACGTAGACATGCTTATGCATGTAGAGACGTTTCAAAATTTTGTGGCAAAAGAAACTGCTACGTAGACAATATTTATGTAAACAAAGATTTTGATAAGTGATATCTACAGAGTACAGAGACATGCTTGTGCATGCAGATACGTTACAAAGTTTTGAACGGAATGTGATATATACAGAGTACAGGGACATGCTTATTCATGTCTCTACGATACAAAATGTTTACGGGAATGAAACTGCTACGTAGACCATAGTTATGTAAACAAACATTTTGATAAGTGATATATATAGAATATAGGGACATGTTTATGCATGCCTCTACGATACAATATGTTTACGGGAATTAAACTGCTAAGTGGACAATATTTATGTAAACAAATATTTTGATAAGTGAAATATATATAGTATAGGGACATGCTTATGCATGCCTCTACGATACAAAATATTTACGGGAATTAAACTGCTAAGTGGACAATATTTATGTAAAGAAACTGACTTCATCGCAAAAGAACTAGCTGTAGTTTTCAGCAACAACGAATACCTCAATTTCATCATAAAACCTCCTTTTGATTTCGCATGTTTATCAGCCAAAAAACAGAGAGAAGCAGTTTGGCTAACAAAAAACTATCATGATATTAACTGGAATGATGGATCAGTCTCATTTCAAAGCGTTTGCAAGTTTTTAAAATCCAATATAAGAAATTCACAAATATATGTTAAGGGGGAAGAGAAGAAAAAATGCCTGGAAAAAAGTATTCATCAAACAGTTTATAACATTGAAGACATTGGCTGCATTAATTTTAAACAAATGGAAACTAAGCATTCAATATATCTCTATTGTAGCTATCACGACTATCTTGTTTATGCCTTAAGGAATGCAATTTTACTTAAAAATGAAAATGTTAACAAACTTTTAAATAAATGCTTATAAATATTAAAATAAATGTCTTTTTATTTCAAATAAAAACCTACATACATATTTTTTTTTTCAGAGAACACACAAACAAACATACACAATGGTTCATTCATTCATTCAAATGGTCAAGGGAATATTTGGGCACATAGAATAAACGATTATTATTTATTTGTATGTATATGCGTAAATGAAATAAATTTGTACATATTTATGTACGCATGAATATGTACATCTTATCACATTTCATAGTAACCCACTTGCGCAAAATTAAGGGAAGCAAGAGAGCGGACTGTCATACAGACTCACCAATCGTCACACACACACACACACAGCATGTCTGACAGGCAGACATTCCAATCGCCACTCAGAACACAAAAACACACACACACACACTTAAACATAGCATAAATATTTATATTCTACAAAATACAGAAATCGCACCACCATCCAGATCCCCAAACAAAATCCATCGATGATCGTCATGTATAAAATAAACAAAATATCAGTTTCAATATTTATGCAATAGTAAAATTTGTTTCACAACGTCTTCAAGATCAGAATAATCAAATTATTCCCCCAGACTCAAGCATTGCAAACAAAAAAGAAATAACTGAATTGCTGGACAAATTCTCTTAAGTACACACACCAAAATTAAAAACAAACAAAAATTAAAAGAAGGAATCTCACTCTAGCAAGAAGAAACGAACCACAAACATTAAGGCCATCCATATATAACTACAACACTTTTGAAATAGTGTAATTCCTAAAAAAAATGTTCCAATGTTCCTAAAAATTTCTTATTTTCTATTAGGCTATAGCACACATAGACAGACAGAATTCCTACGCTCACATATGGACAGACACAAATTTCCACGCTCACATACCGACGGACATGTATTCCCAAGGTCACATATGGACAGACACAAATTCCCACTCTCACATACCGCCGGACATGTATTCCCAAGGTCACATATGGACAGACACAAATTTCCACGCTCACATACCGATGGACATGTATTCCCAAGTTCACATATGGACAGACACAAATTCCCACGTTCACATACCGACGGACATGTATTCCCAAGGTCACATATGGGCAGACACAAATTCCCACGCTTACATACCGACGGACATGTATTCCCAAGGTCACATATGGACAGACACAAATTCCCACGCCTACCCCAACATTATAAATAATAAAAAACAACAACAATGTGAACACCCCTATTTAACCGTGGGATAATACACACACAAACATTAAAGTATCAAATTACTAAAACAAACCAATTAACATAAATTTGGCAATTAAAATTTGAAAATTTTAAATTTTAATTGCCGAAATTTGACAATTTTAATTAGTCTCGTACATACAGTATCCAACTACTGCTTTACATAGTGCCTGGCTTCTGCAGTTTGTGAGAAGTCTGCAGTTTGTGATGTACATACAATAACGATAGATATTTTGACTTATTCTGCGTTTCAGGGATTTGACACAAAATCATAGTGACATCAATAACAAGATAAGTTAATCGATTAAGATAGAGAAATATTCTTATATGAATATTTCTATTAGATACGTTTTTTTAATAAAAAGTACACGTATCGATAGTGTTAGTAAGTTTATGTAGATAAATTTTTATTATTTACTGTATTCTTGCACGGCTGCTACATGTAAAAAGCAATGAATTAATAATTTCATTTTAAAGAATACTTAAAATCATATTATCTCTATAATAATATATAAAATTTTCCCAAATATTGGAGTAAATACTTAGTACTCGCGTATACCTACATAACACATCACTATTTAAAGTTGAAAATTTTGGATGGAAAAGTGTTCATTTACTTTTTGTTATTATTGAAGGAAATGTCACAAAATCTCTTCTTAGTTTCTCGTTGATAGAAACTGATAGAAAAGTAAATGAACAAAAATCTTGATGCACAATTGTATCAAAGTAGTTTTGAGGTATGATTATTTTGAGAGACGCTTTGTTTCTTGGCTAAGAATAATTAAATTTAAGAACAGTAATTTCAATATTGAGGCCAATCTTATCCGTTATATAATGTTTAATGTTATCAATAGTCGTAGAGGCAAATCGAACAGTAAAAGCATCCAAATCAACACATTTAGCGCGGTTAACAGTATTACAAAGCCAACAAGAGACCATTGGTTCATCAGATTTGTTGCGGCATTTAGGCTTGGAGCAGAACATATTTAATAGATTATTTTATTTGTAAGTTTTTTATTATTTGTTGTTAATTAGCTCAAGAATGATAGAAAAACAGATTACGCATGCGCATGATTTCCCGTTTAATGACGTATATTCTCCTATGAAAGGGTTGCAAATCCATACGTCCCACAATCATTTTTGGAGCTGTGTTCTTATCTTGTATGATTAATATTATTAATATTTACTTGCTAGTGTAATTGGATCAGTGTTCTTGTTAATAACGAAATTAATTTTAAAATTTGGATTTTTTCTAGTTGATCTGTAATCCTTCAAAGTATATAAATGTAATAATATTCTAACATTTCAATGTTTCTATTTTTTTCAGGAAAAAAACTACATGCAATAAAATGCAATGTAGGACGTTTTCAGTGCTTAATGTTTACAACACTATTTTTAAATGCACTCGCAATAAAACGATTTTGTATTTTATTAACTCTTGCAAAAATGAAAGCCTTAAAAATAAATAATTGCCACATTCCAATATTTTTTTAAGGATTTTTCCCTTTAAACAACTACCCGTAATAAAATGCAATGTAGGATATCTATTTCTGAATATTCACTCAATAAATAATTTTTGGATTTTCCCAATTATTTATTGGAGAAAATAAATTAAAGGAACTACAGAAAATTCTCTTAAAGAAATTGTAAAAAGTTGCGTCTATTTTTAAGGTAAATAGTCAGTTTTCATGGCTTGTTATGAAAATTATTTTTGAAGTGCATATATCCGTGGTACTGTGTCTTTCAAAATGCATTAATGAATTTCAATTGAAAAAAAGTTTAATAAATAAAACAAACCGTTGATCCGAACAAGTGAAAAAGTCTAAATCTTAGTACATACACAAATAAATAGCTTTGCCAGAAATTTAATAAGTCTTATGTGAGATTTGGTAACCCCAGGAATTACAATTAACTCCGGATTGGTCGAAAAAATGTATGTTATATTTCTATAAAAATTTGTATATTTTAATTAAATTTAGTTTCATATTGTATACGAAGAATAAATGTAGCCTGTATTTTTAATGAAACAAATTTTTTTATAGTTGCGTATCGATTCAAGGTGACTTGTGCAATGACAAGAATTTTATTTTGCGAGAAAAGTAAATAATAACAGTTGTGAATTCAGCTACCCTTTTCGTCAGAAACAAAATATATATTGAGAGGAAAATTTGCTATACGTTGTTTAATAAAGATATATGGACATAGGACTGATGTTCAAAGGGATTAATTCACTGAAGTGAGCTGTTATATATAAAATAATAATAATAAAGAGTATATACAAAATTGTGACTGCCCCCATTGAAAGGATACTTTCAATATATTTCATCCATTAGAAGAGGAGCGATTTTGTGAATTGATCTTCTATACACGTCCTTGGTAGTTTTTAGATCCACCACTTGAATTTTATCATCCCGACCAGGAATAGTTTTTAAGATACGGGCTAAAAGCCAATGCTGGGAAGGTAAGTGGTCTTCATGGATGATGACAAGTCTCCCTTCTTTAATGTTTTCGCTGGATTTGAACCACTTAGATTTTTGTTGAAAAATCGGTACGTAATTATGCATCCACTGTATCCAAAATTGCTGCTTTAAGTACGTTACCATTTGTCAACGTTTTAGTTAATTTATATTTCATCAGGCAATGCTAACAAACATGAAACCATCAACATGTGTGCCGGTGTCAAGGCTTTGCCATCATTTGGGTCATCGGATAGTGGTGTCAAAGGTCGAGAATTTAAAATGGCTTCAATTCCAATCAGAATAGTTTGAAATTCTTCGTTCGTGGTCCCAGCTCTGGACATATTTTTGGTTAGAAGCGTCTTTGTTGATTTCACGGCCGACTCCCAAAGGCCTCCGAAATGAGGGGAACGAGGTGTAACGAAAATAAATTTGAAGCCTGTAACTTCGCTATAGTGCATTACTGCCACAATATTTTCATTATTAAAGAAGTGTAGTTTGAATTCTTGTAGTTTATGGTTTGCACCAACAAAATTTGTAGCATTGTCGCAATACAGCCGCTGTGGAATGCCCAGCCTGCCTACAAATCTTTTCAAACATAGGAGAAACGAGTTTCTTGATAAGTCTGAAACTACCTCAATGGCACCATAGGTTTGGTGGTTTTCCTCTATTTCTATGTCATGTACAAAATGGCCCTCAAAAGTCGACACCACTTACCAAGAATGGTCGTTGAGCTCTCAAACGGTCGGCTGGAAGATTTCCACTGATTTGCTGCATTAATTGGGGTTTATATTATAATCCATACCTCTTGGCGAAGAATTCCCAAAGTGCCTTTGGGCCAGCGTGTAAGCGTTTCCGGTGGAGATATCTTACGTAAATTATAGTAAAGATATGATTTTTTGGAAGCAAAGCTAGTCTCCCTCCAACTCTCAGAATAGGTGTCGAATGTTTGTAACTGGGCATTTGTTGTAAAACTTTCTTAGCCTTTTGTTGTCCGTTAAAATTTTTTAATGTTCCTTCTTTTTTTCTTATACATTTCAATAATTATATAATTACAAGATTTTATTCGACAATGATATTTGATATATTTTTAATAATATTTTATCATCTTGATTACTTTTCACGTACTATATTATTTCATTATTTCACCCTTATTATAACTCATGATTCTATTAGCATACCTTATTATCTCTTTTTATTATTATTCTAACGGTGATGAACGTGAAAGTTCCAAAGGCTTAACAATAAACATTGTCAGAATCCTGGCTAAACATAAAAATGGCTTTAAAATAGTCCATATAAACGCCCAAGTCTAAATAATAAACTTGACGAATTTAAATTGGTGTTCGAAAACTCGGACGTTGATGTTATTTGTGTGTCGGAAACCTGGCTAATGACATTAACACCGGATAATGTTATTTGTCCTTATGGCTATAATGTTTTTAGATCAGATAGGCAAAGTCATGGTGGCGGTGTTGCCATATTTGTAAAAAATAATATTCCCTCCAGAATACGCTGCAAGTCGGCTCTAACATATAGCTCAATTGGACCAGAAATTGAGTTCATTTTTTTGAGATTTCTTCTTTTGTGTTTACGGGCCAAATAATAGAATACCTCTGACACCTTTATACACTACACTAGAGAGTCTTGCTTCTGAATGTAATGGTATAGTCATTACCGGCGACTTCAATTCAAATGTCTTGAATGATGTCAGCCTTCCCAATAACTTGATATCGTTTGGACTCTTTCCAGTTAACTTGACAAACCCAACGCACTACACATCTACTGCAAGCACACTAGTTGATCTTGTTTTCGTTTCCAACACTGATAGCATCCTTTTGTATGATTAAAAATCAGCTCCGTGTTTTTCCAAACATGACCTGATATTTTTAACTTACAACTTTCTTGTTAAAAAGGTCGATATATGTTTCAGCTATCGGGATTTTAATAAAATAAACATTAATAACCTCCTTGAATACTCATCACATATACCTTGGAGTAACATTTATTTTTTGTCCTCTGTTGACGAGCAATCATTTTTTTGGAGCATAGTATTCAGAATATTTTTGAAAACATGGTACCTCTACAACATAAAAAAGTAAGACACAAACAAAAACCCTGGTTCACACATATTGTAAAGAATGCTATACATCAAAGAGACTTCGCATTCGCCAAATATAAAAGATACAAGACACCTTAGCTCAAATCGCAATTTTCGATAGCCAGAAATAACGTCAACAAACAAATAAAACTTGTGAAAACTGAATACTATGTATATACTTAAAGGGTTTAATCTTTCTTCTCAAAGCTCATATAAAAGGAGAAGATTTCCCCAATTAGAAATAAGAATTAAAATGGAGACTGGAGCGACAATATCGTTGCTCCATAAACTAATTCTAATAAAAATACTAAAAGGCTGATGCGACAACTAAAAAGTCGCTCGCCAATAAAAACTAAACAAAAGTCGTAATCACTTTATTACATGGCGATCCTGCCAAATTGTTAGAGTGCGAAAATCGCACCTAACAATAAAAATTAAAAAATTAAATTAATTTTTTATATGCATCAATACCTGGTGAACTAGCCTTAAAGAATTCGCCATAAGAGTACAAATTGCCTGGCCAAGAGGCAATAGATGAAGAAGAACAACATTGCCCAATGGAACAACATGCTGCAAGCCATCGCATAATATAGTAATATTTAAAAATTAAAATATATACATATTAACGAGTTGCGCAAGTTCGCACTCATAGGGCCTATAAGCGACTTATCGCTCGAGGCAAATATTTTTTTCTCTTCTTACTCTAATTTTTAATTGTAATATGAAAGAAGGGCCGAGAACCCTGCAAGTCAAATCTTTAACGGCTATAAAGCTTTTATAACCACCATCTACATTTATTGTAATTTTTGTAGAAATTTTAAACAAGTTAAGAACCTGAAATTTGTTTTTATCTCTCAAACTAAAAGAGTGAAACTATTCAAAACAACAAAAATATTAATAATTTAATGAACCCAGATATTTTTTAATTATTATAAGATATATACATATTTACATTATTATAAATAACTATTATTTTTTAATTTTAAAATATTTAATATTTTTGAAAATAAAATAAATTCTTTATTAAAACAAATGAGAAAAAATATGTATAACAAATCAAATTAGATTTAAAAATTTAGAAAAGTTTGAATGATAACAGGATACAAATAGATAAAATAGAAAAGAAGAAAGAACAATAAACAAATTATGAAATAAAAATTAAAAAGCAAATTATGTAAATGATCTTTTATAAGGAATAGGAAAAAAAATTAAATATTTTTGTTAAACAAATTAAGTAAATGAGCACAAATAAAAATGGGTAAAACATCGTCAAAGTTAGAAAAACCCAATGCTAATGTTATAACTAATTTAGAAATAGTTGACCATAAGTCAGAAATAAATTCACTATGGTTATTAACATTAATATTAGTAATAGTTGCGTCAATTAATCTTTTACTAAAATTATATTTGTTACACAAAAGAGGTCTTAGAAAAAGGTATGCTAGCAGAGCAAATGAACTAGATAAAATTTAAGTAAAGAAGCTAATGGAATGGCAAGAAATAATTAACAAAGCGAGGACAATAAAGGAAGAATTTGACAGATCATATATATGTCTAAACATTGATAGATCAATTAAAGAAGAAACAATTAAATACCATATTAATAATCTTCTTGTATGTTTAGGAAAAACAAGAGTCTTATTCAACGTACACTACAATAGACTCACCAAAGCTCACCAAACGGCAGCACAAGCATTTTTTAATGATTTGAAATCACGCTTGTCAAAAATTGCTGATAAAAAGTCGATAGAAATTAATTTACCATACTCACTACACGAAGGTGTAACTCATAATGTAATCATAAAAACTAAAACAATCACAATGTCTCAAACTATAGTAGAATTTCTAAGCACAGCTTCAAAACTGATTACAGATTTTGATGGTAAATCAGAAAACGTACGTGCATTTCTTGATTCACTAAATTTAGTAAACACAATCAAAGGTGAACATGAAGCAATTGCAGTAAACCACATTAAAACAAAATTAGAAGGTAATGCAAGAAATTTGCAACTGGACAACAAAACACTATACTGCATTACAGAAGAAGACAAAACAATCAAAACAATAATTTTCGTAAAAATTATACAAATTTTCGTGGAAGAAATTAGTACACACCACGAAGCTATAACAATAATAGCAATAATTATAACAATAGATACAACAATAACAATAATAATAATTACAGGAAAAGACCAAATAACAACAATACAAACAGAAATTACGTTAGAACAACAGAATCGAATGACAATAATTCGGAAAACTAGGATTCTCCCCTAAGAGTATTTCAATAAATAACAAAATATATAATTTAAACCTCATACTAACAAACCAATAAATTTATTAATTGACACAGGAGCTGATATTTCACTAATAAAAATAGAACATTTTAATATTAAAAATGTAAATACTAATAAAAGAACAACTTTAAGCGGAATAGGACAAGGTAAAACACAATCAATAGTAAATATATATTTTGATCTAAAATATAAAAACTTTTTAATACCACATAAATTTCAAGTAGTACAAAATGATTTTCCTATACCATGTGATGGAATCATCGGCATGGATTTCTTTAAAAAATATAATTGCATACTAGATTTCAATAATAACACTGATTACCTTATCCTACGACCTTATTATATCGAACATCCAATAGGAATACCGATAACTAATAATGGAGACGATATTATATTACCTCCAAGATCTGAACTAATACGCCAAATTAAAATAATATCAGTACATAATGAACTACTAATACCAAATCAAGAAATAGAACCAGGTGTTTTCATTGCTAATACCTTGGTAACAACAAATAATGCTTTTATACCCCATAGTGTAGCTTCAAATGGCTCGAATGGGCTTTCAAATCATTCATTTGTTTTAAATCAAATCATAATTTGTTTTTTTTTAGGCATATGAAATATGTTTCGAAACAAAATAGACACCAAACAAATCAAACACAAAAAAAAGATTTAAAAAAATTTAGAGTTAAAAAACAACTCGTCAATATACTATTCTATTCATAACTGGTTGTGTTTCACAAAACGAAATGTTTTGTGAATCAACACTAAAAATTTTTTAACAAAAAATATCTCATACATATATTTATATACATATATTTTTGTTTATATACATACGTACATTATAATTTTAATATATTTTCCACTCAATATAATTTTTATTATAAACAATAGTTATTCTTACTTATAAATTTCTTTCCAACTAAAGAACGAATGACAATTGTCAATTCTATGTTTCGAGTTTTTTAGAATCATTTGTGTTTTCTTATTAAACCATTCAAATGTAAAAAACATTTGAAAAAAAGGAATCAAACATTGCTTCGTTTCTATTTTTTCTATTTGTTTTCGAATGGTCTCGTTACAATAAACCTGTTTGATTCTATTCATTCTATTTCGTCTGTTTTAAATTTTTGTTTTGAATTATTCGACAAGTTTCATAAAACATCAAACCATTTGAAGTCTACGCCATTCGTTGCAACAGTATGTTATACGCATACTTAATACTAACAATATCATTGGTAAAATAAAACAAAATCAAATAAAAACCGAGAACATCTCAAACTACAATATATTTAAAAATAATTCTGTAACACAAATGAGCAGAAAAGCTCAAGTTTTACAAATTTTAACAAACAATTTTCCGGTTCAATTTAAAAATACATTAACGGAACTTTGCAATACATATTGTTATATATTCGGTTTAGAAACAGAACCAATAACAACTAATAATTTTTATGAGCAAAAGTTGAGAGTAAAAGATGACCAACCTGTATACATTAAAAATTATAGAATACCACATTCACATAAAGAAAAAAAAATAAACATAGTCCAATTTTATTAGTACCAAAGAAATCTTTGCCTAATTCAGAAAATAAAAGATGGAGACTTGTAGTAGATTATAGTGTAGTGTGTTTTAAAAATATGTTTATTGTGAAAAAAAAAGATTTAAGCACTTCTGCCGATTTGGTCCAGCGTTTGCACGCCGTTTGTTTTGAGAATTAATAAAAACACTTCTTTGCTTTGCGTTAAGATTAATTCTGATTTTATTAATCATATTTCTACGCTTATATACTAAACTTATGTCTATTCAGCATAATTCAATCAAAACAATTCTTGTATTGATTTTGTATAATGGAATAGAATTTGTCAACAAAATATCTAAATGTGGTCACTAAGTATTTTTTATGACTTTGTGTACGTCAATGAACTTCAGGGTGTAGGAAGAATTTTTGAAACCAAATTGCAATTAAGCATTTTTGTTTTCATGTTCGAGTTGTATTTAAAAGTTCATTGACGTAGTTGTGTTGTAATGTAATATGAACAATATTATTATGAATTGTGTTTTGTATTGTGTTAAAAGGGTGGTGCATAAGTATGTGTACACTACTCCCTTACCCTTTCAGATTTGGGTTTTATTAAAAATAAACATTTTTTTTTTTAATGTTAGATAAAACTTGTTTGGTAATTTTTACATTATATTTTAATAAATTTTTGTGTGTCGGCTTAAATGTAAATATAAAGTAAGAGACTAAGGTCTTAATATTAATTTTCTTTTATTCTTATGTGGTTAGTGGATATATATTTTTTTAATAAATTTTTATGTATCAATTTTTCTTTATTATTTTCAATTTCTATTAGTACATTTACATCTTTTATGTCTAATATTTTGTATGGATCTTTGTAAGGTGGTTCATTTTTTCTCCTATTTATTACTTTAACTAATACTAAATCTCCTATTTTTCTTCTTTTCGTTTTAACTTCTAAAATTATATCTCTTGCTCTTTTTAGTGAGTAATTAAGTCTAGCTTTCAATTCATTTGCATAATTATCAAGATTGTAAAGTTTTTCATGTTTTCTGAATTCATCATTTGGTAGGCGAGGTAATTTTCCAAATACCAATTCAAATGGTGAATAGTCTGTGTCACTATTGGGTGTTGTGTTAAAGGCAAACGTAAAGTATGGTATCCATTCGTGCCAACTTGTATCTTCCACAAAATTTATAAAGTACTCGTTTAGAACTTTATGGTTTCGTTCTACGGTACCTAGAGTCTCGTGGTGGTACGGGGTTGAGAAATGTTGGTTTATTATTAATAAATCACAAAACTCTTTCTCTTTTTGCATTGTAAGTATATATCTATAATTGTCCGATGGTCGCAGAGGACCTACTGTGTCTACTACTACTGTGTCGAAACTCTGTGTAGGTGTGTCTGTAATAGTAAAAGGTTCTTTTGTATGTTTATATTGTTTATTTTTCTGAAATGAATCGCAAGTTCTTATGTAATTTTTTACCATTCTGTTCATATTTTTCCATATGTATCTTTGTTTTAATTTGGAAATAGTTTTTCTAATTCCGAAATGTCCACTATATGGTTTATTGTGGAATTCTTCTATCAATCTATATTGTTTTATATTCTCATTTATTCTTTTTGGCATTTTATAAATTATTATTTCAATTTCATTATTCTGCAGATTATTATATTCTTTTTTCAATTTTTCAGCCGTTATATATTTAAATATTTCATCATTATCATATAGTACGTACTTTTTAATTTTTAACTTCTTTAATTTTAATAAAAGTTTCTCCATAAATGTTTCGGAAAACATAGGATTTTCGCTTTTATTACATATTATACTTGTAATCTTTTTATTCAATGCATTGATTTCTTTATCTTTTATATCTTTTAATTTTTCGTGCTGCAGCTTTTTATCATATATAAATTCTTTGAAGCTTCTTAATATCATTAATTGACGTGCATTCCCACATACGGAGGTGATCAGTCTCTTTTGGAGATATGCCGTTCTTTTCTTTATTTTTTTCTAATATTTTGTTCTTATTTTGGTTAACCATTCCGCGCGTTATTGCCAATGTTTTCTTTTCTTTTTCATCAATATAGATTGGAGTCATGTCTTTTAATATTTGCGAATTTATTTCAATTCTTGATAATGCATCTGCGTTTGTATTATTTGAATCTTTTTTGTATACGATATCATAGTCATAGTCTGATAGTTCTAGTCTAATACTGGTTAATTTGGAGGATGGATTCTTATGTGAAAATAGAGCAAGGAGTGGTCTATGATCTGTAACAACCGTAAATTTTCTGCCGTATAGATAAGGTCGGAAAAATTGTATGCCCCAGTGTATTCCTAATAATTCTTTTTCGATTACAGATTTATTTCTTTCATGTTTGTTAAGGGATTTACTAGCGTAAGAAATAGGCAAATCACTTCCAATATTGCCTTGTGAATGTATTGCACCTAACGCAACATTTGATGCGTCTGTAGTTAGTATGAACGGTTTATTGAAATCTGGATATTGTAGTATAGGTGGGTTTTTTAGGCTGTCTCTTAAAGTATCAAAACCTTTTTGGCATTCTTCTGTCCAATTGAAAGTTATCTTTTTTTTTAGAAAATTATTTAAACAGTTGGCCGTTTTGGCAAAATCTGGTATAAACCGTCTATAGCAATTGCAAAAAGCAATAAATCTTCTAACGTCGTTTGCGTTTTTGGGTACAGGATATTTTTCGATTACTTCATATTTTGTTGGATCGGTTTTGATACCGTCTTTTGTGATTAAATGTCCTAAGTATAAAACTTCTGGTCTTAGGAAAGAACATTTTTCAGCATTAAGTTTCAAATTATAATGTTTAAGTCTTTCAACTACTTTAATGAGATTCTTATTGTGGTGGTTTAGACTGCAACCGAAAACAATTATGTCGTCAACATATAAAAATGCTTCTGTTTCTAACCCTGATAGTGCTATAGTTAACATTCTCTGGAAGCTGTTTGATGATATTTTTAATCCGAAGGGTAGCCTATTAAATTGGTAATGTCCACTATTGGTGGAAAATGCTGTTAGAGGTCGTGACTCATGGTCTAGTTCGATTTGATGGAAAGAACTTGTCATGTCTAGGGTAGAAAAAAATTTAGTTCTTCCTAATTTGTCTAATATATCATCTAGTCTTGTTAAAGGGAATTTGTCATTTACTATTTTATTATTTAAACGTCTGTAGTCTACGACCAAGCGCCATTTCTTGAAATCGTCTTGTCCTTTTTTGGTACTAGAAGCAATGGTGAGTTATATGGGCTAGTAGATGGTTCAATAATGTCTTCTTTCAGTAGTCCTTGTACTTGTTTGTCTATTTCACTTAGTTGTGTTTGTGGTAGACGGTAATTTTTTATGTATACTGGTGTATTATCTGTAAGTTCAATGCTCTGTTTGTAAAAATTTTTGGTTGTTAATTTTTCATCTTCAAGGTGAAATATTTCTTGGTATTGTCGCAAAATTTTGTGTAGTATGTGTTTATTTTCTTGATTAAAATCTTGAAAGTTCACTGCTTTAAGGAGTTTTTGGAATCTTTCTTTCGAAAAGTTCTGATCTGTGGCTTTGAAAATATGAAAATGTCTAAGTGGTATTGTAGATATATATACGCTTGAAATTTTTGTCGGTAATTCTGTAGTGTTTAAGATTTTGACGTGTCTATACCCTTCTTTTGGTACAATTGTATTTGCTACGAAAATACCCTTTTCTATCTCTTTATTACATACTATGCTATCCTCATTAATGTTAATATTTATTCTTACAATTTTTTCTGATCTTGGCGGTGTAATGATAGTTTTTAAATGTTCGGTATTAATTTCAATTGGAATCGTTATTTTTTCTCCATTAATAAACGCATTTATTTTGCATGTATCATAATCTATTTTGCAACTGTATTTGTAGAAGAAATCTATTCCTAAAATTCCATCGGTTCTAATTGGAAAGTCACTATTAACTATATAAAATTTATGTGTTATTTCCTGTTCATTTAATGTGAAGTCTAAGTTCGTTGATCCGAGAGTATATATCGAATATTGTGTTATACCATTAAGTTTACAAATGTCTTCGTTAAATATGTTATAGCCATGTAGAACATTTTCTTTACATAGAGATATGTCTGAACCAGTGTCTATTAAGAAAGTTAAATTGTAGTTTATGTTTTTAACTGATAAGTAGATAAAATTTGATGTGTCTGTTTTTATGGTAAATATTCTTAGTTTTCCCTTATTGGAGTATCGTTCCGAAACTCCAGGGTATGGTCGTTTCTCTGTTGTATAGTGTTGACATTAGTTTGTCTGTATCTTTGGTTATGTCTAGGATTGTTGTGGAGATTTTGATCTTTATATCTGGAATTGTTATAGTCGTATTGATAATTTCTCCTATTGTTATTTCGGTTAAAGTTCACATTGTTGTAAGTGCTTCTTTGGTTTTTATAATAATTGTTGTATTGTTGAGTAGTATTATTATAATTTGTTTTGTTTCTGTTTGGTATGTATCTATAGTTTGGATTATATCTTTTAGTGTTCCTAGGTCCTGAATTATTTGCGCTTGTACCATTATAATTACCTCTTGTATTGTTATTTATTCGCAAAGTTTTAAATGTATCGGATAATTCTAATGACCTTTCTTGTGCACTAGCAATATCATAAGCTTGTGATAACGTTTTGGGCTGAGCTGCTATCACAGCGGTTCTTATGTCCCTGTATAAACCTTCTTGAAAAGTTTCTAATGCTAATTTTTCATTCAAAGCTCTAATCGTAGAGCGAGCTACTTCGTTTGGACTTTCTCCTAGTTCAGATATTTGTATTAATGTTAATTCTGCAATTAGTGTGCTAATTTTTTCTTTGTATTTTAGTACATTGCCTTTTTGTCTGGTATTTTTTAATGCGTAATGTATGCTACTAGCTGTTGTAGTTGTTTTAAAACTTTTGGTAAGGTATGTTTTTAGTTGTTCAAGAGTTTCGGGTATATTTTCTATCATTATAATGTATCTGACTTTATCTGTTAATTTTATTGCTACTATATATTTAATTAGATTCTTCTTCCCTTCTTCATTTAGTTCAGAGTGGACAATTTCAATCATTGAAACAAATATATTAAGGTGTTTTGCTTTTCCGTCAAAGACTGGAATTGTATCAGAAGCCTTTTTGCTATCGAAATTAGAAATGATTATGGAATTTTCAATTTCTGATGAAAGTTTTAATTTTACTCCTTTATGTTCCGTTAACAGTTCAATTGCTGTTAATTTCAATTTTTTAAATTCCTCAATTTTCTTTTCTCTTAAAGTTTTAGGTAGATATCCTGCTAATCTTCCAAATTTCTTACATAGTTGGTTAATTAAATTATATTTTTCTTTTATAGTATCTTGTGTGTATTTTCTGTTTCTTGATTTCTTAGCATTTGTTATTAATTGTTGAATTTCTTGAAAAATTTGATCCCTATAATTTACTTATTTATATAATATATATATATATATATATATATATATATATTTTTTTTTTTTTAATATTTTTTTTTTTTTTTTTGTAAGTCTAAAAAAAATCTTATTGTCTATTAAACATTTTGGGCATTAGTCCGTACTATTTGTTTTTTCACATATTGTTTGGCAAAATGCCATAATGCTATCAAAATAAGGACTACTAAGAAAATTATTACGATGTCATGGCTTATAGCGATCTTGTTGCCATTTATGGCGTATGCGTTGGCCTGTCCTTCGACGTTTGCTTCTCCTATACCCATTTTAATTTCTTCCAATAAAAAAATTTTTTTTTCTTCTTCTGTTATTTCAAATGTATGTAGTTGGCTCATTAAGCTGTTTTCCAGCCTTCGTCTTTTAAACTTTTGAGTTGCGCAATTAAGATTTTCTTTTCCGCCTTCACTTATATTTATTATTCTTTGTAGGTCTTTGCAGGATTGTTGGAATCTCTGTTTCCTCCCTCCTTTCTTTCTCTTTTCTGGGGCTGTTGTTTGTCTAAATTGTTGTAGTTGAGTTTTATAATTTTGTTGTCTGTGTTTTGTATTGTTGCAAAGTAATAGGTTTTGGACCTGCCGTTAGTGGTGTTGGTATGTATTCTGGTGGTGGAGATTCGTTGGTGTTTCTGGGCACATATTCTTCTGGCTGCAGTAACTTTTCCCATTTTTTGAAAATATTGTCAATCTCCTCTTGAGTTGACATTCGAAGGATATAAATCATTTTCAAAAAAATATATATATTTTGGCGAAATTTTGCCAGGATTTAAGAAAAATTTTTTTTTTAATAAAATATTTGTCAGGATCTCAAAGGTTTATTTTCATTTTAAAATTTATCAGTTCAAAAGTCTTGCAGGATTTAAAAATTTGTCAGGATCGCCATGTAGTGTGTTTTAAAAATATGTTTAGTGTGAAAAAAAGGGTTAAGTATTTCTAAGCACTTCTGCCGATTAGGTCCAGCGCTTGCACGCCGTTTGTTTTGAGAATTAATAAAAACACTTCTTTGCTTTGCGTTAAGATTAATTCTGATTTTATTAAACATATTTCTGCGCTTATATACTAAACTTATGTCTATTCAGCATAATTCTATCAAAAACAATTCTTGTATTGATTTTGTATAATGGAATAGAATTTGTCAACAAAATATCTAAATGTGGCCACTGAGTATTTTTTACGACTTTGTGTACGTCAATGAACTTCATGGTGTAGGAAGAATTTTTGAAACCAAATTGCAATTAAGAATTTTTGTGTTCATGTTCGCGTTGTATTTAAAAGTTCATTGACGTAGTTGTGTTGTAATGTAATATGAACAATATTATTATGAATTGTGTTTTGTATTGTGTTAAAAGGGTGGTGCATAAGTATGTGTACACTACAATAGGCAAATAAATAAGAAATTGGTTGCAGATAAATTCCCAATACCAAGAATAGACGATATTTTGGATCAACTCGGAAGAGCTAAGTACTTTTCCTGTCTATACTTAATGTCTGGTTTTTATCAAATTGGATTAGACAAAAATTCAAGAGACTTTACGTCATTTTCAACAAACAATGGGTCATACAGATTTACAAGATTACCATATGGATTAAAAATAGCACCGAATTCTTTTCAAAGAATGATGACAATTGCCTTCAGTGGATTAAAGCCAGAACAAGCTTTTCTCTATATGGATGATTTAGTAGTGCTAGGATGTTCAGAAAACCACATGCTTTCAAATCTAAAACACGTTTTTCAAATTTGCAGGAACACAATCTTAAGCTACATCCAGAAAAATTTTAATTTTTCATGACGGAAGTCACTTACCTTGGTCATAAATGCACAGACAAAGGAATTTTCCCAGATGAGAGTAAGTATTCAATAATAGAAAAATACCCAACGCCAAAAGATGCCGATAGCGCAAAAAGATTTGTAGCATTTTGCAATTACTATCCAAGGTTTATAAAAAATTTTTCAGAGTATTCAAGACATCTGACAAGATTGTCCAAAAAAGGTGTAAAATTCGAATGGAACAAAGATTGTGATGATTCGTTCAAATATCTAAAAGGGCATTAATGAGTCCAACATTGCTCCAATATCCTGATTTTACGAAACAATTCTGTATAACAGATGCATGCCTGTGGTGCGGTGTTAACACAGGAATACGAAGGTAAACATCTACCTATTGCGTATGCATTAAAAGGATTCACAAAAGGAGAAAGCAATAAATCCACCATTGAACAAGAATTGACAGCCATACACTGGGCAATAAAACACTTCAGACCATATATTTATGGAAAACAATTTCTTGTACGTACTGATCATAGACCACTTTCATATTTGTTTTCAATGAAAAACCCAAGCTCCAAGTTAACACGTATTACACTTGACTTAGAAAAATATGACTTTACAGTAGAATATCTTAGGGGAAAAGATAACTATATTGCCGACGCTCTATCAAGAATTACCATAACAGAACTTAAAGATATGAACAATAAAATATCTTCAATATTAAAAGTCACGACTAGATCGATGACACATAAGAAAGAAAAATGTAAAACATTAAATCAGCAGAAAATTGTTAAAAATAATGAAAATGACAATAAGCCCAGTACATATGTACTTTTAAACAACACTGACGTCAGAAAATATTATAAACTAAAGATTTCCCCCGGAATATGTTACATTAAACGAGGAAAATCTATAGTAACATATATACAAATAAATGATTTGTTTACTAACGAGAAATTTGATATAGAACAATTTTTCTCTAGGATCGAATATGTAGCCGGTAAACATAATATATGTAAAATACAAGTGGCATCTAACGAGAAAATTTTCTAATTTATCTCTATTAATGAATTTCAAAATATGGGCAATAAAATATTGAATAAAATTAAAGTAGAGCTACTAAATGAGTTGACCCGAATTGATAATAAGAATGCCAAGGCAATTCTAGAAATTTTGCTGAAATACCATGATGATCCAGTAGAAGGTGGACATTGCGGAACATTTAGAACATTAGAAAAAGTACGAAGATATGATTGTTGGAAAAATATGTCAAAAGACATAACAAAATACGTTAAATCATGTCATAAATGCCAATTATCTAAGACAACTAAGCATACAAAAGGTCCAATGACTATTACAGAAACACCTAACAACAAAATCGATACAAGGAAATGAATATGCTATCACAATGATTTGTGATAACAATACCAATACAAGACAAAAGCGCTAAAACAATTGCAAAATTTAGATTAGAAGTGGCATATAAAAGGGCCCAACAATTACCAAATAAGAATGAAATTAAGCAGAAACTAAGTTATGATAAGGATATAGTAGATTACAAATTAAATATAGGAGATCTAGTTTTAATTAGAAACGAAATATGACATAAACTAGATACACATTATAAAGGACCATATAAAATTAATGTGTATGTATAAAACGTTCCGTTATATAAACATTTTTGGGAAAATGGAGGTGCAGCATGAATGCACTCTTTGCAAGGCATGACTATAAATTAATAAAAGAATCTCAAGTGTCACATCAGGTAAAATACATATGGACAACAGACATCACTTGACACCTCGTGCCGCTGCACTTGGAATATGTGTTTGCTGTATTCATTGCTTGTTTGAGTTTTGGTCACTGTCGCTGCACTAAATGTTTGCATGCCTAATGCTCGCCTCATATTTCTTCTGTGGGAAATAGATTTGTTTTGTTTTCCCGCCGAACTAATTTTAGGTAATTATAAGAAACTAAATGTAAGCAATATTTAAGTTATATATATAGTTACGGGGGTTAATCTTTCTTCTCAAAGCTGAAATAAAAGGACAAGATTTTCCCAAATAAAAATAAGAATTAAAATAGACACTGGAGCGACAATATCGTTGCTCCATAAACTTATTCTAATAAAAATACTAACAGGCTGATGCGACAACTAAAAAGTCGCTCGCCAATAAAAACTAAACAAAAGCCGTAATCACTTTATTACATTAGGACCACTTTTTTTCGCTATATGTAAATTATTTGCCACAACAATTAGAAAAATTCATTTATATGCAGATGACGTCCAAATTACATTAAGTAGCGCAGTCGTAAATATTGACTTAGGTATAACCTATTCAAATTATGATATAAAGAAAATTTATGATTGGGCTTGTGCCAATGGTCTCTGTCTGAATCCGAGCAAGTCTAAATATATTGTAATTCATAAAAGAAGAACGATTCCATTTCTTACCCATGACATTGTTTTAAATGACGAAAAAATTGAAATTGTAAATTCAGCAAAAAAAATCTTGGTATTGTTTTCAATAATAATTTGACATGGACTGATCATATAAATTCTCTAGTTGGTCAAGTTTACATAAAGTTAAGAGCTCTTTGGTTCACACAATATTTTACTCCCTTAAAAATAAGAACATTAATAGCCAAAACGTACTTAATTCCTTCCTTACTATATGAATGTGAGCTATTTTCTAATTGCGACTCAATTAGCAAAAGGAAACTCAATGTGTTATATAACAACATTATCAGATTTGAATATGGATTGAGAAGGTTTGATAATGTGTCTTCTTTTTCTAATAATCCTTACGGAGTATCTTTCGACAACCAATTAAAAATCCGTACTCTAATATTTCTGCATAAAATCATTCATTCTCAAACAACCAGATATATATTTGATAAAATAAGTTTTTGTCATTCACAACGAAACCGAAACATTATAATACCTCGTCATCAAAGCCTTGTTTCCGAATGGCAGTTTTATATTCATTCCGCTCGTCTTTGGAATAATCTTCCACCAAGTCAAAAACTTAAAAGCAATGATAGTAGTTTCAAAAGATATTTATTTAAATCCTTTACATAATTGTTTTTTTTTTCTATTTTTTTCATGAACATTGTTATATCACACATTTTAAACATTATTATTGTTATTATTATTTCTTCTTAAACAAAATACTGTTGTAACCTTATGCGTTCCTGAACTCTAAATATAAGACTCTTGTTGTGCAGGAAATAAAAATAAATAAAAAATAAAAATAAAATAAAAAATAAATAATTTTTGTAAGCTGCGTTGTAAAATGTCCCCTTTTAAGAGACTATCAATTCTTCGGCAGTAAAGAACAAGTTTCTTCTATCTTTTTGGTACAATCGATGAACGTATGCGATAACGTGAAGAATACGAAGATAAAATGAATGTGTAGTAATAATTTGAGATATTATAAACGTTTTAACGACGATTGTTTTGAATGATGACTTTTTCATTTCTTCCGCTGTTAGTGCAACTAATGATGAATTGCTCTTTGGCCAATTTTCGTCATCATTGCGTGAAAATTCTGGTCCAGTAAACCATAAAGTGGAAGATATCTCAGTAGCTAGACAACCACGTGACAAAACATCTGCTGGATTGTGTCTTGATGGGACGTGTCTCCACTCTATACCGTGAGTAATATTTCTGAGACTCGATTAGTGACGAAGCATATAAATGATGACGAGTGATTGACAAGCCAACTTAAAACAATTTTCGAATCTGACCAGAAGATTGTGCGATGGTTATATGGCTGAAATTTGTACCGAATTTTTTTCCAAGTTCGGGTCAACAATAAGGCAGCACATAACTCGAGACATGGTAATGATTGGTGGACAACTGGGGCAACTTTGGATTTTGCAATCAATAAACTTAATTGGTATCCATTTTGTGTTGTCACTCTGATATATATAACAACAGCCGTCCGCCAATTGTGAGGCATCGGCAAATCCATGTATATCAAACATTGCATCTGGAGTCGTATTACGAATTTTGGGACTTCTAATTTGTTAAGGAACACCAAACTTTTATCGATTTCGATCAATCGAGTGTTAATGGTTGATGCTCCAAATAGAAAACAAAATAAATCTTGATTCGGTTTCCAATACATTCCTAAGGCCTTTGTAATCTGGTCATTATTTGTTTTTATTTCCATTTCCTGATTGGAATACGCTGATTCCTGTACATTTGAGCTCCATTTTGATAATTTCAAAACCGTACGTATATATATATATATATATATATATATATATATATATGTATATATAAATAAATATATATATAAATATATATAAATATATATATATATATATATATATATATATATATACATATACATATATAACTACATATATATATATATATATATATATATATATATGTATATGTATATATATATATATATATATATATATACATATATATATATATATATATATATATATATATATATATATTATATATACATATACATATATATATATATATATATATATATATATATATATGTATATATATATATATATATATATATATATATATGTATATGTATATATATATATATATATATATATATATATACATATATATATATATATATATATATACATATATATATATATATATATATATATATATATATATATGTATATGTATATATAATATATATATATATATATATATATATATATATATATATATATATATATATACATATATATATATATATATATATATATATATATTATATATACATATACATATATATATATTATATATACATATACATATATATATATATATATATATATATATATATATGTATATATATATATATATATATGTATATGTATATATATATATATATATATATATATATATATATATGTATATATATATATATATATATATATATATATATATATATGTATATATATATATATATATATATATATATAAATATATATATATATATATATATATATATATATCAATATATATATATATATATATATATATACAGATATATATATATATATATATATATATATATATCTATATATATACTTACCATATGTTGCTGTTCCCCCTTCTTATTTGCTGATGACGTTGTGCTTCTATTTAGTTGAGATATGATTTCTCTTGATATATTTGTGACTGAGATTAATTTTGTCTTAGAGTAACACGTTGGACTTTACACAATAAATTTGCTATTAACTCTTCTAAAACTAAAGCTCTAATATTTGGCCATATTTCCCGTTTCTTTACTAATCTTAATATTAATTTAGATGGTGTTATGGTTCAATTTGTCGGCCACCATATATACTTGGGTATTATCCTAGATGATAAATTGTCCCTTGGACCTCACTTGGATATGCTGTCGGGTAAGATTTGGGGCGCCATTCGCAAAATATACTGTTCAAATATTTCCTTATTTTTTTATGTTTGTAATAAGGTGGCACATGCTCTCCTCATGTCACAACTACTCTATGGTTTTGAGGTTTTCACAGGAGTGAGTGCATTGATAATGACTAGATTATGCAGGTTGCTGAACTCTTGTGTCAGTTTTGTCTATACTGTCCAGAGAAGGGACCCTATTTCAGATCATGTGAACAGCTTTTTAGGCTGCTCTTTTCATGAATATGTAAAGTGGCGCTACTTATGCTTCTTTCACAAGATTATTAGAAATGGAAAGCCTGAAGTACTCCATGACTCATTCAATATCTGTTCACGATTCTTAAGTCATTTTTCTCTAATTCGTTTCTCATCAGGATTTCTCGCTGCTGGAATAGACTGTCTTTGTAGTTTCGTGTTTTCTCACAGTATAAGGGCCATTATTACAACTTGATGTTATTTTAAAGTGAGATTTTATCGGTAGGATAAATACATTTTCATTACTACAACTTTCCTTTAATCTAAATTTGTAGGATAAGTTAAAGGTCAGTTCGACTTTGCGATAAGTTTTACAAGGAGGATTAATGTTTATATTACCATATTTTCCTATTTTTTAATATGGTAGCACCAAACATAGGACTTCTTCACTTGAAAAGTTTTTTGCCCGTCTTCTCACAGCTCGCACGCTTGTTTCCTTAGATACTGACATTTTTATTTTATAACACAAACTTATATTTTCACAAACAAAAGCTTTATATATTTTCAAAGGGTAAAAACAAGTGCGTCGTTGCCACTACAATTTTTCGCGATCTAGATAATCTTTTAAAAGTAGTCGGTAATTGCTAGCGGTATTGCCATACAATAAGAAATAAACATTTAGGGCCATTATTACAACTTGATGTTATCTTAAAGTGAAATTTTATCGGTCGGATAATTACATTTTCATTATTACAACTTTCCTTTAATCTAAATTTGTAAGATAAGTTAAAGGCAAGTTCGACTTTGCGATAAATTTTACCAGGAGGATTTATATTTATATTACAATATTTTCCTATTTCTTAAGATGGTAGCACCAAACATGGGACTTCTTCACTTGAAAAGTTTCTTGCCCGTCTTCTCACAGCTCGCACGATTGCTTTCTTAGATACTGACATTTTTATTTTATAACACAAACTTATATTTTCACAAACAAAAGCTGCATATATTCTTAAAAGGTGAAAATAAGTGTGTCGTTGCCACTACAATTTTTCGCGATCTAAATAGTCTTTCAAAAGTAGTCGTAGTAGTTTAATATAGTAGCACCAAGCATAGGTCTTCTTCACATGAAAAGTTTTTTGCCCGTCTTCTCACAGATCGCACGATTGTTTTTTTAGATGCTGAAATTTTTTATTTTATAACACAAACTTATATTTTCCCAAACAAAAGCTGCATATATTTAAATAGTCTTTCAAAAGTAGTCGGTAATTGCTAGCGGTATTGCCACACAATAAGATATATACATTTAATATTACCAGCTGTAATAATGGAAAGTTGCCACCGGCCACTGTATAGACTTGTTATGCTAACGTTGGCACTTACTACCACTAACTTTGTCGTAATAATGGCCCTAACAATGATTCCAAGCTCATCCTTAAAAGAGTTATATCTTTCCCTAACTGATGTTGCCTTTTTTTTATTGAAGTGATAAATGTATTCTTACATTCACAGAACCTTTGTGATGTTTAATTTGAAAGTCTAAATATTTGCTAGTTTCACCATCTAACTTAACATGTTGTTGTTGATTGTAAGGATTTTGATTACTATGGATTACAATGTTGAAATGAATAAGAATTATCAAAAATACTGAAGCGAATGAATTCGTATTGTTTTTCCTTTAACGGTTGATGGTACACTAGTATGAAAATATTATTCTATAACCATTTTATACGTTTGAGTATAATTTTTAACATCAATTATGTTTATGTTATTTAATTTATGTGAAAGATCAAGTATTCGAACCCTTTCGATTTTACCAATACTTAATCATCATTAACTTCACGACATTCATAACAACTTATTTTTAGGTATCGTTTCTCATATGTACTATCATATGTACAACGAATAGGCACATCAACATTATCATATTTAAGATTAAATTGTCGGTAAAATGACTCATTAGAGTCCAGTATACCACCAATATTTGATTCCTTTCCAATTAATTCCTTACGAAATGCCACTATAACGTCATCAACTCTAAACAATTTTTGGGATGATAATGAAACGGTTTCATTTATATTCTTGGGTGAATCAGTAGTTATTTATAAAAAATAATTATAGAAAGGTTGATTATTCTGAGTTTCATGATTTAAATCCTCTTCCTCATAGCTTTTATCCTCTTTTTGATCTTCTTCAAAGAACGATGTTGATATAGCAGTAGTAGTAGGAGTTATTGACGTTATATCAATTGCATCATTAATTTGATAATCACTATCTCTTGTTTCTAAGACTTTACTTTCTTTTAACAATACAAATGATATATTAATTTTTAAAATATCCGCGTTGGGGAGTGTAAAATTAAATCCTAAACTTTTTGTGTTCTCTTCTATAAGTGGAGTACTGATAATAGGCATTGGTAGCGAAATTTCGTATACGACTTTTAATATAATGAGTAAATGAAATATGATAAATTTCATTTTACGTTTAGTAAACGATATACTATACACACTGTATAAAGGTTAGAGATTATATGACAAAAACACTTTAATATTGCTTCCTTATATACCCTAAAATATTTTTGAATTTAACTTCTTCAATTTCACAATATTACTATATTCATACCTAACCTTAATAAATCATAAATTAAATAAAAACAAATCAGTTTTCATTAAAAAAACATTTATTTGTCTTAATATAATTTTTACAATATTTTTTTTATTTCATTAGTAAGAGGAATATATTCAAACATTCTATCATGTTGGTATATTATTAAGCGTTTTCAATTCAATACGAATATCCAGTTTTAACAGTCTCATTTTGATGTGTTATATCTAAGACAATTATAGGCGCTATTGTTTTAAAGTCTTCTCTTGATAGCAGGGGTTGTGGATCTCGTGAATAGTAGCTTTGTTGAAACTTTTGATACATATCGTATAGTAGTTCAAACCGATTTCGATCAAAATTCAAGTTTAAATCATCATACGGATATACGTCAGAGTTTAAATGTACCTTTATATTCGTTAAATCACAATGTTGAAATGTGTTATTATCATTGTTGTGAAACGCTAAAAGCAGGAAACGCGGTCTTTCATTTTCACTAGCAAGCTTAACATTCCATAGTACAGTAGTGGTTTCTGGAAGTGAAGGATAGTAATACTTCTAAAAGACACATTTAGTGCCCTACGGTTATTAATTGTTTTTAACATTTCCAATTTGTGAACATCATCAAGTTGAACATGCGGCACTTTCCATGTAACATTCAGAATGGTTAACTTAGCTTTTTCAGTTAATACCTTAGATTTAATGGTACACAAAAATTGAAATAACCGCTAATAAGTACAAGATTTTTGTCACTATTGATTGGAGCCCATCCAGCATTAATGAAATTATTGCTTTCAGAAGTATTTAACGAAACATAGTTTTAATTTCTGATGCAATTCCTAAATGTCGTGTACGATCAATTTCTATTCCATACAATTGTTCAGTAGTTGTATATTTGCAGAGATTGTTGAGTCTTCTTTTGTTACATAGCCTTCAATATAAAGCATGCTTTCGCTTGGTAAAACATATAAATCTTGGTTTTGTATTGATATTCGGATTTCATCATTGTTTTTGAAAGATTGTAAGTATGAATTATAGCTGTGATACTCTTTTTTAATAATTGAATTATCAAATTGTGGTTTGTCTAATATATTAATTAAACTGTTCATTTTCATATTATACTTGAAATCCTAAATTTCGTAAAAATTTTCGATTAGTTTTATATAAGTGTAGAATGAAATAAAAACGTAAGAAAATTAAAAAGGCAAAGTGATCGGTGAGTTCTTGTTGTGACTTTGATGTTTGTTCAGACTTCCCATTTATTAATGTGGAAGTTTAAAATAAACATCTCTAGTTATTCTAAGAAATGTTGGGTAAAGGTTCCCTGATGATCTGCATTAGCCCCAGTGAAATGCGCATAGGAACTAGCTAAAACCCCTCAATTGGTCACTTTGAAATTTTAATAAATAACTTTTGGGAAAAAAGAATGAGCACGAAAATAAAAGTTAAAGACTTAAAACGACAATTCCCAAAAATATGTAATAATTTAATTAGCGAGTGCCCGCGCTTAAACAATTTATGTTGTCAACACTCTAAATAAATTGTTTTTACATTAAAACAATTATTAGTTGTTGTTGTTCTTTATTTCTCTTACAACTACAATTGGAGTCGGAAAAAACCAACCAATTGTAGAATGAAATAAAAGCGTAAGAAAATTAAAAAGGCAAAGTGATCGGTGAGTTCTTGTTGTGACTTTGATGTTTGTTCAGACTTCCCATTTATTAATGTGGAAGTTTAAAATAAACATCTCTAATTATTCTAAGAAATGTTGGGTAAAGGTTCCCTGATGATCTGCATTAGCCCCAGTGAAATGCGTATAGGAACTAGCTAAAACCCCTCAATTGATTAAAACGACAATTGCCAAAAATATGTAATAATACTATATATATAGTAATACGATATATTACTTCCTTTATAGTAATATATCGTTAGCCTTAATCCAAGAATTGTGTTTTGATGAAAAGCCTAACCATTTAACATATATCATGCTTCCTTTTCTCTTTAAAACTTTTTCAACTAAATATGTTTGCGGATATTTCGTTTTCCTCAGCTCGAATTCATAAAAACCACCCTTAATTTCATGTTTTTGATAGTCTTCTAAAATATATGTTTTAGGATTTGTGTTTCTTATAGTTTTAACTTTAAAAATTTCTGTAGTCCAATTTGGTGTATAACCTTTTTCAAATACATGTTTATATTTACTTATTCGAACATCATCACCAACTCTAAACTTCGGTTTTTTTTTTAATGTTTAAATTATTATAGACCGTATCTAAAAGAGATTTCTCATTAGATGAATTCACTTCATTAGGCGTCATTTTTATTGTTCTATGAAATGTATTATTATATTTATGAACGATTTCTTTATATATATTTATCCATTTATACGATCCTTGATAGCTAAACTCTTTCCACATCATGGGTTTTAATGTATCTGGTTATGACCTGGTTTGTATCTGGTTATGATCTGGTTTATATCTGGTTTATTTATGGTTATGGTCTGGTTTGTATCTGTTTATGATCTGCTTTATATCTGATTACGATCTGCTTTATATATGCACTGCATCTGGTTCCAATCTGCTCTATACCTGTATAAATTCGTTAAAACCTTTTCTATATCTTCCTTTATTTTTAGCATCATCCGCGCTTACAACTACAAATCCATATTTATCTTTCTAACGCTCCCCACAAATCTTTGTAAACTCCTTAAACGATATATCACCAATAACATGATCATTGAAGGTCCTACAATTAGTGCTCGTATTGAATTTGGTAACAATGTACTAAGTACAATCTTTTGTTTATTTTCTTGAGTTTCTTACAACAATTTGTTTTGCTTGTTTAGTTAACCGCATATGGATTGAATGATAACTAAAATGTTAATGATATAAATTAACTCTTATATAAGAAAATTTAATCATTTTTAATTAATAGTTTAAATCAGACGCAACTATAATAAAAATGGTTATAAATTATAGTAAAAGCTATAAACGAGATCAGTATAAGACTGGAAGAGGTTTCGTTAACAACTTAATAAATAAATTACCAGTAGAGCTACATTTACATGGATATCAGTTTTGGGGTCCTGGTACAAAGCTTGAGAAACGATTGAAAAGAGGGGTTAGAGGGATAAATTTATTGGATGCGGCTTGCAAAGAACACGATATTGCATACTCACAATCAAATAATATTAATAAAAGACATCAAGCTGATCAAATACTAGTTGAAAAGGCTTGGCAACGAGTAAAATCTAAAGATAGCGATTTAAAAGAACTAGCAAACGCTTGGCTTGTAACGAATGCAATGAAAGCTAAAGTAAAATTTGAACTAGGTATGACGAGAAATAAATCTTGTAAATTGAAAAACCAAAAGAAAAAAGCATGTGATCGAAAACTGTTTTCACCTACTGTAAAAAATACATTGAAAGTTTTAAAAAATTAGAAGCGTGTTAATATAAATGATGCTGTTAAAATTGCAAAAAAAGCTGTTAATTTAGAATTATACCTATACCTCAAATTGGTGGATTTCTTCCTTTAATTCAAACTTTAACAGCACTATCCACATTTGGAGGCTTGGCTACAGGCGGAGCAGCTATTGCTAAAGCTGTTAATAGTATTAAAAATGGAAAGGAGCAACTACCTGAATCTACTCGTTACAATATATATATATATATATATATATATATATATATATATGTATATATATATATATATATATATATATATATATGTATATATATATATATATATATATATATATATATATGGAATCAATTGCCATGGGAAAAGGTTTTTATCTTAAACCATACAAATATGGGTACGGTCTTTATGACAACCCAGCTCCAAAAAACTCTTAAATAATGTGTCTAATCGACCAATAACGGACTTGGATTTATATATATATATATATATATATATATATAGCAGTTAACTCACATATTTCAGAGGTGCTTTTATGCGGGATGGTTTACCTAAAAAACCATTAGCAGAGAAATGTGGTATTGTTAATTTAGATAATTTAAATGGTCGTGGAACTCATTGTGTTATAAAAATGCATATTATAAAAAGCATAATGAGAAGGAATATTTTGATAGTTTTAGAAACTTGCAGCCACCACTTCAAATTATCAATTACTTGAAGCCACCCATTTAATACAATTATACACAAAAACAAAAATTTTATAAAATTAATTGTGGTCATTTATGTTTGAAATTTTTAGTTAATAAATATAATTTGAAATAAAAAAACAAATATAATATGCCTATATTAATTTCTCAAGAATGTGAGGAAACGTGGTTTAAAATATTATTTTTAGATAATCACAGCAAAGGTTTTTAGGTTAGCCTTAAACTGAAAAAATTTAAAAAACTGATTATATAAATTGTGTGCGTGAATTAGAAATTTAAACTTACTTTTTTACTACAACTAAAAAGAAAAACCCCAATGTAAAAATTTTTAAATAAATATTTAGTTTTATTAAATAAAAACAATATAAAATTATTTAAATATCAATAAAAGAAGATGATTCATGCAGTGTGGATATGAAATCGCATCATACTTATAATATGTATAATAGTGTGTTTATGGTGTATCATAATAAATATACTTTCCTCAATCCAATCATCTGGTGGAGGGGTGTTGCCATTTGCCTCTGACCAATGTCAAACGGCAATGGTTCCCAAACTGCTGGCCGCGCTGGTATCTAGGCGGATGCTCCGGCTGAAGCTCGCCGATGGGGGTGGTTCTTGCCAGCCAGTCTGGATATCCACTGGTCTATTACACATACATAAATATACAATACCAGCATTTATGTGTCAGGTGTATAACACAGAAAAATTCTTTAATTTGTTAGTTTTGAGGCCCGAAGTCAAACGCGTTTATTTATCATCCCCTGCACACAACATACTTACTACAGACAAGACGAAATGCTCTGGCGGCTGGTCTGCCAGATGCTGTTCCTCCCCCTAGGAGTCGTGAGGCTCCTCCATGACATCCTTCTAGAGATTTAGGATGTCCCTTCGACGATCCCTTGATTGCCCTGTCCTTTCCCCCCCTTTACTTAACGCATATTAAATTTCTTTACACCACCATATCAGCGCTCGCTAGCAAAGTTCATATTAGAATAAACCTATTTATTAGAATAAAATTATAAATTTAACAATTATGAACTTCTCAAAATTTCAATTATTACATAAACTAATAAGTATGTGTGAAAAAAAAACTTAAATTTAACAGTAGTGTAACCGGTATGAAATTCAACCGTTTATTAAACAAAACAAAATGGCAAACATAAATTACATAAGTTACACTAGGATAAAACAAAAGGAATAATACGTATACGAACGGCTTCAGGTCACGGCCGTCGTTCGTGGCGTGTCCTAATTAATGTTTTCCGTCGTCTAGGTAACAACTTTGCGTTCCTAGATATATATATATATATTCTTTCGATTTTGTTTAAGGAAGTGCGCGAAACTATATTACGCTACCCTAGCTGAGCTCAACTAACGCGCGCGTCCTTTTGCTTTAAATAAGGACTTGCAAAAAGATAGGTCTTTGTCGCAACGCAATTTTCCCTCCACAAACTAAAATAGCTTATATACATATACCTAATTTATAAGACAGTCAGTTATCAGTACCGTCACGTACGTCCGTGTCATTAAAAGGCACGATACCTGACCAAGATTTCCTTATTCGAACGACTCCTGGACCACTTCGGATGACGTCTTCCCTCTGGATTTGCTGACTTCTGCCTTGGATGTAACTAGCTGTGGTGTTTATACATGTGCAGGACTCTTCGCTTTCTTCACTTTAATTTCTTTCTGTTCACGGTCTTTATATCCCACTGTCTCTGATTTTCTTATCTTTTCTCTTGATCTTTCAGTGTTCATAAATTGATTTTATGTCTTTTAACGTTTTATATATACACATATATATATAGATTTATTTATTACTTTTTCTGGAGTTCTGTTAGATAACTCTTCTCCTTTTCTCCTCTATATATTATCAGTTTGTTCTTTTGGTTTCTTTTATTATTATTAATATTATCATTACTACACCACCGATATATATATTTTGTCTTTTTTTCTTTTTCTTTTATCAACAGAACTTTTCTTTTTCTTTTCAGCTCAACGTTAAAAACTTATGACTTCAATTGCGACCGTTTCATTTTCAGAACTCTCTAGAACTCCCGCCAGACGCTACCTCAAAAACCTCTAAACCTTCCAAAACTTCATGTAGGTATTTCTCATCTAACATTCTTTGCATATTTGTTTATATTTTTCCCATCCGCTAAGTTTTCTTCATGTTTTGTTTTTATACTTTATTCCGTTAACAGATGTATAGAAATGCAGCCCAATCAATCAGCTGTGTGAACAAAATCCACTCAGCCGTTGGAATTCTGACTACTTTACACACAGGGTGCACACGACATACTAAAATGATTATTCTTAATATAGCTTCAACAAAAGATCGCATTTTTCAAATTTACTCTGATCAGTCACATCAAGTGTTAGTAAAAAAGAAGAGTGAGTTTCAAGACCGTGATAGTGGATGGGCATTGATAGAAATATGTCATCTTGAAATTAAAGGTAGTAGGCCAATGTACGCGGCACGCGACTGCGGGCGGCCGTAGTATTACCAGTGCGTAAAATCCTTCTTTGTTTACAAAAATTTATCTCTGTGAAGAAAATAAGATGCCATATTTTCAAAGTTAACAAGATATTTCCCCTTCGAGTCCAAAATGGTTGACTGTTTACAAACATTGCAGACTGCTCAGCTGATAAGTACCGGTTTGAAAAAGTTAACAAGATTTTTTGGTTTGTTTACAAACATACAATATGCACGTTGTTTTGTGAGCCACGTGCTCGCTATGTATTTTGGAGGTGGTTTTAATTATTGGCTTATATATTAAAAACTAATCGCCCGGGCCAAACTCCGCTACCTGAAATCAAAAGCCTACTATTTAACGCGTCGATTGCAGTAGTTGTCATATATCAAAGCTATTCCTAAAGAAAGTTATTGGTGCAACAAGATATTGAAAAGTGTAAATTTGCCAAAAAATTTTTCTTTTAACTATTAACTTATATATTAAAAACTAAGAGCCCGGGCCAAATACCGCTTGCTGAAATCAAAAGCTTACTAAATTACGCGTTGATTGCAATGGTTGTCATATATCAAAGCTAATCCTAAAGAAAGTTATAGGTGCAACAAGATTTTGAAATGTTGAAAAAAGTCAAGTATGTCTTATTTTAACTATTGACTTATATAGTAAAAACTAAGCGCCCGCGCCAAATACCGCTAGCTGCAATCAAAAGCTTACTAAATTATGCGTTGATTGCAATAAGTGTCATATATCAGAGCTATTCCTAAAGAAAGTTATAGGTGCAACAAGATTATTAAAAGTTGAAAAACGCCAAAATATTTTTTTTCTTATTACTTAAAATCTAAGGATTTTTAAATTTGCAGTGTATGGTGAAAAGTTTTGATTCAATTTCGCCTGTTCTTTATACATGTTTGGCATCATTAGGTAATATTCATGCATATATATAAGGCTATATAAGAATAGTTAGTAAAAGAGAAGCATCGAAGCAAATACATCATAGATTTGGCCAATTTGGAGCTTATTACTTAGATTACACACTGGCCCACAGAAAACAGTACTCTATGCACTGGTTCTTACCGGTTTCTTCCTCCTTGTCTACGTTGTGAGCCAAGATATTATCCAATAATTATAGGTAAGTAATATATAAGTATACATATATAATTAATATAATATGTAACATATCCTTTTCAAGTTGTATCAGGTGTATATCAGATATCTGTCTCATGAGTGCGTCCAGGAGTAAGGAAATGGGAAATCTTGTCAGTATATTTTAATTCTGTTTGCACACAAATGCATATTAAAAATGTAATTGAAATTCTTTTGTTTTAGATTATTAACCAAAGAATCAATGGTCATGTAAAAGCCAAAGGCAATGAAACAGTTTCCGTTGCCGCACCATGCACGGTGTTGCACGGCCGACAGAGTATTAATATACATATATTATTTGAAAGTGTCGACATGTCTCTCAAGAAATTAAATTTAGTTTTGGAGTACATCAACATGCGCCCTATGTGGCTGACTAATCTCTACAAAACTTATGAAAATGATTTGTGGCGCAAAAGACGTCGCTTGGACAAAAGTAATAAGAAATGGGTTTATTCTTGTGGATTGTGTAATAACGTTTATAAAAAATTTGTATCCGTCAAGAATCATCTTAACCTACATTTGAATTATTATCCTTATGTGCGCAAAATGTGTCTTAAGAAGAAAAACTGTTCCAGACGCACAAAAGTGAAGTGATTCTGAATAGTGGAATAGTCTGTGAAGGTGCAGTTTTGCTGAAAAATTGCATGGCAGCAAGACGAATTATAGTTAGAAGTAGTTTGCCACATTGCTAATGATGTTGTTTATCTGCCATAGGTGGAAGTATGAAAAATATATCGCTAAAATATGCACATACCTAAATATTTTAAATCTATTTCTTTACAGATAGTCGGCTTAAGACCAGTAATACGACATCAAACGCTGCAAACAATGCTTCAAGAGGACATTGATTCATAGAAGAATACATTTGGAAAGCGGTTTTTGTTTTTTAAAAGTTTTATTAACGCAAACTGTTTTACAAAATTAATGCCAAAGAAAACTGGTTATAAAAAAATTTATGTTCATTGTTCTTAGTTATTTAATGTTCTTGTAATTCCTTCCTTAAAAAATAATAAAGTAATATTAGAATTATTTATTTAAAATGTTAAATTAACTTTAAATGGTCTTTTTATCGAAAAATTCTATACAAATCTATGTGACAAAATTGTTGCAAAATAAGATGCATGCAATATAAGCAAAGATTTGAGCAATCACTTCAACAAATTTTCTTATTTATATATAACATTTGTAAGAATAAAAATAATCTCTTTTTAATTTGTGGTCCTGAAAAGGACCGGTGGTTTTTAAAAATGGTTACAACATCTTGTAGGATTGTTATATAGCAAAGCTATTCCTAAAGAAAGTTATAGGTGCAACAAGATTTTGAAAAGTTAAAAAAAGTCAAGTATGGATTATTTTAACTATTGACTTATATATTCAAATCTAAGCGCCCGCGCCAAACTCTGCTACCTGCAATCGAAAGCCTACTAAATTACGCGTCGATTGCGATAGGTGTCATATATCAAAGCTATTCGAAAAGAAAGTTATAGGTGCAACAAGATTCTTAAAAGTTGAAAAACGTCAAGTATGGCTTATTTTAACGATTGACTTATATATTAAAAACTAAGCGCCCGCGCCAAACTCCGCTACCTGCAATCGAAAGCCTACTAAATTACGCTTCGATTGTAATAGGTGTCATATATCAAAGCTATTCGAAAAGAAAGTTATAGGTGCAACAAAATTTTTTAAAGTTAAAAACGTCAAGTATGGCTTATTTTAACTATTGACTTATATTAAAATCTAAGCGCCCGCGCCAAACTCCGCTACCAGCAATCGAAAGCCTACTAAATTACGCGTCGATTGCAATAGGTGTCATATATCAAAGCTATTCGAAAATAAAGTTATAGGTGCAACAAGATTTTTAAAAGTTGAAAAACGCCAAAATATTTATTTTGCTTATTACTTAAAACCAAAGGATTTTTTAATTTGCAGTGTATGGTGAAAAGTTTTGTTTCTATTCCCTCTGTTCTTTATACATGTCTGGCATCATTAGGTAACATATATATATATATATATATATATATATATATATATATCTATATATATATATATATATATATATATATATATAAATATATATATATATATATATATATATATATTGAAACACAATAAATTCAAGCAAAGTTTAGAAAAAGTCGCAATTTTCTTAATTTTAATAAAAGTAAACGCCTTTTGCTTGCAAAAATATTTTTAACCCATAAATATATATATATATATATATATATATATACATATATATATATATATAAATATGTTACCTAATGATGCCAGACATGTATAAAGAACAGGCGGAAATGAATTAAAACTTTTCACCATACACTGCAAATTTAAAAATCCTTTGGTTTTAAGTAATAAGCAAAAGAAATATTTTGGCGTTTTTCAACTTTTAAAAATCTTGTTGCACCTATAACTTTCTTTTCGAATAGCTTTGATATATGACACCTATTGCAATCGACGCGTAATTTAGTAGGCTTTCGATTGCAGGTAGCGGAGTTTGGCCCGGGCGCTTAGATTTTAATATATAAGTCAATAGTTAAAATAAGCCATACTTGACGTTTTTAACTTTAAAAAATCTTGTTGCACCTATAACTTTCTTTTCGAATAGCTTTGATATATGACACCTATTGCAATCAACGCGTAATTTAGTAGGCTTTCGATTGCAGGTAGCGGAGTTTGGCGCGGGCGCTTAGGTTTTAATATATAAGTCAATAGTTAAAATAAGCCATACTTGACGTTTTTCAACTTTTAAAAATCTTGTTGCACCTATAACTTTCTTTTCGAATAGCTTTGATATATGACACCTATTGCAATCGACGCGTAATTTAGTAGGCTTTCGATTGCAGGTAGCGGAGTTTGGCGCGGGCGCTTAGTTTTCATTAGGTAACATTTATACATATATATAAGGCTATATAAGAATAGTTTGTGAAAGAGAAGCATCGAAGCAAATACATCATAGATTTGGCCAATTTGGAGCTTATTACTTAGATTACACACTGGCCCACAGAAAACAATAGTCTATGCACTGGTTCGTGCCGGTTTCTTCCTCCTTGTCTACGTTGTGAACCAAGACATTGTCCAATAATTATAGGTAAGTAATATATAAGTATACATATATAATTAATATAATATGTAACATATCCTTATCAAGTTGTATCAGGTGTATATCAGATATCTGTGGCATGAGTGCGTCCAGGAGTAAGGAAATGGGAAATCTTGTCAGTATATTTTAATTCTGTTTGCACACAAATGCATATTAAAAATGTAATTGAAATTCTTTTGTTTTAGATTATTAACCAAAGAATCAATGGTCATGTAAAAGCCAAAGGCAATGAAACAGTTTCCGTTGCCGCACCATGCACGGTGTTGCACGGCCGACAGAGTATTAATATACATATATTATTTGAAAGTGTCGACACGTCTCTCAAGAAATTAAATTTAGTTTTGGAGTACATCAACATGCGCCCTATGTGGCTGACTAATCTCTACAAAACTTATGAAAATGATTTGTGGCGCAAAAGACCTCGCTTGCACAAAAGTAATAAGAAATGGGTTTATTCTTGTGGATTGTGTAATAACGTTTATAAAAAATTTGTATCCGTCAAGAATCATCTTAACCTACATTTGAATTATTATCCTTATGTGTGCAAAATGTGTCTTAAGAAGAAAAACTGTTCCAGACGCACAAAAGTGAAGTGATTCTGAATAGTGGAATAGTCTGTGATGGTGCAGTTTTGCTGAAAAATTGCATGGCAGCAAGACGAATTATAGTTAGAAGTAGTTTGCCACATTGCTAATGATGTTGTTTATCTGCCATAGGTGGAAGTATGAAAAATATATCGCTAAAATATGCACATACCTAAATATTTTAAATCTATTTCTTTACAGATAGTCGGCTTAAGACCAGTAATACAACATCAAACGCTGCAAACAATGCTTCAAGAGGACATTGATTCATAGAAGAATACATTTGGAAAGCGGTTTTTGTTTTTTAAAAGTTTTATTAACGCAAACTGTTTTACAAAATTAATGCCAAAGAAAACTGGTTATAAAAAAATTTATGTTCATTGTTCTTAGTTATTTAATGTTCTTGTAATTCCTTCCTTAAAAAATAATAAAGTAATATTAGAAATATTTATTTAAAATGTTAAATTAACTTTAAATGGTCTTTTTATCGAAAAATTCTATAAAAATCTATGTGATAAAATTGCTGCAAAATAAGATACATGCAATATAAGCAAAGATTTGAGCAATCACTTCAACAAATTTTCTTATTTATATATAACATTTGTAAGAATAAAAATAATCTCTTTTTAATTTGTGGTCCTGAAAAGGACGGGTGGTTTTTAAAAATGGTTACAACATCTTGTAGGATTGTTATATAGCAAAGCTATTCCTAAAGAAAGTTATAGGTGCAACAAGATTTTGAAAAGTTAAAAAAAGTCAAGTATGGATTATTTTAACTATTGACTTATATGTTAAAAACTAAGCGCCCGCGCCAAACTCCGCTACCTGCAATCGAAAGCCTACTAAATTACGCGTCGATTGCAATAGGTGTCATATATCAAAGCTATTCGAAAAGAAAGTTATAGGTGCAACAAGATTTTTAAAAGTTGAAAAACGTCAAGTATGGCTTATTTTAACTATTGACTTATATATTAAAAACTAAGCGCCCGCGCCAAACTCCGCTACCTGCAATCGAAAGCCTACTAAATTACGCGTCGATTACAATAGGTGTCATATATCAAAGCTATTCGAAAAGAAAGTTATAGGTGCAACAAGATTTTTTAAAGTTAAAAACGTCAAGTATGGCTTATTTTAACTATTGACTTATATATTAAAAACTAAGCGCCCGCGCCAAACTCCGCTACCCGCAGTCGAAAGCCTACTAAATTACGCGTCGATTGCAATAGGTGTCATGTATCAAAGCTATTCCAAAAGAAAGTTATAGGTGCAACAATATTTTTAAAAGTTGAAAAAAGTCAAGTATGTCTTATTTTAGCTATTGACTTATATATTAAAAACTAAGCGCCCGCGCCAAACTCCGCTACCTGCAATCGAAAACCTACTAAATTACGCGTCGATTGCAATAGATGTCATACATCAAAGCTATTCCAAAAGAAAGTTATAGGTGCAACAAGATTTTGAAATTTTGAAAAAACGTCTAGTATGCCTTATTTTAACTATTGACTTATATATTAAAAACTAAGCGCCCACGCCAAACTCCGCTACCTGCAATCGAAAGTCTACTAAATTACGCGTCGATTGCAACAGGTGTCATGTATCAAAGCTATTCCAAAAGAAAGTTATAGGTGCAACAATATTTTTAAAAGTTGAAAAAAGTCAAGTATGTCTTATTTTAGCTATTGACTTATATATTAAAAACTAAGCGCCCGCGCCAAACTCCGCTACCTGCAATCGAAAGCCTACTAAATTACGCGTCGATTGCAATAGGTGTCATATATCAAAGCTATTCGAAAAGAAAGTTATAGGTGCAACAAGATTTTTAAAAGTTGAAAAACGCCAAAATATTTCTTTTGCTTATTACTTAAAACCAAAGGATTTTTAAATTTGCAGTGTATGGTGAAAAGTTTTAATTCATTTCCGCCTCTTCTTTATACATGTCTGGCATCATTAGGTAACATATATATATATATATATATATATATATATATATTTATGGGTTAAAAAATATTTTTGCAAGCAAAAGGCGTTTACTTTTATTAAAATTAAGAAAATTGCGACTTTTTCTAAACTTTGCTTGAATTTATTGTGTTTCAATATATATATATATATATATATATATATATATATATATGTATATATATATATATATATATATATATATATATATGTATATATATATATATATATATATATATATATATATATATATATATATATAGATATGTTACCTAATGATGCCAGACATATATAAAGAATAGAGGGAATAGAAACAAAACTTTTCACCATACACTGCAAATTTAAAAATCCTTTGGTTTTAAGTAATAAGCAAAAGAAATATTTTGGCGTTTTTCAACTTTTAAGAATCTTGTTGCACCTATAACTTTCTTTTCGAATAGCTTTGATATATGACACCTATTGCAATCGACGCGTAATTTAGTAGGCTTTCGATTGCAGGTAGCGGAGTTTGGCGCGGGCGCTTAGATTTTAATATATAAGTCAATAGTTAAAATAAGCCATACTTGACGTTTTTAACTTTAAGAAATCTTGTTGCACCTATAACTTTCTTTTCGAATAGCTTTGATATATGACACCTATTGCAATCGACGCGTAATTTAGTAGGCTTTTGATTGCAGGTAGCGGAGTTTGGCGCGGGCGCTTAGTTTTTAATATATAAGTCAATAGTTAAAATAAGCCATACTTGACGTTTTTCAACTTTTAAAAATCTTGTTGCACCTATAACTTTCTTTTCGAATAGCTTTGATATATGACACCTATTGCAATCGACGCGTAATTTAGTAGGCTTTTGATTGCAGATAGCGGAGTTTGGCGCGGGCGCTTAGATTTTAATATATAAGTCAATAGTTAAAATAATCCATACTTGACTTTTTTTAACTTTTCAAAATCTTGTTGCACCTATAACTTTCTTTAGGAATAGCTGTGCTATATAACAATCCTACAAGATGTTGTAACCATTTTTAAAAACCACCGGTCCTTTTCAGGACCACAAATTAAAAAGAGATTATTTTTATTCTTACAAATGTTATATATAAATAAGAAAATTTGTTGAAGTGATTGCTCAAATCTTTGCTTATATTGCATGTATCTTATTTTGCAACAATTTTGTCACATAGATTTGTATAGAATTTTTCGATAAAAAGACCATTTAAAGTTAATTTAACATTTTAAATAAATAATTCTAATATTACTTTATTATTTTTTAAGGAAGGAATTACAAGAACATTAAATAACTAAGAACAATGAACATAAATTTTTTTATAACCAGTTTTCTTTGGCATTAATTTTGTAAAACAGTTTGCGTTAATAAAACTTTTAAAAAACAAAAACCGCTTTCCAAATGTATTCTTCTATGAATCAATGTCCTCTTGAAGCATTGTTCGCAGCGTTTGATGTTGTATTACTGGTCTTAAGCCGACTATCTGTAAAGAAATAGATTTAAAATATTTAGGTATGTGCATATTTTAGCGATATATTTTTCATACTTCCACCTATGGCAGATAAACAACATCATTAGCAATGTGGCAAACTACTTCTAACTATAATTCGTTTTGCTGCCATGCAATTTTTCAGCAAAACTGCACCTTCACAGACTATTCCACTATTCAGAATCACTCCACTTTTGTGCGTCTGGAACAGTTTTTCTTCTTAAGACACATTTTGCACACATAAGGATAATAATTCAAATGTAGGTTAAGATGATTCTTGACGGATACAAATTTTTTATAAACGTTATTACACAATCCACAAGAATAAACCCATTTCTTATTACTTTTGTCCAAGCGAGGTCTTTTGCGCCACAAATCATTTTCATAAGTTTTGTAGAGATTAGTCAGCCACATAGGGCGCATGTTGATGTACTCCAAAACTAAATTTAATTTCTTGAGAGACGTGTCGACACTTTCAAATAATATATGTATATTAATACTCTGTCGGCCGTGCAACACCGTGCATGGTGCGGCAACGGAAACTGTTTCATTGCCTTTGGCTTTTACATGACCATTGATTCTTTGGTTAATAATCTAAAACAAAAGAATTTCAATTACATTTTTAATATGCATTTGTGTGCAAACAGAATTAAAATATACTGACAAGATTTCCCATTTCCTTACTCCTGGACGCACTCATGCCACAGATATCTGATATACACCTGATACAACTTGATAAGGATATGTTACATATTATATTAATTATATATGTATACTTATATATTACTTACCTATAATTATTGGACAATGTCTTGGTTCACAACGTAGACAAGGAGGAAGAAACCGGCACGAACCAGTGCATAGACTATTGTTTTCTGTGGGCCAGTGTGTAATCTAAGTAATAAGCTCCAAATTGGCCAAATCTATGATGTATTTGCTTCGATGCTTCTCTTTCACAAACTATTCTTATATAGCCTTATATATATGTATAAATGTTACCTAATGAAAACTAAGCGCCCGCGCCAAACTCCGCTACCTGCAATCGAAAGCCTACTAAATTACGCGTCGATTGCAATAGGTGTCATATATCAAAGCTATTCGAAAAGAAAGTTATAGGTGCAACAAGATTTTTAAAAGTTGAAAAACGTCAAGTATGGCTTATTTTAACTATTGACTTATATATTAAAACCTAAGCGCCCGCGCCAAACTCCGCTACCTGCAATCGAAAGCCTTTTCACCATACACTGCAAATTTAAAAATCCTTTGGTTTTAAGTAATAAGCAAAAGAAATATTTTGGCGTTTTTCAACTTTTAAAAATCTTGTTGCACCTATAACTTTCTTTTCGAATAGCTTTGATATATGACACCTATTGCAATCGACGCGTAATTTAGTAGGCTTTCGATTGCAGGTAGCGGAGTTTGGCGTGGGCGCTTAGATTTTAATATATAAGTCAATAGTTAAAATAAGCCATACTTGACGTTTTTAACTTTAAAAACTCTTGTTGCACCTATAACTTTCTTTTCGAATAGCTTTGATATATGACACCTATTGCAATCGACGCGTAATTTAGTAGGCTTTCGATTGCAGGTATCGGAGTTTGGCGCGGGCGCTTAGGTTTTAATATATAAGTCAATAGTTAAAATAAGCCATACTTGACGTTTTTCAACTTTTAAAAATCTTGTTGCACCTATAACTTTCTTTTCGAATAGCTTTGATATATGACACCTATTGCAATCGACGCGTAATTTATTAGGCTTTCGATTGCAGGTAGCGGAGTTTGGCGCGGGCGCTTAGTTTTCATTAGGTAACATTTATACATATATATATAAGGCTATATAAGAATAGTTTGTGAAAGAGAAGCATCGAAGCAAATACATCATAGATTTGGCCAATTTGGAGCTTATTACTTAGATTACACACTGGCCCACAGAAAACAATAGTCTATGCACTGGTTCGTGCCGGTTTCTTCCTCCTTGTCTACGTTGTGAACCAAGGCATTGTCCAATAATTATAGGTAAGTAATATATAAGTATACATATATAATTAATATAATATGTAACATATCCTTATCAAGTTGTATCAGGTGTATATCAGATATCTGTGGCATGAGTGCGTCCAGGAGTAAGGAAATGGGAAATCTTGTCAGTATATTTTAATTCTGTTTGCACACAAATGCATATTAAAAATGTAATTGAAATTCTTTTGTTTTAGATTATTAACCAAAGAATCAATGGTCATGTAAAAGCCAAAGGCAATGAAACAGTTTCCGTTGCCGCACCATGCACGGTGTTGCACGGCCGACAGAGTATTAATATACATATATTATTTGAAAGTGTCGACACGTCTCTCAAGAAATTAAATTTAGTTTTGGAGTACATCAACATGTGCCCTATGTGGCTGACTAATCTCTACAAAACTTATGAAAATGATTTGTGGCGCAAAAGACCTCGCTTGGACAAAAGTAATAAGAAATGGGTTTATTCTTGTGGATTGTGTAATAACGTTTATAAAAAATTTGTATCCGTCAAGAATCATCTTAACCTACATTTGAATTATTATCCTTATGTGTGCAAAATGTGTCTTAAGAAGAAAAACTGTTCCAGACGCACAAAAGTGAAGTGATTCTGAATAGTGGAATAGTCTGTGAAGGTGCAGTTTTGCTGAAAAATTGCATGGCAGCAAGACGAATTATAGTTAGAAGTAGTTTGCCACATTGCTAATGATGTTGTTTATCTGCCATAGGTGGAAGTATGAAAAATATATCGCTAAAATATGCACATACCTAAATATTTTAAATCTATTTCTTTACAGATAGTCGGCTTAAGACCAGTAATACAACATCAAACGCTGCAAACAATGCTTCAAGAGGACATTGATTCATAGAAGAATACATTTGGAAAGCGGTTTTTGTTTTTTAAAAGTTTTATTAACGCAAACTGTTTTACAAAATTAATGCCAAAGAAAACTGGTTATAAAAAAATTTATGTTCATTGTTCTTAGTTATTTAATGTTCTTGTAATTCCTTCCTTAAAAAATAATAAAGTAATATTAGAATTATTTATTTAAAATGTTAAATTAACTTTAAATGGTCTTTTTATCGAAAAATTCTATACAAATCTATGTGACAAAATTGTTGCAAAATAAGATACATGCAATATAAGCAAAGATTTGAGCAATCACTTCAACAAATTTTCTTATTTATATATAACATTTGTAAGAATAAAAATAATCTCTTTTTAATTTGTGGTCCTGAAAAGGACCGGTGGTTTTTAAAAATGGTTACAACATCTTGTAGGATTGTTATATAGCAAAGCTATTCCTAAAGAAAGTTATAGGTGCAACAAAATTTTGAAAAGTTAAAAAAAGTCAAGTATGGCTTATTTTAACTATTGACTTATATATTAAAATCTAAGCGCCCGCGCCAAACTCCGCTACCTGCAATCGAAAGTCTACTAAATTACGTGTCGATTGCAACAGGTGTCATGTATCAAAGCTATTCCAAAAGAAAGTTATAGGTGCAACAATATTTTTAAAAGTTGAAAAAAGTCAAGTATGTCTTATTTTAGCTATTGACTTATATATTAAAAACTAAGCGCCCGCGCCAAACTCCGCTACCTGCAATCGAAAGCCTACTAAATTACGCGTCGATTGCAATAGGTGTCATATAACAAAGCTATTCGAAAAGAAAGTTATAGGTGCAACTGCACCTTCACAGACTATTCCACTATTCAGAATCACTTCACTTTTGTGCGTCTGGAACAGTTTTTCTTCTTAAGACACATTTTGCACATATTAGGATAATAATTCAAATGTAGGTTAAGATGATTCTTGACGGATACAAATTTTTTATAAACGTTATTACACAATCCACAAGAATAAACCCGTTTCTTATTACTTTTGTCCAAGCGAGGTCTTTTGCGCCACAAATCATTTTCATAAGTTTTGTAGAGATTAGTCAGCCACATAGGGCGCATGTGTGTAATCTAAGTAATAAGCTCCAAATTGGCCAAATCTATGATGTATTTGCTTCGATGCTTCTCTTTCACAAACTATTCTTATATAGCCTTATATATATATGTATAAATGTTACCTAATGAAAACTAAGCGCCCGCGCCAAACTCCGCTACCTGCAATCGAAAGCCTAATAAATTACGCGTCGATTGCAATAGGTGTCATATATCAAAGCTATTCGAAAAGAAAGTTATAGGTGCAACAAGATTTTTAAAAGTTAAAAACGTCAAGTTTGGCTTATTTAAACTATTGACTTATATATTAAAATCTAAGCGCCCGCGCCAAACTCCGCTACCTGCAATCGAAAGCCTAATAAATTACGCGTCGATTTAAAAATCTTGTTGCACCTATAACTTTCTTTTCGAATAGCTTTGATATATGACACCTATTGCAATCGACGCGTAATTTAGTAGGCTTTCGATTGCAGGTAGCGGAGTTTGGCCCGAGCGCTTAGATTTTAATATATAAGTCAATAGTTAAAATAAGCCATACTTGACGTTTTTAACTTTAAAAAATCTTGTTGCACCTATAACTTTCTTTTCGAATAGCTTTGATATATGACACCTATTGCAATCAACGCGTAATATAGTAGGCTTTCGATTGCAGGTAGCGGAGTTTGGCGCGGGCGCTTAGGTTTTAATATATAAGTCAATAGTTAAAATAAGCCATACTTGACGTTTTTCAACTTTTAAAAATCTTGTTGCACCTATAACTTTCTTTTCGAATAGCTTTGATATATGACACCTATTGCAATCGACGCGTAATTTAGTAGGCTTTCGATTGCAGGTAGCGGAGTTTGGCGCGGGCGCTTAGTTTTCATTAGGTAACATTTATACATATATATAAGGCTATATAAGAATAGTTTGTGAAAGAGAAGCATCGAAGCAAATACATCATAGATTTGGCCAATTTGGAGCTTATTACTTAGATTACACACTGGCCCACAGAAAACAATAGTCTATGCACTGGTTCGTGCCGGTTTCTTCCTCCTTGTCTACGTTGTGAACCAAGACATTGTCCAATAATTATAGGTAAGTAATATATAAGTATACATATATAATTAATATAATATGTAACATATCCTTATCAAGTTGTATCAGGTGTATATCAGATATCTGTGGCATGAGTGCGTCCAGGAGTAAGGAAATGGGAAATCTTGTCAGTATATTTTAATTCTGTTTGCACACAAATGCATATTAAAAATGTAATTGAAATTCTTTTGTTTTAGATTATTAACCAAAGAATCAATGGTCATGTAAAAGCCAAAGGCAATGAAACAGTTTCCGTTGCCGCACCATGCACGGTGTTGCACGGCCGACAGAGTATTAATATACATATATTATTTGAAAGTGTCGACACGTCTCTCAAGAAATTAAATTTAGTTTTGGAGTACATCAACATGCGCCCTATGTGGCTGACTAATCTCTACAAAACTTATGAAAATGATTTGTGGCGCAAAAGACCTCGCTTGCACAAAAGTAATAAGAAATGGGTTTATTCTTGTGGATTGTGTAATAACGTTTATAAAAAATTTGTATCCGTCAAGAATCATCTTAACCTACATTTGAATTATTATCCTTATGTGTGCAAAATGTGTCTTAAGAAGAAAAACTGTTCCAGACGCACAAAAGTGAAGTGATTCTGAATAGTGGAATAGTCTGTGATGGTGCAGTTTTGCTGAAAAATTGCATGGCAGCAAGACGAATTATAGTTAGAAGTAGTTTGCCACATTGCTAATGATGTTGTTTATCTGCCATAGGTGGAAGTATGAAAAATATATCGCTAAAATATGCACATACCTAAATATTTTAAATCTATTTCTTTACAGATAGTCGGCTTAAGACCAGTAATACAACATCAAACGCTGCAAACAATGCTTCAAGAGGACATTGATTCATAGAAGAATACATTTGGAAAGCGGTTTTTGTTTTTTAAAAGTTTTATTAACGCAAACTGTTTTACAAAATTAATGCCAAAGAAAACTGGTTATAAAAAAATTTATGTTCATTGTTCTTAGTTATTTAATGTTCTTGTAATTCCTTCCTTAAAAAATAATAAAGTAATATTAGAAATATTTATTTAAAATGTTAAATTAACTTTAAATGGTCTTTTTATCGAAAAATTCTATAAAAATCTATGTGATAAAATTGCTGCAAAATAAGATACATGCAATATAAGCAAAGATTTGAGCAATCACTTCAACAAATTTTCTTATTTATATATAACATTTGTAAGAATAAAAATAATCTCTTTTTAATTTGTGGTCCTGAAAAGGACGGGTGGTTTTTAAAAATGGTTACAACATCTTGTAGGATTGTTATATAGCAAAGCTATTCCTAAAGAAAGTTATAGGTGCAACAAGATTTTGAAAAGTTAAAAAAAGTCAAGTATGGATTATTTTAACTATTGACTTATATGTTAAAAACTAAGCGCCCGCGCCAAACTCCGCTACCTGCAATCGAAAGCCTACTAAATTACGCGTCGATTGCAATAGGTGTCATATATCAAAGCTATTCGAAAAGAAAGTTATAGGTGCAACAAGATTTTTAAAAGTTGAAAAACGTCAAGTATGGCTTATTTTAACTATTGACTTATATATTAAAAACTAAGCGCCCGCGCCAAACTCCGCTACCTGCAATCGAAAGCCTACTAAATTACGCGTCGATTACAATAGGTGTCATATATCAAAGCTATTCGAAAAGAAAGTTATAGGTGCAACAAGATTTTTTAAAGTTAAAAACGTCAAGTATGGCTTATTTTAACTATTGACTTATATATTAAAAACTAAGCGCCCGCGCCAAACTCCGCTACCCGCAATCGAAAGCCTACTAAATTACGCGTCGATTGCAACAGGTGTCATGTATCAAAGCTATTCCAAAAGAAAGTTATAGGTGCAACAATATTTTTAAAAGTTGAAAAAAGTCAAGTATGTCTTATTTTAGCTATTGACTTATATATTAAAAACTAAGCGCCCGCGCCAAACTCCGCTACCTGCAATCGAAAACCTACTAAATTACGCGTCGAGTGCAATAGATGTCATACATCAAAGCTATTCCAAAAGAAAGTTATAGGTGCAACAAGATTTTGAAATTTTGAAAAAACGTCTAGTATGCCTTATTTTAACTATTGACTTATATATTAAAAACTAAGCGCCCACGCCAAACTCCGCTACCTGCAATCGAAAGTCTACTAAATTACGCGTCGATTGCAACAGGTGTCATGTATCAAAGCTATTCCAAAAGAAAGTTATAGGTGCAACAATATTTTTAAAAGTTGAAAAAAGTCAAGTATGTCTTATTTTAGCTATTGACTTATATATTAAAAACTAAGAGCCCGCGCCAAACTCCGCTACCTGCAATCGAAAGCCTACTAAATTACGCGTCGATTGCAATAGGTGTCATATATCAAAGCTATTCGAAAAGAAAGTTATAGGTGCAACAAGATTTTTAAAAGTTGAAAAACGCCAAAATATTTCTTTTGCTTATTACTTAAAACCAAAGGATTTTTAAATTTGCAGTGTATGGTGAAAAGTTTTAATTCATTTCCGCCTCTTCTTTATACATGTCTGGCATCATTAGGTAACATATATATATATATATATATATATATATATATATATTTATGGGTTAAAAAATATTTTTGCAAGCAAAAGGCGTTTACTTTTATTAAAATTAAGAAAATTGCGACTTTTTCTAAACTTTGCTTGAATTTATTGTGTTTCAATATATATATATATATATATATATATATATATATATGTATATATATATATATATATATATATATATATATATATATATATGTATATATATATATATATATATATATATATATATATGTATATATATATATATATATATATATATATATAGATATGTTACCTAATGATGCCAGACATATATAAAGAATAGAGGGAATAGAAACAAAACTTTTCACCATACACTGCAAATTTAAAAATCCTTTGGTTTTAAGTAATAAGCAAAAGAAATATTTTGGCGTTTTTCAACTTTTAAGAATCTTGTTGCACCTATAACTTTCTTTTCGAATAGCTTTGATATATGACACCTATTGCAATCGACGCGTAATTTAGTAGGCTTTCGATTGCAGGTAGCGGAGTTTGGCGCGGGCGCTTAGATTTTAATATATAAGTCAATAGTTAAAATAAGCCATACTTGACGTTTTTAACTTTAAGAAATCTTGTTGCACCTATAACTTTCTTTTCGAATAGCTTTGATATATGACACCTATTGCAATCGACGCGTAATTTAGTAGGCTTTTGATTGCAGGTAGCGGAGTTTGGCGCGGGCGCTTAGTTTTTAATATATAAGTCAATAGTTAAAATAAGCCATACTTGACGTTTTTCAACTTTTAAAAATCTTGTTGCACCTATAACTTTCTTTTCGAATAGCTTTGATATATGACACCTATTGCAATCGACGCGTAATTTAGTAGGCTTTTGATTGCAGGTAGCGGAGTTTGGCGCGGGCGCTTAGATTTTAATATATAAGTCAATAGTTAAAATAATCCATACTTGACTTTTTTTAACTTTTCAAAATCTTGTTGCACCTATAACTTTCTTTAGGAATAGCTGTGCTATATAACAATCCTACAAGATGTTGTAACCATTTTTAAAAACCACCGGTCCTTTTCAGGACCACAAATTAAAAAGAGATTATTTTTATTCTTACAAATGTTATATATAAATAAGAAAATTTGTTGAAGTGATTGCTCAAATCTTTGCTTATATTGCATGTATCTTATTTTGCAACAATTTTGTCACATAGATTTGTATAGAATTTTTCGATAAAAAGACCATTTAAAGTTAATTTAACATTTTAAATAAATAATTCTAATATTACTTTATTATTTTTTAAGGAAGGAATTACAAGAACATTAAATAACTAAGAACAATGAACATAAATTTTTTTATAACCAGTTTTCTTTGGCATTAATTTTGTAAAACAGTTTGCGTTAATAAAACTTTTAAAAAACAAAAACCGCTTTCCAAATGTATTCTTCTATGAATCAATGTCCTCTTGAAGCATTGTTCGCAGCGTTTGATGTTGTATTACTGGTCTTAAGCCGACTATCTGTAAAGAAATAGATTTAAAATATTTAGGTATGTGCATATTTTAGCGATATATTTTTCATACTTCCACCTATGGCAGATAAACAACATCATTAGCAATGTGGCAAACTACTTCTAACTATAATTCGTCTTGCTGCCATGCAATTTTTCAGCAAAACTGCACCTTCACAGACTATTCCACTATTCAGAATCACTCCACTTTTGTGCGTCTGGAACAGTTTTTCTTCTTAAGACACATTTTGCACACATAAGGATAATAATTCAAATGTAGGTTAAGATGATTCTTGACGGATACAAATTTTTTATAAACGTTATTACACAATCCACAAGAATAAACCCATTTCTTATTACTTTTGTCCAAGCGAGGTCTTTTGCGCCACAAATCATTTTCATAAGTTTTGTAGAGATTAGTCAGCCACATAGGGCGCATGTTGATGTACTCCAAAACTAAATTTAATTTCTTGAGAGACGTGTCGACACTTTCAAATAATATATGTATATTAATACTCTGTCGGCCGTGCAACACCGTGCATGGTGCGGCAACGGAAACTGTTTCATTGCCTTTGGCTTTTACATGACCATTGATTCTTTGGTTAATAATCTAAAACAAAAGAATTTCAATTACATTTTTAATATGCATTTGTGTGCAAACAGAATTAAAATATACTGACAAGATTTCCCATTTCCTTACTCCTGGACGCACTCATGCCACAGATATCTGATATACACCTGATACAACTTGATAAGGATATGTTACATATTATATTAATTATATATGTATACTTATATATTACTTACCTATAATTATTGGACAATGTCTTGGTTCACAACGTAGACAAGGAGGAAGAAACCGGCACGAACCAGTGCATAGACTATTGTTTTCTGTGGGCCAGTGTGTAATCTAAGTAATAAGCTCCAAATTGGCCAAATCTATGATGTATTTGCTTCGATGCTTCTCTTTCACAAACTATTCTTATATAGCCTTATATATATGTATAAATGTTACCTAATGAAAACTAAGCGCCCGCGCCAAACTCCGCTACCTGCAATCGAAAGCCTACTAAATTACGCGTCGATTGCAATAGGTGTCATATATCAAAGCTATTCGAAAAGAAAGTTATAGGTGCAACAAGATTTTTAAAAGTTGAAAAACGTCAAGTATGGCTTATTTTAACTATTGACTTATATATTAAAACCTAAGCGCCCGCGCCAAACTCCGCTACCTGCAATCGAAAGCCTTTTCACCATACACTGCAAATTTAAAAATCCTTTGGTTTTAAGTAATAAGCAAAAGAAATATTTTGGCGTTTTTCAACTTTTAAAAATCTTGTTGCACCTATAACTTTCTTTTCGAATAGCTTTGATATATGACACCTATTGCAATCGACGCGTAATTTAGTAGGCTTTCGATTGCAGGTAGCGGAGTTTGGCGTGGGCGCTTAGATTTTAATATATAAGTCAATAGTTAAAATAAGCCATACTTGACGTTTTTAACTTTAAAAACTCTTGTTGCACCTATAACTTTCTTTTCGAATAGCTTTGATATATGACACCTATTGCAATCGACGCGTAATTTAGTAGGCTTTCGATTGCAGGTAGCGGAGTTTGGCGCGGGCGCTTAGTTTTCATTAGGTAACATTTATACATATATATAAGGCTATATAAGAATAGTTTGTGAAAGAGAAGCATCGAAGCAAATACATCATAGATTTGGCCAATTTGGAGCTTATTACTTAGATTACACACTGGCCCACAGAAAACAATAGTCTATGCACTGGTTCGTGCCGGTTTCTTCCTCCTTGTCTACGTTGTGAACCAAGACATTGTCCAATAATTATAGGTAAGTAATATATAAGTATACATATATAATTAATATAATATGTAACATATCCTTATCAAGTTGTATCAGGTGTATATCAGATATCTGTGGCATGAGTGCGTCCAGGAGTAAGGAAATGGGAAATCTTGTCAGTATATATTTTAATTCTGTTTGCACACAAATGCATATTAAAAATGTAATTGAAATTCTTTTGTTTTAGATTATTAACCAAAGAATCAATGGTCATGTAAAAGCCAAAGGCAATGAAACAGTTTCCGTTGCCGCACCATGCACGGTGTTGCACGGCCGACAGAGTATTAATATACATATATTATTTGAAAGTGTCGACACGTCTCTCAAGAAATTAAATTTAGTTTTGGAGTACATCAACATGTGCCCTATGTGGCTGACTAATCTCTACAAAACTTATGAAAATGATTTGTGGCGCAAAAGACCTCGCTTGGACAAAAGTAATAAGAAATGGGTTTATTCTTGTGGATTGTGTAATAACGTTTATAAAAAATTTGTATCCGTCAAGAATCATCTTAACCTACATTTGAATTATTATCCTTATGTGTGCAAAATGTGTCTTAAGAAGAAAAACTGTTCCAGACGCACAAAAGTGAAGTGATTCTGAATAGTGGAATAGTCTGTGAAGGTGCAGTTTTGCTGAAAAATTGCATGGCAGCAAGACGAATTATAGTTAGAAGTAGTTTGCCACATTGCTAATGATGTTGTTTATCTGCCATAGGTGGAAGTATGAAAAATATATCGCTAAAATATGCACATACCTAAATATTTTAAATCTATTTCTTTACAGATAGTCGGCTTAAGACCAGTAATACAACATCAAACGCTGCAAACAATGCTTCAAGAGGACATTGATTCATAGAAGAATACATTTGGAAAGCGGTTTTTGTTTTTTAAAAGTTTTATTAACGCAAACTGTTTTACAAAATTAATGCCAAAGAAAACTGGTTATAAAAAAATTTATGTTCATTGTTCTTAGTTATTTAATGTTCTTGTAATTCCTTCCTTAAAAAATAATAAAGTAATATTAGAATTATTTATTTAAAATGTTAAATTAACTTTAAATGGTCTTTTTATCGAAAAATTCTATACAAATCTATGTGACAAAATTGTTGCAAAATAAGATACATGCAATATAAGCAAAGATTTGAGCAATCACTTCAACAAATTTTCTTATTTATATATAACATTTGTAAGAATAAAAATAATCTCTTTTTAATTTGTGGTCCTGAAAAGGACCGGTGGTTTTTAAAAATGGTTACAACATTTTGTAGGATTGTTATATAGCAAAGCTATTCCTAAAGAAAGTTATAGGTGCAACAAAATTTTGAAAAGTTAAAAAAAGTCAAGTATGGCTTATTTTAACTATTGACTTATATATTAAAATCTAAGCGCCCGCGCCAAACTCCGCTACCTGCAATCGAAAGTCTACTAAATTACGTGTCGATTGCAACAGGTGTCATGTATCAAAGCTATTCCAAAAGAAAGTTATAGGTGCAACAATATTTTTAAAAGTTGAAAAAAGTCAAGTATGTCTTATTTTAGCTATTGACTTATATATTAAAAACTAAGCGCCCGCGCCAAACTCCGCTACCTGCAATCGAAAGCCTACTAAATTACGCGTCGATTGCAATAGGTGTCATATAACAAAGCTATTCGAAAAGAAAGTTATAGGTGCAACTGCACCTTCACAGACTATTCCACTATTCAGAATCACTTCACTTTTGTGCGTCTGGAACAGTTTTTCTTCTTAAGACACATTTTGCACATATTAGGATAATAATTCAAATGTAGGTTAAGATGATTCTTGACGGATACAAATTTTTTATAAACGTTATTACACAATCCACAAGAATAAACCCGTTTCTTATTACTTTTGTCCAAGCGAGGTCTTTTGCGCCACAAATCATTTTCATAAGTTTTGTAGAGATTAGTCAGCCACATCAAGTCACCAGCTCTGGATATACTTCAAGACGTGTTTACTGTCGCTCCGTGAAAAGTTTTCCAAAAGTTAATTATTACTTCATTAAAATTTTTATCTGTGCTGTGTTTTTGCTGCTTGAATTGTTGCTGAAGGAATTGTGTAATTGGGTGCTGAATTAAATTGTAATTTTTAGGCCTGATTCAATATTACTTCGAATTGGTGCTAAGTATAGGCACACACATACATACCTAAATATCGACAATCATACATGCATGTTTGGACATACATACTATCATCTCTACTTAAATTCTTCTGATAGTCACAAATTATTCCACCTGTGCGATCAGCTGGCTATGCTGAAAATTTTGATACATTTATTATCATTCGTTAATCGATTTATATCTGTGTCGCCATCTGTTGGTGAGTTGATTTTGGTAAACCCAGCGAACATTTTAAATTGCTCTTTTACCCTACTGTTATTTTACAAATAAATCCATATGATGTCTTGTCTAAATAATGGATGTACTCTTGATACCGATTATGAAAATATGATATGCTGTTGGCTGTGCCACGATTTGTGTCACTTTAAATGTAGTGGACTTTCAGTGATTGTAGCTGATGCTATCTCAAAAAATGATTCTATACGTTGGTGCTGCAATAGATGTAAAAAGATTGATGTTAGTTTCTACAGATTTTTTCAAGGTACTAAGACTTACTTTAACGAAATACAGAATGAAGTAAGCAAGCTTTCGGACCGTATTTCTACATATGGCAAACTTTTTGACGATTATAAGCCGCTTGAAAAATTAAAATCACCCATCCAACCTTCTCCTAAGCGTAGGAAATCTGCTAGGAAAGCTAATAAAAATAAAGATCGAATATCTGTGCCAATGGAAAATAATCCCACGCAAACATCCAAGAATCGTGCCTCTCCATGTGATTTACCTGTAGCATCTGGTTCTAATTCTGCGAGCAGTGACATGATTTCTCTAGCAAATCATGTTTCATCAAATAACGTTTTAAGCAATGCAGTAGCCCTAGGGACTCCTGTAATCTCTGTGCCAATGGAAAATAATTCCACGCAAACATCCAAAAACCGTGCCTCTCCATTTGATTTACCTGTAGCATCTGGTTCTAATTCTGCGAGCAGTGACATGAATTCTCCAGCAAATCATGTTTCATCAAATAACGTTTTAAGCAATGCAGTAGCCCTAGGGACTCCTGTTAGTGCTGCAGTAACAAATAATTTGCCAGATGAGTGTACTAGTAATGCTCAAACTTTAGCATCGTCAAGTAACGTTAACTCTATTATGAATCGTCCCAATACACTTAGAGTTATACCGCCAAATAAAACAATTTTCGTGTCTCGACTAGCGTCCGATACTACTGTCGAAGAACTCCAATCGTACATAAATTTGAATTGTGGTACCAACTTAGGTGTATCAGTGTACAAATTTTCCTACACAGAACCAAGAATAGTAGCATCTTTTAAAATTACAGTACCGGATGAGTTATTCAACAATATTATTTCTCCTGGATTTTGGCCTGATGGTATATACGTTCGTGAGTTTATATTTAAAACAAGAGAAAAGAATACTGTTCGATTGCCGTCATCAGTAAAATCTACTTCAAAAAACTAAATGGTTACACTGAAAATTTTACTCTTTTATATCAAAATGTTCGTGGCATTAATACAAAGTTATCATCTTTATTTAATCAAAGTTATGCGTTTGATTTTCAAGTTATCGCTTTCACTGAAACTTGGCTTAATAATAATGTATTGGATACTGAAATAATGGGTGCAAGTTACTTAATATATAGACGTGATCGTGGCAATAACATGAAAGGAGGAGGTGTATTAATTGCAGTGTCAAGCATGCTTTCTTCTGAAAAGTTATCGTTTACTTCTTCACTGGATATTGAGTTTATGGGTGTTTTGGTAAAAATAAATCATAAAAAAATTTTTATAACCTGTTCGTATATTCCCCCAAATTCTCCTGAAATAATTTATAGAAAGCATTCGGATGCTATTTCAACTGTTGTGCATATGTCTCATCATAATGATAGCATCATCGCAGTTGGTGATTTCAATATGCCAACGATATTTTGGGATTTTTCGGCTGATAATGGTTGCTTTACACCATATAATTCTACTTTTAGTCTGAAATATAACGAGTTTATTGATTGCTTATTGGATATGAATCTTTATCAGATAAATGGCATATATAATGATAACCACAAGCTTTTAGATTTGGTTTTTGTAAATGATTGTGTTGACACGTCTGTCCTTCGCACTATTCCTCTAACCTTACCGGAGGACTGTTATCATCCCACAATCTTAATATCTACAGGTTTTCCATCTGTTTATATATCTCGTTCTGCGTACAACTCAAAAGTCAAGAGTTTATGTTTTAAAAGGGCAAATTATAACAAAATAATCGAACTTCTACACAATACAGACTGGAACAATTTACTCGTAGCTTCGAACTTAGAAAACAATCCCGATGTTATTGATCACATAACCATAAAATTCTACGATAGGATTTATTGGATCTTGACCCAATGTGTTCCTAAACAAGTCGCTTCTCAAGTATCTGGACCTCCATGGAATTCAAAGTTTCTTTCCAAACTTAAAAACAGCAAAAACAAATATTATAAAATATACAAAAAATCAGGATCATCCTCAGATTTTGTAAAATACTCTATTGCCCGTGCCGACTATAACAAGTTAAATCTTATATGTTATAAAAGTTACTTACAAAAAATTAAAAACAACTTGAAGAAAAATCCAAGGTCTTTCTACAATTTTGTGAACTTAAAAAGAAAATCAGTTTCCTTTTCGCCCACTATGAAGCTAAATGAAAAAGAATCAGATAACGAGGCTGAAATTAGTAACTTGTTTGCGGATTTCTTTTCATCTACTTATTCTGCTGATCAAACGATTACTACTGGGTTGCAATCAAATTTTTGTCCTGGAGGTCAATCTATTTTAATTCCATTTCTGGATGAAATTTCTGTTCTTAATGGATTGAAAAAATTGAAATTCTCGTACAAGAGTGGACCTGATAATGTTCCTAGCTGTGTTCTAATTAAGTGTGCTGATGCCTTAGTGTTTCCTCTTACATTATTGTACAATCTTTCAATTAAAGTCGGAAAATTCCCTGAAATGTGGAAGAATTCTTATATTATTCCATTGTTTAAATCTGGTACCAAATCTGACATTAAAAATTACAGAGGAATCGCTAAACTGAGTATTATACCGAAACTCTTTGAAAAATTAATTACAAGTAGCTTGTGCCACCAGGTGTCATCAACATTATGTTCTAGTCAACATGGTTTTCGTAAAGGCTGCTCAACTATAACCAACCTCATACAATTTACAACTTTGGTAAATCGTGGTTTTGTCAATAAAAAACAAACTGATGTAGTCTACACAGATTTCAGTAAAGCATTTGATAAAGTTAACCACAAACTTCTATTGAGTAAACTGCATTATATGGGATTCACACGTGGCTGTTTGAATTGGATTAGTTCCTACCTTACTAATAGGAAACAAAATGTTTTATTCAAAAGTACTATATCTAAACCGATCCCCGTTACGTCTGGTGTTCCCCAGGGAAGTCATCTGGGACCCCTATTATTTTCACTATATATCAATGACTTACCTGCAGTTATCAAAAACTCATTCATTCTTATGTATGCTGATGACGTAAAAATATTTTTTACCTACAATATCTTTGATGATCATAAGTTTCTTCAAGCAGATTTAAACTCTTTGTACTCTTGGTGTGAAATGAATTTAATGACATTGAATCTAAAAAAATGCAAGCATATGTGTTTCTTTCGGAGGAGCCATTTCAACGTAAAATATTTTTTGGGTGGTTATGAGCTGGAAAATGTTTGCACTTTCACAGATCTTGGAATTTTACTAGATCCAAAACTGAATTTTATTCAACATATATCTCTAACTGTTAGAAAGGCCAGAAGTCAACTGGGGTTCATCAAACGCTGGGCAAAGGAATTTGAAGATCCTTATGTTACTAAGCAGCTTTTCACATCGCTTGTTCGTCCCATTTTGGAATATGGATCAATAATATGGGATCCAACATATAAGGTTTACATCAACACAATTGAATCTGTACAAAAACAATTTTTAATATTTTGTCTTCGAAGTTTGCAATGGAACCCATTTTGTTTGCCTTCTTATAAAGCTAGACTAGCTCTTATTAAGTTACCATCCCTAAGTAGTCGAAGATCTATGTTAAACACTTTATTTATTTTAAATATAATTAATGGTAAAACCTGCTCTGAATTCTTAATTGAAAATTTATCATTTTGTGTTCCTCAACGTCCTACTCGTTTCTTCTGTCTACTTAATATTAAATTTCTAAGAACAAATTACGCTAATTCTGATCCTTTTATTAGATGCTGTAAGGACTTTAACAAGATATATTATTATGTTGATTTCTCTTTCAGTGAAAATTTGATTAAACGAAATATTTTGTTTGCATTAAATAACAGCCAATAATTGATATTTCTTTGAATTTTAATCTGTATATGTATGTAAATAGTCTGTAAGAATTGTAAATTCATAGACTGTAAAATAAATAAATAAATTTCATAGGGCGCATGTGTGTAATCTAAGTAATAAGCTCCAAATTGGCCAAATCTATGATGTATTTGCTTCGATGCTTCTCTTTCACAAACTATTCTTATATAGCCTTATATATATGTATAAATGTTACCTAATGAAAACTAAGCGCCCGCGCCAAACTCCGCTACCTGCAATCGAAAGCCTAATAAATTACGCGTCGATTGCAATAGGTGTCATATATCAAAGCTATTCGAAAAGAAAGTTATAGGTGCAACAAGATTTTTAAAAGTTAAAAACGTCAAGTTTGGCTTATTTAAACTATTGACTTATATATTAAAATCTAAGCGCCCGCGCCAAACTCCGCTACCTGCAATCGAAAGCCTAATAAATTACGCGTCGATTTAAAAATCTTGTTGCACCTATAACTTTCTTTTCGAATAGCTTTGATATATGACACCTATTGCAATCGACGCGTAATTTAGTAGGCTTTCGATTGCAGGTAGCGGAGTTTGGCGCGGGCGCTTAGTTTTCATTAGGTAACATTTATACATATATATAAGGCTATATAAGAATAGTTTGTGAAAGAGAAGCATCGAAGCAAATACATCATAGATTTGGCCAATTTGGAGCTTATTACTTAGATTACACACTGGCCCACAGAAAACAATAGTCTATGCACTGATTCGTGCCGGTTTCTTCCTCCTTGTCTACGTTGTGAACCAAGACATTGTCCAATAATTATAGGTAAGTAATATATAAGTATACATATATAATTAATATAATATGTAACATATCCTTATCAAGTTGTATCAGGTGTATATCAGATATCTGTGGCATGAGTGCGTCCAGGAGTAAGGAAATGGGAAATCTTGTCAGTATATTTTAATTCTGTTTGCACACAAATGCATATTAAAAATGTAATTGAAATTCTTTTGTTTTAGATTATTAACCAAAGAATCAATAGTCATGTAAAAGCCAAAGGCAATGAAACAGTTTCCGTTGCCGCACCATGCACAGTGTTGCAAGGCCGACAGAGTATTAATATACATATATTATTTGAAAGTGTCGACACGTCTCTCAAGAAATTAAATTTAGTTTTGGAGTACATCAACATGCGCCCTATGTGGCTGACTAAGCTCTACAAAACTTATGAAAATGATTTGTGGCGCAAAAGACCTCGCTTGGACAAAAGTAATAAGAAATGGGTTTATTCTTGTGGATTGTGTAATAACGTTTATAAAAAATTTGTATCCGTCAAGAATCATCTTAACCTACATTTGAATTGTTATCCTTATGTGTGCAAAATGTGTCTTAAGAAGAAAAACTGTTCCAGACGCACAAAAGTGAAGTGATTCTGAATAGTGGAATAGTCTGTGAAGGTGCAGTTTTGCTGAAAAATTGCATGGCAGCAAGACGAATTATAGTTAGAAGTAGTTTGCCACATTGCTAATGATGTTGTTTATCTGCCATAGGTGGAAGTATGAAAAATATATCGCTAAAATATGCACATACCTAAATATTTTAAATCTATTTCTTTACAGATAGTCGGCTTAAGACCAGTAATACAACATCAAACGCTGCAAACAATGCTTCAAGAGGACATTGATTCATAGAAGAATACATTTGGAAAGCGGTTTTTGTTTTTTTAAAGTTTTATTAACGCAAACTGTTTTACAAAATTAATGCCAAAGAAAACTGGTTATAAAAAAATTTATGTTCATTGTTCTTAGTTATTTAATGTTCTTGTAATTCCTTCCTTAAAAAATAATAAAGTAATATTAGAATTATTTATTTAAAATGTTAAATTAACTTTAAATGGTCTTTTTATCGAAAAATTCTATACAAATCTATGTGACAAAATTGTTGCAAAATAAGATACATGCAATATAAGCAAAGATTTGAGCAATCACTTCAACAAATTTTCTTATTTATATATAACATTTGTAAGAATAAAAATAATCTCTTTTTAATTTGTGGTCCTGAAAAGGACCGGTGGTTTTTAAAAATGGTTACAACATCTTGTAGGATTGTTATATAGCAAAGCTATTCCTAAAGAAAGTTATAGGTGCAACAAGATTTTGAAAAGTTAAAAAAAGTCAAGTATGGATTATTTTAACTATTGACTTATATATTTAAAACTAAGCGCTCGCGCCAAACTCCGCTACCTGCAATCGAAAGCCTACTAAATTACGCGTCGATTGCAATAGGTGTCATATATCAAAGCTATTCGAAAAGAAAGTTATAGGTGCAACAAGATTTTTAAAAGTTGAAAAACGTCAAGTATGGCTTATTTTAACTATTGACTTATATATTAAAAACTAAGCGCCCGCGCCAAACTCCGCTACCTGCAATCGAATGCCTACTAAATTACGCGTCGATTGCAATAGGTGTCATATATCAAAGCTAATCGAAAAGAAAGTTATAGGTGCGACAAGATTTCTTAAAGTTAAAAACGTCAAGTATGGCTTATTTTAACTATCGACTTATATATTAAAATCTAAGCGCCCGCGCCAAACTCCGCTACCTGCAATCGAAAGCCTACTAAATTACGCGTCGATTGCAATAGGTGTCATATATCAAAGCTATTCGAAAAGAAAGTTAAAGGTGCAACAAAATTCTTAAAAGTTGAAAAACGCCAAAATATTTCTTTTGCTTATTACCTAAAACCAAAGGATTTTTAAATTTGCAGTGTATGGTGAAAAGTTTTGTTTCTATTCCCTCTATTCTTTATACATGCCTGGCATTATTAGGTAACATATATATATAAATATATATATATATATATATATATATATATATATACATATATATATATATATATATATATATATATATATATATTTATGGGTTAAAAAATATTTTTGCAAGCAAAAGGCGTTTACTTTTTTTAATTCATTTCCGCCTGTTCTTTATACATGTCTGGCATCATTAGGTAACATATTTATATATATATATATATATATATATATATGTATATATATATATATATATATATATATATATATATATATTTATGGGTTAAAAAATATTTTTGCAAGCAAAAGGCGTTTACTTACTTTTATTAAAATTAAGAAAATTGCGACTTTTTCTAAACTTTGCTTGAATTTATTGTGTTTCAATATATATATATATATATATATATATATATGTTACCTAATGATGCCAGACATGTATAAAGAACAGAGGGAATAGAAACAAAACTTTTCACCATACACTGCAAATTTAAAAATCCTTTGGTTTTAAGTAATAAGCAAAAGAAATATTTTGGCGTTTTTCAACTTTTAAAAATCTTGTTGCACCTATAACTTTCTTTTCGAATAGCTTTGATATATGACACCTATTGCAATCGACGCGTAATTTAGTAGGCTTTCGATTGCAGGTAGCGGAGTTTGGCGCGGGCGCTTAGATTTTAATATATAAGTCAATAGTTAAAATAAGCCATACTTGACGTTTTTAACTTTAAAAAATCTTGTTGCACCTATAACTTTCTTTTCGAATAGCTTTGATATATGACACCTATTGCACTCGACGCGTAATTTAGTAGACTTTCGACTGCAGGTAGCGGAGTTTGGTGTGGGCGCTTACTTTTTAATATACAAGTCAATAGTTAAAATAACACATACTTGACTTTTTTCAACTTTTAAAAATATTGTTGCACCTATAACTTTCTTTTGGAATAGTTTTGATACATGACACCTGTTACAATCGACGCGTAATTTAGTAGACTTTCGACTGCAGGTAGCGGAGTTTGGTGTGGGCGCTTACTTTTTAATATATAAGTCAATAGTTAAAATAAGGCATACTTGACGTTTTTTCAACTTTTCAAAATCTTGTTGCACCTATAACTTTCTTTTGGAATAGCTTTGCTATATAACAATCCTACAAGATGTTGTAACCATTTTTAAAAACCACCGGTCCTTTTCAGGACCACAAATTAAAAAGAGATTATTTTTATTCTTACAAATGTTATATATAAATAAGGAAATTTGTTGAAGTGATTGCTTAAATCTTTGCTTATATTGCATGTATCTTATTTTGCAACAATTTTGTCACATAGATTTGTATAGAATTTTTCGATAAAAAGACCATTTAAAGTTAATTTAACATTTTAAATAAATAATTCTAATATTACTTTATTATTATTTTTTAAGGAAGGAATTACAAGAACATTAAATAACTAAGAACAATGAACATAAATTTTTTTATAACCAGTTTTCTTTGGCATTAATTTTGTAAAACAGTTTGCGTTAATAAAACTTTTAAAAAACAAAAACCGCTTTCCAAATGTATTCTTCTATGAATCAATGTCCTCTTGAAGCATTGTTCGCAGCGTTTGATGTTGTATTACTGGTCTTAAGCCGACTATCTGTAAAGAAATAGATTTAAAATATTTAGGTATGTGCATATTTTAGCGATATATTTTTCATACTTCCACCTATGGCAGATAAACAACATCATTAGCAATGTGGCAAACTACTTCTAACTATAATTCGTCTTGCTGCCATGCAATTTTTCAGCAAAACTGCACCTTCACAGACTATTCCACTATTCAGAATCACTCCACTTTTGTGCGTCTGGAACAGTTTTTCTTCTTAAGACACATTTTGCACACATAAGGATAATAATTCAAATGTAGGTTAAGATGATTCTTGACGGATACAAATTTTTTATAAACGTTATTACACAATCCACAAGAATAAACCCATTTCTTATTACTTTTGTCCAAGCGAGGTCTTTTGCGCCACAAATCATTTTCATAAGTTTTGTAGAGATTAGTCAGCCACATAGGGCGCATGTTGATGTACTCCAAAACTAAATTTAATTTCTTGAGAGACGTGTCGACACTTTCAAATAATATATGTATATTAATACTCTGTCGGCCTTGCAACACTGTGCATGGTGCGGCAACGGAAACTGTTTCATTGCCTTTGGCTTTTACATGACTATTGATTCTTTGGTTAATAATCTAAAACAAAAGAATTTCAATTACATTTTTAATATGCATTTGTGTGCAAACAGAATTAAAATATACTGACAAGATTTCCCATTTCCTTACTCCTGGACGCACTCATGCCACAGATATCTGATATACACCTGATACAACTTGATAAGGATATGTTACATATTATATTAATTATATATGTATACTTATATATTACTTACCTATAATTATTGGACAATGTCTTGGTTCACAACGTAGACAAGGAGGAAGAAACCGGCACGAACCAGTGCATAGACTATTGTTTTCTGTGGGCCAGTGTGTAATCTAAGTAATAAGCTCCAAATTGTCCATATCTATGATGTATTTGCTTCGATGCTTCTCTTTCACAAACTATTTTTATATAGCCTTATAGATATGTATAAATGTTACCTAATGAAAACTAAGCGCCCGCGCCAAACTCTGCTACCTGCAATCGAAAGCCTACTAAATTACGCGTCGATTGCAATAGGTGTCATATATCAAAGCTATTCGAAAAGAAAGTTATAGGTGCAACAAGATTTTTAAAAGTTGAAAAACGTCAAGTATGGCTTATTTTAACTATTGACTTATATATTAAAATCTAAGCGCCCGCGCCAAACTCCGCTACCTGCAATCGAAAGCCGACTAAATTACGCGTCGATTGCAATAGGTGTCATATATCAAAACTATTCGAAAAGAAAGTTATAGGTGCAACAAGATTTTTTAAAGTTAAAAACGTCAAGTATGGCTTATTTTAACTATTGACTTATATATTAAAATCTAAGCGCCCGCGCCAAACTCCGCTACCTGCAATCGAAAGCCTACTAAATTACGCGTCGTTTGCAATAGGTGTCATATATCAAAGCTATTCGAAAAGAAAGTTATAGGTGCAACAAGATTTTTAAAAGTTGAAAAACGCCAAAATATTTCTTTTGCTTATTACTTAAAACCAAAGGATTTTTAAATTTGCAGTGTATGGTGAAAAGTTTTATTTCATTTCCGCCTGATCTTTATACATGTCTGGCATCATTAGGTAACATATATATATATATATATATATATATATATATGTATATATATTTATGGGTTAAAAAATATTTTTGCAAGCAAAAGGCGTTTACTTTTATTAAAATTAAAAAAATTGCGAATTTTTCTAAACTTTGCTTGAATTTATTGTGTTTCAATATATATATATATATATATATATATGTTACCTAATGATGCCAGACATGTATAAAGAACAGAGGGAATAGAAACAAAACTTTTCACCATACACTGCAAATTTAAAAATCCTTTGGTTTTAAGTAATAAGCAAAAGAAATATTTTGGCGTTTTTCAACTTTTAAAAATCTTGTTGCACCTATAACTTTCTTTTCGAATAGCTTTGATATATGACACCTATTGCTATCGACGCGTAATTTGGAGGACTTTCGATTGCAGGTAGCGGAGTTTGGCGCGGGCACTTAGTTTTTAATATATAAGTCAATAATTAAAATAAGGCACACTTGACGTTTTTTCAACTTTTCAAAATCTTGTTGCACCTATAACTTTATTTAGGAATAGCTTTGATATATGACAACCATTGCAATCAACGCGTAATTTAGTAAGCTTTTGATTGCAGCTAGCGGTATTTGGCCCGGGCTCTTAGTTTTTAATATATAAGTTAATAGTTAAAAGAAAAATTTTTTTTGGCAAATTTACACTTTTCAATATCTTGTTGCACCTATAACTTTCTTTAGGAATAGCTATGATATATGACAACTACTGCAATCGACGCGTAAAATAGTAGGCTTTTGATTGCAGGTAGCGGAGTTTGGCGCGGACCCTTAGTTTCTAATATATAAGCCAATAGTTAAAACCACCCCCAAAATACATAGCGAGCACGTGGCTCACAAAACAACGTGCATATGGTATGTTTGTAAACAAACCAAAAAATCTTGTTAACTTTTTCAAACCGGTTCTTATCTGCTGAGCAGTCTGAAATGTTTGTAAACAGTCAACCATTTTGGATTTGGAGGGGAAATATCTTGTTAACTTTGAAAATATGGCATCTTGTTTTCTTCACTAGCGTCAAAAATTTTCATATAAATAAATATGTGAGTAGGATATAATTAGATCTGGCAGCATTAAAAAATACGCCGCGCGGCAAAGTAGAACTCTGTTCTACTTTTTCTCATTGCCGCGCGGAATTTGACAGCTAAAACAAGATGGATAGCTTTGAAGACGAAAAATTGGTTGCGGAGGTAAAGAAATATAAAAATTTATATGAAAAAGGTTCGGTTGACTACCGAAACAAATATAAAAGAGCCAATACTTGGGCAGATATAAGTTCACATGTTCCCAATACAATACGTGCTACAGATCGCATGTCAGAGACATGTCAGTCTACTGACTCCTTGTGCTAAATAGCTAAATAACAATAGTTATAATCAATAATAAAACTATAAGCAAATGCAGCATCTTACATGAGTGTAAGGAACAGTCTGCAATCTGGGCTAATTGACTTTCTTAGTGAACATTTTTCTAGTTTGTCCCGATGCATGTTCAAAAGGGCATCAAACACTTCCGGCGTTAGTCTAGTAGCAATTTGAAACTGTTCCCTGTATTTTGTTTTCAAGTGCTCGAAAGTATTTGCAAGAAACCCGCACGAATCTCTTTGCAAATAGAGATCACGCACCCACACTTTTCTTTTTTTTTAATTTTATTTAGCAGGATATACATTTGAAAAATCCATAAAAACAAAAAAATATTTTCTTCCATGTCTACATCCATTTTTAATTTTTATAAAACACAATTTTCTTACAAATTTTCCGTAAATAAATATTTTAACATTCCATACCGCGTATCAAAAAGCCGCGTTCATTGGCCTACCACAAAAAACTCTAAGCGGACAATTAAACAGCTGACTGCCGCCCGCAACAGCGTGCCTCGTACATTGGGCTCCTACCTTAATATCAATCAGTATAAATGTTTGAAGGGGTCTCAAACATTACCACCAAACATTTAAAAAAAACAAGCATGTGTCTATGTAAAAACAATTGGGGGATTCACACTGTAGTCATAAATCATAAAATAATAGCACTAAAAATATGACAAGTGTTAACAAACCGTCATAACTTGGTCTGCTAAATAAAGTTGTATATAGAAAATCTAACAGCTGCTGCCTTGTTATGAGCTGAATAAATTTTTTTGCGGCGGCATATGGAAAAATGTTCAGTGGCTACCAGCTACGTAATTTGAACGAGAAAAATTTTTCAATTGTATATATAGTTTTTGCGTTTTAGTGCTCCTTTAATATATTTTATGTTATAAAAATGTGATTTAATAATCAGACATATAGATATGAATATTTTTTTATCCGCTTTTTAATCGTGAAACATATATAAGTAACGGCGGCAAACTACCGCCGCCTCGCTGAAAGATTTTCAAAGTTCAACTTAGATCTCTAAAGCTTTTTTATGACAATACAAAAACATACCTGCAAGAGTGCTATTATTTTAAGACTTTTTATATGCAGCACAACAACAACTTTTTTAAACCAGTCTAAAATTTTCTGACTCTATAGCACGAAGTGTGAATCCCCCAAATGATGTATATTGTTTTAAGTGGGCAATCATTTCTGCTCTATATCCATTGTCTTTACACTCAAATAGATGTATGTCGTATAACATTGAAAATATACATGATGATATTATCATTCTACAAGATAATATGATTTTAAATTTTACAGTTTAAATTTCCCACTGTCCGTTAAAAATAAAAGATTTTGAAAACAATAACCCTAAAATAAGTGTAAATGTTTTTGGACTAGAAGGCGATAATATAGTTGGACCATATTACTTTACTCAAACCGAGAAGAAAAACCACCTCAATTTATTGTTGTTGGAAGAAGGAGAACGGTTTCATTATGTATGGATCAAATATATGTCAAAGTAAGTTACAGTATTTGTATTGATATAAAGCGATAAAAATGAAATAAATATATATTCTTTATTTCTTGCAGGTTAATAAAAAGTCAACTGACAAAGCACAAGACATGTATTTATGTATATAATACCTGCTTGATACACTTTCACAGCAAGGAAAAGTTAGAAAACCATAAACATGAGTGTAACAAGAATGTGACTAAGATGCCTAGTTAAGATGAATGCAAGTTAAGTTTTAAAAATTTTAAAAAGCAAATGGATGTGCCTTTTGTAGCGTGTGCTGACTTTGAATGCGTTTTAGATTCGGTTAATTCACAAAATTCAACAAATATTAAATCCATACAAAAACATATTCCATTTGCTTATAGCTATTACATAAAATGCTCGTTTGACACTAGTTTAGATTTATTTAGAATTTATAGCGGTGATGATGCACCGAAACATTTCTTTAAAAATTTAGTTAGTGATGTGTTAAACATATATAATAATTATTTAAGTGTTGTAAAACCAATGAATTCCTTAACATCAGTTCAACAGATAAAGCAAGACAAAGACAGAGTATGTCATATTTGCAAACAATTTTTACCTTTTGACGATAGAGTAGCAGATCATTGTCATTTAACAGGCGAATATAGAGAACCAGCTCATAATAAATGTAATTTAGAATATCATATTGCTAAAATTTGTAAAATCAAATTATCAATATATTACCGAGTTCAATTTAATGAAACGTAAAGGTGTCTTATTACGATTATTTAGATTCTGTTAATCGTCTTCAAGAATCACAATTACCACCACGTTCAGTCTTCTTTAATAAGCTTACAAATGAGTCGTGTAGTGTGGATGATTATGAACATGCTGAAAAAGTTTAGAATACATTTCAGTGTAAATCTCTTATGGACTATCTACTTTTATATATAAAAGTAGATGTTTTGTTACTGTGTGATATATTTGAAAGTTTTAGAAAAGTTTGTAAAAGTATTTATAATTTAGATCCCTGTCAGTATTATACTACCCCAGGTCTTTCATTGGATGCTATGCTAAAATATACAGAAATAGAACTTGAATTGTTAACCAATATTAATATGTATAATTTCGTTTTGCGGGGTATTAGGGGAGGTATTGTGCAATGTAGTAAACGGCGATCAGTTGCTAATAATAAATACGTTAGTGATTATGATTCTACTAAATAATCAAATTATCTTATTTATTTAGATGTTAATAATTTGTATAGTTATGCAATTTCGCAATATCTTCCCTACAAAAATTTTAAATGGATAGAAAATGTTGAAAATTTTAATGTGAATAATATAAAAGAAGATAGTCCTTTGGGATATATACTTGAAGTAGATTTAGAGTATCCAACGACATTACACGACTATCATAATGATTTTCCATTTTGTGCTGAAAACAAAAAAATTTAAACCATGGAACAATCAAAATAAATTACAGATTTAAATCACAAAACAAAATATACAATAGACTATAGAAATTTTCAGCAATGTCTCCAAAACGGTTTTATTTTAACTAAAATACATAGAATACTTCAATTTAATCAGTTGGATTGGTTAAAAAAGTATATTGACTTAAATAATCATCATAGAACAATAGCTAAAAATACATTTGAACAAAACTTTTTCAAGCTTTTAAACAATGCTGTATATGGTAAAACTATGGAAAATGTAGACAAAAGAAAAGATGTAAAATTAGTTTGTGAATGGGAGTGTAGAGGTAAGAGGTTAGGGGCTAGATCCCCTTTATCTAAACCTAATTTTCATAGTTCACTTAAAATTCATGAAGATATGGTTGCCATAGAAATGAATAGAAATAAAACGTTCTACAACAAACCAATTTATATTGGATTTTCAGTATTAGAATTATCGAAATTGAAAATGTACAGCTTTCATACGATTATATGAAACCTAAATATCGTGAGTATATTAATTTGAATTATATGGATACTGACTCCTTCATATACGATGTTAAAACAAATGATCTATACGATGATATTCGAAATGATTTAAGTTTCCATTTCGATACATCTTCATATGCTCAAGACAATGTGCTTAAGTTTCCCTTAGTAAAAAAAAGGTTTTAGGTATGATGAAAGACGAATGTAATGGTAAAATTATTAAGGAATTCATTGGTCTACGATAGTGAAATAAAAAAAATTAAGGGTGTTCAGAATAGTGTGACAGCTAGATTAAGTATTACTGATTGTAGAAAATGTTTACTGGAGAAAAAGCTATATAATGATTCTATGCATGTATTTAGATCTAAGGTTCATCAAATATATACACACAACATATAAGTAAACTACCATTAAGTTATTTAGATGATAAGAGATTTATATGTACAAATAATATTGACACTTACTCATGGAGACATTACACAATAAATTCCTTACGATCATCTAATTTAAATTTATATAAAGAATTTTTGGATGAAGATGATGATGATATTTTCCTTAATATAAATAAGGATGTTTAATTAGTTTTAATCCGTTTAGATAATAAGAAAGTATTGTAAAATTAAAGTTATATAAGAAAATATGTAAGAACTATGAAACAACAAAAACAAATTTGTTTTTAATAACTAATAAATAATATATATACATATATGTTTGTTATTAGGTTCAGATTATTAATGATATTAGAAGAGAGAGGACATAATATGCCTAGGCGTAATATAGAAAAGTATTTCCAAGTAGGTTGGCCGACAGACACCTACTATGGGATTATGGATGAAAGTGGATGTAAAGCCAGTGAAATAATGTTTTAAAACGGAGTCGACTTGTCCAATACTGTCTGCAAATTACGTAGCATTGGGTGCAGTTCGTGAAAGCAGTACTCTACCAAAGGGAAAATGGTAGTCAAATGGATATGGTATGGGAAAAAAAGCAGTATGGAAATATATATAATGATATCAGGTAATGTTTTTTAATATTTTTTTAATTCTTCCGCTTTCGTAAAACAATTTCTTTTTCAATTCTGTTTGCAATTAGTTTATGATTTGCAATTATTTAATTTATTGTTTATACGGGCAATTGCATACAGAACTTATGTTGTTGTTAGTGATGCCCGGTGACGAAAATATGATTGTTTGGTAAGCTGCTAACTTGGGGGTTACACGATCAAGTTTTGCCTTTCAATTTTTAATACAATCACACTTTTTTACCAATCCACTCATACTTTTAAAAATTGAAACGAGCTTGCTTGCAATTTCTCTTTCCAGCTGAGTGTTTCAATGTACGTTCAAGAAAACAGCTGATTACAATTCTTTAGAATTACATTTCATATTAATTTTGCCGCCATAAGTTTTTTTATTGCCTTTTTACACATATTCTGCCACAATTTTAAACATTTAAGTGCAATATTATAAATAAATAAGAGAGTGAAATATGTTTGTGAATAATAACACTATATAGAGTTCATAGAGCTGCACAGAAATCATGATATCTTATGGAACATGAATCTCTCATCATATAGGCGAAACGATTTAAGAGTGAAGGCCTATGAATCTATTGTTTTCTTGGCGATGCCATTTTGAAATTAAATTGCTTTAAAGTTGCGTGCAGCTTACGTCACAGTTGTCAATATAAATGAATTTTTACGAGCAGTATGCAATTTGAATCGGGCTGGGCAATGGTGTTGAAGTTGTCGATATTGAGTAATTAGATAAAGAGGTTTGTGATCGGCTACAGGTGGAAGTAAAACTTGGAAATGTGCATTGCCTTTCAAGAGCCTTGTAGGAGTCCTCATTCAATTCTCCTAATGCTCCTCGGTACAGCGCTTCCATAATGGCTCTGTTTGCAAATAATTTCTGCTTCGCTTCCAAGTTCCGGTATAAAGCCTCCCATGAAGCGCTTACAGCACTGGCTTCATCCAATAGCTTTCGGCTGTTTTCGAGGCTGTCAACAGCTCTTGCTAGCAATTTGTTTCGATCCACTTGTAGCTTTTTTTTTCGTGGAAGGTTTCGTTCCTGCAAAATAAAAATAAAGTTATTTTGTTCTATGTCTTCCCTCATCAACAACAATCAACAAAAAAATATTAAAATTTGTTTTTCCAACATTTTATTTCTTACAGCTTCCACGAACTGAACACGAATGGAAGAATATTTCTGACACATTTAATGATATGTGGAATTTTCCAATTTGCTTAGGAGCAATCGATGGAAAACATATCAACATCAAGAAACCTCCTGGGTCTGGATCGTATTATTTCAACTATAAAAAAACACACAGCATTGTTCTAATGGCATTAGTAAATGCCAATTATGAGTTTTGTTATGTTGAGACTGGAGAAAATGGTAGGGTTTCAGATGGAGGCGTGTTTTCTAGTACCAAATTATGTAATTTGCTCGAACAAAATAAATTAAATATACCACCACCCAGAAAAGTGAATGGTTTTAACAAAGAACTGCCGTATGTTTTCGTGGCTGGCGATGCCTTCCCTCTTAATGCAAACATTATGAAGCCATTTCGTGGAGAGAAATTAAGGGCAGATCAAGAATATTTTAACCGACGCCTGTCTCGAGCAAGAAGAATTGTGGAAAATGCTTTTGGTATAATTTCTTCCCGTTTTAGAATACTATTGACAACAATTAATTTGACCCCAGAAGAAACAACGGCAATAGAGTTAGCAATATGCTATTTACATAACTTTTTACGGTCTAAGTGCCCTACGTATTTGTGTCCTACATCTGCTGAGCTTTCCCGATCAACTGAAGTGGAGGATGTGTTCAAAAACTTGCAAACAACAAAAACCAACAACACAACTGTTGCTGCAAAAATTATTCGAAATAACTTTTGTGAATATTTTAATACAGTAGGAGGATCCTAAAGATTTAAGTTTGAAATACTTTTGTAAAATACTGTATTAAAAATAATAAAATAAATAAGAAAAATCTATTTTTAATACATAGTTTTATTTAGTTTGCCTTTATTATTTTTTTGAGTGGAATTTACAAATTTAATTATAATTACAAACTTATCCCATAAAGCGATTCCTCTTCTTCTAACTCCAGTGAGGAAACTCCCTCCTTCTGCGTCTCTTGGTCTCTTAAAAAGTGTAACTCGTCAAAATACCATAAAGAGCTCACATATACATCGTCAACATCAGCTCTTGACTTCTCACTCTGTTTAATTTTTTTCAACTCACGTCTATAAGAGGTACGCAAATTATTAATTTTTTTTTTAACAACTTCAATTGTTGCTTCTGGTTCAACTGTTTTTAATTTTTTAAGAAGTTTGTCATAACCCTTCTGCTTAAGAAGTTTATTGTGGTATACTTCACTTTTTACCTGCCACAATTCTGGCAAACTTTCATATATTTCAATGAACTCTTTTAAAAATGCGCGCCCTAAGAATGCCATGTTTACTATTCGCTTACGAAAACAACAATAAAATTTACGCTGAGTTTGACAGAATTGCTATTAAACGAGTATGATGGTTAGATTACAAGCACAAAATATCAAAATTTTTTGAAAACTATCCAACCAAGTTGACAGACACGCATTTTGCACTATTACACGAGCCTGATGGTACGCCATCAGACCATGTTGGCAGACCAAGTCGTACCATGTAATAGCCGCTTTAGAATTAACAGATTTGCATTTTTTGTTTGTGATCTGGAAAGATTGGGCCAAATTTGTTGCAACCGCGATGGCAATTTGAACCTTCCTCCTGGCTTTTAATATATCATATGAAAATTTCTGTAAATTAATTTAAAGTAAATATACTAAAATCTAATCTGCTATAGGCTAACTTAATTAAAAATGATTTTTATTTAATTAGGTTAAACTAAAAAAGGTGGCTAAATGTTGCACCCGCGATAATGGAATAACACATAAGTAGTTTTAGATATAAGTAGTTTTAATTATATTAATATGTTTAAGTAGCTGTTATTAATATTTATTTTCTAATATTTTCTTTCTGTGTCGGGAGAAGGCACTTATTCTCACCTATTCATTTAGATTGCGTATAATTATGATAAAAATAATCCAGAAATAATTAAGATTAGTTAGGATGACTCAAATATAATCAAAAATAATCAAAAGTAATCTTCGAAAGAAGTCAAATTATTTTTCGATTACTTTTTATTATTTTTGGTTATTTTTTCGTAATTTTTATTAATCTTGATTATTTTTCGATTATCTGCAATCGTAATCAATTAGTAATCGTGCGTGTTGGCTTAGAGAAACAAGTTAAATGAAATGCAACTTTCAAGAGCGACAAAAAAAGAGCAAAACAGTTAAAGTAATTTATTACTACTTAAATTTTATTATGTATGTATAATTTTTATTCCGTATCTGTACGCTTTAAAACAATTTATTTTCACTCGCTCGTTTCTCTTATTAAAAAGCCCTTAATAATCTAAAGAAATTTCTTTATATAGTAAATGAAAACAATTTCAAAAAACCGCTATTAACCAATTGGGCAATGAGAAAGAAGAGCAAAGCAAACATATATACTTACAATATGTACATATTTATAACATACATATTTATGTACAATTTAACATTAAGTAAATAGAAACAAAACAGTACAAGTTTTTAAACAACATTAGGTTGGCGGCGGTAAAAAAAATTATCTAAATACTAATTATTATAATTAGTAATCATTACTTAGCAGCTATGTTTTTAACTATGTATACAAATCCTCTTTCCTCTCTGTATACACGTTGTAGCTTTGTTCATTTACTTTTCATCACTTTCCATGAACTAGGTTAGGTTAGGTTAGGTTGTTAGGGCCATTGCCTAAGCAATGCACTTGGGTTCGTTGATTCGGTCCCGTTGTGATACCCTAAAGCAAGTACCACTCACGAGTCGTCTTCTGCCGCATTAAGCCATCCCGTGGACCTTAGGAAGGCCGATATTCTAGTCAGCTCCAGACTCGCTAGGCTATCCAAGTCCGGCAGAAAGCTGAAGCGCAGCGCCACTGCCCTTAAGCCGCCCAGGGCAGGACACTGACATAGAAGATGGAGTACTGTTTCTTCCTCCTCTTCATCATTACAACTTCTACAGAAGTCATTGTATTCTAGACCCATCCTTCTCGCATGGGTCCCAAAGTTACAATGTCCAGTTAAGACATTCACAAGTTGACGAATTCGTATCTTGTTGAATTTCAGAAGGTCGCGTGTTCTGCGTGGATCATAGCGGGGCCATGTGGCCCTTGCCACACGACAGTTGGTCACGTTATCCCACCTTAATTGAACGAGTCTATATGATTCACACTGAACCAAGAACTTGCAATGCGATAGAGGAATGCCTGTGAAGTGACAGATCATAGAGTCATCCATCTCTGTCCCTTCCCTGGAAATTCCATCAGCGATGAGGTTGCCAGGACAGTTGGAATGTCCCGGTACCCAAACAAGTGTCACCCTCAAATGTCTCGCTATCTCATTAAAGTCGGCATTCGACCACAGCTATGGATGTGCTGTACACACCATTGATAGCAGACATGGCCACCTTGCTATCGGTAAAGGTATAGATATCGTTCGATATCCTATAATACCTCAGCCATATAGCTGCTTGAGCAATAGCAGAAATTTCGGCTTGCAGGATGCTGTAACCGTCCTGAAGCCTAAATGAAGTTCTTACGTTAAAGGTCTCCACGTAGAAACCTCCGCCTACATTGGTTCCCCTCTTAGATCCGTCAGTGAAGACTGTAACTGAATCTGCGGGAAATGAAAGTCTAGAAACCTGGTCCCTTTCCACGACAAGAGACTGGAAAAGTCCACCAAAGAAAGGTTTTGGTATGCAATAGTCAATGTTGTCATGGATCCTGTTGTCTCGGTATTCATTCAGAATCCTGGCATGCCCGTAGTCAAACCGTGACCATGGGCACGCAGTGCGCAACCTGACCGCAGATAATAGAGCCAATTGTTTGGCCAGAATGTCCATTGGGAGCCAATTCAGCAGGGTGAAGAGTGCTCCAGTTGGAGTCGATCTGAGCGAGCCTGTCATCAGCCTCGCCGCAAGACGAAAAATCTTTTCAAAGGTCTTGTGATTAGTGTCTCTTCCCATCGCTTCCCACTACACCAGTACTCCATAAAAGAGTATCGGTTTAACAACAGCTTCAAAGATCCATTTGATCCCTCTGGGGCTTACACCCTAGTTGAGACCAACTGTCCTTTTGCATGTATAAATGGCCACTAGAGTCTTATCCGCACTCGCTCGGATGTTTTAGTTCCATGATAGCTTGCTATCTAGGATTACACCCACGTACTTGGCGCTATCGGATATTTTCAAGGGAGTACCGTTTAGCTTCGGATGTGTGAAGCTGTCGATCTTGTACCTCCTTGTGAAGAGTACCAGCTCAGTCTTGGCCGGATTCACACTGAGCCCACTTCTGGTGCTCCATTTGCTTAGGATTGCCAGTGCGGACTCCATACACTGAGATATGGTATCTAAGTGTTTACCAGAGATCGCCACCGCAACATCATCGGCATATGCGACCGTCTTGACTAGTTTACGCTCCAAGGTCTGTAGAAGCGAATTAATAGTCAGATTCCACAGAAGGGGTGATAAAACACCCCCCTGTGGAGTACCCCGATTTACTGCTCTGTATTCAGTTGCACCTCCAATCGAGGCTCTGACAACCCTGAATCTAAGCAGATTCCTGACAAACCTACAGATACCGATATCAATCCCTACGGCCAACATTCCTTCAATGATGGACTCAGGATTGACGTAGTTGAAAGCACCTTTAATGTCCAGGAAGGCTACCACAGTGAATTCCTTGTGTTCAAGGGATTTCTCCATGCAGCCCACTAGAGAATGTAGCGCAGTTTCCACAGACTTTCCCTTCGTATAGGCATGCTGTGACTCTGAGAAAACGTCCCTAGGTATGGTCATTCTCAATTATATATATCAATTGCCCTTTCCAACGTCTTAAGCAAAAAAGAAGTGAGACTTATAGGCCTAAAGTCCCTTGGTGTAGTGTGGGATGTCTTACCCCCCCCCCCCCCCCCATTCGGGATAAAGATCACCCTGCACATGTGCCAGCATGGACAATATCCGCATTCCTCTGTAGGTCAGCTGGAACTATTCCATCAGGCCCCGAAGACTTATACGGATCAAAGCTGTTAACAGCGCAGCGCAGTCTGTCAATACTCAACGGAATTGCAGCTGAGCCGTCAGTTGAGTGGTCAATAGCAGGCCCTATTACAGGCGCCGCCTGACTGCCAGGAAAATGAGTGTCAAGTAATAGCTCAAGCGTTTCTTGACTGCTCATTGTCCAGCTACCACAGGGTCTCTGTATGTAGCTTGTTACAGCCGCTGTGGATAATATTATCTTACGCAGTCTGTTGGTCTGTGAGGATCCCTCAACTCCACTACAGAAGTTCCTCCAAGACTTCCTTTTTGCGTTTCTTACTAGGTTCTTGAACCTATTCACCGAGGATTTATATGCTGACCAGTTTCCTGATCTTTTCGCCTCATTAAATAACCTGCGACATTTCTTCCGTAAATGCGCAATTTCCAGGCTCCACCAACGTGGTTTTGCCTTGCCCCTGCAAATCACCGGCCTACAGGTCATGCTAGTGGCGTAGCAGAATGATTCGCTAAGAATCTCCACAGCAGAATCAATATCCCCGATGTCATTCATCGGTGGAATCGAGTATAGGAAGTTACAGAGCAGATTGTTCTGTAGCTCCCAATCGGTCCTCTTCCTGTTCACTACGGGGTTCGGTCTATCAATACCTAGCCCTATGCTAAAGTCAATACAACGATGGTCTGAGAATGAGCAGTCGTCTGCAACCTTCCATTCGCTAACCAGATTAATGTGACTTGTGCTAACCAGCGTGATGTCCAAGACCTCCTGCTGGATGTACACAACAAATGTGGGTTCTGAACCCCTATTAGCTATTTGAAGATTGTTACTCAATATGAAATCAAAAAGACACTCACCCCGTTCGTTGGTATCGCTACTACCCCAAGCGGTGTGGTGCGAATTCGCGTCAGTAGATATGATCAGCGGCATTCTTGTGCTCGACGCCCTGGCCACAATTCCACGCACCTTAGCATCGGGTGGGCCGCCTGTGTGGTCATGTGCCATGTAGCTCGAGACCAACCATATTGTTCCAGCCGGAGTCTCCAGGGCTGCAGAAGTGGTGTCCTCATCACTGTATTCAGATAAAATGAAGATACAGAAAGAGTTCTTAGCCAAAATGCACGATCTTATATTACCTGTATTTTTGGCACATATGAGCTTGTAGCCCTTTGTTTTTAGTCCTTGAACCCGACCTTGGTGGACCCAGGGTTCTTGGACCATTATCAGCTCTTCCTTTCTCTCGGCTAGTCGGAGGAGCAAAGCAGTGGATGCTGCTTTAGAATGGTGAAGGTTGATCTGCGTCACCTTCACCATCAGCAGCAACAACGGTTTTGTTGACGTCCTCTTGACTGGATTCCAAGAGGGCGTCATCGTCGTCATCCACAACCTCCATTCTTTGGAGGAAATCACCAACTAAGTCAGAGACTGAGTGGGTGTCTCCTGTCTCGGATGGAGTTGCGTCCGACGTGCCCGCATCATCTTCCCTTTGGTTGCGATTCTTTCTAACATCGCTACGGTAGAGGCGCAACAAGATCGTACTGAAACAGTAAAAGATCTTGTTGTTTCTCTCCCGTATTGGTGTCAGTGATTCTTTGTTTAGAACCAGAACCACTCTCCTCCTAGACCCTTTGGGTGCATCCAGCTTAGCTACCTTCCAATCATGGGTAGGTAGATCCGGGTTGCAATCCTTAAGGATCTCGAGGATCTCCTTCGGGGAAGAAGCTTCAGAGGGAACTATGGTCATGGCTCTAGGCCTTCTGGGTATTTCCTCAATTGGAACCACATCCAGCTTAGAGCCTTTCCATACTTCCCCAATAGCATCGATGGCCTTCTTTAACAGCGACGCTGAGCGTTCATCTGTACAGGCCATCAACTTTACGCATCGCTGGTGCCAACCAGCATCTACGCATTGAGGCGGTGGTCCCGGATTATCCTTCCGGATTTTCCAGAACACACCCGCCAATTTTTGGTTGACCAGGTCCCATTTAGCATGGGACATGGCACCATCGGGCACATCCCTGTCGATGATGGCTCTAATAAGGCTGCCTTTAGCAACCTCACTAAAGGATCCCGACTGGGTGTACTTGGAACGCTTGGCCCCTGGGTTTTTGGCCGCCTCATTCTCCTCCTCTGAACGTTGCCGTTTAGGCACCGCTACCTTCTCGGCTGGTCAGCCGGGATCGCTTCTAAAAGCGAAATTGTCCTTAAGGCGGAGCTCCTTTGATTAGCGGCCCTGCGAGATGGATTATTGCGCTTAGGTTTTAATTCTGTGTTGCCGGGTTTGGCAGTGGATGGCTCAGTACTGAGGCTCGAGGTTATCCTCTTAGCCCTTTCCTGCACAGAATGCGCATGGGAGGTGATAGGTTTGGACGGTTTAGACCTTTCCATTCCATTCACACCCGAATAAGGGGATTTTACCGTTTTACCGGTAAGGACCTTTGCAGCCTTCGAGGTACTTGGGATTGAAGACAGAGGTACCTCGCTGCCTGATTTCGGACAACCACCTTGTTCCGGCCGTGTTGTCCTATTTGTGTCGGCAACTGGCCTGGTTATTCCTGGCCGGCTACCTGTGACATCAATAGCTTGCAGACTAGTCGGGCCTGGTGTGAACACCCGACCAGCCTGAGCAGCAGTAGCATTCGATTCACAACGGCCTGCTACTTGCGTCATGGGAATAGGGTCCCCGGAGATTATGAAGACCCTGACCTGGTACGAGAGGCTGGGCCCTGGTTGTGGTATGGTGAAGCTTTCTCTTTCTTCCAGATTTTATACCTACTGCCAGGTTTCGGACAGCTGCCGCCCCTATGGGGTGCAGACGCAGACCATCAGCCGCCCCACTACGGGAAACAGACGCTGATGGATTTGGACAGGTTCGTAGGACCCAAGAGTTACGGACCACAGGGGAAAAACAGACGCTATCGGGTGCTGGGAAGGATGGTTCTTGGTAGGCTCCCCACCTGGACCATCTGGCATGGGTGACCCTACCGGGGGCTGCTGAAACCAGCTGCCCCCGCCAGCACGATCCAGGCAACAGCGCCTTAGTCTCCACATCGCGTCAAGATGACCATCCATCGTGGAGGTTCCATGAACTAGAAAGCAAGAAGAAATTTTATGAAATTTTTCTCAATAATAACAAAAAGTAAATTAACACTTTCCCATCCAAAACTATCAACTTAAAATAGTAATATGGTATGTGGGTAAACGCAAGTACTTAGTATTTACTCCAATATATGGGAAAATTTTATACATTAGTATGAAGATGTGATTTTAAGTATATATTTTTTCTTTCCAATGAAATTAATAAATAATTGCTTTTTATATGTAAGTAAATTATAAAAATTTATCTTCACAAACTTACTAACACTATCAATACTTATACTTTTTATTATAAAACATATCTTAAGAACAGGCACAAGTATATTTTGTGAAATTTCGAATTATTTCAATAAAAGAAATATTCATATTAGAATATTTCTCGATCTTAACCGATTATCTTATCTTATTGATTACAGTATGATTTTGTGCCAAATCGCAGTGCATCTATTCTAATGTGAAATCTCGTCGCACCAACAAAACGTTTGTTATTCTCTGAAACGCAGAAGAAGTCAAAATATATAACATTATTCTATACACTTTTGTTAGATTTGCATAACAATCAACATATTATTCTATTGGTCGACCTACACCAATAATTATCATAATGATAATTTCGTCTTTATGTAGAGACTTCTCACAAAGTGCAGAATCCAGGCCCTTTGTAGAGCCAAAAATATATCTTGACCAAGTTTACATTATATAAAATATTAGGTTTTTTAAAAATCATTTATTTCATATGCAAATGCATATCTTAAAAAATTCTACTATCTACTACTATTGTGTGAAGTGTCGAGTATCTAGGTACTTATAGTTTTCACATCACCTCCAATTGCTTCAATATTAGTAGTAGGGAGCTCTATGTGCTAGGATCATTAAAAATATTAAATTTCAGCAATTAAATTTGAAATTTTTCAATTTTAATTGCCAAAATTCTCAAATTTCACAAAACTCTCAAATTTCATTTTGTGTGTTTGTGTGTATATTTTCCCATGGTTTAATAGGGGCGTTCACATTGTTGTTTTTTTAATATAATGTTGGGGTAGGCGTGGGATTTGTGTCTGTCCATATGTGACCCTGAGAATATATATATATGTATATATATATATATATATATATATATATATATGTATGTATATATATATATATATATATATATATATATACAATAAAGCGTTAGTTGTGGTTGAGTTCTCTTCATAAACTGACTCATATTTTATTCAATTTATTCTTAAGTGACAACGCAGAGAATCTTAAAACTAAACTAGAGTTTATCTTCTTACATTGTTATCACTCTTTTTCTTTTTGTATATTTATGATCATTTTTATTTCTAAATATGCACAGAGATTAAAGGTCACATCCATAAATAGTTGTGTGGGATTATTATTATCATTCTTATCTTTAAATATGTACAGGGATTAAAAGTTGCTTAAGGTATGTTAGTGTGTATGTCACTATGTGTAAAATATGTACATAGAAGTTCATTTTGCTAAAATGTTAAATAATATTAAAAATTTTAAAGAGTTTGTGGATTTAGTTGAGTTTTTATATATAATATATTGTGCAAAAAGAGCATAGGCAAGTTTGTTTAATACACAGATACAATACAATACACAGTTTATGGTTTAACACATTGCGTTAATAAACACAACAGGGATGGTACTTAGTACCACAAAATAACTTAGTACGTGGGATAAATCGATAAAATATATGAATATATGTTTTAAGAAATAATTGTGATAAAATAATAATTTCAAAGAATTTCACTATTGAAAATATTAGTAATCTTTATTGCGACAGTGACTTTTTATTAAAATTGTTTTATTATTATAAAAATTGAAAAATAATAATTCACGACATAAACATATTAATCAATAACATTGAAAATGTAATATGATATGTCAACCATGGCTATCAAAAACAGCTGACATTTTTTCAAGGCGAGTACCGCTCGTACAAAAGTAGATCTATTTTACGCGTCAAGCGTTATACGCGTTTCGTAATGTAATTTATTACAGACAATTACAATAGCTCTACTTTTTTGACAGACGCTTATAACGCGTAGACGTGCGAAACGAGTGTTATGTACTTCTAGCTATATATGTATGCCTATATATATGTATATATATATATATATATATATATATAGGCAAGGATATATATATATATAGACAAGGATAATTTTGATTATATATATATATATATATATATATATATATATATTATATGTTTACACATAAAGGCTCCATTAGCGAGACGCTAAAACGCAAGCGCAACGCAGCGCAACGCGCTAACGCACCTCCGCTTAAAGGCCGAGACACATAGAATCCGTCATCCGTTATCCGTCACCTTTTTCAACTGACGTAAACGTATTGAAGGAGAAGGCTGTCACAATGAATACTTTGCAAATTGATGATAAATCAGCTGTTTTGTTTTTTGGCGCGTGTTTTGCATATTTAATAAAAATAACATTTGACATGGATGTCGACGAAATTTTGGAAATTTTTGCAATAATAATTTTAATTTATAAAGATCGAGAGTATCTCGATAATATGGACAAAGGTCGCAGGTTTTGGGTCAGATCTTTGTATCAGGAGCGAGACACTAAAAGTTCTTTTGCGGTGAATTTCGACAAGATGTATAATAGCGATCCTGAACAATTTAAAAAAACCGTAAGAATGGATAGAACAACGTTTGATATGCTTTTTAATTTGGTAAAGGAATACCTTACTAAGCATTCCAACAGACCATCAATACCTGCGAAGTGTTGACTGTTTCTAACCCTGGTGTAAGTATCAACTAATTTGTATACGTCCATGTACTTCTACATATTTATTTAATAAACTTTGTTTTAATACATTCATGAAGTTACTTGGCTCACGGCGGCAGTAAACAGATGTTTTCATCGGCTTTTAAAATGGGACGTACAACCATCAGCAAAATTGTTTTAGAAACTTGTGATGTGCTTTGGAATACGCTTGGTTTTACGTATTTATCGGTACCTCACAAAGACGAATGGAAACGAATTGCAAATGATTTTCACGCTATGTGGAATTTTCCAAACTGCGTTGGAGCCATTGATGGAAAACACATCACGTTGACATGCCCACCAAATTCCGGCTCACAATTTTTCAATTACAAAGGCACATATTCAATAGTTTTGTTGGCTGCTTGCGATGCCAACTACACATTCACAACAATCGATATAGGTCCATATGGATCACAAAGTGATGGAGGTGTGCTGTGGAACTCGGGCTTTGGAAAGAAACTTTTAAGCGGTCAATTGGATTTACCCGAAGACTCCTTTCTGCCAGGAACCAATATAAAATTTCCTCATTTCATGGTTGGAGATGCAGCATTTCCTCTCAAAAGATGTTTAGTGCGACCATATCCAGGTTTGTATAATGCCTGATATCTCATTATTAATAGTTATTTATAATTATTTTGAATACTTTTACATTTAGGTACAAAATTGCCTATTGAACGGGAAATATTCAACAAACGGCTATCACGAGCTCGCCGTGTTATTGAAAATGCTTTCGGTATTCTAGTAGCCCGCTGGAGGATTCTCTTATCCCCTTTGCAAATGCACCCATCATCAGCAGAAAAAGTAGTAAAAGCTACGGTCCTTTTACATAATTTTCTGAAAATGAATGATGGGACCTATTGTCCACCTGACTATGTACGAAGGGGAAAATATAATCAACGGATTGTGGCGAAAGGAAATTTCAGTTCCGTTTTTTGTAGGGTAATGCTTATAAACCCACCTCTTTTCTATAAATACTAAAAAATAACCCATCAATAAAATCAAAATTTATTTTTTAAACATTTTATTCAATAAAATAATAATAATAATAATAATAAAACAAAAAAAAAGACACATTTACTTCAGTCTTACGATTACGATTATGTACATATGTGGTATTTTTAGTTAACAAACAAAAAAGTAAATACATAACATTAACAAAAAATAAGTAACATGTATGTACATATGTATGTTCTTCATAAACAGGTTGAATACTGGTACATTCATTCATATACACATACATATGTACATAAATAAAATTTAAAAACAAAACAGAAAATTAGTTCATCAATTGATAAAAAAGATATATTTATAAGATAAGCTATGTATATATATATATATATATATATATATATATATATATACATATATATATATAGATAAAAAAGTAATTGTTTAAATCAATTCACAAGTATAGTTGCATCGTAAAAAGTTATGAGCGAAAAGTTAACTTCAAATACATACATTTTAAAACAAACAGCATTAGGGGATTCAAAGGGTGTGCTATCAATCATATCGTTATATTGTCATAAAATTTTTATTTACATCAGAATTGTAACGAAAATTTTTTAATTTTGTTAGATTTTCACATTGTGGTTATGTTTATATTTCTTTCTTCAAATGCACGCATACTTACACAAGACTACACAACTATACTTGTGAATTGGAACAACGTTTTAGTTTTTAAAAACGAGATTTAAAATTTCGATTTTTAATCTGTCCTGGTCCTCCTCCGAGTGCTTAAGTAAATAAGAGTCCAGAACCTTCAAAAAATCTGCGTTGCGGCTTCTTTCGCAGCTTTCTGATTTTGCAACAATAAAGTCATTTACAGCACTGCAGAGCATATCAAATTTTTCTTGACTTTTTTCTATTGTTTTCCGCTTCTTTGACTTATTTGGTGTTTCTTCTTCGTTGGAGCAGTTATTGGCGTAATCGTCAGAAAAACAATTCGACACCATGCCAGACATATCAAATGAAATGGAACTCTCATCTTCGACATCTTCAACAAATGTTTCTTGCTCCGGTGAACCCCATTGCAAGTTAGAGATCGTTCTGAAATAGAAAATTAGTATGTATGTAGGTTCATATTGTGGATACAAGTACGGATGATGAATTCCTAAATGCAGTTTGCAAAGCAGCTAAAGGAAATTGTTACATTTATAATACTGTTAATAGTATGGAGAGTTAATAATGGTGATGCTGTGCATTACTACATCTAGGGACTCATTTGTACATGCATTTGCATTCTCTAACAAACCTTCGCGGTGCAACGTGCTTTTGTAAAAAGGACATTGCATCTAATAACACCACTTGCGCTTATCTTCCGCGCCAGCACCGGATTTTGGCTTTGCAGATGACGTTTCCCGCACGTATCTACCTCGAAGAGATCTCCAGCGGGTTTGACACTGTTCAACTGAAAATTATTGAGATTTTAAACCATTAATTAAATGTATACGTGCAAATATTTTACCTGTTGCTCCTGTTGCTTCAGAAACGGAATCCCACGATTTTTCTTTCTTCAGTTTATTTCTGTATTCTTGTTTACTTTTGTCGTATAAACAACGAAACATCTGAACTGACTCTATTAATTTAAACTCCATTATTATGTTTTTTAGCTTTTAAAATAATTTTCAATTAAGAAACTTATAGCCGCCACGAAATTTCAAGCAAAACAAAACAAAACTCACAAAAACATCAACTGGCATCTGTCAAAGTAGTCGACGCACGCCAAAAGTTAAAAGTTGCCCAACTTTATACTTTGCGTTGACGGAGAAGTATTGTATGTAATCAAGCTCATAAGAGAACATGTGTTTTAACTTAGCTGTCAGTTGAAAAACGTGACGGATGACGGATTCTATGTGTCTCGGCCTTAAGGCTCCATTAGCGAGGCGCTATAACGCAAACGCAAACGCAAGCGCAGCGCAACGCGCTAACGCAACTCCGCTTATACAATGCTTAAAAACGCACCATATGTTTTTACAGAAAAAAATTGTGTATGTACATGTATATGTATATGTACATACAACAAATTGTAGTGTTTAAATTTATTTGAGTGATAATATTAAAAAGGAGGATATGTATATTGTAAAATGGATATGGAAAATATATGTTTATTTGTTTTGCACAGAATACTGTTTTGCTTGTGGTGTTTATCATTTAACCCTAGAATGTCATCCTTCGTCAAAATGACTACGGAAAATTTTATTTTCAAAATAAAACCAGTTTTATATTTTTGTTTTGCTCTCAACTTTTGTATAGCGGTAGTCGCCCGCAAGCTGTTTTTGATTGTAAAAGTTCAGCGAACTGGGTATATTGTAAGTGTTTGTTTTCTCGCTTTTAAGTTTTTATCGTAGTCGAAGGATGACGTTTGTGTAATTTTCAGATTCTTCCGTTATGAAAAATTTTCCGAATTTTAAATGTCATTTATTAATTCATTTATAATATATGCGCAAAATATGCTCCACGATGGTAAAAAGCCTCTAAACCGAGTCACTTTCATGAAAACCCCGTTTTTAGGACCCGTAAAAAATCACCTGATAGACAGGCTTGAAATGCCGACAATAACGTCTAATCTCTGGAAAGATATATTAAATAAGCTGCAAATAAATAACCCCACAGACTCCGAGAAACTCCTTAACAAAATCAAACTGGAAAAAGAAAAATATGTACGGTTTGTACTTTTTTGAAGTGAAGAATGAATTTTGAAGAGAAGAGTGTTGTTTGTGGCTGTGTGGCGACCACAAAATTGAAGTTTGTGACTCGTGCTTTATATAATATATATAGTCTCAAATCTAGTTTTCTTATTGCAGTTTAATACTTATACTTTAAGAAAATGAAAGACAGAATTGAAGAAAATAGCCTTATATATATTTTTTAATGTTTTGTTATTAACTGTTTAAAAATCTATGCCAATTGAAGAGAGGCTATGAAATATTAAGCTTTTATTAAATACTAAAAAATAAATAAAGGAACTTCTTTAAATATTTATTGAAAATAGGTTATTAATACATAAGAAATTTATTTTGGTATACGTTTTTGCTCACGAAGTCTTTTATGGTCTCTTGAAGTATGCCGTAGTCAAAATGACGAAGGATGACGTTAGTGTATGTAAAATAAGGATGACATTTCAGGGTTAAAAACAAAAAATTAAAACATCAGCTGGAAACAGTGATGGCACTTTAATTTTTGCGATTGTACAGAAAACGTACGAAATGGTATAAATAATATAGTACTTTATTTTAAACTTGTGATCGATGTAAAATCTTCATTATATGTATATCTATATTATAATTTTATTAATACATATATTTTATAAGGGTGCTGCTGGCTGAAGTAGCGAACACAAGACAACGATGCCTTAGATCCCGAGATTGATTTCGCCCTCAGTCATGAATATGGCTTCGAATTTTTCTGACATGCATTAGTGCAAGATTGTGTTTATTATTATCGGGCTGTCTCAATAGCATCGTACTGGTCGCTTAACATTATCCGCACATTTGCCTGTATGTACACACATAAATTACATATGTAGTAATATTGGTGCCAAATGAATTTATGCCCATGCGTTCATATATCTGTATATACATTCGTATGTATAAAATTAACCTACTATTGTACAAAAAAATCTTTTGTGATTTTATAAAGTAAATTAAGCTGCATATCAAATTAATATATGCCATCACTCTTGCGTATTTCTGCGTAAAATTCTATTTTTTGTAGGTTGGTGGCGCTGCGTTGCGTTTTTCAGCGCTCAATTAAACATTTTCGCAATTTTCCATGTAACACATTGGATCAGCTGAAGCGTTTGCGCAGCGTCGCGTCTCGCTAATTGGGCCTTTAAGGCTCGACAAAGAAAGTTAGTGTAAGAGTAGAATTAATATTACCCTTCGTTGCGTACACTTTCACCCTGTGATTGAATGCAAAGCATATACACATCTCGTGTATATGCTTTTGCAAACAAAGACATGAATGGTGGTGGGTTATTTGTTTTTATTTGATGTCCTTTGTTACTGTAATACATTTCAAAATAATAAGCCATATTATGTTAAATGTGTTAAATTAACAGATTTATATGTTTTTTGTATATCATATGAACATTTTTGTTAACGTTCAAGAAAACAGCTGATTACAATTCTTCAGAACTATTTTTCATATTATTTTTGCCGCCATAAGTTCTTGTATTGAAATATGTTTGTGCGTAAAAGTACTAAATATAATGATGATGCGGTTCAAGGAGCTGTACAGAAGCCATGACAGCCTATGGAACATGAATATCTCATTATATAATATGAATATATATATATATATATATATATATATATATATACATATATACATATATATATATATATATATATATATATATATATATATATTATATATATATATATATATATATATATATATATGTATATTGATTTCAGGTTGCGTGCAGCCTACGTAACAGTTGGCAATTTAAATGAGTTTTGACGAGTAGTATGTGTGAAAAACTTGATCGTGTGGCTGCAGGGTGAATTCAGTCTACCAGTTGGCTGTGATTCGAATTCCAGTCGCCACCGAAAATTATTTGCCCAGCTACCACCGCAATATCGCACGCGCAGGTCTCTATAACAGAAGACAAAACAAAAAAAAAGTATCTGTGTGAAGAAAACAAGATGACATATTTTTGGATTTAACAAGATTTTTCCCTTTCGAATCCAATATGGCTGACTGTTTACAAATATTGCAGACTGCTCAGCTCATAAGTACCAAGGCAGATTAAACAGCTACTCTCGGTAGCGCAGCTGTCTATTGTTTACGTACCAATATAGTGTCAAAAGTTTATTTACAAGCCTTATTTTTCGTTAGAAAAGCAAAAGGTGGAAAAAGTTTAAGCTTCTTAGATTACTTATAAAATTAATTTAATAGTGAAATATAAAAATGAAAGATACATATGTATATAAAAGTGAAAATATAGACATGCTTGGCCAACAACAAACAAATACTTTATTTTAATATAGTAATTAATTTGTTTGTTTTTGGTAAAAGTCTACTGAAGATATGGTGTAAAAACCAATGAAATGCAAGCACAATAACGCATAATAATGCAAGCGTTTCTTATTGAAATAAAACATTTTGTAAATATTTATTTAGTTTTAGTTCTCATATTTATTTACATATAAAATTTTTTATAAATGTCTAGCTGAATAGTTAAATTATAAAAGAAATGAAACACTTCAAATAGATATGAATAAAGATAAGATTTTAATAAAAAGTTGTATGTGTTTAATAATACAGATTTCGTATCCAAAATCCGTTTCAATTTTATTGGTATCATAGCTTTAGCTGAAGCTTCTAAATGAAACTTGCGTATAATATATAATATGGAAAAGCTGTAACTTCCATTATTGCAAACTGATTTGCTAAAATATTAAAAATAAGTTAAATTTTCTAACAAAAAACCACCGTGCAAATAACATACCAATACAATTTCTCGGACTTAAACCAAAAGGCAAATAAGCACCATTTGCGGTAATAGATTTATCTTCATCGTCAAAACATTCAGGATTAAGAACTTGTGGTTCCCTATAGTATTTAGGATCTCTGTGCAAAGAACACATGGGTACACGCACTATTTCCTCCTTTGTGATTTCTAATCTGACCCCGTTTCTTTCATCCACAAAATCTTTTGTGCATACTCGATCTGTTACTAAAGCAACCGGCCATTTGCGCAGCACCTCAGATACCTCTTTGTTCGCTGTGTTGTACTACCATTTCACTGTATTGTGGTCTCATTGAAAAGTTTTTCCTGCACCTCAGAATTTTCCACGACCTCATGAAGTGCAAAACTCAATACAGCAGATGCAGGCTCCATGCCGACAGAGGAAAGTAAAGGCCCAACTATAATATGCGTAGGCTAGCTTTGGCTACTGTCAAAACTCGACGAAAAGACAGTCAAATGCATAAGCGAACATTTGTGTGGCTATATTATTCTTACACTCAGTTGTAAAGCAATGCACTTTTGGAAAAACTAATTTATGATATATACATAACATGTAAATACATATATAAATATTTTCAATTTATACATACATAAATATATTATCACAAGTAGGTTATTACCAATTTAGAAGGTAATTTAAAAAAGTACAAGTACTACAATGTACAACAATGTATAACAATGTGTACAAGTGGTTGGCAACGTATCATAAATGGTAGGAAAATACACAAATACACTATAATATATATACAATAAACAAACGCTAAACATTTAATGTGTCCATTAATTTTAAACACTATTTATTCAATTATGTGTAGAATTGATTTCGGCGTACATTGCAGCTTCTCTTGTGTGCACGTATCACAGTCTATGGTATGTGTGTATCTAAAAATAATTATCAATAACAACGAACAAACAGTTGGCCTTTCAAGAAAATGCGATCAGTTTCGGTCAATGCGTAGGAAAATTAAATTCAACGAAAAGTTAGCAAAGCAAATTATGTTTGTACACATTTGATTGCATGTATTCGCAAATCCGCCTGTGCTAGCGTACGCATATTATAGTTGGGCCTTAATGCTAGACATTCGGCAATCTCCAAATAAAATAGTGTCTGCTCCCACATATCATTAATAATATCTCAAATGCTATACATATTTAACACAAAAGCTAAAATTTTGAAGATATTGTTTGTTACCTTGGCCAAAGAAATCAACTCCAATAAAAATTCCAGCAGTTTTAGCACGTTCTGGCTTTAATTTCTTGTAAAATTAAATAATAAACCTGCCTTGATGAAGACAAAACATTGAATGACATTTATTCAGCCACGTTTTTTTCAAGAAACGTCATAAGATTTTGACATTAAAATGTAATGTACGTGTCATTGTAGATTGTTGTACTAGTTAGAGTACCTGTTTAATCTGCCTTGATAAGTACCGGTTCAAAAAAGTTAACAAGATTTTTTGGTTTGTTTACAAACATATCATATGCAGGTTTTTTCTGAGAAGGTATTAGCGCCATGTGCGCGCTATGTATTTTGGGTGTGTTTTTAACTATTGGCTTATATATTAAAAACTAAGAGCCCGCACCAAGTGCCGCTACCTGAAATCAAAAGCTTACTAAATAACGGTTACAGAGCAATTCCAAAAAAAGTTATAGGTGCAACAAAATTTTGGAAAAGTTTAAGAACGCTAAGTATATTTTATATATTAAAAACTAAGAACAAGCATCAAATGCCGCTACTGGCAATCGAAACCTTACTAAATTACGCGTCGATTGCAATGATTGTCAACTATCAAAAAAAAACCTGTAACAAGTTTTGAAAAGTTGTAACACGCCAAAATGTTTCTTGCCCTAACCATTTGCTTATTACTTAAAACTTAAAAATTTTTGAATTTGCAGTGTATTGTTGAAAGTTTTGTTTCAATTTCAAAAAAATTTGTTTTAAAACAAACAACCCTTATTCGATATGAATCTATTTTATTTTTCTACATCTTTATACAATTAGAAATCCTTTGGATAACAATAAAAGTATTTATAAGGCAAATGAAGAATAAAATCTCAATTGAATTGTTAATAAATGAACTATTTGACATACTGTCCTTGTACTATTATAATAAGAAATTTATTTGTTGGGTGGTTAAGCAATGTCTATATGCATTTCATTGGCGCTTTTTACCAAATCGTCAGTAGACTTCAACCACAGTTTTGAAAAGTTTCAAACTTCTCAACTTACTAAAAGCCTTTTATAAACCATCTGAGAATTATTTTAAAAATTTAACTATAAAAATTAACAAATGATTTCAAAAAATTACATTATAATAAGTGTAGTAGGCTATGAAACTTATACAAACAAATAAATTTAATAAACCACCCAACAAATAAATTTCATATCATAATAGTACAATGAAATTATGTCAAATAGTTCATTTATTAACAATTAAATTGAGATTTTATTTTTCATTTGCCTTATAAATACTTTCATTGTTATCCAAAGAATTTCTAATTGTATAAAGGTGTAGAAAAATAAAATAGATTCATATCGAATAAAAGTTGTTTGTTGGGTTTTGGTTTGTATAAGTTTCATAGCCTACTACACTTATTATAATGTGATTTTTTTAAATCATTTGTGAATTTTTATAGTTAATTTATTAACATAATTCTCAGATGGTTTATAAAAGTCTTTTAATAAGTTGAGAAGTTTGAGACTTTTCAAAACTGTGGTTGAAGTCTACTGACGATTTGGTAAAAAGCGCCAATGAAATGCATATAGACATTGCCTAACCACCCAACGAATAAATTTCATATTATGATAATTAAATATATTTATGTAACTTTTTGAAAATTTTTGAAGCAAATTTTTCTCAACATCACAATGTTTTCTTCTTAACAGAAAAAAAATTCAAAGTCATATGTTTACTGATCTCTATTTATATACCATTTAAGTGTCCAATGGGGGATATTTAATTTGTATTTAAATATGATCTGTAAAAATTAATTTTGTATATAAATAGGCTTTAAGTTTGAATAGAACTTAAATACGAAGTCAGAAACTGGGCATAAGTAGAACTTATATACGAAGTAAAACACTAGACAAAAGTGTCGGCTCCAGCCGGCGCAGCGCCGCCGCCGACCATTTTAGCGTCCAGCCGCCGCCTCCGACTATTAGTAATCGGCTTATACCTATTGGTAGAACTGTTGCGTGGATATCAGCAGATCGAGTTTTTTTAAATTTTAATCACCTAGTAGTGGAAAAGACTAGATTTTTGCATCCTAGAACTTTTATGAGTGGAATCGCCTTGATTGTTCTATTCTTTCAGAGACTAAACTTTGGTATACTGTTAAAAAAAAATGGTGCAGATTAATGTGGTTATTGAAAAGTTTTATAATGAATACGTCAACAAGACACCCAAGAAATTAAAAGTGATTGATGGATACCTTGGGTATATATTGCTTACCGGCATTATCCAGTTCGTTTATTGCTGTTTGGTTGGCACATTTCCTTTCAACTCATTTCTTTCTGGATTTATTAGCACTGTAAGCTGCTTTGTATTGGGAATATGTTTGCGATTGCAGGTCAATCCTCAAAACAAGAACGTGTTTGCTGGTATTTCTTCAGAAAGAGGATTCGCAGACTTCATCTTTGCTCATGTAATATTACATTTGGTTGTAATAAACTTTATTGGATAGATACTTGTTGTACATGTTATAAATAAAATAACTGAAATAACATGAAACTGTTAGCTTTATTACAATGTATAGGTTTACGTACGTATATTTATATATATATATATATATATATATATATATATATACATATGCATATATATATGCATATATATATATAAATGGAAGTATACAGTCGAACTTCCTTATAATGAACTTCTATACAATGAAATTCTTATTATGAACTAAAATCAAGAACACAGCTTTTTCGTTCCACTTTCAATGTATTTTAATCTACGTATAATGAATTTCCATACAGTGAATATTTCTCTACAATGAACAAAAATACATTTTACGTGTGTTTTTGTCTCCTTGTAGTGAACTATTTTTAGCAGCTTTATTTTAAACCTGTTAGCAACACTATAAAGAATATAAGTAATATATTTAGGATTCCAAAAATATGAAAATGAAAACAAATGGAAGAAAGCAAAACTGTAATAGCTATAGATTTGCTTTAAGCTATTCGAAATTTAAGCACAGTACGGGATATCTATGTTAAACCAGAGACTGTTGGAAACAGTTTCCAAAAGGTAGGATTTTCAAAAGATGACATGCAGATTAAAGACTTGCACAGTTATAACTTAACATACAAGTTTTCGTGAGACTACTGCTGCTGGTGCGTATTGATAAGTATTTTTGTGTTTGTGGTATGAGTAGATATTGTTATTCTCTTTTTTGGGTTGGATGTGAGTAAGTAAAGTGAGAATGAGTATATTATATTTCAAGGCAGATTAAACAGGTACCCCCATAACTACAACAATTAACAACACCAAAAACCACACGTATTTTGTTGCTAGAAATCAAACACCTTGCTGTCAAAAAGGAATGTCATTTTCTTGAATTCTTGTGAATTGTTTTCTGTGTTGTGTAGAAGTAAGGCAGCTTCAAAAAATAATCAACGCAAATTTATTTATTTGTTTCGGATAATTTTAATTGAATTTGTGAAATTTCGGCTGTCGGAAACATGCGGGATTGTTAAAAAAACATTCACGCAAAACGAAAAGATGAAAGAGATGTTTTATACCTTATAAATTTGTTACAAGATTTACTAAACCGAAAGGTTTTGGATAGAGAAAAAACTACAAAAATCTATCTTAATGTTCTAGATAAGTTATATGTACAATATTTGGAGAAATTGCCTTATCATATACCTAATGGTAAGTTTTTTTCATAAAATTACATTTGGAAGTTGGTGTTAGCAGACCACTAAACATGTTTGGTAATCGTGAACAATTTAACTTACAGGCAACCTTAGCTTTGGAATTGTTTTTACGGGTTGTACGATATGCTGATTTATCAAATTCCAAAAGTTTGGCGTTGCATCTTTGGGTCTTAGCTAAAACACATAATATCCATTTAGAACCAAAATAGATGGTAAAGTTAAAATACATATGTATATCGATATACATATGCTTGTGTATGTCATCTTAAAAATTAATCACTTTTGCCGGCCTATCGTACTCTCAAAGGCCTTGGATATAGGAAGATGCTGTTAGAAAAGTTTTATTGCTGAAGGGAAGGAATACATAACGCCAATATTTTAACCAAAATTTGTGATGTTGGTGACGAAGATAGTGATAATGGTAGTGATAAGACAACCGAAAATACTAAAAAAGATATTTCCATATGGCTCCTTTAAAAAGAAAAGTAAGACAATTTTTTATTATAAAATATAAACTGTTTATTAACTACGATTGTTCAGTATTATTAAATTTAACATAAATTATTAAATTTAACATAAAAATTTAAAATTTCATGTATTAAATATTAAAAACTTATTAAGCCTTTTTAATTAAATAAAAACTACTACTTTATGAAAATGTTTTCTTAAATTTAACATAAAAATTTAGTTTTTTTTAAAGGCAATTCAAATACATTTAGTTTTCAATTAAATTTAGTTTTAAATTAAAATATTAAATATAAATATAAAAATATTCCTCATAAGCTTTGATTCGCATCTTTGAATGGCCCCCGCTTTTCACCACCTTTTTGCTGCAATAAAAAAAGGAAGACATATTATATCTAAAAATTTATTTTAAAAGACTTTACATGACCTTTGAATGGGTTATTCCCATCTTCATCTTGGCCCCCGCTTTTCACCACCTCTAACGATATCAGCAGGAGCAAAGTGATCTGCGCAAATAAATGAAGTTGAGGTGAATTGCACCTTGCAAGCTTCCGACCACTTGCGTCGTCTGTGCTCATCTCTTGGCACGCTGAAAAAACTCCCGTTCGCATCTTTTTTTTGTGACACAAGCAACGCCGGCGCATATTGCTATTATTGTTTTTTTTAATTAATTGTTATCACTTTTTTAGGAATTCACTAACTCCTTAAAAATATAAATTTTTATAGTTTTATAATGTATATAGTTTTATAGTGTATAAGTTAATAACCACTAACTTTTCCACTTTTATTTAATATATTCACTTTATTTGTTATGCACAAATTAAAATATAAATTATATTAAATAAACAATCAAATTAAAAATATCAATTTTTATTGTTTTTATAACTCTTATTTAATGTTATTCACTTTATAAATTGTTTAACTTTTATCAATGTGGTTTGCGTGTTTGTTTATATCAACCTGCTTTGTAACCGACTTTATTTTCACTAGAAAAAACACTTTGTGTATAGTTGTAAACAAACTTTTGACAATGTGTTGATTTATAAACAGTAGACAGCTGAGCTACTGGGGATACCTGTTTAATCTGCCTTGTTATATTTGCTATACTATGTTTTCTTGCAAACAAATATAACAGATAATTTTGGTTTTACAATAAGTACTTATGGTACGAGAATGATAGAAAACGGATTACAACATCAAGCCCTTTCTTTATTTTTCTGCGCGCGTAGCTGAAGTGATGTCACGACTCTCAAAACATGTGTAGGCATAACAATGAAACATATTATTATTTTCTTAGAAAAAATTCTCAATTTTCTTCAATTTATTTTTTCCAATAAATAATTGGGAAAATCCAAAAATGTTTTATTGAGGGTATATTCAGAAATCGATTTACCTATATTATATTTTATTACAGGTAGTTTTCAAAAGGGAAAACCAATTTAAAACCATGGGAGTGTTACAATTATTTTCTATATATTTAACTTTTTCAGGAAAAAAAAGAGTTGCTTAAATTTATTTTTCCAGGAATTAGCAAAATGGCAAAATCGTTTGATTGTAAATATGAAGTGCTGGTAATTTCCAATATATGATTACAATAACGAAAACGTCCTACCTTGGATATTTTTGCATGTAGTTTTATAAAGATTTTTTAACGATAAAAAACTTTGAAATGCTACAATATTACTTTCTATATTTTTAAAGGGTAAAAGTTAACTATGGAAGTAATTGTTAGGTCACACAAATCTACTTCTAAAACATAATATGGGTAAAACCAAATAAGATTAATTAAATCATTCTGTTATAATTCATAATATAAATTCGCATATTAATTTATTTTATAAAACATTACAATATATTTTAAATATCTTGCTCAAACGATTTTTTGAGATATTTTGTTTACAAAGATAAGAAAACCCTTTAAAAACGTTTACTTTATATTATGTGTGCGTTAAACACCCAAAATACGCTAAACATTGGCAAAATTATTCAAGCAACTACTCATCAGCCAAAACATTGCCGCGCAAGAAATTCTTTTCCTACCATTATTATAAAAAAAATCTACCAAAAACGCTTTTTTGCTTATCAGAAATTTAAATTAAGAAATTAATTTCGTTGTTAACAAGAACACTGATCCAATTACACACAATAAGTGAATGTTAACAATATTAATCATACAAGATAAGAACACAGGTCCAAAAATGATTTATTGAAAATGTCCCGACATACCATTTTTCTTTAAAAATGAATATAGTCATATTTTAATAAGTTTTATTAATTTTAATAATATAAATTTTTTTTAACATAAACAATTCAGTCCTTTGAACTTATGCTATAAACTAAAAATACAAAATCCAATTCTAGAACATAACTTAAAATTCATAAACATAACAAAAATAAAAAATATTCTTATCAAAATAAATAAAATAAATAAGTTTTTTCAAAATATTTTTGCATGGTGTAAAAAATTAAATACTGGTAGTTAAATACATATATATTTATGTAAATATACCAATTAAGTTTTTATACAACAAAAAATTTAAAATCAATCTTTAGAATTTATATTTACAAATAATATTTCATTAAAATATTTTCTGTCAGAGCCCAGCTTTGATCGTTTATCTGTTATTAGCGCTCGAGCAATGGAAAATACTCTTTCTGAAGGGGCGCTGGATGCTGGTATAGCGAAAACTCTACAGCTTAGTTTATATAATAATGGAAACTCATGTTTTCTATCATTCCACCACTTCAATAAATTAAAATCATTTTGCAGAAGCACATTAGTGTTTTTATATTTCATTTTCAATTATGGATTGGCTAGAACTGGCTTCCTCGATTGGTAGAACATATTTTTCAAATAATGAATATAATCTAGATGAGTTTGTTTGTGGTGGTGGATTAGCAATATTTATATAATTCAAATACGGATTTAGCAAAGATTTTGTTTTATTTATTATTTCTGTTTGTTCGTCTAAACTAAATTGAGTAAGTGATTTTGCTTTCTACCAAGGAAATTAAAGTATCATGCATTTCGTTTTTAAATTGTGTGATAAAACTAGGTTCATCACTATTGCTGATATTACATATTCTTTTTAAGTTTTGTATATGTGGATGGACTAAATGAATAGTTACATAGGAGCTGCCTTCCAGTTCTTTCGAAGCATCCATGAATGGCTTTAAAATAGCTATTAAATGGTCTAATAAATATTCTTTTCTCTGTCAAATTTTTTTCTTTTAATACATGTTGAATGTCAACAAAATTGATTTTATTGATAATAATGTAAAAAAAACTGTATTCCATCTCGTGGGTGTGAAGCTTTTCAATGACGTGTTTAAGTCACAATTTAAACCTGATTTCTTAAAGAATTTTACCAGTTTTGATGATGTTGCTACGATTTCTTCAATTTGCGGTAACTGTTTAATACATTTTTCTATTGTGCTGTGAAGCAGGTGATTTATACAGTTGATATTTTTGTATTCTTTTAAGGCGGCTTTAATATTACTTCCTCTGTCTGTAACCACAACTGTTGGATCATTTAGGGAACAATCGAACTCGCTGAGTGAAGTCTCCAATTTTTGTTTTATATTGATGGCTTTTTTTAAACAAATTAAAATATAAAAAATTATAATCAAAAAGATTTTTTAGGTTAGTAAACAAAATGTGCGACATTAAAGTGATAAGAAATTTATTTAAATCTATAATTTAAGCAACATTTTTGCTTGACTTGCAAACTACACCATACCAATTGTATAACATTTTCTAATATAACTTACACTTTTCCAAATGTATTTGTAAATTGTCTAAATATATTTTAAAACTGTCTAAATATAATTGAAAATTATTTAAATATATTATATTATTTTCTATATATATCTCAAAACTATACAAGCATGTATATTGAAACATATTCTAAACATAGTTCTGAATGTATTTCAAATTGTATACACAATATATTCATACTAATGTATTTCGAAATTATCTAAATATTCTTTGAAATTGCCAAATTTTATATTCATATTTTCCATAT
>OY776276.1:36820585-36858085 GCA_963675445.1 Linnaemya vulpina
TGGTCCTTGGAGTTCGCCTGTAGTCTTAGTTAAAAAGAAAGATGGCAGTACTAGATTCTGCGTAGACTACAGGAAGCTCAATGACATAACCAAGAAGGACAGTTATCCGCTCCCCAGGATCGATGACACTTTGGACACGCTAGCTGGTACCAAATGGTTCTCTACGCTGGACTTGCGAAGCGGATATTGGCAAGTGGAGATCGCAGAGAAAGATAAGGAGAAAACTGCCTTCAGTGTCGGCAACGGATTATGGCAGTTCAAAGTCATGCCATTTGGTCTCTGCAATGCTCCGGCCACATTTGAACGCCTAATGGAGAAGGTACTGATAGGACTTCACTGGAAGACATGCTTGGTATATCTCGATGACATAATCGTGATGGGGAAAACTTTTGATGAACACCTCAAAAACATGGCAGAAGTTCTCGAACGAATATCATCAGCTGGATTGAAACTCAGCTTGAAGAAATGTGCGTTGTTCCAGAAAGAAGTAAAGTATTTGGGGCATCGTGTTACAGCAGACGGAATCTCAACAGATGAAGATAAAATAAAAGCAGTAAGGGACTGGCATCCACCTAAAAATCTTCATGAATTGCGCAGCTTTTTGGGCCTTTGCACATACTACAGACGTTTTGTGCCGAATTTTGCCAGTGTAGCTGCAAGCTTGCATGAGCTGACAAAGAAGTCAAGACCATACCATTGGGGCGAGCCACAGGAAAAATCCTTCCAGAAGCTCAAAGAATTATTATGTACGTCACCAGTGCTAGCGTATCCCATAGCTGGAGAAAAATTTGTGCTGGATACTGATGCGAGTGGCTATGGCATAGGGGGTGTGCTATCCCAAGTAGTAAATGGCACTGAGAAGGTCATAGGGTACTATAGCCGTGTACTCTCAAAACCTGAGAGGAACTACTGTGTGACACGACGTGAGCTTCTGGCGGTATTGGAATGCATTAAACATTACCATAAGTACCTGTATGGTCAACACTTTACATTAAGGACCGATCATTCTGCACTGAGATGGCTATTGCAGTTTAAAAATCCTGAAGGGCAACTGGCAAGGTGGATTGAGCGCCTGCAGAGCTACGACTTCAGCATTGAGCATAGAAGGGGCACAAAGCATAACAATGCGGATGCTCTTTCGAGAAGACCGTGCTGTTTAGAGTGTAAACAATGTGTTAGAACCGAGCAAAAGGAAGGCGTTGTGGATGTTCGGCTAATGCACATCGGCCCTGATGAGGACTGGTCAGCGGCACAGAAAGACGACGATATACTAAGGAAAATTATTGCGGCCAAAGAAGAGGACAGACGACCATCCCGGAATGAAATTTCGGCTGAAAGCCCACTCGCCAAATCTTATTGGGCTCAGTGGAACAGCCTTAAGGTAATAAAAGGGTGTTTATACCGCGTATGGGAAAGTGTAGATGGCAAAACAACTTCAAATTCAATAGTTGTGCCATACTCCAAGATAAGTAAAGTTTTACAGGAGTTTCATAATGGACCCAGTGGCGGTCATCTTGGAGTAACAAAAACACTTGAGAAACTGAAGCAGCGTTTGTATTGGGTTGGATGTCAACAAGCCGTAGCTGACTGGATAGCAAACTGCCCACAGTGCATAGCAGCCAAAGGCCCAGTAAGAAGGAGCCGGGGACAGCTGCAACAATACAACTCAGGAGCACCATTCGAGCGGATTGCAATGGATGTAGCAGGCCCCTTTCCCGTTACCGAAGCCGGAAATCGTTATGTACTTGTGGTAATGGACTATTTCAGTAAATGGCCAGAGGTATATGCTATACCTAACCAGGAAGCAAAGACAATTGTAAATGCTTTCGTCAACAACTGGGTATGTCGCTATGGTGTCCCAATAGAATTACATTCCGACCAAGGAAGGAATTTCGAGTCTGCCATATTCAGGGAAATGTGCGAGTTATATGGGATAAAGAAAACCAGAACGACGCCGCTGCATCCACAGTCTGATGGCATGGTAGAAAGGTTCAATCGCACCTTAGAAGAGTACCTACGAAAAGTAGTAAGCACCCATCAGAGGGATTGGGACGAGCACATCCCCAAATTTTTAATGGCATATAGGTCAGCTGTACACGACTCAACATCGAGAACGCCAGCCAAAATTATCTTCGGGACGGAATTTAAACTACCTGGTGATTTGGAATTTGGTGTTAAGCCAACTGTAGAGGAAGGAGCTATTACGTCCCAGGAGAAGGAGGATTTAAACGAACTGCATGAGTTCGTGCGCAATAGAATCAAGATGGTCAGTGACAAGATGAAGGCTAGGTATGACCGCGCAGCAAACTCGGAGGGATTTACGGAAGGACAATTGGTTTTACTGTATAACCCACAACGGAAGAAAGGATTGTCCCCAAAATTACAGACTCACTGGGATGGCCCGTATAAAGTGATTAAGAGAGTGAATGACGTTGTATACCGGATACAGAAGCACAATAGCCCAAGGTCGAAAATGAAGATAGTACATCTCGAACGATTGGCGCACTATGGAAGAGGTGATTGTATGCCTATTCGGGACGAACAGGCTTAAGTGGGCGGCAGTGTTACAAAGATTAGAAATAGATTTAAATAAAACGACAATGTGGCTATATGTACTTGGCAGCACTGGCAATATTATCTATAGTTGTCAAAATGTTACAAACACTATATAGATAATATTCAAATTAACGGAAATGGAATACTCCAGAATATACAAGATCATTCAAGGCTGTGCCAATAAGAGTAAACCACAACAACAACAAACATAGCAACATCAATGCTAAGAGATGTTGTTCTTAATGATCTTGTATGCAAGTATTCGCTGCTAATAAAACTAAATAGATTCACAAGTATACACAGCCATATACACGTAGAAGAAACAAAACCACACACTCATTCATACAACCACTCATAGTTACCATAGGCAAAACAAACAAGTCAGCATTGTCATACAAACACACACATGCCAAGTAAAATACAACCGAGGTTACCAGACGACGTCATTTTTGCTATATAAAGGCGCTGCCAGAACTCAGCAATAATCAGTGTGATATCAGACATAGACGTGTTAACATCGCTAAGTGTTGAGTAGTACAAGTACTCGTGTAAATAAAGTAATAAATAAAGTGTTTCCGCATTAAATTTCTTAAATTAATTTGTCCGTGTTTTGATTTGATGCAATAAAACGAATCCTTGAAGGATAAGTAATAAAACCGTTTTTACGAAAAGGTCTAAAAACGTAACAATATATATATATATATATATATATATATATATATATATGTATATATATATATATATATATATATATATATATATATATTTGTGTATATATATATATATATATATATATATATATATATACATATATATATATATATATATATATATATATATATATTGGTTAAGTACGAAGTTATTATACCACGGTTCTGCTGTTTTTTAGTTTGTTTAATATAATTTAAATAATCTTTGTTTCAACCTTGTTGGAAACCTTTATAGTTTTCAGCAAGTGGAATGTTACCGCTAATTGAGTGTTGTTGCGCCACTTTAAAGAAAATAGTTATACATTTTATTATTATCCTTTCTACTTTTGATAACATAAGTCACCTTACGGGTATATTCTAGCACTTTTGTTATAAGCTATACACCTTACGGGTACATTTTTTTGAGCATATTTGTTAACAAGCACACGCCTTTACGAGGTAATTTATCACACAAATCGTGAAGAATTTCTACAAATATATATATATATATATATATGAATTTAATTAATATTTAGTATTTAGTAACCTATTCGGATATACGCCGAATCATTGGCCCTCCGTACTGGATTTAGACACTACGAGATTCAAGAAGAATTCAGCCCTCTACGAGGAATATTTTTTAGAAGTCTTCACACAACACAACAAGGAAAAAGGTCAGTAAATTGATTAAAAGTGATCGGAATTGTTGATAATAACAGAAATATTAAAGTGCACATACATTTACTTACATACATAATTAGTTTGTGTTTTTGTGTACATGTAAAAAGTAATTGATAAAAGAAAAGAGATAAATCGAGCGCGAAGATAAAACAGTTCATCATTTAAATACGTTTTGTTACATTAAAGCTGGATTCACCCATGGTTTCAGAACGAATTTCACGTTCTGAAACATTTTTTTTATATGTGGTTCGACGTTTCTGTTTTAGAGAGTGAGAGAGAGCGAATGAGTAACGTGTTTCGGAACCTGAATTGGTTTAATCTTAATTCCCGTTCCGAAACTGCCAAAAGTTTAATTTCTTAAGTGAAGTAGAACTGAGATACCACAACATTATATAAATCGAGTTTTAATATAAAATGGCTACTATTGCATTGGAAAAATTTATTAGACCCACTGATGCTATCGTCATGTTTGAAGCTAGTTTCAACGAAATTGAGGAGGATAGCCATACGGCGTTTGCTCTAGGGCTTCATGACGAAGAATTAACTCCTTTATGGGAGAAAGTCAAACAGACTTACGAAAAGTGTCTTTATGGTTTAAAGACTCCGAAAGACGTTGATACCGTTGAAGACACTGTGGTTACAGATTCAGAGGTAATTACAGTTAAATATAGAGCTGCTTGTGCCTCGTATGTGAAGTGTTTAGGAAACATAAGGAAGAAAAAACACGAATGCGATATGTTGGATAAAAAACAAAATGATCTATGGTCAGACAGTAATAGAGGTGATATTTCAACTCACTCTATGAGCTTACTTCCCTGTGATATAGATGTATTTGTTGGTGATTATTTGTCTTGGCCTACTTTTCGAGATTTATTTTCCGCGCTATACGTCAACAATTCGAGACAGTAATATTGAACGGCTATGTCACTTGTTACTCAAAACTAGCGGAGAGGCAAAGGAAATTATATCGAAATGCCCTTTGTCGAATCAAGGTTTCGATATAGCGTGGAAAAATCTTAAAGATACTTATAAAAATCTTTTAATGCTGATTAATAATCAATGGAATGTCTATTTTCATTAGAAACTGTCGCGAAAGAAAGTAGTTCGTCTCTGAAAATCTTACGAAGAGAGATAAATGAATTTTTGACTGCCATGTCAATTTACGAAACTGATACTACAAATTGGGATCCGATCATAGTGTTTATTTGTATTCAACGTCTGCCTTCTCAAACAGTTACGCTGGGGGAACAAATCATAAAGAACAAAACTGCTTTGTCTCTTTGGAAGGATTTAGACATGTTCTTGACAGAACGAATTCAAACACTGGATTGCATACGTGACCTTTTTAAGTCGGAAAATGAAAAGAATGTAAAGGCTCACGTTTCTACTACGAGCTCTATAATTACTTGCATACTATGTCCGAAACAAAATCACGTTTTAAGATTTTGCCGCCGATTTAGGAATTTATCAGTTAGTCAGAGATATTCCACTATAAAGAAATATCATTGTTGTGTCAATTGTTTATCGAAATCTCATGTGATAAAAGATTGTACAAGCGATCATCTGTGTTTTAAATGCAATCAGAAGCATCATACTATGCTTCATCGTGAAGAGTCTACAGCTAATGCTACTACCAATTATACAAACATTTCCGCTTCAAATAATGTAAATTTAAATCCTAATGCTCGGTCATTTAACAATGGACCATCAACGTCTGCAGCAGTAGCTTCCACAAACTTCAATCCGCAAGTCTTTCATTTTGCGCCGAATTCATCTATGTTATTAGGTACTGCTATGATATCAATCTTATGTCAGGATACTACGTGTCCAGTAAGGGCATTGAGTGATCCAGCATCAGAAGCTTCTTTTATTTCAGAATACCTGCGAAATCAATTGAGACTTACGTCACATTCCACAAATGTAAAGATTTACGGTGTGGATAAGGATGCTTCTATTACGTCAACAAAAGTTTATCCAATTAGAATTGGTTCACCATTGGGCAAAGATATTAATTTAGAAACACATGCTCTCGTATTATCCTCGATTTCACAGCATTTGCCATCATTTTTTTGTCCTTCGGCAATAAGTGGTGCGTTGAACAATTTAAAATTAGCGGATGTTAATTTTTATAAAAGCAGGCCTGTTGATATATTACTAGGGGCCGACTTATATCCTAGCATAATTTTAAATGAAGTTCGCCGCAATATTGTTGGATCTCTCATGGGTCAAAAAACTGTTTTTGGCTGGATTTTGACAGGGCCCATAAATCCATCAAAAATTAATTCAGTTAATGTTTTCACCACTTCTGTCACATTTTCTGAAAAGGACAACTTAAACAAAACTTTGTTGAAGTTTTGGGAATTGGAAGAAGTTCCCGGGGGAAAGCTTATGTCTCCATCTGATAAATTTTTTGAGGATCTTTATAAAAATACCACTCAAAGGGACTCAAATGGTAGGTATATTGTATCATTACCTTTTAAGCCAGAGTTTCCTCATCATGTGAACTTGGGAATATCGAAATCAAGCGCTTTGAGATAATTCTTTCGCATCGAATCGTCTCTCTCGAAAACCGAAAATAAAGAGCATGTATGATGAAGTCATAATGGAGTATTTGAAACTGGGACACATGCGACCCATTAAATCCATTAATCAAGCCATCACTATTTCATGTTACTTACCACATCACCCGGTCATTAAGCCTGAAAGGAAAACTAACAAATTAAGAGTAGCTTTTAATGCATCAAATCGGACTTCTAATGGAAATAGTTTAAACGACTGTTAGTTTATAGGACCTACTTTACAATCTGATTTAATTACTTCGATTCTGCGTTGGCGGTTGTTCGAGTTCGTTTTTAATCGTGATATTTCTAAAATGTATCGTCAAATTTGGGTTCATCCTTCGCATACTGCATTTAAAAAGGAGTATGAGCTGAAAACTGTGACTTTTGGGTTAAATTGTACTCCCTATTTAGCAATTCGGACATTACTACAATTGGCAGAGGATTGTGAGGAAACTTTTCCCATGGCAGCGAATATTCTCAAAAAAGGAAAGTACGTGGATGATGTCTTAACTGAAGCCCATGATATTTCTACTGCTGTGTTGGCAAGAAACCAATTCACTTCTGCGTTGTTATCAGCTGGCTTTGAACTTAGGAAATGGACGTCGAATAAGTTCGGTATTTTAGAGGGATTGCCATCCGAATATTTAGTGGATGCTAAACTTTTGAAATTTGAGGAATCTAGTTGTTCCAAAAGCTTAGGGATTTTCTGGAATGCTCAGTTAGATTCATTCTTTTTCCAGGTATGTCCTCTAGAAGTCAAGTCAGGATATACGAAGAGAGAAGTCTTTTCTGCTATTGCCAAATTTTTTGATCCTGTTGGATGGGCTAGTCCAGTAATTATCACAGCAAAAATTCGTATGCAATGCATTTGGCGTGATAATATTGACTGGGATGAATTTCTTCCAATTTCAACTGAAAAGGAATGGACTATGGACGGGGGGGTAGATCCGAGCACTTTATCAGAAAGTGAACTCTGGTGGCACGGTCCATCATGTTTGAGCCGAAACAAAAATAATTGGAATACTCATACCCTGGAAAATTTCACTACCGGAGTTGAAAGTAGAAGTGTCACACTTTTCAAAATTTGAAGACATTTTGGATAGATTTTCTTCGCTAGATAGAGCGTTGCGTGTATTGGCATATATTTTTAGATATCTTCATGCGACGTGTTCCGCTGATAAGGGACATTTTAATCATGAGACTGTTCTTATTTCTAATGAAGAACTTAGGGTCGTCAATTACGTTTGATTATTGTTGCTCAAAAAGCCTATTATGCTGAGGAGTATAAATGCCTTTCAAATAAGAATGTTTTACCTTCCAAAAGCTCATTATTAGCATTGAATCCGTTTCTCGATGAACATAACGTGATGAAATTAAATGGCCTGCTTGTCATCATTTTATTCTTCCTTATTCTTGTCGATTTGCTAAATTGTTAGCAGAATTTATACCATTTACGGTGGTAATCAACTAATGCTTCGAGTCTACAGATTTGAATATTGGACGCCACGATTGCGAGTTTTGATTCATACGACAATTCAACGGTGTATATTGATAGGCAACGTTCATGCAGTCAGATAATGGCGACTCTACCTCCTGAACGCGTCACCATTGATAGACCATTTACATTCGCTGGTCCTTTCGATATGACAACTCATAAAGGTAGATCAGGCAAAATAACAAAGGGGTATGTGTGCGTATTTGTATGTTTCGCGACAAAGACGATACATATAGAAGCAGCGTCAGATCTCTCTCGATTCATTTCTAGAAAAGGTTGTCCACTTACCATATATTCTGACAATGGCACAAATTTTGTTGGCGCTTCGAATGAAGCAGAACAAATCTTCGAGACATGTTGGTAGAAACGTTTAATATAAAGTGCAGTGCAACAACCGTCAGAAGAGTTCTTCATAAGGCTGGGTTACATGCAAGAATTGCGCGGAAGAAACCATTTGTTAGTGCAAAAAATAAGGAAAATCGTTTGGAATACCCTCACGCTTACTACATGAAAGACTATGAGTTCTGGAAAAACGTAATTTTTGTAGGCGAATCCAAATTTAACTTATTTGGATCGGACGGGAGGGTAAACGGATGGTGAAAAGCGAATGGAGAGCTGAATCCAAAACATCTCCGGCCTACAGTAAAACATGCTGGTGGGCATGTAATTGTGTGGGGTGCTTGCTCGGCTGCAAGAGTTGAAAATTTGTGCTTCATAGAGGGCAATATGAACAAATTCCAATATTTGAAAATTTTGTAAGAACATTTGAAACAAAGTGCACAGAAGCTGGGAATAGAGAACACATTTAACTTGTATCATATAACGATCCAAAGCATTCTGCGCACATAGTTAAGGAATGGTTATTGTATAATTGTCCCAAAGTCTTGAAAACACCTCCACAATCTCCCGATTTAAATATAATAGAGAATTTATGATTGAAGTTGCAGAACAAATGCGCGAAGTGGGTGAATCGCTTCAGAGCATACTCGAATACCTTTATACTCAGAGCTGTGTTTGTTTTCTTTTATTTCGACGGACAGCCATAATAAAGAATTTTTTTTTGATAATTTAATAGTTATTCAAGTGATTAGTTTTAATAAAAATTCATCGAAAAATTTATCTATAAAGCGTGAAAATTATGTGCGTGTCTGTACACACATACATATATATATAATCTATACGGCATTTGTGTTTACATATAACTTAGTGCAAATTTATTATTTAAGTATATTACATATACTTTCAATCTATTTATAATATACAGCATTGCGTTTAATTTGTAAATTAAGCCGTGATAGAATTAATACAATTAATATTAATTATTATAATCCATATCGTTTTACTTATACGAGTACGAACATTTATACATTCGTGTATTTCTTCTTTCCATCAAGTTTGTGGTCACTTTATTGTCGCTCTGTTTGACTATTAAACACTTCTTACAAGTATTTTATGTATATAAATTCTTCATAATATAATCCAATATTATTTTGATATATAATTAAATTTAAAATGTATTTGATTGGTGGTGAAGAATTATATAAATCGAGTTTTAATATAAAATGGCTACTATTGCATTGGAAAAATTTATTAGACCCACTGATGCTATCGTCATGTTTGAAGCTTGTTTCAACGAAATTGAGGAGGATAGTCATACGGCGTTTGCTCTAGGGCTTCATGACGAAGAATTAACTCCTTTATGGGAGAAAGTCAAACAGACTTACGAAAAGTGTCTTTATGGTTTAAAGACTCCGAAAGACGTTGATACCGTTGAAGACACTGTGGTTACAGATTCAGCGGTAATTACAGCTAAATATAGAGCTGCTTGTGCCTCGTATGTGAAGTGTTTAGGAAACATATGGAATAAAAAACACGAATGCGATATGTTGGATAAAAAACAAAATGATCTATGGTCAGACAGTAATAGAGGTGATATTTCAACTCACTCTATGAGCTTACTTCCCTGTGATGTAGATGTATTTGTTGGTGATTATTTGTCTTGGCCTACTTTTCGAGATTTATTTTCCGCGCTATACGTCAACAATTCGAGACAGTAATATTGAACGGCTATGTCACTTGTTACGCAAAACTAGCGGAGAGGCAAAGGAAATTGTATCGAAATGCCCTTTGTCGAATCAAGGTTTCGATATGGCGTGGAAAAATCTTAAAGATACTTATAAAAATCCTTTAATGCTGATTAATAATCAATGGAATGTCTATTTTCATTAGAAACTGTCGCGAAAGAAAGTAGTTCGTCTCTGAAAATCTTACGAAGAGAGATAAATTAATTTTTGACTGCCATGTCAATTTACGAAACTGATACTACAAATTGGGATCCGATCATAGTGTTTATTTGTATTCAACGTCTGCCTTCTCAAACAGTTACGCTGGGGGAACAAATCATAAAGAACAAAACTGCTTTGTCTCTTTGGAAGGATTTAGACATGTTCTTGACAGAACGAATTCAAACACTGGATTGCATACGTGACCTTTTTAAGTCGGAAAATGAAAAGAATGTAAAGGCTCACGTTTCTACTACGAGCTCTATAATTACTTGCATACTATGTCCGAAACAAAATCACGTTTTAAGATTTTGCCGCCGATTTAGGAATTTATCAGTTAGTCAGAGATATTCCACTATAAAGAAATATCATTGTTGTGGCAATTGTTTATCGAAATCTCATGTGATAAAAGATTGTACAAGCGATCATCTGTGTTTTAAATGCAATCAGAAGCATCATACTATGCTTCATCGTGAAGAGTCTACAGCTAATGCTACTACCAATTCTACAAACATTTCCGCTTCAAATAATGTAAATTTAAATCCTAATGCTCGGTCGTTTAACAATGGACCATCAACGTCTGCAGCAGTAGCTTCCACAAACTTCAATCCGCAAGTCTTTCATTTTGCGCAGAATTCATCTATGTTATTAGGTACTGCTATGATATCAATCTTATGTCAGGATACTACGTGTCCAGCAAGGACATTGAGTGATCCAGCATCAGAAGCTTCTTTTATTTCAGAATACCTGCGAAATCAATTGAGACTTACGTCACATTCCACAAATGTAAAGATTTCCGGTGTGGATAAGGATGCTTCTATTACGTCAACAAAAGTTTATCCAATTAGAATTGGTTCACCATTGGGCAAAGATATTAATTTAGAAACACATGCTCTCGTATTATCCTCGATTTCACAGCATTTGCCATCATTTTTTTGTCCTTCGGCAATAAGTGGTGCGTTGAACAATTTAAAATTAGCGGATGTTAATTTTTATAAAAGCAGGCCTGTTGATATATTACTAGGGGCCGACTTATATCCTAGCATAATTTTAAATGAAGTTCGCCGCAATATTGTTGGATCTCTCATGGGTCAAAAAACTGTTTTTGGCTGGATTTTGACAGGGCCCATAAATCCATCAAAAATTAATTCAGTTAATGTTTTCACCACTTCTGTCACATTTTCTGAAAAGGACAACTTAAACAAAACTTTGTTGAAGTTTTGGGAATTGGAAGAAGTTCCCGGGGGAAAGCTTATGTCTCCATCTGATAAATTTTTTGAGGATCTTTATAAAAATACCACTCAAAGGGACTCAAATGGTAGGTATATTGTATCATTACCTTTTAAGCCAGAGTTTCCTCATCATGTGAACTTGGGAATATCGAAATCAAGCGCTTTGAGATAATTCTTTCGCATCGAATCGTCTCTCTCGAAAACCGAAAATAAAGAGCATGTATGATGAAGTCATAATGGAGTATTTGAAACTGGGACACATGCGACCCATTAAATCCATTAATCAAGCCATCACTATTTCATGTTACTTACCACATCACCCGGTCATTAAGCCTGAAAGGAAAACTAACAAATTAAGAGTAGCTTTTAATGCATCAAATCGGACTTCTAATGGAAATAGTTTAAACGACTGTTAGTTTATAGGACCTACTTTACAATCTGATTTAATTACTTCGATTCTGCGTTGGCGGTTGTTCGAGTTCGTTTTTAATCGTGATATTTCTAAAATGTATCGTCAAATTTGGGTTCATCCTTCGCATACTGCATTTAAAAAGGAGTATGAGCTGAAAACTGTGACTTTTGGGTTAAATTGTACTCCCTATTTAGCAATTCGGACATTACTACAATTGGCAGAGGATTGTGAGGAAACTTTTCCCATGGCAGCGAATATTCTCAAAAAAGGAAAGTACGTGGATGATGTCTTAACTGAAGCCCATGATATTTCTACTGCTGTGTTGGCAAGAAACCAATTCACTTCTGCGTTGTTATCAGCTGGCTTTGAACTTAGGAAATGGACGTCGAATAAGTTCGGTATTTTAGAGGGATTGCCATCCGAATATTTAGTGGATGCTAAACTTTTGAAATTTGAGGAATCTAGTTGTTCCAAAAGCTTAGGGATTTTCTGGAATGCTCAGTTAGATTCATTCTTTTTCCAGGTATGTCCTCTAGAAGTCAAGTCAGGATATACGAAGAGAGAAGTCTTTTCTGCTATTGCCAAATTTTTTGATCCTGTTGGATGGGCTAGTCCAGTAATTATCACAGCAAAAATTCGTATGCAATGCATTTGGCGTGATAATATTGACTGGGATGAATTTCTTCCAATTTCAACTGAAAAGGAATGGACTATGGACGGGGGGGTAGATCCGAGCACTTTATCAGAAAGTGAACTCTGGTGGCACGGTCCATCATGTTTGAGCCGAAACAAAAATAATTGGAATACTCATACCCTGGAAAATTTCACTACCGGAGTTGAAAGTAGAAGTGTCACACTTTTCAAAATTTGAAGACATTTTGGATAGATTTTCTTCGCTAGATAGAGCGTTGCGTGTATTGGCATATATTTTTAGATATCTTCATGCGACGTGTTCCGCTGATAAGGGACATTTTAATCATGAGACTGTTCTTATTTCTAATGAAGAACTTAGGGTCGTCAATTACGTTTGATTATTGTTGCTCAAAAAGCCTATTATGCTGAGGAGTATAAATGCCTTTCAAATAAGAATGTTTTACCTTCCAAAAGCTCATTATTAGCATTGAATCCGTTTCTCGATGAACATAACGTGATGAAATTAAATGGCCTGCTTGTCATCATTTTATTCTTCCTTATTCTTGTCGATTTGCTAAATTGTTAGCAGAATTTATACCATTTACGGTGGTAATCAACTAATGCTTCGAGTCTACAGATTTGAATATTGGACGCCACGATTGCGAGTTTTGATTCATACGACAATTCAACGGTGTATATTGATAGGCAACGTTCATGCAGTCAGATAATGGCGACTCTACCTCCTGAACGCGTCACCATTGATAGACCATTTACATTCGCTGGTCCTTTCGATATGACAACTCATAAAGGTAGATCAGGCAAAATAACAAAGGGGTATGTGTGCGTATTTGTATGTTTCGCGACAAAGACGATACATATAGAAGCAGCGTCAGATCTCTCTCGATTCATTTCTAGAAAAGGTTGTCCACTTACCATATATTCTGACAATGGCACAAATTTTGTTGGCGCTTCGAATGAAGCAGAACAAATCTTCGAGACATGTTGGTAGAAACGTTTAATATAAAGTGCAGTGCAACAACCGTCAGAAGAGTTCTTCATAAGGCTGGGTTACATGCAAGAATTGCGCGGAAGAAACCATTTGTTAGTGCAAAAAATAAGGAAAATCGTTTGGAATACCCTCACGCTTACTACATGAAAGACTATGAGTTCTGGAAAAACGTAATTTTTGTAGGCGAATCCAAATTTAACTTATTTGGATCGGACGGGAGGGTAAACGGATGGTGAAAAGCGAATGGAGAGCTGAATCCAAAACATCTCCGGCCTACAGTAAAACATGCTGGTGGGCATGTAATGGTGTGGGGTGCTTGCTCGGCTGCAAGAGTTGAAAATTTGTGCTTCATAGAGGGCAATATGAACAAATTCCAATATTTGAAAATTTTGTAAGAACATTTGAAACAAAGTGCACAGAAGCTGGGAATAGAGAACACATTTAACTTGTATCATATAACGATCCAAAGCATTCTGCGCACATAGTTAAGGAATGGTTATTGTATAATTGTCCCAAAGTCTTGAAAACACCTCCACAATCTCCCGATTTAAATATAATAGAGAATTTATGATTGAAGTTGCAGAACAAATGCGCGAAGTGGGTGAATCGCTTCAGAGCATACTCGAATACCTTTATACTCAGAGCTGTGTTTGTTTTCTTTTATTTCGACGGACAGCCATAATAAAGAATTTTTTTTTGATAATTTAATAGTTATTCAAGTGATTAGTTTTAATAAAAATTCATCGAAAAATTTATCTATAAAGCGTGAAAATTATGTGCGTGTCTGTACACACATACATATATATAATCTATACGGCATTTGTGTTTACATATAACTTAGTGCAAATTTATTATTTAAGTATATTACATATACTTTCAATCTATTTATAATATACAGCATTGCGTTTAATTTGTAAATTAAGCCGTGATAGAATTAATACAATTAATATTAATTATTATAATCCATATCGTTTTACTTATACGAGTACGAACATTTATACATTCGTGTATTTCTTCTTTCCATCAAGTTTGTGGTCACTTTATTGTCGCTCTGTTTGACTATTAAACACTTCTTACAAGTATTTTATGTATATAAATTCTTCATAATATAATCCAATATTATTTTGATATATAATTAAATTTAAAATGTATTTGATTGGTGGTGAAGAATTATATAAATCGAGTTTTAATATAAAATGGCTACTATTGCATTGGAAAAATTTATTAGACCCACTGATGCTATCGTCATGTTTGAAGCTTGTTTCAACGAAATTGAGGAGGATAGTCATACGGCGTTTGCTCTAGGGCTTCATGACGAAGAATTAACTCCTTTATGGGAGAAAGTCAAACAGACTTACGAAAAGTGTCTTTATGGTTTAAAGACTCCGAAAGACGTTGATACCGTTGAAGACACTGTGGTTACAGATTCAGCGGTAATTACAGCTAAATATAGAGCTGCTTGTGCCTCGTATGTGAAGTGTTTAGGAAACATATGGAATAAAAAACACGAATGCGATATGTTGGATAAAAAACAAAATGATCTATGGTCAGACAGTAATAGAGGTGATATTTCAACTCACTCTATGAGCTTACTTCCCTGTGATGTAGATGTATTTGTTGGTGATTATTTGTCTTGGCCTACTTTTCGAGATTTATTTTCCGCGCTATACGTCAACAATTCGAGACAGTAATATTGAACGGCTATGTCACTTGTTACGCAAAACTAGCGGAGAGGCAAAGGAAATTGTATCGAAATGCCCTTTGTCGAATCAAGGTTTCGATATGGCGTGGAAAAATCTTAAAGATACTTATAAAAATCCTTTAATGCTGATTAATAATCAATGGAATGTCTATTTTCATTAGAAACTGTCGCGAAAGAAAGTAGTTCGTCTCTGAAAATCTTACGAAGAGAGATAAATGAATTTTTGACTGCCATGTCAATTTACGAAACTGATACTACAAATTGGGATCCGATCATAGTGTTTATTTGTATTCAACGTCTGCCTTCTCAAACAGTTACGCTGGGGGAACAAATCATAAAGAACAAAACTGCTTTGTCTCTTTGGAAGGATTTAGACATGTTCTTGACAGAACGAATTCAAACACTGGATTGCATACGTGACCTTTTTAAGTCGGAAAATGAAAAGAATGTAAAGGCTCACGTTTCTACTACGAGCTCTATAATTACTTGCATACTATGTCCGAAACAAAATCACGTTTTAAGATTTTGCCGCCGATTTAGGAATTTATCAGTTAGTCAGAGATATTCCACTATAAAGAAATATCATTGTTGTGGCAATTGTTTATCGAAATCTCATGTGATAAAAGATTGTACAAGCGATCATCTGTGTTTTAAATGCAATCAGAAGCATCATACTATGCTTCATCGTGAAGAGTCTACAGCTAATGCTACTACCAATTCTACAAACATTTCCGCTTCAAATAATGTAAATTTAAATCCTAATGCTCGGTCGTTTAACAATGGACCATCAACGTCTGCAGCAGTAGCTTCCACAAACTTCAATCCGCAAGTCTTTCATTTTGCGCAGAATTCATCTATGTTATTAGGTACTGCTATGATATCAATCTTATGTCAGGATACTACGTGTCCAGCAAGGACATTGAGTGATCCAGCATCAGAAGCTTCTTTTATTTCAGAATACCTGCGAAATCAATTGAGACTTACGTCACATTCCACAAATGTAAAGATTTCCGGTGTGGATAAGGATGCTTCTATTACGTCAACAAAAGTTTATCCAATTAGAATTGGTTCACCATTGGGCAAAGATATTAATTTAGAAACACATGCTCTCGTATTATCCTCGATTTCACAGCATTTGCCATCATTTTTTTGTCCTTCGGCAATAAGTGGTGCGTTGAACAATTTAAAATTAGCGGATGTTAATTTTTATAAAAGCAGGCCTGTTGATATATTACTAGGGGCCGACTTATATCCTAGCATAATTTTAAATGAAGTTCGCCGCAATATTGTTGGATCTCTCATGGGTCAAAAAACTGTTTTTGGCTGGATTTTGACAGGGCCCATAAATCCATCAAAAATTAATTCAGTTAATGTTTTCACCACTTCTGTCACATTTTCTGAAAAGGACAACTTAAACAAAACTTTGTTGAAGTTTTGGGAATTGGAAGAAGTTCCCGGGGGAAAGCTTATGTCTCCATCTGATAAATTTTTTGAGGATCTTTATAAAAATACCACTCAAAGGGACTCAAATGGTAGGTATATTGTATCATTACCTTTTAAGCCAGAGTTTCCTCATCATGTGAACTTGGGAATATCGAAATCAAGCGCTTTGAGATAATTCTTTCGCATCGAATCGTCTCTCTCGAAAACCGAAAATAAAGAGCATGTATGATGAAGTCATAATGGAGTATTTGAAACTGGGACACATGCGACCCATTAATCAAGCCATCACTATTTCATGTTACTTACCACATCACCCGGTCATTAAGCCTGAAAGGAAAACTAACAAATTAAGAGTAGCTTTTAATGCATCAAATCGGACTTCTAATGGAAATAGTTTAAACGACTGTTAGTTTATAGGACCTACTTTACAATCTGATTTAATTACTTCGATTCTGCGTTGGCGGTTGTTCGAGTTCGTTTTTAATCGTGATATTTCTAAAATGTATCGTCAAATTTAAGTTCATCCTTCGCATACTGCATTTAAAAAGGAGTATGAGCTGAAAACTGTGACTTTTGGGTTAAATTGTACTCCCTATTTAGCAATTCGGACATTACTACAATTGGCAGAGGATTGTGAGGAAACTTTTCCCATGGCAGCGAATATTCTCAAAAAAGGAAAGTACGTGGATGATGTCTTAACTGAAGCCCATGATATTTCTACTGCTGTGTTGGCAAGAAACCAATTCACTTCTGCGTTGTTATCAGCTGGCTTTGAACTTAGGAAATGGACGTCGAATAAGTTCGGTATTTTAGAGGGATTGCCATCCGAATATTTAGTGGATGCTAAACTTTTGAAATTTGAGGAATCTAGTTGTTCCAAAAGCTTAGGGATTTTCTGGAATGCTCAGTTAGATTCATTCTTTTTCCAGGTATGTCCTCTAGAAGTCAAGTCAGGATATACGAAGAGAAAAGTCTTTTCTGCTATTGCCAAATTTTTTGATCCTGTTGGATGGGCTAGTCCAGTAATTATCACAGCAAAAATTCGTATGCAATGCATTTGGCGTGATAATATTGACTGGGATGAATTTCTTCCAATTTCAACTGAAAAGGAATGGACTATGGACGGGGGGGTAGATCCGAGCACTTTATCAGAAAGTGAACTCTGGTGGCACGGTCCATCATGTTTGAGCCGAAACAAAAATAATTGGAATACTCATACCCTGGAAAATTTCACTACCGGAGTTGAAAGTAGAAGTGTCACACTTTTCAAAATTTGAAGACATTTTGGATAGATTTTCTTCGCTAGATAGAGCGTTGCGTGTATTGGCATATATTTTTAGATATCTTCATGCGACGTGTTCCGCTGATAAGGGACATTTTAATCATGAGACTGTTCTTATTTCTAATGAAGAACTTAGGGTCGTCAATTACGTTTGATTATTGTTGCTCAAAAAGCCTATTATGCTGAGGAGTATAAATGCCTTTCAAATAAGAATGTTTTACCTTCCAAAAGCTCATTATTAGCATTGAATCCGTTTCTCGATGAACATAACGTGATGAAATTAAATGGCCTGCTTGTCATCATTTTATTCTTCCTTATTCTTGTCGATTTGCTAAATTGTTAGCAGAATTTATACCATTTACGGTGGTAATCAACTAATGCTTCGAGTCTACAGATTTGAATATTAGACGCCACGATTGCGAGTTTTGATTCATACGACAATTCAACGGTGTATATTGATAGGCAACGTTCATGCAGTCAGATAATGGCGACTCTACCTCCTGAACGCGTCACCATTGATAGACCATTTACATTCGCTGGTCCTTTCGATATGACAACTCATAAAGGTAGATCAGGCAAAATAACAAAGGGGTATGTGTGCGTATTTGTATGTTTCGCGACAAAGACGATACATATAGAAGCAGCGTCAGATCTCTCTCGATTCATTTCTAGAAAAGGTTGTCCACTTACCATATATTCTGACAATGGCACAAATTTTGTTGGCGCTTCGAATGAAGCAGAACAAATCTTCGAGACATGTTGGTAGAAACGTTTAATATAAAGTGCAGTGCAACAACCGTCAGAAGAGTTCTTCATAAGGCTGGGTTACATGCAAGAATTGCGCGGAAGAAACCATTTGTTAGTGCAAAAAATAAGGAAAATCGTTTGGAATACCCTCACGCTTACTACATGAAAGACTATGAGTTCTGGAAAAACGTAATTTTTGTAGGCGAATCCAAATTTAACTTATTTGGATCGGACGGGAGGGTAAACGGATGGTGAAAAGCGAATGGAGAGCTGAATCCAAAACATCTCCGGCCTACAGTAAAACATGCTGGTGGGCATGTAATGGTGTGGGGTGCTTGCTCGGCTGCAAGAGTTGAAAATTTGTGCTTCATAGAGGGCAATATGAACAAATTCCAATATTTGAAAATTTTGTAAGAACATTTGAAACAAAGTGCACAGAAGCTGGGAATAGAGAACACATTTAACTTGTATCATATAACGATCCAAAGCATTCTGCGCACATAGTTAAGGAATGGTTATTGTATAATTGTCCCAAAGTCTTGAAAACACCTCCGCAATCTCCCGATTTAAATATAATAGAGAATTTATGATTGAAGTTGCAGAACAAATGCGCGAAGTGGGTGAATCGCTTCAGAGCATACTCGAATACCTTTATACTCAGAGCTGTGTTTGTTTTCTTTTATTTCGACGGACAGCCATAATAAAGAATTTTTTTTTGATAATTTAATAGTTATTCAAGTGATTAGTTTTAATAAAAATTCATCGAAAAATTTATCTATAAAGCGTGAAAATTATGTGCGTGTCTGTACACACATACATATATATAATCTATACGGCATTTGTGTTTACATATAACTTAGTGCAAATTTATTATTTAAGTATATTACATATACTTTCAATCTATTTATAATATACAGCATTGCGTTTAATTTGTAAATTAAGCCGTGATAGAATTAATACAATTAATATTAATTATTATAATCCATATCGTTTTACTTATACGAGTACGAACATTTATACATTCGTGTATTTCTTCTTTCCATCAAGTTTGTGGTCACTTTATTGTCGCTCTGTTTGACTATTAAACACTTCTTACAAGTATTTTATGTATATAAATTCTTCATAATATAATCCAATATTATTTTGATATATAATTAAATTTAAAATGTATTTGATTGGTGGTGAAGAATTATATAAATCGAGTTTTAATATAAAATGGCTACTATTGCATTGGAAAAATTTATTAGACCCACTGATGCTATCGTCATGTTTGAAGCTTGTTTCAACGAAATTGAGGAGGATAGTCATACGGCGTTTGCTCTAGGGCTTCATGACGAAGAATTAACTCCTTTATGGGAGAAAGTCAAACAGACTTACGAAAAGTGTCTTTATGGTTTAAAGACTCCGAAAGACGTTGATACCGTTGAAGACACTGTGGTTACAGATTCAGCGGTAATTACAGCTAAATATAGAGCTGCTTGTGCCTCGTATGTGAAGTGTTTAGGAAACATATGGAATAAAAAACACGAATGCGATATGTTGGATAAAAAACAAAATGATCTATGGTCAGACAGTAATAGAGGTGATATTTCAACTCACTCTATGAGCTTACTTCCCTGTGATGTAGATGTATTTGTTGGTGATTATTTGTCTTGGCCTACTTTTCGAGATTTATTTTCCGCGCTATACGTCAACAATTCGAGACAGTAATATTGAACGGCTATGTCACTTGTTACGCAAAACTAGCGGAGAGGCAAAGGAAATTGTATCGAAATGCCCTTTGTCGAATCAAGGTTTCGATATGGCGTGGAAAAATCTTAAAGATACTTATAAAAATCCTTTAATGCTGATTAATAATCAATGGAATGTCTATTTTCATTAGAAACTGTCGCGAAAGAAAGTAGTTCGTCTCTGAAAATCTTACGAAGAGAGATAAATGAATTTTTGACTGCCATGTCAATTTACGAAACTGATACTACAAATTGGGATCCGATCATAGTGTTTATTTGTATTCAACGTCTGCCTTCTCAAACAGTTACGCTGGGGGAACAAATCATAAAGAACAAAACTGCTTTGTCTCTTTGGAAGGATTTAGACATGTTCTTGACAGAACGAATTCAAACACTGGATTGCATACGTGACCTTTTTAAGTCGGAAAATGAAAAGAATGTAAAGGCTCACGTTTCTACTACGAGCTCTATAATTACTTGCATACTATGTCCGAAACAAAATCACGTTTTAAGATTTTGCCGCCGATTTAGGAATTTATCAGTTAGTCAGAGATATTCCACTATAAAGAAATATCATTGTTGTGGCAATTGTTTATCGAAATCTCATGTGATAAAAGATTGTACAAGCGATCATCTGTGTTTTAAATGCAATCAGAAGCATCATACTATGCTTCATCGTGAAGAGTCTACAGCTAATGCTACTACCAATTCTACAAACATTTCCGCTTCAAATAATGTAAATTTAAATCCTAATGCTCGGTCGTTTAACAATGGACCATCAACGTCTGCAGCAGTAGCTTCCACAAACTTCAATCCGCAAGTCTTTCATTTTGCGCAGAATTCATCTATGTTATTAGGTACTGCTATGATATCAATCTTATGTCAGGATACTACGTGTCCAGCAAGGACATTGAGTGATCCAGCATCAGAAGCTTCTTTTATTTCAGAATACCTGCGAAATCAATTGAGACTTACGTCACATTCCACAAATGTAAAGATTTCCGGTGTGGATAAGGATGCTTCTATTACGTCAACAAAAGTTTATCCAATTAGAATTGGTTCACCATTGGGCAAAGATATTAATTTAGAAACACATGCTCTCGTATTATCCTCGATTTCACAGCATTTGCCATCATTTTTTTGTCCTTCGGCAATAAGTGGTGCGTTGAACAATTTAAAATTAGCGGATGTTAATTTTTATAAAAGCAGGCCTGTTGATATATTACTAGGGGCCGACTTATATCCTAGCATAATTTTAAATGAAGTTCGCCGCAATATTGTTGGATCTCTCATGGGTCAAAAAACTGATTTTGGCTGGATTTTGACAGGGCCCATAAATCCATCAAAAATTAATTCAGTTAATGTTTTCACCACTTCTGTCACATTTTCTGAAAAGGACAACTTAAACAAAACTTTGTTGAAGTTTTGGGAATTGGAAGAAGTTCCCGGGGGAAAGCTTATGTCTCCATCTGATAAATTTTTTGAGGATCTTTATAAAAATACCACTCAAAGGGACTCAAATGGTAGGTATATTGTATCATTACCTTTTAAGCCAGAGTTTCCTCATCATGTGAACTTGGGAATATCGAAATCAAGCGCTTTGAGATAATTCTTTCGCATCGAATCGTCTCTCTCGAAAACCGAAAATAAAGAGCATGTATGATGAAGTCATAATGGAGTATTTGAAACTGGGACACATGCGACCCAATAAATCCATTAATCAAGCCATCACTACTTCATGTTACTTACCACATCACCCGGTCATTAAGCCTGAAAGGAAAACTAACAAATTAAGAGTAGCTTTTAATGCATCAAATCGGACTTCTAATGGAAATAGTTTAAACGACTGTTAGTTTATAGGACCTACTTTACAATCTGATTTAATTACTTCGATTCTGCGTTGGCGGTTGTTCGAGTTCGTTTTTAATCGTGATATTTCTAAAATGTATCGTCAAATTTGGGTTCATCCTTCGCATACTGCATTTAAAAAGGAGTATGAGCTGAAAACTGTGACTTTTGGGTTAAATTGTACTCCCTATTTAGCAATTCGGACATTACTACAATTGGCAGAGGATTGTGAGGAAACTTTTCCCATGGCAGCGAATATTCTCAAAAAAGGAAAGTACGTGGATGATGTCTTAACTGAAGCCCATGATATTTCTACTGCTGTGTTGGCAAGAAACCAATTCACTTCTGCGTTGTTATCAGCTGGCTTTGAACTTAGGAAATGGACGTCGAATAAGTTCGGTATTTTAGAGGGATTGCCATCCGAATATTTAGTGGATGCTAAACTTTTGAAATTTGAGGAATCTAGTTGTTCCAAAAGCTTAGGGATTTTCTGGAATGCTCAGTTAGATTCATTCTTTTTCCAGGTATGTCCTCTAGAAGTCAAGTCAGGATATACGAAGAGAGAAGTCTTTTCTGCTATTGCCAAATTTTTTGATCCTGTTGGATGGGCTAGTCCAGTAATTATCACAGCAAAAATTCGTATGCAATGCATTTGGCGTGATAATATTGACTGGGATGAATTTCTTCCAATTTCAACTGAAAAGGAATGGACTATGGACGGGGGGGTAGATCCGAGCACTTTATCAGAAAGTGAACTCTGGTGGCACGGTCCATCATGTTTGAGCCGAAACAAAAATAATTGGAATACTCATACCCTGGAAAATTTCACTACCGGAGTTGAAAGTAGAAGTGTCACACTTTTCAAAATTTGAAGACATTTTGGATAGATTTTCTTCGCTAGATAGAGAGTTGCGTGTATTGGCATATATTTTTAGATATCTTCATGCGACGTGTTCCGCTGATAAGGGACATTTTAATCATGAGACTGTTCTTATTTCTAATGAAGAACTTAGGGTCGTCAATTACGTTTGATTATTGTTGCTCAAAAAGCCTATTATGCTGAGGAGTATAAATGCCTTTCAAATAAGAATGTTTTACCTTCCAAAAGCTCATTATTAGCATTGAATCCGTTTCTCGATGAACATAACGTGATGAAATTAAATGGCCTGCTTGTCATCATTTTATTCTTCCTTATTCTTGTCGATTTGCTAAATTGTTAGCAGAATTTATACCATTTACGGTGGTAATCAACTAATGCTTCGAGTCTACAGATTTGAATATTGGACGCCACGATTGCGAGTTTTGATTCATACGACAATTCAACGGTGTATATTGATAGGCAACGTTCATGCAGTCAGATAATGGCGACTCTACCTCCTGAACGCGTCACCATTGATAGACCATTTACATTCGCTGGTCCTTTCGATATGACAACTCATAAAGGTAGATCAGGCAAAATAACAAAGGGGTATGTGTGCGTATTTGTATGTTTCGCGACAAAGACGATACATATAGAAGCAGCGTCAGATCTCTCTCGATTCATTTCTAGAAAAGGTTGTCCACTTACCATATATTCTGACAATGGCACAAATTTTGTTGGCGCTTCGAATGAAGCAGAACAAATCTTCGAGACATGTTGGTAGAAACGTTTAATATAAAGTGCAGTGCAACAACCGTCAGAAGAGTTCTTCATAAGGCTGGGTTACATGCAAGAATTGCGCGGAAGAAACCATTTGTTAGTGCAAAAAATAAGGAAAATCGTTTGGAATACCCTCACGCTTACTACATGAAAGACTATGAGTTCTGGAAAAACGTAATTTTTGTAGGCGAATCCAAATTTAACTTATTTGGATCGGACGGGAGGGTAAACGGATGGTGAAAAGCGAATGGAGAGCTGAATCCAAAACATCTCCGGCCTACAGTAAAACATGCTGGTGGGCATGTAATGGTGTGGGGTGCTTGCTCGGCTGCAAGAGTTGAAAATTTGTGCTTCATAGAGGGCAATATGAACAAATTCCAATATTTGAAAATTTTGTAAGAACATTTGAAACAAAGTGCACAGAAGCTGGGAATAGAGAACACATTTAACTTGTATCATATAACGATCCAAAGCATTCTGCGCACATAGTTAAGGAATGGTTATTGTATAATTGTCCCAAAGTCTTGAAAACACCTCCACAATCTCCCGATTTAAATATAATAGAGAATTTATGATTGAAGTTGCAGAACAAATGCGCGAAGTGGGTGAATCGCTTCAGAGCATACTCGAATACCTTTATACTCAGAGCTGTGTTTGTTTTCTTTTATTTCGACGGACAGCCATAATAAAGAATTTTTTTTGATAATTTAATAGTTATTCAAGTGATTAGTTTTAATAAAAATTCATCGAAAAATTTATCTATAAAGCGTGAAAATTATGTGCGTGTCTGTACACACATACATATATATAATCTATACGGCATTTGTGTTTACATATAACTTAGTGCAAATTTATTATTTAAGTATATTACATATACTTTCAATCTATTTATAATATACAGCATTGCGTTTAATTTGTAAATTAAGCCGTGATAGAATTAATACAATTAATATTAATTATTATAATCCATATCGTTTTACTTATACGAGTACGAACATTTATACATTCGTGTATTTCTTCTTTCCATCAAGTTTGTGGTCACTTTATTGTCGCTCTGTTTGACTATTAAACACTTCTTACAAGTATTTTATGTATATAAATTCTTCATAATATAATCCAATATTATTTTGATATATAATTAAATTTAAAATGTATTTGATTGGTGGTGAAGAATTATATAAATCGAGTTTTAATATAAAATGGCTACTATTGCATTGGAAAAATTTATTAGACCCACTGATGCTATCGTCATGTTTGAAGCTTGTTTCAACGAAATTGAGGAGGATAGTCATACGGCGTTTGCTCTAGGGCTTCATGACGAAGAATTAACTCCTTTATGGGAGAAAGTCAAACAGACTTACGAAAAGTGTCTTTATGGTTTAAAGACTCCGAAAGACGTTGATACCGTTGAAGACACTGTGGTTACAGATTCAGCGGTAATTACAGCTAAATATAGAGCTGCTTGTGCCTCGTATGTGAAGTGTTTAGGAAACATATGGAATAAAAAACACGAATGCGATATGTTGGATAAAAAACAAAATGATCTATGGTCAGACAGTAATAGAGGTGATATTTCAACTCACTCTATGAGCTTACTTCCCTGTGATGTAGATGTATTTGTTGGTGATTATTTGTCTTGGCCTACTTTTCGAGATTTATTTTCCGCGCTATACGTCAACAATTCGAGACAGTAATATTGAACGGCTATGTCACTTGTTACGCAAAACTAGCGGAGAGGCAAAGGAAATTGTATCGAAATGCCCTTTGTCGAATCAAGGTTTCGATATGGCGTGGAAAAATCTTAAAGATACTTATAAAAATCCTTTAATGCTGATTAATAATCAATGGAATGTCTATTTTCATTAGAAACTGTCGCGAAAGAAAGTAGTTCGTCTCTGAAAATCTTACGAAGAGAGATAAATGAATTTTTGACTGCCATGTCAATTTACGAAACTGATACTACAAATTGGGATCCGATCATAGTGTTTATTTGTATTCAACGTCTGCCTTCTCAAACAGTTACGCTGGGGGAACAAATCATAAAGAACAAAACTGCTTTGTCTCTTTGGAAGGATTTAGACATGTTCTTGACAGAACGAATTCAAACACTGGATTGCATACGTGACCTTTTTAAGTCGGAAAATGAAAAGAATGTAAAGGCTCACGTTTCTACTACGAGCTCTATAATTACTTGCATACTATGTCCGAAACAAAATCACGTTTTAAGATTTTGCCGCCGATTTAGGAATTTATCAGTTAGTCAGAGATATTCCACTATAAAGAAATATCATTGTTGTGGCAATTGTTTATCGAAATCTCATGTGATAAAAGATTGTACAAGCGATCATCTGTGTTTTAAATGCAATCAGAAGCATCATACTATGCTTCATCGTGAAGAGTCTACAGCTAATGCTACTACCAATTCTACAAACATTTCCGCTTCAAATAATGTAAATTTAAATCCTAATGCTCGGTCGTTTAACAATGGACCATCAACGTCTGCAGCAGTAGCTTCCACAAACTTCAATCCGCAAGTCTTTCATTTTGCGCAGAATTCATCTATGTTATTAGGTACTGCTATGATATCAATCTTATGTCAGGATACTACGTGTCCAGCAAGGACATTGAGTGATCCAGCATCAGAAGCTTCTTTTATTTCAGAATACCTGCGAAATCAATTGAGACTTACGTCACATTCCACAAATGTAAAGATTTCCGGTGTGGATAAGGATGCTTCTATTACGTCAACAAAAGTTTATCCAATTAGAATTGGTTCACCATTGGGCAAAGATATTAATTTAGAAACACATGCTCTCGTATTATCCTCGATTTCACAGCATTTGCCATCATTTTTTTGTCCTTCGGCAATAAGTGGTGCGTTGAACAATTTAAAATTAGCGGATGTTAATTTTTATAAAAGCAGGCCTGTTGATATATTACTAGGGGCCGACTTATATCCTAGCATAATTTTAAATGAAGTTCGCCGCAATATTGTTGGATCTCTCATGGGTCAAAAAACTGTTTTTGGCTGGATTTTGACAGGGCCCATAAATCCATCAAAAATTAATTCAGTTAATGTTTTCACCACTTCTGTCACATTTTCTGAAATGGACAACTTAAACAAAACTTTGTTGAAGTTTTGGGAATTGGAAGAAGTTCCCGGGGGAAAGCTTATGTCTCCATCTGATAAATTTTTTGAGGATCTTTATAAAAATACCACTCAAAGGGACTCAAATGGTAGGTATATTGTATCATTACCTTTTAAGCCAGAGTTTCCTCATCATGTGAACTTGGGAATATCGAAATCAAGCGCTTTGAGATAATTCTTTCGCATCGAATCGTCTCTCTCGAAAACCGAAAATAAAGAGCATGTATGATGAAGTCATAATGGAGTATTTGAAACTGGGACACATGCGACCCATTAAATCCATTAATCAAGCCATCACTATATCATGTTACTTACCACATCACCCGGTCATTAAGCCTGAAAGGAAAACTAACAAATTAAGAGTAGCTTTTAATGCATCAAATCGGACTTCTAATGGAAATAGTTTAAACGACTGTTAGTTTATAGGACCTACTTTACAATCTGATTTAATTACTTAGATTCTGCGTTGGCGGTTGTTCGAGTTCGTTTTTAATCGTGATATTTCTAAAATGTATCGTCAAATTTGGGTTCATCCTTCGCATACTGCATTTAAAAAGGAGTATGAGCTGAAAACTGTGACTTTTGGGTTAAATTGTACTCCCTATTTAGCAATTCGGACATTACTACAATTGGCAGAGGATTGTGAGGAAACTTTTCCCATGGCAGCGAATATTCTCAAAAAAGGAATGTACGTGGATGATGTCTTAACTGGAGCCCATGATATTTCTACTGCTGTGTTGGCAAGAAACCAATTCACTTCTGCGTTGTTATCAGCTGGCTTTGAACTTAGGAAATGGACGTCGAATAAGTTCGGTATTTTAGAGGGATTGCCATCCGAATATTTAGTGGATGCTAAACTTTTGAAATTTGAGGAATCTAGTTGTTCCAAAACCTTAGGGATTAGATCCGAGCACTTTATCAGAAAGTGAACTCTGGTGGCACGGTCCATCATGTTTGAGCCGAAACAAAAATAATTGGAATACTCATACCCTGGAAAATTTCACTACCGGAGTTGAAAGTAGAACTGTCACACTTTTCAAAATTTGAAGACATTTTGGATAGAATTTCTTCGCTAGATAGAGCGTTACGTGTATTGGCATATATTTTTAGATATCTTCATGCGACGTGTTCAGCTCATAAGGGACATTTTAATCATGAGACTGTTCTTATTTCTAATGAAGAACTTAGGGTCGTCAATTACGTTTGATTATTGTTGCTCAAAAAGCCTATTATGCTGAGGAGTATAAATGCCTTTCAAATAAGAATGTTTTACCTTCCAAAAGCTCATTATTAGCATTGAATCCGTTTCTCGATGAACATAACGTGATGAAATTAAATGGCCTGCTTGTCATCATATTATTCTTCCTTACTCTTGTCGATTTGCTAAATTGTTAGCAGAATTTATACCATTTATTCACGATTGCGAGTTTTGATTCATACGACAATTTAACGGTGTATATTGATAGGCAACGTTCATGCAGTCAGATAATGGCGACTCTACCTCCTGAACGCGTCACCATTGATAGACCATTTACATTCGCTGGTCCTTTCGATATGACAACTCATAAAGGTAGATCAGGCAAAATAACAAAGGGGTATGTGTGCGTATTTGTATGTTTCGCGACAAAGACGATACATATAGAAGCAGCGTCAGATCTCTCTCGATTCATTTCTAGAAAAGGTTGTCCACTTACCATATATTCTGACAATGGCACAAATTTTGTTGGCGCTTCGAATGAAGTGAATAATGACTTTCGAGCCTTTTTAAAATAATGTCAAGCAAGAATGTGCTCCACCTTTGGACATAAAGGTTTGACATGGCGCTTCATACCACCCAGTGCCCTTTATATGGGTGGACTATGGGAGACGGGAGTAAAAAGTTTTAAACTCCATTTTGGAAGGGAGGTTCAGAACGGTAAATATACCTTTGAAGAACTGTCGACCATTTTGGCTGGAATAGAGGCGTGCCTGAATTCACGCCTTTTATGTCTTATGCTGGTGAACCGGTTATGTATAATGCTGGTGAACCGGCTTTTTTGACGCCAGGGCAGTTTTTAATTGGATGCGCCATTCTGGCGCCCCCAGAACCAACAATATACGATAGTCCGGACAGTATTGTCAATCGATATTGTAAAGTCAAAGCTTTAATTTATCAGTTTTGTAAAATATGGAAAAGGAATATCTCGTAGAGTTACACAAACGATATAAGTGGAAACATCCACAAAGGGAAATTGCAGTGAACGACTTGGTCGTCATTAGAAATGATCAGTTACCTACAACTTCTTGGAAGTTAGGAATTGTAATAAAAAATACAGACGGTCACGTTCGAGTCGCTGAACTTCGCACGCAAAACGGTATGATTACGCGCCCAATCACTGGACTTGTTGTTTTACATCAATTATGATTCCGAATTACTTCATCAATTTACTTTTACCTATCACATTTTTCCGGAACAACAGGAGTCCCTCATGACTCACTACGAATATCAATCAACAGGAGTCCCTCATGACCCACTAAAAATAAATCAACAGGAGTCCCTCATGGCTCACAACGAACAAAAACCAACAGGGGTTCTTCCTGGCCCATTTTTTAATAAAAATCAACAGGGATCCATCCTTGGCCCACTTATTTATAAAATTCAACAGAGGTCCTTCCTATATATTTATATACATATATATATATATATATATATATATATATATGTATATACACATATATGTATATATATATATATATATATATATATATATATATACATATATATATATATATATATATATATATATATATATGTATATACACATATATGTATATATATATATATATATATATATATATATATACATATATATATATATATATATATATATATATATATATAAATAAGATATATATATATATATATATATATGTATATATATATATATATATATATATATATATATATACATATATATATATATATATATATATATATATATATATATATGTATATATATATATATATATATATATATATATAGATATATATATACATATATATATATATATATACAGTGCATGCCACTCAAAATGACCCACCTGTAAAAAATTTACAAAACTTGTTGTACCTCCAAAAACTAAATTTCAATTTTTTAACTTTTTTATTTTTCTTAAATTTTAGATAATATCTAACAAAAAAACATAAACATATTTCATTGATAAAATAAAGGTTTCAATATTAACGAGAAAGCAACAAAACACACGAAAAATTAAGCGGCATTCAAAATGACCCAGTTACATAAATGAAAGAATATATATAAAATAATAATAAATTTTTATGGATTTAGTATTTGGTCGGATATCCTTTTTGACTTATTACTGATTTTAACCTAATAGGAATAGATTCCACCAATTTTTTTGTGTAGTCTGGAGAGATTTTTTCCCACTCCTCCTTTAATGCAGCCTTGAGGTCGGTTAAATTTGATATTGTATGCTTCCGAATTTGAACTTCCAATTTATGCCATAAATTCTCTATTATATTTAAATCGGGAGATTGTGGAGGTGTTTTCAAGACTTTGGGACAATTATACAATAACCATTCCTTAACTATGTGCGCAGAATGCTTTGGATCGTTATATGATACAAGTTCAATGTGTTCTCTATTCCCAGCTTCTGTGCACTTTGTTTCAAATGTTCTTACAAAATTTTCAAATATTGGAATTTGTTCATATTGCCCTCTATGAAGCACAAATTTTCAACTCTTGCAGCCGAGCAAGCACCCCACACCATCACATGCCCACCAGCATGTTTTACTGTAGGCCGGAGATGTTTTGGATTCAGCTCTTCATTCGCTTTTCACCATCCGTTTACCCTCCCGTCCGATCCAAATAAGTTAAATTTGGATTCGCCTACAAAAATTACGTTTTTCCAGAACTCATAGTCTTTCATGTAGTAAGCGTGAGGGTATTCCAAACGATTTTTCTTATTTTTTGCACTAACAAATGGTTTCTTCCGCGCAATTCTTGCATGTAACCCAGCCTTATGAAGAACTTTTCTGACGGTTGTTGCACTGCACTTTATATTAAACGTTTCTACCAACATGTCTCGAAGATTTGGAGCACTTAATCGCGGATTTATTTTGTAGAATCCAACGCTCTTCACGTTCCGTCAGCACTTTCTTACCAGGGTGTTTCGGTTTGTTTGCGATACGTTTTTCGTCATTATAACGTTTTATTATATTTTTTATAGTACTACGTGGCCTTTTTACTATATCTGATATTTCTCTTTCGACTTTTACCACTTTTATAATGTTGTATTATTAAATTTCTCATTTCAATTGTGGTTTGAGGAGCCATTAAAGAAAAATGCGCAATATCTTTCACTATTCAAATTAGCAAACACAATGTAAGTCGATCACATGAACAAAATATCCAAGCCAAGCAAACAGACAAAAATTAAAATATTTTTCACAAAATATCGTTATATGAGTTACTTTCAATGTGTGGGTCATTTTGAGTGGCGCGTAATTTTTCATGTGTTTTATTAGTTTCTTGTAAATACTGAAAACATTATTTAATCAATGAAATATGTTTATGTTTTTTTTTTTGTTAGATATTACCTAAAATTAAAGAAAAATAAAAAAGTTAAAAAATTTAAATGAAGTTTTTGGAGTTACAACAAGTTTTGTAAATTTTTCACAGGTGGGTCATTTTGAGTGGCATTCACTATATATAAAGCCGAATGTTTGTGATTGGGGATGTGTTGATGTTTGTTCTTCTTTCATGCAAAAACTACTGATTGGATTTTAATGAAACTACAATAATTTAGCTTATAAATCAGAATAACACAGTGGGTATAATATATTAAGGTGTGTAAATTTCCCAATATATATCAATAAGTCTCAAGGAAGTAGGAAACAATATTTAATATTATTTAATTAGAAAAAATAATTGTTGTGTTGATTGTTTATTTTTGTTAGGTTGTACTTCTTTTTCTGTTGTCAAATTTGTGAATATAATAGCTCTGTTCATTTACTTTTCTATCACTTTCCATAAACTAGAGAGTAAGAAGAACTTTTGTGATATTTCTCTCAGTAAAAACCAAAAAGTAAATGAACACTTTTTCATCCAAAATTATCAACTTAAAATAGTGATGTGTTATGTAGGTATCAGAGAACGAAATATTGGACAAGAAAATTTAATGTACATCCGCTGTACAATGTACTCCCTCAGCACATTATAGACATTGCCTTTCTTTCGTTTTGTATACCTTCGGCCTGTACTTTTGTACATCTCGTGTAAATGCCCTGATGGGATTTTGTGAGCTAACTCATAATCAGCCTTAAGTTACCTTATGGTTAGCTCAAATTCCAACAGGGTGTTTTTGCAAACAAAGGCCCAATTTAGACGAAGAATTTTATTCATGATATTCACGAAATCTGTTTTTCATGAATTTTTCTTATATACTTTTGCACTGATTTTCGTATATCTTGTTTTATGTTTTAGTCTTTTTCTGCTTTAAGAGTGAAGACAGGTTGTTTGAAAAGGCTTACAGATTATGCATATACATATATACATATATAAAATTGCATATACATATATCACAAAGTTCAAAATACGAATGATCAAACAAAGAAAATTAAGCGATTACAAGTTAAAATCAACCCTGAAATAAAAATATACATGAATTATAAATCACTGTTTAAGTGCGAGAGGATTTTAGAAATGTAAATTGGGCCAAACACACGAATGGTAGAGGGTTATTTTTCTCTACTGCGCACACACCAGAGAACGAAATAGTGTACTTTTTTAGCTTTGTGTACACAAGTTTACATCAACGACATCGAAAAAAAGACATTGAAAAATACATGCCACACTTTATACACAAATACATCTTGAGTGTACAGGACTGTGCATTGATGACATTGAAGACATTGAAAACATTGAAGACATTGAAAACATTGAATTCACTTAATGTCCGTACACACTTTTGCGGTGATGATAACATTATATATGTTTTTGTATCTTAGTTTTTGTATATTATATATGATATAATGATAACATTATATATGTTTTAGTATATTAGTTTTTGCGTCTTCAAAATATTAGTGTGTGTGTGCATTAGAGAAAAATAACCCTCCACCATTCGTGTGTTTGTTTGCAAAAGCATCCTGTTGGAATTTGAGTTAACCATAAGCCTTATGTATATTATACAGTATATATATATATATATATATATATATATTGCTACAAAGATTAGAAATAGATTTAAGATAAAACGACAATGCGGCTAAATGTACTTGGCAGCACTGCCAATTAATCTATAGTTGTCAAAATGTTACAACCCAAGTCAACACTATATAGATAATATTCAAATTAACGGAAATGGAATACTCCAGAATATACAAGATCATTCAAGGCTGTGTCAATAAGAGTAAACCACAACAACAACAAACCTAGCAACATAAATGCTAAGAGATGTTATTCTTAATGATCTTGTATGCAGGTATTCGCTGCTAATAAAGCTAAACAGATCCACAAGTATACACAGCCATATACACGTAGAAGAAACAAAACCACACACTCATCCATACAACCACTCATAGTTACCATAGGCAAAACACACAGAACACTCATACATTCAACCACACATAGTTACCATAAGCAAACCAAACAAGCCAGCATTGTCATGTATACAAACACACACATGCCAAGTAAAATACAACCACCATACCCAGAACTTTCGCGAGGTTACCAGACGACGTAATTTTTGCTATATAAAGGCGCTGCTCAGAGAGTGAATCAGTGTGATTTCAAATATAGACGTGTTAACATCGCTGAGGGTTGAGTAGTACAAATACTCGTGTTAAGTAATAAATAAAGTGTTGCCGCATTAAATTTCTTAAATTAATTTGTCCGTGTTTTAATTTGATGCAATAAAACGAATCCTTGAAGGATAAGTAATAAAACCGTTTTTACGAAAAGGTCTAAAAACGTAACAATTGATGTCAGAAGTTGGATTGCAAAAGTAATTAAAAGCACATAGCAATTTAAGGAAAAAATAAAAAGGACATTATAAAATTAAAATAAATAATCATGAAATTTGATGAGCTAAAAATTGAACAGCTGAAAAAGGAGCTCAGTAAGCTGGAATTGCCAACTGCAGGTAACAAGGCTGAACTGAAGAAGAGGCTGATAGATGAGTTTAAGAATCGCGGCATGGACATCGGGACATACGAATTTGAGGACAAAGACGATGTGCAGGTATGCCCTCCTGTCACGACCAGCAGCATGGACATAAATTCAATGTTCGCTGCTATGATGATTGAAATGAAACAGAACTGTCAGCAGATACAGGAGGCATCAAGGGTCAACAGTGAAAAGCTTGTAACCGAAGTAAGTGAGATAAAACAAAGCTCTCAGCAGATGCAGGACAAGCTTGTAGCCGAAACTCAGCAGATGCAGGAAAAACTTGTTGCCGAACTAACTGAAATAAAACAGAACTCTCAGCAGATACAGGAGTCAAATAAGGCCACGAACGATATCCTGGTAGAGGTTTCTGAAGCCATCAACAGGAGGATGGATTCTATTGAGAATAAATTCTCAGAGCTGGCGGATAGAGTCCAACGTCTAGAATGCGGTGGCCTGGAACAGCATGCAAAGGAGTTCGAAGAGAAATTGCATGCTCTAGAGGACAAAGTGCATAACCTGGAGTGTAGTGGCGGGCCAGTACGAGCAGTTGCGGAGGTTTCTGCGCGGGCAAAAGCGCCATGCTTCGACGGCAGCGTACCATTAGGCATCTTCAAATTCCAGTTTGAGACGGTGGCTAGCAGAAATGGATGGGATGCTGAAGAAAAGCCCATAGAGTTGATCTTGTCCTTAAAGGGTACAGCCGCAGAGGTACTTGAGACTGTGCCAGTAAGCAGCAGAAACAACTACAATGAAATAATGGCAGCATTGCAGCGCAAGTATGTTGGTGAGCACAAGTGCGATTTATATAGAATGGAATTGCGATGTAGAGTTCAGAAGCCTAACGAATCTCTACAAGATTTCGCAATGGAAATCGAGCGTTTAGTGCAGCTCACATATCTAGGCGAGAGTCACCCGTTCCTGAACCATTTTAAAACTGAGGCTTTCGTTAACGGCATTCGCGAAACTGATGTTAAACTGGCTGTGTGCGCTACGCAGAAATCCACTTTCGCTGAAACTGTGTCATTTGCGCTGGCTCAAGAGACTGCCAGGATGGTTTTCAAGCCACAGATATGTAAAGTGCGGAATGTGGAGGTTTTGTCTGAGGAGGATTACAACCTAGTGGCTAGCGTTAAGGAGGCAATGCGACAACTGCTGGCATAGAAGGCTATCAAAGAAAAGCCTAAGTGCTTTAACTGCGGAAAGATCGGTCATTTTCAGCGCACCTGCAAAGCATCAAGGAAGACAGGTAGAGTGCGGAATGTGGAGGTTTTGTCTGAGGAAGATAACAACCTAATTGCCAGCTTTAAGGAGGCAATGCGACAACTGCTGGCAGAAAGTGATATCAAAGAAAAGCCTAAGTGCTTCAACTGCGGAAGGATCGGTCATTTTCAGCGCAGCTGCAAAGCATCCAGGCAGAGAGGTAGATCTCTTTTGCCACCAAGAAAGAGCATTGAGCGTAGAAGAGGCACAAAGCATAACAATGCGGATGGTCTTTCAAGAAGACCCTGCTGTTCAGAGCGTAAACATTGTGATACAACCGAGCAAAAGGAAGGCGTTGTTGATGTTCAGCTAATTCACATCGGCCCTGATAAAGACTGGTCAGCGGGACAGAGGGACGACAGCATGCTAAGGAAAATTATAGCGGCCAAAGAAGAGGACAGACGACCATCCCGGAATGAAATTTCGGCTGAAAGCCCACTCGCCAAATCTTATTGGACTCAGTGGAACAGCCTTAAGGTAATAAAAGGGTGCTTATACCGCGTATGGGAAAGTGTAGATGGCAAAACAACTTCAAATTTAATAGTTGTGCCATACTCCAAGATAAGTAAAGTTTTACAGGAGTTTCATAATGGACCTAGTGGCGGTCATCTTGGAGTAACAAAAACACTTGAGAAACTCAAGCAGCGTTTTTATTGGGTTGGATGTCGACAAGCCGTAGCCGACTGGATAGCAAACTGCCCACAGTGCAAAGCAGCCAAAGGCCCAGTAAGAAGAAGCCGGGGACAACTACAACAGTACAACTCAGGAGCTATTACGTCCCAAGAGAAAGACGACTTAAACGAACTGCATTAGTGCGCGCGTAATAGAATCCAGTTGGTCAGTAACAAGATGAAGGCTAGGTATGACCGCGCAGCAACCTCGGAGGGATTTATGGAAGGACAATTGGTTTTACTGTATAACCCACAACGGAAGAAAGGATTGTCCCCAAAATTACAGACTCTTTGGGATGGCCCGTATAAAGTGATTAAGAGAGTGAATGACGTTGTATACCGGATACAGAAGCACAATAGCCCAAGGTCGAAAATGAAGATAGTACATCTCGAACGATTGGCGCACTATGGAAGAGGTGATTGTATGCCTATTCGGGTCGAACAGGCTTAAGTGGGCGGCAGTGTTACAAAGATTAGACATAGATTTAAAATAAAACGACAATGTGGCTAAATGTACTTGGCAGCACTGCCAATTAATCTATAGTTGTCAAAATGTTACAACCCAAGTCAACACTATATAGATAATATTCAAATTAACGGAAATGGAATACTACAGAATATACAAGATCATTCAAGGCTGTGTCAATAAGAGTAAACCACAACAACAACAAACCTAGCAACATAAATGCTAAGAGATGTTATTCTTAATGATCTTGTATGCAAGTATTCGCTGCTAATAAAGCTAAACAGATTCACAAGTACACACAGCCATATACACGTAGAAGAAACAAAACCACACACTCATCCATACAACCACTCATAGTTACCATAGGCAAAACACACAGAACACTCATACATTCAACCACACATAGTTACCATAAGCAAACCAAACAAGCCAGCATTGTCATGTATACAAACACACACATGCCAAGTAAAATACAACCACCATACCCAGAACTTTCGCGAGGTTACCAGACGACGTCATTTTTGCTATATAAAGGCGCTGCCAGAGCTCAGAGAGTGAATCAGTGTGATTTCAAACATAGACGTGTTAACATCGCTGAGCGTTGAGTAGTACAAATACTCGTGTTAAGTAATAAATAAAGTGTTGCCGCATTAAATTTCTTAAATTAATTTGTCCGTGTTTTAATTTGATGCAATAAAACGAATCCTTGAAGGATAAGTAATAAAACCGTTTTTACGAAAAGGTCTAAAAACGTAACAATATATATATATATATATATATATATATATATATATATACATATATATATATATATATATATATATATTAATATATATGCAACT
>OY776276.1:36863085-37128085 GCA_963675445.1 Linnaemya vulpina
TTTCAGAGAGAAATTCAAGAAAATTAAGTTAGATACTAATGATAGGCTTATTTCATTTGATGTAGTATCTTTGTTTCCAAACGTACCAATAGACTTGGCTATAAATACAATAGAAGAAAAGTGGACTTTATTGGAAACATTTACTGAGACGAATAAGAATTTATTTTGTAGAATTTTAAAATTTTGTATAGATGACAATAGATATTTTATATATGATGAGAAATTTTATTTTCAACAAAAAGGATTACCTATGGGTTCTCCAGCATCACCAGTTGTAGCAGACATTGTTATGGAAGAGTTGTTAAATACATGTATTAACAATCTTAATATTAAACCTAAATTTATTACAAAATACGTAGATGATTTGTTTTGTATTATATCTGAGAATAGAATTGGGGATATGCTAGATATATTAAATAGTTTTAATAGTAATATTAAATTTACAATTGAAAGAGAATGTAATTTAGAGTTGCCTTATTTAGATACATTAGTTATGAGAAGAGATAACAATATAGTAATGGATTCGTATCAAAAGCCAACAGCTTCAAGTAAGATAATTAATATTACTCTAAACATAGTAAGAGAATTATAATTAACACAGCAAAAAACTTGATAGAAAAAGTCTTACCAATTAGTGATAACGTATTTCATATAAAAAATAAGAAGAAAATTACAGAAATTCTTATTGAGAATGATTTTCCAGAAAAGTTAGTTTGTAGTTTAATAAATCAATATAAGAAAAATATAACAAATAATACAAATAATAACACAGAACTAAAATTATATAAATCCTTAATTTATATACCAGAAATGTCAGAGAGACTAGAAAAATCAAAAATATTTGATATTCAAAAATATAAAATGGCTTTTAGAACATATTGCACAAACAATAAACTGTTCAGTAAAATGAAAGATAGAGTAGAAAAATGGGATAGGTCAAATATAGTTTATAAAATACCATGTACAGGTAATGGATCTGTCAATTGTAAAGAGGTATACATAGGTACAACAAAGAATACATTTAAAACCAGAATAGCAGGACATAAGATTAATCAAAAATATAGACGCATTAATTCTGAAAAAAACTGCATTGTCTTAAATTTACTCATTATTTTAAATTTAATCACTATCCAGACTTTGAAAATGCATCAGTCTTAAGAACAGAAAACAATTATAAACGAAGACTTCTGCTGGAAATGTTAGAAATTATTAATATACCTGTTAGAGAAAGAATGAACTTTAAAATAGATACTGAAAATTTAGCTCAAAACTGAAAAAAATTAATGTTTTTTGAAAAATTTGTTCGAAGCAGTAACAATAAATCAAAAATTGAATGATGCCAAATTGTATCCCTTTCCATGCCCTTTAAGATGGTATAATTCAATTTTTGCCTCAAAGTCACGTATGGGAGTTACAGTTCGAAAAGTGAAAAAAATTAATGTGAGTGAAAATAGTTTTTTGAAAAATTTGTTCGAAGCAGTAACAATACATCAAAAATTGAATGATGCCAAATTGTAGCTCTTTCTATGCTCTTTAAGATGGTATAATTCAATTTTTGGCTCAAAGTGAGGTATGGGAGTTACAGGTCAAAAACTGAAAAAAATTAATGTGAGTGAAAACAGTTTTTTGAAAAATTTGTTGGAAGCAGTAACAATAAATCAAAAATTGAATGATGCCAAATTGTATCCCTTTCCATGCCCTTTAAGATGGTATAATTCAATTTTTGCCTCAAAGTCACGTATGGGAGTTACAGTTCGAAAAGTGAAAAAAATTAATGTGAGTGAAAATAGTTTTTTGAAAAATTTGTTCGAAGCAGTAACAATACATCAAAAATTGAATGATGCCAAATTGTAGCTCTTTCCATGCCCTTTAAAATGGTATAGTTCAATTTTTGGCTCAAAGTCAGGAATGGGAGTTACAGGTCGAAAACTGCAAAAAATTAATGTTAGTGAAACAGTTTTTTTTTTTAATTTGTTTGAAGCAGTAGCAATAAATCAAAATTGAATGATGCCAAATTGTAGCCCTTTTTATGCCCTTTAAGATGGTATAATTAAATTTTTGGCTCAAAGTCAGGTATGGGACTTCCAGGTCGAAAACTGAAAAATATTGATGTTAGTGAAAACAGTTTTTTGAAAAATTTGTTTGAAGCAGTAACAATAAATCAAAAATTGAATGATGCCAAATGGTAGCCCTTTCTATGCTCTTTAAGATGGTATAATTCAATTTTTGGCTCAAAGTGAGGTATGGGAGTTACAGGTCAAAAACTGAAAAAAATTAATGTGAGTGAAAACAGTTTTTTGAAAAATTTGCTCGAAGCAGTAACAATAAATCAAAAATTGAATGATGCCAAATTGTAGCCCTTTCCATGCCCCTTAAGATGGTATAATTCTTATTTTTGGCTCAAGGTCAGGTATGGGAGTTACAGGTCGAAAACTGAAAAAAATTAATGTGAGTGAAAACAGTTTTTTGAAAAATTTGCTCGAAGCAGTAACAATAAATCAAAAATTGAATGATGCCAAATTGTAGCCCTTTCCATGAACTTTAAGATGGTGTAATTCAATTTTTGGCTCAAAGTCAGGTATGGGAGTTATAGGTCAAAAAGTGTTTTCTGCAAATATTTCTTAAAAATGTTGAATGAAAAATCAACTGTTGTCGAAAACTAATGATAGCCAATTATGTAATTTTAGATCACCTTTCACATTATTTAACATTTGTTTATTGCATTTTTCCTGGTTTTAGTTTTATTGGTCAAAAACTAAGCACAAAGTTTGTTGGAAGTTCACTTGGTCACAACTAAACAAAAAGTTTGTTGAAAAATATTGTTCTGTTCTTTGTTGATGAGTCATTTTCGTAAACAATTTTCCTTAAATAACCAACCAATATATGAAATCATCCTTAAATAAACAACCAATCGCATGCATTAACTTGGCAGCATTCCCAGAAATACTCATTTATTTGTGCTCAAGAGAGGATTTTCCAGCTCTCTCTGAGTGGAATAGGGTTCAAAGAGGAATGTCAAAAAAAGTTTGTTAAGTTCACGGGTATCAAAACTTAAACAAATTATTAATTACTAAAAGAAAAAAGGTTAAAAAATTAGATAAAACAATATATATATATATATATATATATATATATATATATATACATATATATATATATATATATATATGTATATATATATATACATATATATATATATATATATATATATATATATATATATATTATCTCTTTATTACCTTTAGCTGGTTCTCTGGTTTCCATCAGAAGAAGTACACAAGTTTTTTCTTGCCGATTTAATTTAATGTAAAAGCATAAGAGTTAATAACTAATAAAATATAAGTAATTATTACAAGGGAAAGTTTACGTGTTGATGCCTTGACCGCCAGAAAAAGAAGAGAGTGAAGTACATCGTTGTAACGATAAATGATGTCAATCTATTTACTTGAAGGGCACCACTTTATTTCAGTGTTGACTACACAACAGTTCCTCCCCCATGAAGTAATCATCATACCGTTTTGGAGCCTTCCTTACTCGGACAGGACGTGGAGTTCCTGCAGTCACTTTTGTTGATTGGTATTCTTCAGCCCCTGGCTCTGGCGTGGTGTTTTCGGTTAAAGTATCACTCGACCCTTGCTGGCTTTCGCTCACCTCTTGGCTAGATGATGCCGATTCGGATGGAAGAAGTAGTTCAGCCTCCTCCCTAGTTATATGTGCCCCGGAAACACGATTTCGCAACTGGTCGATATGTCTCACTTGTACCTTACCATTTCCACTGACTTCATAATTTCGGGCACTTGTCGCTTGAATGGTTCCAGGTAACCATCTCTCCCCTCTTCCAAAATTTCTGTACCAGACCTCATCGCCAGTCTGGAAACTTCTCCCGGGTTTCTTAGGCTCAATTTGTTGCTGGTTGGGCTTACTGTCGGGATATACATGATTAAAAACAGTCTTCAATCTCCTACCCATCAAGATTTCGGCTGGGCTAACTGAATTTACCGTTGGTGTAGTACGAAGGCGTAATAATAAGTTTGCTAAATTTTTATTAATGTTGGAAGGTGACATTTTCTTCAGATGGTTTTTTATAGTTTGGACGAACCTTTCCGCTTGTCCGTTTGAGGATGGGTGGTATGGGGCTGTGCAAATATGTGTGATTCCATTAGCTTTTAAAAAGGCTTTAAGCTCCTCCGACACAAAATTTCGCCCATTATCGGACACAACTGTATCCGGTAGACCATGTGTTGCAAACACATCTCTTAGTAATTCGATTGTTCTTGAGGAGCAGGTATTTCTAGTGACCTTCACGTCTACCCACTTACTAAATGAATCGACAATAATTAGAAAATTGTTATCCATAAATGGACCGGCATAGTCGATATGTAGTCTGGACCAGGGTTTGGATGTTGTTGGCCATGGTTTTACTGTTGCTGCTGGGGGGTGTTTACTGTTCTGAGCGCATTTCACACACTCTCTTGCCGTCATTTCGATGTCTTCATCAAGACCTGGCCACCAAAAATAACTTCGTGCTATGGATTTCATTGCCGTCATGCCCTGGTGCACCTCATGTAGCATTTCCAATAACCGGGGGCGTAGCTTTTTTGGAATTATGACTCGAGCGCCCCATAATAAACATTGGTTGTTTACTGACAGTTCATTTATTCTGGTGGAGTATGGCTTAAACTTCTCAGAGTTATCTGCAAAACTAGTATTTTTTTCTTTAATATGTTTAAGTACCTGAGACAATACTGGATCCCTTCTAGTATGCTCTGCAATTTCTCGGGATGTTACTAAAAATTGCTTTTCTCCTTCGCCGCAATACAAAATTTCTGGGATTTCTGGGACTTGGAATTCAACGTGATTTATCGGCAACCGACTCAAAGCATCCGCGTTCTGGTGATTTTTTCCTTCTCGGTACTTGATGTCATATTGATAGGCACCCAACATCAGTGACCATCGTAGCATCCTGGGTGAGATGTGTTGCGATATTGGCTTTTTTGGATCGAAAAGTCCTACTAGGGGCTTATGGTCCGTAAATATTGTAAATTTTCGGCCACTCAAAAACTGGTGAAACTTTTTTATGCCAAAAATTATCGAAAGTGCTTCCTTGTCTAATTGCGCGTAGTTTTTTTCTGCAGGTTGTAGCGTTCTTGATCCGAAGGCTATAGGTGCTTCCCGACCATCTGGCATGATGTGAGCCAAAACGGCTCCCACTCCATAAGGTGATACGTCTCCACATAAGACTAGAGGTAGTTTATTTGAGTAGTGTACTAAAAGATTCTCTGACGTTAGCATTTCCTTGGCCCTAGCAAAACTGGCTTGCTGTTCCTTACCCCAAATAAATTTTTCATCCTTCCTTAGCAATTTGTAAAGAGGTTCCAGCACTCGCCCCTTATTTGGCACAAACCTATCATAAAACGTAATTAGGCCCAAAAATGCTTGCAACTGTTGTAACTTTTCTGGTTGGGGCGCATCTGCAATCGCTTTTATCTTGTCATCTGTTGGTCGGATTCCCGTTCCATCTATGTGGAAACCCAGGAATGTCAACTCGTTCACCGCAAAAATACATTTCGATTTCTTAAGCTTTAATCCCGCTTCTTGTATACGCTTCAAGGCAAATTGTGTTCGCTTCCACATTTCCTCTTTAGTAGCACCCCCTATCAGGATGTCGTCCAAGTATACCACGACTCCCTCTATATTGCCTAAAAGACCCTCCATTATACGTTGAAAAATGCTCGGTGCTGTTGAGATTCCGAATGGTAAACGGGTAACTTCAAAAAGACCTCGGTGCGTGTTTAAGGTAAGTATCTTTGCCGAATTATCGTCCACTTGACTTGAGTATAAGCACGATCCAAATCCAACCTGGAAAACCACTTGCAATTTGCCAATGCTGAAAATACCTCCGTATTTGTTGGCAATGGGTATGTCTCTGGGCAAATCATTTGATTTACTGTGCACTTATAATCACCACAAAGCCTAATGCTGCCATCTGGTTTTCTTACAGGCACAACCGGTGTGGCCCATTCACTAAAACTAATTTGACGCAGTACCCCTTCATCTATCATCAACTTCAACGCTTCCTCTATCTTTGGCTTCAACGCAAAAGGTACTTGACGATAGCGATAAAACTTGGGTTTGAAGTCATTCTTCATTACTAACTTTATGGGCTCACCCTTATAATCACCCAACTGATTATCAAACACCGAATTAGACTCTGAGATTTCTACCGGACCTTCAGTGTGAATATTGCAAATAGGACTGGTTACCCGAATCCCGAGCTCCTGAAACCAATCTCTCCCTATTAAGGCAGGACCATTACCACCACATACAAACAATGTTAAATTCTTCTGCTCTTTGCCACACGACACCCGCACCTCAATCTCACCACAAACCTTCAAATTTTTACTGGCACCCCACGCTTTTAACTGCACCTTACTTTTTTCTAATTTCAAATGTTTAAATTTTCTCTTATATACATCCTCACTAATAATCGAATAGCTGGCCCCGGCATCCACTTCCATTTCTAATGGTTGCCCACAAATCGTCATGGTCTTTATAATGGGGGACATTTCTTTTCCTGCTACACACAACACATACTCCCCAATATTTGATTCAATTGTGTTTACCCCTGGGTTACTGGTTCTACAATTCTTTTTTTTACCCTTCTTACCGGACTTCCACTTCGTGATGCAGGCTCTCTCTATATGCCCTCGATTTTTACAATAGCGACATTCCACTTCCTTAAACTTACACTGGTCTGGCCTGTGGTCCCCATTACAGCGGTAGCATTTGCGACTCTGGTGTTGAACGTTCCTCCCGCTGCTGATTTTGTTTAGGTCCTTCTGGCTAGCTGGCATCTTTAGGGCAGACATATTCTTCTGTGCCTCCTCACTGGCTACAGCCTCCTCTTGGGCCATTTTTAATGTTAATTTATCGTTTGACAACAACCGTTTCTGTAAATTTTCGTCCCGCATACCACATACCAACCTGTCGCGCAACATGTCCTCCAAATCTTTGAACTCACAATACTGGCTTAGCTTACGAAGCGCTGCCAAAAACTCTGGTATTGACTCGCCTTCTTTTTGGTCTCTTCGATAAAACTGGTACCGTTGAATAATCTGGTTAGGTGGTGGACAGAAGTGCTTTGACATTAAGTCTATTGCCATCTGGAATGTAAAATCTTCAGATAAAATATTACTGGGTGTAGCAATAGACTTTAGCAGAGTGTACGTCTCTACTCCACATGATGATAAGAATATGGCCTTTTTCATTTTATCGTCCACCACGCTATTCGCTAAAAAGAAAAAAATCATCTGCTCTAAATAGACGCTCCAATTTCCACTTGAGACATCGAAAGAACTCAGATCGCCATATTTGGACGCCATTTTACTTTTTTCCACGCTTCTAGTTTTTTCCTCGTCGCCAATTATTATCTCTTTATTACCTTTAGCTGGTTCTCTGGTTTCCATCAGAAGAAGTACACAAGTTTTTTCTTGCCGATTTAATTTAATGTAAAAGCGTTAATAACTAATAAAATATAAGTAATTATTACAAGGGAAAGTTTACGTGTTGATGCCTTGACCGCCAGAAAAAGAAGAGAGTGAAGTACATCGTTGTAACGATAAATGATGTCAATCTATTTACTTGAAGGGCACCACTTTATTTCAGTGTTGACTACACAACAATATATATATTTATATATATCTATATATATAAATACATATATATATATATATATATATATATATATATATAAATACATACATATATATATATATATATATATATATATATATATATAAAAATATATATATATATATATATATATATATATATATATATATATAAATATATATATATATATATATATATATAAATACATATATATATATATATATATATATATATATATATATTGTTACAAAGATTAGAAATAGATTTAAATAAAACGACAATGTGGCTATATGTACTTGGCAGCACTGCCAATTAATCTATAGTTGTCAAAATGTTACAACCCTGGTCAACACTATATAGATAACATTCAAACTAACGGAAATGGAATACTCCAGAATATACAAGATCATTCAAGGCTGTGCCAATAAGACTAAACCACAACAACAACAAACATAGCAACATAAATGCTAAGAGATGTTATTCTTAATGATCTTGTATGCAAGTATTCGCTGCTAATAAAGCTAAATAGATTCACAGGTATACACAGCCATATACACGTAGAAGAAACAAAACCACACACTCATTCATACAACCACTCATAGTTACCATAGGCAAAACACACAGTACACTCATACATTCAACCACACATAGTTACCATAAGCAAACCAAACAAGTCAGCATTGTCATGTATACAGACACATACATGTCAAGTAAAAAAAACAACCACCATACCCAGAACTTTCGCGAGGTTACCAGACGACGTCATTTTTGCTATATAAAAGCGCTGCCAGAGCTAAGCGGGAATCAGAGTGATTTCAAATATAGACGTGTTAACATCGCTGAGGGTTGAGTAGTACAAATACTCGTGTAAATAAAGTAATAAATAAAGTGTTGCCGCATTATATTTCTAAAATTAATTTGTCCGTGTTTTAATTTGATACAATAAAACGAATCTTTGAAGGATAAATAATAAAACCGTTTTTACGAAAAGGTCTAAAAACGTAACAATTGGTGTCAGAAGTGGGATTGCAAATATAATTAAAAAGGACATTGCAATTCAAAGAAAAAGGACAATAAAAAAAATTAATAAAATAAATAATCATGAAATTTGATGAGCTAAAAGTTGAACAGCTGAAAAAGGAGCTCAGCAAGCTGGAATTGCCAACTGCAGGTAATAAGGCTGAACTGCAGAAGATGCTGATAGATGAGCTTAAGAATCGCGGCATGGACATCGGGACATACGAGTTTGAGGACAAAGACGATGTGCAGGTATGCCCTCCTGCCACGACCAGCAGCATGGACATAAATTCAATGTTCGCTGCTATGATGATCGAAATGAAACAGAACTCCCAGCAGATACAGGAGGCATCAAGGATCAACACTGACAAGCTTGTAGCCGAAGTAAGTGAAATAAAACAAAACTCTCAGCAGATGCAGGACAAGTTTGTTGCCGAAATAAATGAAATAAAACAAAACTTTCAGCAGATGCAGGAGGCATCAAGGATCAACAGTGACAAGCTGGTAGCCGAAATAACTGAACTCTCAGCAAATGCAGGAAAAGCTTGTAGCCTAAAATCAGCAGACGCCGAAATACAGGAGTCAAATAAAGCCATGAACGAGACCCTGGTAGAGGTTTCTGAAGCCATTAACAGGAGGGTGGATTCTATTGAGAATAAATTCTCAGAGCTGGCGGATAGAGTCCAACATCTAGAACGCGGTGGTCTGGAACAGCATGCAAGGGAGTTCGAAGAGAAATTGCATGCTCTAGAGGACAAAATGCATAACCTGAAGTGTAGTGGCGGGCCAGTACGAGCAGTTGCGGAAGTTTCTGCGCGGATAAAAGCGCCGTGCTTCGACGGCAGCGTACCATTAGGCATCTTCAAATTCCAGTTCGAGACGGTTGCTAGCAGAAATGGATGGGATGGTGAAGAAAAGGCCATAGAGTTGATCTTGTCCTTAAAGGGTACAGCCGCAGAGGTACTTGAGACTGTGCCTGTAAGCTGCAGAAACAACTATAATGAAATAATGGCAGCATTGCAGCGCAAGTATGGTGGTGAGCACAAGCGCGATTTATACAGAATGGAATTGCGATGTAGAGTTCAGAAGCCTAACGAATCTCTACAAGATTTCGCAATGGAAATCGAGCGTTAAGTGCAGCTCACATATCCAGGCGAGAGTCACCCGTTCCTGGACCATTTTAAAACTGAGGCTTTCGTTAACGGCATTCGCGACTCTGATGTTAAACTGGCGGTGTGCGCTACGCAGAAATCCACTTTCGCTGAAACTGTGTCATTTGCGCTGGCTCAAGAGACTGCCAGGATGGTTTTCAAGCCACAGATATGTAAAGTGCGGAATGTGAAGGTTTTGTCTGAGCAGGATAACAACCTAGTGGCTAGCGTTAAAGAGGCAATGCGACAACTGCTGGCAGAGAGGGCTATCAAAGAAAAGCCTAAGTGCTTTAACTGCGGAAAGATTGGTCATTTTCAGCGCAGCTGCAAAGTACAAAAGAAGAGAGGTAGATCTGTTTCGCCACCAAGAAACAGCAAACGGGTGAACCAAACAACATCACAAGAGTCCCCGTTAAATTAAAACGAGCTAGTACTAAGGGGCAAGAGCTAGCTCTCACAAACGAGGGCCCCGCAATCTCCATATCAGCGATGCAGCAGAAAAATAGCAACCTCGCTGCGTCCGGACACATCAAAGGGGAAAAGCACGTACTTACCATAGACACAGGGGCATCGCAGTCAATAATAAGGCCCGATATAGTAAAGGGGAAATGCGAGCGGTTAAGCAATATACGGCTACGAACAGCTATTGGAGAGCCTGCCACTGTCTATGGTAAGATTGAAGTGAAGGTGACTATAGCCAACATCAACGTGAGACATGTGTTTATTGTTGCCGATATTGTCGATGAGGTTATTATTGGAGCCGATTTTATGATTAATCATGGCATTAATCTCCATATGGGACAACAGCTGATGATTTGGCGTAATGTGGAAACACCCCTTGATGTTGGATATGACAACAAACCGCAAGTAACTAGAGTATTTGCTATTGAGAGTCAGACAATACCGCCGCAGTCTGAAACAGTCATATAGGCGCGGATGAAGGGAGATTGTGAGGACAATCGGTTGTGGGTTGTAGAACCGGCAGATCTAAAGAGAGAGCTTATAACAGCGAAAGCTCTAGTGAAAACTAGTGAAGGAGGAATAGTCCCTATAAGAGTGCTTAACTTGTCAGACCATGAAAAAGTCATCAAAGAAAATTCCGATGTTGGCCAGTGTACTCCAGCAGAGGCAATAATAGACTGCGAGAAGATAGAGCCTTCTAATTTGTCCGCAAAAGAACGTGAACAGTTTGAGGAATACGTAGAGAAATGGGTAGCAGGTCTATCTGCGACAGACAAAAATAAAGCCAAACAGTTACTAAAAAGGCATGTCAGTATCTTCTCCATGGGAAGCCAAAGCCAGGGTAGAACTGCATTGGTTAAACATGAAATTAACACAGGCGAAGTTAGGCCGATTAGACAGCCACCCAGAAGCGTACCCCTAGCAAAGCGAGATAAAGTAAAAGAGCTTGTAAGTGAAATGGAGCGTGATGGCGTAATTGAGCCATCTTCTGGTCCTTGGAGTTCGCCTGTAGTCTTAGTTAAAAAGAAAGATGGCAGTACTAGATTCTGCGTGGACTACAGGAAGCTCAATGACATAACCAAGAAGGACAGTTATCCGCTCCCCAAGATCGATGACACTTTGGACACGCTAGCTGGTACCAAATGGTTCTCTACGTTGGACTTGCGAAGCGGATATTGGGAAGTGGAGATTGCAGAGAAAGACAAAAAGGCAGAAAACTGCCTTCAGTGTCGGCAACGGATTATGGCAGTTCAAAGTCATGCCATTTGGTCTCTGCAATGCTCCGGCCACATTGTACGCCTAATGGAGAAGGTACTGATAGGACTTCACTGGAAGACATGCTTGGTATATCTCGATGACATAATCGTGATGGGGAAAACTTTTGATGAACACCTCAAAAACATGGCAGAAGTTCTTCAACGGATATCATCAGCTGGATTGAAACTCAGCTTGAAGAAATATGCATTGTTCCAGAAAGAAGTAAAGTATTTGGGGCATCGTGTTACAGCAGACGGAATCTCAACAGATGAAGATAAAATAAAAGCAGTAAGGGACTGGCATCAACCTAAAAATCTTCATGAATTGCGCAGCTTTTTGGGCCTTTGTACATACTACAGACGTTTTGTGCTGAATTTTGCCAGTGTAGCTTCAAGCTTGCATGAGCTGACAAAGAAGTCAAGACCATACCATTGGGGCGAGCCACAGGAAAAATCCTTCCAGAAACTCAAAGAATTATTATGTACGTCACCAGTGCTAGCGTATCCCATAGCTGGAGAAAAATTTGTGCTGGATACTGATGCGAGCGGCTATGGCATAGGGGGTGTGCTATCCCAAATAGTAAATGGCACTGAGAAGGTCATAGGGTACTATAGCCGTGTACTCTCAAAACCTGAGAGGAACTACTGTGTGACACGACGTGAGCTTCTGGCGGTATTGGAATGCATTAAACATTACCATAAGTACCTGTATGGTCAACACTTTACATTAAGGACCGATCATTCTGCACTGAGATGGCTATTGCAGTTTAAAAATCCTCAAGGGCAACTGGCAAGGTGGATTGAGCGCCTGCAGAGCTGCGACTTCAGCATTGAGCATAGAAGGGGCACAAAGCATAACAATGTTCATGCTCTTTCGAGAAGAACGTGCTGTTTAGAGTGTAAACATTGTGTTAGAACCGAGCAAAAGGAAGGCGTTGTGGATGTTCGGCTCATGCACATCGGCCCTGATGAAGTTTGGTCAGCGGCACAGAGGGATGATGATATACAAAGGAAAATTATAGCGGCCAAAGAAGAGGACAGACGACCATCCCGGAATGAAATTTCGGCTGAAAGCCCACTCGCCAAATCTTATTGGGCTCAGTGGAACAGCCTCAAGGTAATAAAAGGGTGTTTATACCGCGTATGGGAAAGTGTAGATGGCAAAACAACTTCAAATTTAATAGTTGTGCCATACTCCAAGATAAGTAAAGTTTTACAGGAATTTCATAATGGACTTAGTGGCGGTCATCTTGGAGTAACAAAAACACTTGAGAAACTGAAGCAGCGTTTTTATTGGGTTGGATGTCAACAAGCCGTAGCTGACTGGATAGCAAACTGCCCACAGTGCATAGCAGCCAAAGGCCCAGTAAGAAGAAGCCGGGGACAGCTGCAACAATACAACTCAGGAGCCCCATTCGAGCGGATCGCAATGGATGTAGCAGGTCCCTTTCCCGTCACTGAAACCGGAAATCGTTATGTAATTGTGGTAATGGACTATTTCAGTAAATGGCCAGAGGTAAATGCTATACCTAACCAGGAAGCAAAGACAGTTATAAAAGCATTCGTCAACAACTGGGTATGTCGCTATTGTGTCCCAATAGAATTACATTCCGACCAAGGACGGAATTTCGAGTCTGCCATATTCAGGGAAATGTGCGAGTTAAATGGGATAAAGAAAACCAGAACGACGCTGCTGCATCCACAGTCTGATGGCATGGTAGAAAGGTTCAATCGCACCTTAGAAGAGTACCTACGAAAAGTAGTAAGCACCCATCAGAGGGATTGGGACAAGCACATCCCCAAATTTTTGATGGCATATAGGTCAGCTGTACACGACTCAACATCGAGAACGCCAATCAAAATTATCTTCGGGACGGAATTAAAACTACCTGGTGACTTGGAATTTGGTGTTAAGCCAACTGTAGAAGAAGGAGCTATTACGTCCCAGAAGAAGGAGGACTTAAACGAACTGCATGACTTCGTGCGCAATAGAATCAAGATGGTCAGTGACAAGATGAAGGCTAGGTATGACTGCGCAGCAAATTCGGAGGGATTTATGTAAGGACAATTGGTTTTACTGTATAACCCACAACGGAAGAAAGGATTGTCCCCAAAATTACAGACTCACTGGGATGGCCCGTATAAAATGATTAAGAGAGTGAATGACGTTGTATACCTGATACAGAAGCACAATAGCCCAAGGTCGAAAATGAAGATAGTACATCTCGAACGATTGGCGCACTATGGAAGAGGTGATTGTATGCCTATTCGGGTCGAACAGGCTTAAGTGGGCGGCAGTGTTACAAAGATTAGAAATAGATTTAAATAAAACGACCATGTGGCTATATGTATTTGGCAGCACTGCCAATTAATCTATAGTTGTCAAAATGTTACAACCCTGGTCAACACTATATAGATAATATTGAAATTAACGGAAATGGAATACTCCAGAATATACAAGATCATTCAAGGCTGTGCCAATAAGAATAAACAACAACAAACCTAGCAACATAAATGCTAAGAGATGTTATTCTTAAAGATCTTGTATGCAAGTATTCGCTGCTAATAAAGCTAAACAGAATCACAAGTATACACAGCCATATACACGTAGAAGAAACAAAACCACACACTCATCCATACAACCACTCATAGTTACCATAGGCAAAACACACAGAACACTCATACATTCAACCACACATAGTTACCATAAGAAACCAAACAAGTCAACATTGTCATGTATACAAACACACACATGTCAAGTAAAATACAACCACCATGCCCAGAACTTTCGCGAGGTTACCAGACGACGCCATTTTTGCTATATAAAGGCGCTGCCAGAGCTCAGCGAAAGTCAGTGTGATTTTAAATACAGACGTGTTAACATCGCTAAGTGTTGAGTAGTACAAATACTCGTGTAAAGAAAGTAATAAATAAAGTGTTGCCGCATTATATTTCTAAAATTAGTTTGTCCGTGTTTTAATTTGATGCAATAAAACGAATCCTTGAAGGATAAGTAATAAAACCGTTTTTACGAAAAGGTCTAAAAACGTATATATGTATATATATATATATATATATATATATACATATCTATATATATATATATATATATATATATATATATATATATATCGTTTTTTCAATATTTCGTCACTCCTGTGTGTGACTTCTTCAGGAAATTAATTTTCTATTTAATTAAAAATTAAATTTTTATATAATATGAAAATTTTTTGTCGTATTTTTTTAGTATAAATAATAATTCTAATAGAAATATAAAAATAATAAAAAAAAAATTTAATTTGTTTCACGTCTAATTTGTTTTATAAAAAAGGCAACTAAAAGTATAACACTGGAAACTGCTCTGTTTAGTAAGAATTAAACATGGGACGACGAATTTCAATTTCAATATTTCGTCACTCCTTTGGGTGACTTCTTCAGGAAATTAATTTTCTATTTAATTAAAAATTAAATTTTTATATAATATGAAAATTATTTGTCAACAAAATACAAAAAGATTCAAACAAAATTTAAATAAATTTAAAATATATAAACAATAACAAAATATAAAATCCTATACATGCATATATACTTAAAAAAGAAATATTTCTAAAATCCTACTTATATAGACATGTCTTACAAATAAATTCAAGAAGTTTATAAACAAATTTATATAAATTTAGAAAACATATAATAACAAAATATTAGACATATGTATATATACATGTATATATAATCCAAAAAAATTTTCCTTGAATATTTCTTAAAATTACATATGTATATTATACCATACATATATATGTTTTTCATAATCATATGCAATCCATATGCATATACACTTATGTTTGTATTCATATATATACCTATTAATCAACAAATTCCAGAAAAATTTAAGCAAATTTTAATTAAATTATTACATGTTTTTGGGAATTTTCGTTTTAACTCTTTAACTTTTATTTTCGTGCTGATTCTTTTTTCCAAAAAGTTATATATTAAAATTCAAAGTCAGCAACTGAGGGGTCTTAGCTAGTTCCTATGCGCATTTCACTGGGACCTTTATCCAACATTTCTTAGAAAATGTAGAGATATTTATTCCAAACTTCCACGTTATTAAATGGGAAGCTTAAAAACAAACATCAAAGTCATAACAAGAACTCACTGATCACTTTGCTTTTTGAATTTTCTTAAGTTTTTATTTCATTCTAAAATTGGTTGGCTTTTTTCCCACTCTAATTGTAGTTGTAAGAGAGAAAAAAACAACAACTAATAATTGTTTTAATGTAAAAACAATTAATTAAGAGTGTTGACAACATAAGTTCTATTAACCGCGGGCACTCGCTAATTAAATTATTATATGTTTTTTGGAATTGTCGTTTTAACTCTAACTTTTATTTTCGTGCTGATTCTTTTTTCCCAAAAGTTATATATTAAAATTCAAAGTGTTCAATTGACGGTTTTTAGCTAGTTGCTATTGTAGTGTACACATACTTATGCACCACCCTTTTAACACAATACAAAACACAATTCATAATAATATTGTTCATATTACATTACAACACAACTACGTCAATGAACTTTTAAATACAACTCGAACATGAACACAAAAATGCTTAATTGCAATTTGGTTTCAAAAATTCTTCCTACACCATGAAGTTCATTGACGTACACAAAGTCGTAAAAAATACTTAGTGGCCACATTTAGATATTTTGTTGACAAATTCTATTCCATTATACAAAATCAATACAAGAATTGTTTTGATTGAATTATGCTGAATAGACATAAGTTTAGTATATAAGCGCAGAAATATGTTTAATAAAATCAGAATTAATCTTAACGCAAAGAAAAGAAGTGTTTTTATTAATTCTCAAAACAAACGGCGTGCAAACGCTGGACCTAACGGCAGAAGTGCTTAGAAATACTTATCCCTTTTTTTTCACACTAAACATATTTTTACAACACACTACATGGCGATCCTGCCAAATTTTTAAATCCTGCAAGACTTTTGAACTGATAAATTTTAAAATGAAAATAAACCTTTGAGATCCTGACAAATATTTTATTAAAAAAAATTTTTTTTTAAATCCTGGCAAAGTTTCGCCAATATATATATATATATTTTTTTTTTTTAATAATTTATATCCTTCGAATGTCAACTCAAGAGGAGAAACGCAATATTTAAAAAAAATGGGAAAAGTTACTGGAGCCAGTAACAAGCGTAAATATATCTACAATACCACTTAGACATTTTCATATTTTCAAAGCCACAGATCAGAACTTTCCGGAAGAAAGATTCCAAAAACTCCTTAAAGCAGTGAACTTTCAAGATTTTAATCAAGGAAATAAACACATACTATACAAAATTTTGCGACAATACCAAGAAATATTTCACCTTGAAGATGAAAAATTAACAACCAATAATTTTTACAAACAGAACATTGAACTTACAGATAATACACCAGTATATATAAAAAATTACCGTCTACCGCAAACACAACTAAGTGAAATAGACAAACAAGTACAAGGACTACTGAAAGAAGACATTATTGAACCATCTACTAGCCCATATAACTCACCATTGCTTCTAGTACCAAAAAAAAGAAATGGCGCTTGGTCGTAGACTACAGACGTTTAAATAATAAAATAGTAAATGACAAATTCCCTTTAACAAGACTAGATGATATATTAGACAAATTAGGAAGAACTAAATTTTTTTCTACCCTAGACATGACAAGTTCTTTCCATCAAATCGAACTAGACCATGAGTCACGACCTCTAACAGCATTTTCCACCAATAGTGGACATTACAAATTTAATAGGCTACCCTTCGGATTAAAAATATCATCAAACAGCTTCCAGAGAATGTTAACTATAGCACTATCAGGGTTAGAAACAGAAGCATTTTTATATGTTGACCACAATAAGAATCTCATTAAAGTATTTGAAAGACTTAAACATTATAATTTGAAACTTAATGCTGAAAAATGTTCTTTCCTAAAACCAGAAGTTTTATACTTAGGACATTTAATCACAAAAGACGGTATCAAAACCGATCCAACAAAATATGAAGTAATCGAAAAATATCCTGTACCCAAAAACGCAAATGACGTTAGAAGATTTATTGCTTTTTGCAATTGCTATAGACGGTTTATACCAGACTTTGCCAAAACGGCCAACTGTTTAAATAATTTACTAAAAAAAAAAGATAACTTTCAATTGGACAGAAGAATGCCAAAAAGCTTTTGATACTTTAAGAGACAGCCTAAAAAACGCACCTATACTACAATATCCAGATTTCAATAAACCGTTCATACTAACTACAGACGCATCAAATGTTGCGTTAGGTGCAATACAATCACAAGGCAATATTGGAAGTGATTTGCCTATTTCTTACGCTAGTAAATCCCTTAACAAACATGAAAGAAATAAATCTGTAATCGAAAAAGAATTATTAGGAATACACTGGGGCATACAATTTTTCTGACCTTATCTATACGGCAGAAAATTTACGGTTGTTACAGATCATAGACCACTCATTGCTCTATTTTCACATAAGAACCCATCCTCCAAATTAACCAGAATTACACTAGAACTATCAGACTATGACTTTGATATCGTATACAAAAAAGGTTCAAATAATACAAACGCAGATGCATTATCAAGAATTGAAATAAATTCGCAAATATTAAAAGACATGATTCCAACCTATATTGATGAAAAAGAAAAGAAAACATTGGCAATAACGCGCGGACTGGTTAACCAAAATAAGAACAAAATATTAGAAAAAAATAAAGAAAAGAACGGCATATCTCCAAAAGAGACTGATCACCTCCGTATGTGGGAATGCACGTCAATTAATGATATTAAGAAGCTTCAAAGAATTTATATATGATAAAAAGCTGCAGCACGAAAAATTAAAAGATATAAAAGATAAAGAAATCAATGGATTGGATAAAAAGATTACAAGTATAATATGTAATAAAAGCGAAAATCCTATGTTTTCCGAAACATTTATGGAGAAACTTTTATTAAAATTAAAGAAGTTAAAAATTAAAAAGTACGTACTATATGATAATGATGAAATATTTAAATATATAACGGCTGAAAAATTGAAAAAAGAATATAATAATCTGCAGAATAATGAAATTGAAATAATAATTTATAAAATGCCAAAAAGAGTAAATGAGAATATAAAACAATATAGATTGATAGAAGAATTCCACAATAAACCATATAGTGGACATTTCGGAATTAGAAAAACTATTTCCAAATTAAAACAAAGATACATATGGAAAAATATGAACAGAATGGTAAAAAATTACATTAGAACTTGCGATTCATTTCAGAAAAATAAACAATATAAACATACAAAAGAACCTTTTACTATTACAGACACACCTACACAGATTTTCGACACAGTAGTAGTAGACACAGTAGGTCCTCTGCGACCATCGGACAATTATAGATATATACTTACAATGCAATGCGAATTAACAAAAAAGAGAAAGAGTTTTGTGATTTATTAATAATAAACCAACATTTCTCAACCCCGTACCACCACGAGACTCTAGGTACGAAACCATAAAGTTCTAAACGAGTACTTTATAAATTTTGTGGAAGATACAAGTTGGCACGAATGGATACCATACTTTACGTTTGCCTTTAACACAACACCCAATAGTGACACAGACTATTCACCATTTGAATTGGTATTTGGAAAATTACCTCGACTACCAAATGATGAATTCAGAAAACATGAAAAACTTTACAATCTTGATAATTATGCAAATGAATTGAAAGCTAGACTTAATTACTCACTAAAAAGAGCAAGAGATATAATTTTAGAAGTTAAAACGAAAAGAAGAAAAATAGGAGATTTAGTATTAGTTAAAGTAATAAATAGGAGAAAAAAATGAACCACCTTACAAAGATCCATACAAAATATTAGACATAAAAGATGTAAATGTACTAATAGAAATTGAAAATAATAAAGAAAAATTAATACATAAAAATTTATTAAAAAAATATATATCCACTAACCACATAAGAATAAAAGAAAATTAATATTAAGACCTTAATCTCTTACTTTATACTTACATTTAAGCCGAAACACAAAAAATTATTAAAATATAATGTAAAAATTACCAAACAAGTTTTATCTAACATTAAAAAAAAAATGTTTATTTTTAATAAAACCCAAATCTGAAAGGGTAAGGGTGTACTGTACACATACTTATGCACCACCCTTTTAACACAATACAAAACACAATTCATAATAATATTGTTCATATTACATTACAACACAACTACGTCAATGAACTTTTAAATACAACTCGAACAAGAACTAAAAATGCTTAATTGCAATTTGGCTTCAAAAATTCTTCCTACACCATGAAGTTCATTGACGTACACAAAGTCGTAAAAAATACTTAGTGGCCACATTTAGATATTTTGTTGACAAATTCTATTCCATTATACAAAATCAATACAAGAATTGTTTTGATTGAATTATGCTGAATAAACATAAGTTTAGTATATAAGCGCAGAAATATGTTTAATAAAATCATAATTAATCTTAACGCAAAGAAAAAAATTGTATTTATTAATTCTCAAAACAAACGGCGTGCAAACGCTGGACCTAACGGCAGAAGTGCTTAGAAATACTTATCCCTTTTTTTCACACTAAACATATTTTTAAAACACACTACACTTTGCGCATTTCACTGGGGCTAATGCAGATTAAATTAAATTTAAAATATGTGAACAATAACAAAATATTTAAACCTATACATGTGTACATTTACATGTAAAATTCTATTTCTTATTAACTAAGTATCTATAATTTTGAGCTACTTTTACTGCCTTAAAATTAATCCTTTTTGTTATTGCTGTATTTATTATGTGTAACATTTCTTACATAAATCTGCATTTATTATTATTTTCTGTGTTCAATATTGAAACATTATCAAAGTTTGGATAATGATTAAATCTAGCACAATGTGAAGATAATGCTGTTTTTTTGCGAATTATAAATTCTCTATATCTTGGATCAGTGTTATGTCCTGCTATCCTAGTTTTTAATTTATTCTTAGTTGTACCTATATACATCTTATTGCAATCCTCGTTGTCATTGCCATTATAAGATATTTTATAAACCAAATTTTATTTATCTAATTTATCTATTTTACCTTTTGTCTTACTAAAAAACTTGTTTAATGTATTGTGTTCTATAAGCTACTGTATATTTTTCAGAATCAAATTTCCCTGATTTACGAATTCGTTCTGATAATCCAGATACATAAGTTAAAGATTTGTGTATTTTTGGTTCATTTCCATTTTTATTAATGTTACTATTTCTTAATCCATATTGATAAAGTAATTTATATATTAACTAAGTTGGAAAATCATTATTCTCTAATATGTATTTAATAATATTCTTATTTTTTCTATGAAATCTACAGTCACTAATTGTAAAAACATAACCCACAAAATTTTTAGCTGTGTTAAGAATAACTTTTTTGTTATGCTTCGAATAATAATTAATAGTTCTTTCTGAAGATGTTGGTGTCTGGTACCAATCCATAAATAAATTTCGATTCTTCCTAATTATTAAGGTATCTAAGTATGAAATCAAGTAAAATAAATCATTGTTTTTCTAAATATATATTTCCATCATATTGAAAGTATCTGTTATCTTCTATACAAAATCTCAATATTCTTAAAAATAAGCATTTATCTATCTCTGTATACCTCTCTATTATATCCCATATTTTCTCAATAGCATTAAATGCTAAATCAACTGGTATACTGGGAAATAAAGATACTTCACCAAAAGAAACTAATCTTTCATCATTACCTATTTCTAGGTTTAATAATCTTTTTTTTTAATTATAACGTATCCTTAACATTATAGCTATACCGAATTTTCAGTAATCTCTTTTAAAATATCTATGATATATTTACATAGATGATAAGATGGTGAATTTACATAACAACAAATTGGTCTCAATGGGAACTGGTCTTTATGTATTTTAGGTAAACCATATAATCTAGGTGCTACAGCAATTTAATTTTTAAGTTTATTCTTTTCCATATCTGTACTAATCCTATTTCTGTGAAGTTCATCAACAATATTATTGTTACCTTTCATAAATTTGCTCGTTGGTCTCTATTTAGCAAAGAATATTTTGAAGTATCTCCTATAATATTATTAATACGTATATTATGATCTTGTTTTTCAATAGCTACTGTTGCATTACTTGATTATCAATAAATGATGTTAACCTATTTCTAGATCTATCTTGCTCTTCACTATCAATTTTAGTTTGAACTATATCTTCTCCATCTGCTATTATTTTTAACATTGGAAATTCTTCTTTCTTAGTAGATAATGCATGTTTAGGTCCTAATGAAAGAGTCCACTGAACGTCTATTGGTATACCATAACTAGTTTTATTAATAAGCTATTTGTTATTAAATTTTATTCTCAATTCCTCTCTTTATAAATTCTTTAAACAATCGGATTTCTTCTAATGAATTCTTTTTATCTTTTCATTTAATGCTATAGTTAATCTATCTTCATATTGTAAGACATTTTCTAATTATATTCTATTAGAATGTCTATATTTATCTCTATTGAAGGAAAAGACTTATTTTTAATAATGAAAGTAAATTTTATTAAAATTTGTGCTTAAAAATTTTAGTGTTTCTTGTACAATTTCCTTCTCAATAATCATAATATTTTCAAAGTTTTTAATAATTTTTTCTGCAACAATATCAATGAAAAACGTCAAATAATTCTTACTTTAACTATGGAAAAAAGCTTACGCGTCGATTGCAATGATTGTCATATCTCAAGGCTATTCAAAAAAAATTATGGGGACAACAAGATTATAAAAATTTGAGAGAGGGCGAAAAAAAAAATTTTTTAACTATTGGCTTATATATTAAAAACTATGAATATGCGCTAAATGCCGCTACCTGTGATCATGTATTAAAGCTATTCCAAAAAAAGTTGTAGGTGCAACAAGATATTGAAAATCTGAAAAACGCCAAATATATCATATTTTAACTATGAATATGCGCCCAAAGCTTACTAAAATACGCGTCGATTGCAAATGGTATCAAAGCTATTAAAAAAAAATTATGGGGGCAACAAGATTTTGTAAAGTTGAGAAAGGCTAAAAGAAACTGTTTTTAACTATTTGCTTATATATTAAAAGCTATAAACATTTGCCCAATGCCGTTACTTGCAATCGAAATCTTACGAAATTAAGCGTCGATTGCGATGATTGTCATATAACAGAGCTATTCCAAAAAAAAAGTTATATGTATGTGCAACAACATTTTGAAAATCTGAAAAAGGCCAAATAATTATATTATTTATGCATTTATATCTTAAAAACTATGAATATGCACCCAATGGCGTTATCTGTAATCGAAAGCTTACTAAATTACGTGTCAATTGCAATGATTGTCATATATCAGAGCTGTTCCAAAAAAAAGTTAAAGATTTTGAAAAGTTGAAAAAGGCTTTTAGCTATTGGCTTATACATATATTAAAAACTATCAATATGCGTCCAATGCTGCTACCTGCAATTGAAAGCTATTCCAAAAAAAAAGTTATAGGTGCAACAAGATATTGAAAATCTGGAAAAAATAATTCTCATTTTAACCATTAGCTTATGTAATGAAAACTAAAAATCTTTGTATTTGCAGTGTATGGTGAAAAGTTTTTTTTCAATTCTGTCAGTTCTTTAAACAATATGTAATACCAGTGCTGATTTTTATTTCACGATGGCGGAGAGCCATTTTTTGTAAACAATCAGACAAATGTTTTCTAATTTAAAAAACACGGAAATTAAGGAATCCTCTTTGTAAGTATTTCCAAGTGGTTTGGCGGACAGATACATACTACGGGATTATAGTTCAATGTGGCTTTACATCAGTGAAATACTGTTTTAAAAATAGAGTCAAATTCTAAAATAATGTCTACAAATTACGTAGCATTGGGTACAGTTCAAGAAAGCAGTGTTGTACCAAAGGGACAATGGATGTCAAATGACTAAGGTTTGGGAAAAACGAAGTATTGAAATATATGTATGTATATAATGATATCAGGTAATATTTTTGTTTTGATTTTAATTCTCATTTCTTAAAACAAATTCTTCTTTCCTTTCTTTATTTGCCTTTAGAAGGTAGTTCGTAAAAGTGCAGTTCATCCTGGCGCAGTAGCTCTGCACGAAATTCCTCGCTAGTAAAAAATATTGAATTGTTGGTTCGCAAATTGTCTTTTCAACATTTGGTTCGTGAAATTATTCAAGATTTCAAAACTGAACTGCGTTTCCACAGCACTGCTTCTAAATACCAATTTCTGCACCATCTATGGTAAATGTGATTCTATTATGTCCACGGATATACTCTTGCTCAGACAGATTCGTGGCGAACGAGCTGGATTTATGCGATTTTTTAACCATTTTTAAAAACAATTAAGCGGTCTTTTTAAGGACCACAAAACTTTTTACAAAAAAGCAGTTAGACCTTTTCAGGACCTCAAAATTTATATAAAAAGGATAATTTCTGTTTTCAGATAAGGCTCTATAAGGAAAGGTAGTGGAAGAGATTTTATAACCATTTTTAAAAACAATCGGTTCTTTTCAGAACCACAAAACTTTTTAAAGGGGGATAATTTTTATTTACACATAAAGCTCCATAAGGAAAGGTAGTGGAAGAGATTTTATAACCATTTTTAAAAACAATCGGTATTTTTCAGGACCACAAAATTTTTATTAAAAAGGATAAAGGATTTCTATAAAGAAAGTCAGTGAAAGAGTAGAATTAATATTACCTTGAAGCCTTGTTTGAACCGACTGTCTGTAAAGAAAAAAATTCAAATTAATGTTAAGGTACATATATTCAAGCATATATATAAATGTAAGCAAAAAATAGCAGCAGCAACCATCTTTTTCCAACAGCAGCAGGCAGCTTTCCAACATCAGCCATATATCCGGCAGCAGGCAACTGTCCAGCAGCAATATATTTTCCAACTGCCAGTTGTACAGCAGCTATCGCTGCATTGGCTGTCCAGCAGCCACCTGTATAACCGCAATATATTTATTATATAACCGCACCCACTGGCAATTTGAATACTAATTGAAAATAATTATTTAAGTATGTTTTACTTTTGGTTTATTTGACTCATTACCTTAACTAAAACTTGGTATAAATAATATATTTAATAGAAATATAAAAATAATAAAAAAAATTTTTTAAATTGTGTCACGTCCAATTTGTTTTATAAAAAGGCAACTAAAAATATAACACTGGAAACTGCTCTGTTTAGTAAGAATTAAACATGGGACGACGAATTTCAATTTCAATATTTCGTCACTCCTTGTGTGACTTCTTCAGGAAATTAATTTTCTATTTAACTAATAATTAAATTTTTATATAATATGAAAATTATTTGTCAACAAAATACAAAAAAATTCAAACAAAATTTAAATAAATTTAAAATATATAAACAATAATAAAATATAAAATCCTATACATGCATATATACTTAAGGATTACTTAGGATTTCTAAAGTCCTACTTATATAGACATATCTTACAACTAAATTCAAGAACTTTATAAACAAATTTATATAAATTTAGAAAACATATAATAACAAAATATTAAACATATGTATATATACATGTATACATAATCCAAAAAATTTTTCCTTGAATATTTCTTAAAATTACATATGTATATATTATACCATACATATATATGTTTTTCATAATCAAATGCAATCCACATGCATATACACTTATGTTTGTATTCATATATATACCTATTAATCAACAAATGTCAGAAAGTTTTAAGCAAATTTTAATTAAATTATTACATGTTTTTGGGAATTTTCGTTTTAACTCTTTAACTTTTATTTTAGTGCTGATTCTTTTTTCCCAAAAGTTATATATTAAAATTCAAAGTGAGCAAGTGAGGGGTTTTAGCTAGTTCCTATGCGCATTTCACTGGGACCTTTATCCAACATTTCTTAGAATATGTAGAGATAGTATTCCAAGCTTCCACGTTATTCAATGGGAAGCTTAAAAACAAACATAAAAGTCATAACAAGAACTCACTGATCACTTTGGGTTTTTAATTTTCTTACGTTTTTATTTCATTCTACAATTGGTTGCCTTTTTTCCGACTCTAATTGTAGTTGTAAGAGAGAGAAAAACAGAACAACAACTAATAACTGTTTTAATGCAAAAACAATTAATTAAGAGTGTTGACAACGTAAGTTCTATTAACCGCGGGCACTCGCTAATTAAATTATTATATGTTTTTTATAATTGTCGTTTTAACTCTAACTTTTATTTTCGTGCTGATTCTTTTTTCCCAAAAGTTATATATTAAAATTCAAAGTGTTCAATTGAGGGTTTTTAGCTAGTTGCTATGCGCATTTCACTGGGGCTAACATAGATTAAATTAAATTTAAAATATGTGAACAATAACAAAATATTTAAACCTATACATGTGTACATTTACATTTAAAATTCTATCTCTTATTAACTAAGTATCTATAATTTTGAGCTACTTTTACTGCCTTAAAATTAATCCTTTTTGTTATTGGTGTATTTATTATGAGTAACATTTCTAACATAAATCTGCTTTTATTATTATTTTCTGTGTTCAATATTGAAACATTATCAAAGTTTGGATAATGATTAAATCTAGCACAATGTGAAGATAATGCTGTTTTTTGCGAATTATAAATTCTCTATATCTTGGATCAGTGTTATGTCCTGCTATCCTAGTTTTTAATTTATTCTTAGTTGTACCTATTTACACCTTATTGCAATCCTCATTGTCATTGCCATTATAAGATATTTTATAACCCAAATTTTATTTATCTAATTTATCTATTTTACCTTTTGTCTTACTAAAAAACTTGTTTAATGTATTGTGTTCTATAAGCTACTGTATATTTTTCAGAATCACATATCCCTGATTTACGAATTCGTTCTGATAATCCAGATACATAAGTTAAAGATTTGTGTATTTTTGGTTCATTTCCATTTTTATTAATGTTACTATTTCTTAATCCATATTGATAAAGTAATTTATATATTAACTAAGTTGGAAAATCATTATTCCCTAATATGTATTTAATAATATTCTTATTTTTTCTATGAAATCTACAGTCACTAATTGTTAAAACATTATCCACAAAATTTTTAGCTGTGTTAAGAATAACTTTTTTATTATGCTTCGAATAACAATTAATAATATTTTTCTGAAGATGTTGGTGCCTGGTACCAATCCATAAATAAATTTCGATTCTTCCTAATTATTAAGGTATCTAAGTATGAAATCAAGTAAAATAAATCATTGTTTTTCTAAATATATATTTCCATCATATTGAAAGTATCTGTTATCTTCTATACAAAATCTCAATATTCTTAAAAATAAGCATTTATCTATCTCTGTATACCTCTCTATTATATCCCATATTTTCTCAATAGTATTAAATGCTAAATCAACTGGTATACTGGGAAATAAAGATACTTCACCAAAAGAAACTAATCTTTCATCATTACCTATTTCTAGGTTTAATAATCTTTTTTTTTAATTATAACCCATCCTTAACATTATAGTTATACCGAATTTTCAGTAATCTCTTTTAAAATATCTATGATATATTTACATAGATGATAAGATGGTGAATTTACATAACAACAAATTGGTCTCAATGGGAACTGGTCCTTATGTATTTTAGGTAAACCATATAATCTAGGTGCTACAGCAATTTAATTTTTAAGTTTATTCTTTTCCATATCTGTACTAATCCTATTTCTGTGAAGTTCATCAACAATATTATTGTTACCTTTCATAAATTTGCTCGTTGGTCTCTATTTAGCAAAGAATATTTTGAAGTATCTCCTATAATATTATTAATACGTATATTATGATCTTGTTTTTCAATAGCTACTGTTGCATTACTTGATTATCAATAAATGATGCTAACCTATTTCTAGATCTATCTTGCTCTTCACTATCAATTTTAGTTTGAACTATATCTTCTCCATCTGCTATTATTTTTAACATTGGAAATTCTTCTTTCTTAGTAGATAATGCATGTTTAGGTCCTAATGAAAGAGTCCACTGAACGTCTATTGGTATACCATAACTAGTTTTATTAATAAGCTATTTGTTATTAAATTTTATTCTCAATTCCTCTCTTTATAAATTCTTTAAACAATCGGATTTCTTCTAATGAATTCTTTTTATCTTTTCATTTAATGCTATAGTTAATCTATCTTCATATTGTAAGAAATTTTCTAATTATATTCTATTAGGATGTCTACTTAAATTTATTTTAACTATATTTATCTCTATTGAAGGAAAAGACTTATTTTTAATAATGAAAGTAAATTTTATTAAAATTTGTGCTTAAAAATTTTAGTGTTTCTTGTACAATTTCCTTCTCAATAATCATAATATTTTCAAAGTTTTTAATAATTTTTTCTGCAACAATATCAATGAAAAACGTCAAATAATTCTTACTTTAACTATGAAAAAAAGCTTACGCGTCGATTGCAATGATTGTCATATCTCAAGGCTATTCAAAAAAAAATTATGTGGGCAACAAGATTATAAAAATTTGAGAGAGGTCGAAAAAAAAATTTTTTAACTATTGGCTTATATATTAAAAACTATGAATATGCGCTAAATGCCGCTACCGGTGATCATGTATTAAAGCTATTCCAAAAAAAGTTGTAGGTGCAACAAGATATTGAAAATCTGAAAAACGCCAAATATATCATATTTTAACTATGAATATGCGCCCAAAGCTTACTAAAATACGCGTCGATTGCAAATGGTATCAAAGCTATTCAAAAAAAATTATGGGGGCAACAAGATTTTGTAAAGTTGAGAAAGGCTAAAAGAAACTGTTTTTAACTATTAGCTTATATATTAAAAGCTATAAACATTTGCCCAATGCCGCTACTTGCAATCGAAATCTTACGAAATTACGCGTCGATTGCGATGATTGTCATATAACAGAGCTATTCCAAAAAAAAAGTTATATGTATGTGCAACAACATTTTGAAAATCTGAAAAAGGCCAAATAATTATATTATTTATGCATTTATATCTTAAAAACTATGAATATGCACCCAATGGCGTTATCTGTAATCGAAAGCTTACTAAATTACGTGTCAATTGCAATGATTGTCATATATCAGAGCTGTTCCAAAAAAAAGTTAAAGATTTTGAAAAGTTGAAAAAGGCTTTTAGCTATTGGCTTATACATATATTAAAAACTATCAATATGCGTCCAATGCTGCTACCTGCAATTGAAAGCTATTCCAAAAAAAAAGTTATAGGTGCAACAAGATATTGAAAATCTGGAAAAAATAATTCTCATTTTAACTATTAGCTTATGTAATGAAAACTAAAAATCTTTGTATTTGCAGTGTATGGTGAAAAGTTTTTTTTTCAATTCTGTCAGTTCTTTATACAATATGTAATACCAGTGCTGATTTTTATTTCACGATGGCGGAGAGCCATTTTTTGTAAACAATCAGACAAATGTTTTCTAATTTAAAAAACACGGAAATTAAGGAATCCTCTTTGTAAGTATTTCCAAGTGGTTTGGCGGACAGATACATACTACGGGATTATAGTTCAATGTGGCTTTACATCAGTGAAATACTGTTTTAAAAATAGAGTCAAATTCTAAAATAATGTCTACAAATTACGTAGCATTGGGTACAGTTCAAGAAAGCAGTGTTCTACCAAAGGGACAATGGATGTCAAATGACTAAGGTTTGGGAAAAACGAAGTATTGAAATATATGTATGTATATAATGATATCAGGTAATATTTTTGTTTTGATTTTAATTCTCATTTCTTAAAACAAATTCTTCTTTCCTTTCTTTATTTGCCTTTAGAAGGTAGTTCGTAAAAGTGCAGTTCATCCTGGCGCAGTAGCTCTGCACGAAATTCCTCGCTAGTAAAAAATATTGAATTGTTGGTTCGCAAATTGTCTTTTCAACATTTGGTTCGTGAAATTATTCAAGATTTCAAAACTGAACTGCGTTTCCACAGCACTGCTTCTAAATACCAATTTCTGCACCATCTATGGTAAATGTTATTCTATTATGTCCACGGATATACTCTTGCTCAGACAGATTCGTGGCGAACGAGCTGGATTTATGCGATTTTTTAACCATTTTTAAAAACAATTAAGCGGTCTTTTTAAGGACCACAAAACTTTTTACAAAAAAGCAGTTAGACCTTTTCAGGACCTCAAAATTTATATAAAAAGGATAATTTCTGTTTTCAGATAAGGCTCTATAAGGAAAGGTAGTGGAAGAGATTTTATAACCATTTTTAAAAACAATCGGTTCTTTTCAGAACCACAAAACTTTTTAAAGGGGGATAATTTTTATTTACACATAAAGCTCCATAAGGAAAGGTAGTGGAAGAGATTTTATAACCATTTTTAAAAACAATCGGTATTTTTCAGGACCACAAAATTTTTATTAAAAAGGATAAAGGATTTCTATAAAGAAAGTCAGTGAAAGAGTAGAATTAATATTACCTTGAAGCCTTGTTTGAACCGACTGTCTGTAAAGAAAAAAATTCAAATTAATGTTAAGGTACATATATTCAAGCATATATATAAATGTAAGCAAAAAATAGCAGCAGCAACCATCTTTTTCCAACAGCAGCAGGCAGCTTTCCAACATCAGCCATATATCCGGCAGCAGGCAACTGTCCAGCAGCAATATATTTTCCAACTGCCAGTTGTACAGCAGCTATCGCTGCATTGGCTGTCCAGCAGCCACCTGTACAACCGCAATATATTTATTATATAACCGCACCGACTGGCAATTTGAATACTAATTGAAAATAATTATTTAAGTATATTTTACTTTTGGTTTATTTGACTCATTACCTTAACTAAAACTTGGTATAAATAATATATTTAATAGAAATATAAAAATAATAAAAAAAATTTTTTAATTTGTGTCACGTCCAATTTGTTTTATAAAAAGGCAACTAAAAATATAACACTGGAAACTGCTCTGTTTAGTAAGAATTAAACATGGGACGACGAATTTCAATTTCAATATTTCGTCACTCCTTTGTGTGACTTCTTCAGGAAGTTAATTTTCTACTTAACTAAAAATTAAATTTTTATATAATATGAAAATTATTTGTCAACAAAATACAAAAAAATTCAAACAAAATTTAAATAAATTTAAAATATATAAACAATAATAAAATATAAAATCCTATACATGCATATATACTTAACGATTACTTAGGATTTCTAAAGTCCTACTTATATAGACATATCTTACAACTAAATTCAAGAAGTTTATAAACAAATTTATATAAATTTAGAAAACGTATAATAACAAAATATTAAACATATGTATATATACATGTATATATAATCCAAAAAATTTTTCCTTGAATATTTCTTAAAATTACATATGTATATATTATACCATACATATATATGTTTTTCATAATCATAAGCAATCCACATGCATATACACTTATGTTTGTATTCATATATATACCTATTAATCAACAAATGTCAGAAAGTTTTAAGCAAATTTTAATTAAATTATTACATGTTTTTGGGAATTTTCGTTTTAACTCTTTAACTTTTATTTTAGTGCTGATTCTTTTTTCCCAAAAGTTATATATTAAAATTCAAAGTGAGCAAGTGAGGTGTTTTAGCTAGTTCCTATGAGCATTTCACTGGGACCTTTATCCAACATTTCTTAGAATATGTAGAGATATTATCCCAAACTTCCACGTTATTCAATGGGAAGCTTAAAAACAAACATAAAAGTCATAACCAGAACTCACTGATCACTTTGGTTTTTTGATTTTCTTACGTTTTTATTTCATTCTACAATTGGTTGCCTTTTTTCCGACTCTAATTGTAGTTGTAAGAGAGAGAAAAACAGAACAACAACTAATAACTGTTTTAATGCAAAAACAATTAATTAAGAGTGTTGACAACGTAAGTTCTATTAACCGCGGGCACTCGCTAATTAAATTATTATATGTTTTTTGGAATTGTCGTTTTAACTCTAACTTTTATTTTCGTGCTGATTCTTTTTTCCCAAAAGTTTTTTTTTTGTGAAATTATTTTATTGCAATCTATCAATTAGTATATAATAATAATAAGCAAATTAGATATATTGTAAATATGACTGTTGTAGTTGTACTCTTAATATAAGTACAACTATAAAGAAATAGAAAATTAATTCTTTAATATATTAATTTTAACAATTAATTAATAATAATAACAAAACAATTAGCAACTGTTTAATATGATTATATATTACAGATAACAAATTTTTTAATGTAAAAAATCAATAAATAATAATAATAATTATAGTAATAATAATAACATAAAATAACATACATTTGAGTAATTTCTAAATGGAAGATCTAATATATGAGATCTCTTAAGTCTTCTAACTTCATCAGTATCGTCTAATAACATGACAGCTAATGGATTTACATGATTACTGAGTCTATTTAAATATTTTTCACTACAATAATTAATAGTTTCTTTTACAGTTTTAATATTAACATCAGTATGGATAGCTTCATTAGTAATATACCAAGTCGACTGAACGATAAGTCTTAGTGTCTTCGATTGGCACCTTTGAATAATTTCAATATTTGAATGACTTGCAGTTCCCCATAACTGTATTCCATAAGTCAAAACAGGTTTTAAGATTGCTTTGTAAAGTCTTAACTTGTTTTCCATATTTAGTTGAGATTTATGACCGATTAACCAATAAAATTTTCTATTCATTAAATTTAATTGCTGTCGCTTGCTTTTTATGTGATATTTCCAAGTGAGTCTACGATCCATATTCAAACCAAGATATTTTACGCAGTCATTTTTAGGTATCTGAATGTTATTAATAGTTAAATTTGGACAATCACCCTTGCGAAGTGTAAAAGTTACGTGTACTAATTTTTCTGCATTCACTTTAATTTTCCAGTTTTTCATCCATAACTATATTCAATTTAATTCATTTTGAACATTGTTAGATGCAAATATAGGTGAATTGTCTGCTGCTGAAATTGCCATATCATCTGCGTATGTTGACATAGTGACATTTAGTGAAGTTGGCATGTCAGCGGTGAAAATTGTATATAACACCGGACTTAGTACACTACCCTGCGGAACTCCTGCTCTGATATCAAACATGTTTGACCTCTCTTCTTTAATTTTTACATAAAATGTTCGGTTTTGTATATAAGATTTTATAATTGAATAAAATGTAGTTGGAATGAGATTCTTCAATTTGTACAACAGTCCAATATGCCAGACTCTGTCGAATGCTTGTTGAATATCCAAGAAAACCCCGGAGCAGTACTTCTTTTCTTCAAAACATTTCCGAATAACGTTTACTACTCTATGATACTGTTCAGGAGTTCCATGTTTATGTCTAAAGCAGAATTGATGATCGGGAACAATATGTAGTTCTTCAAGAATTGGAGACAATCTACTAAAAAATATTTTTTCAAACATTTTAGAAAAAATACTTAACAAGCTAATCGGTCTATAAGATGTTATTTCATTTTCTGGTTTATTTGGTTTTTTAATCATTATAATTTCAGCACATTTCCACTGAGAAGGAAAATGACTTAATCTCAGAATAGAGTTAAAAATTAATGTCAAAAATATAATAGCCTTTTTCGGCAAATTTTTAACAACCCTTGCATCTATCATATCATATCCAGGAGATTTTTTTATGTTTAAATTTTTTATTTGAATCTTAACCTCAGAACAAGAAATATGTCTCATTGGTAAAAACATCTGATAAGGTGCATCTAAGAAATTTGAGATTTCTTCATCGTCAACAGGACTACTCTTTTGATGTGATTGAAAAGTATTGTACAGATGAGTTGAAAATGCTTGTACCTTTTTTTCATCTGACCTACACCACGATCCATTAGCATCTTTAAAAGAATTTCTTTTTATTGGCTGCTTAATACACTTCGTGGCTTTCCATAAATTGTGATTGTTATTTGATGCTAAATTAATGTTGTCAAAAAACTCCCCAATAGATTTGTTTTTGATAGTATTGAAATGCTGTTTCAGTTTTCTTGTTGCTATATTTAGACGTCTTTTATCAACGGGATTTCTGCTAATCTGCCATGCTTTTCTAAGTCTTCTCCTAACTCGAATAAGTTCACGTGTGTGCCAAGAAATTAGGAATCTATTTTGCATGACAGGTAAAGATATTGGTGGATTCGATAAAAAAGGCGCTTCATGGATTAATTTGGTAATATATTCAACTACATTATCTAGCTCATAACCGTTTGTTATGGGTTAATTTAAATGTAAATTAGTATCAATTCAATATGAAAAAGATTCTAAATCGGTTTTGCAGGTTACTAGCTTTTGAACTTTATAAATTAATTGAGGAGCAGAGTTATATGTTAATAAAACTGGAGAATGATCAGAGCTAAGATCATAATTGTCCTTAATTTCAAGTTGATTTGTGTTTATTCTGGTATAAATGAAAAAATCAATTATGTCAGGAATTTTAGATGGGTCAGAAGGCCAATAAGTTGGCTTACCAGTCGATAATACAGAATAATTTTTTAAAGCTATACTCTTATATAGTTCTCTACCCTTAGGATTTACTAAACGCGAGCCCCACCATGGATGTTTTGCATTAAAATCTCCACCAACAATGAATCGCGTCCCAAGTCTATCAAAGAAATCATTAAAATCATCACAGCTAATATTATGGCTAGGGGGAATATATATTGCACAAACAGTCACAAATGACATTTGACATTAATAATGGAAGCTTGTATACTTGATTGCGAAAAATTCTCTTCTTGATAATAATTAATGCATGATTTAATTAAAATTGCTGAGCCACCATGAGCTCTTTCTTTAGCACTTATCATATCATAACCTTTAATCTTGAAAAATGACTTACTTGTAAAATGCGTTTCTGATATTAAAAATATATCGATGTTGTTTGGTTGCAAAAATAATTCAACCTCTCGTAAATGATTACAGAGACCAGTAGCATTCCATGTTCCTATACGGAGATCTATTGACATAATTTATTACAAATAACTGACATCATATTAATAAGGGAGTTCGTCAGCTCTATCTGTTCTGTTAATAAGCTTTAAATTTTTTGTAATGTTGTGTTTTCATTATTTAGTTTATACGTCCCTTTTACAGCATTAGCATACGAACAATTTGGTATAGATTGATAGTTGTTATCATTAGAAAGATTATCTGAATATAACGGACCTTTATTTTTTGTTTGTTGAATATTTGAAAACTTTTGCTGTATCCTTTTTTTATATTCTTGATGTATAATGCATCCCCTGTAACTTGCAGGATGAGATTCGTCACAATTAGCGCATTTAGCTGGCAAATGTTTGCTCTTTGTACATTCCGCAGATATATGATTATGGTTTGTTACAATAAGCTTTTATATGACCACACTGTTGACAACAGTGACATTGCGGAAAATTTTTCGATTTACGTGGCGGTTCTATTGATATAATAGCATTATTGATATCTTTTACATTATAAATTTCTTTATTGTTGGCTTTCGGTTCAAGATCGAGAAAAAACATTGAAAGTGGTTGTTTAGTAATATTACTTCTTATATTAGAAATATTTTTTACTTTATGTCCTAGTTTTTCAATAAATTCTTTAATATCTTCTATATTGGTGGAATAGTGTAAATTTTTAATTACCACCCTGTAGGCCCTTTCCTGCTTTATTTGAAATGTATGATAACTTATCTTCTTAAGCTTCAGATTTGAGACAAATGTTCTATATGCACTAATAGTTTTTATCATAACTCTAACTTGTCCATCCTTCAAAGATTTATATGAATATTGATCTGCAGCAATAATAGTAGAAAAATATTTCATCATATCTTCTAATTTGATACATTTGGAATATACAAAGGCGGTGGTTTTGATTCAATAGGTTCCAATATGTTGATACTATCTTCATCTTCAGTGGAAAAACACTATATCTATTTGTATTTGTTTTTGGAGATATATCATTGTTGATTATTTGTCTTTGTTTATTTTCGTTATTAATTATTTGTCGTCTTTTATTTTCATACAGCAGAGGCGAATTTTGACGTTTTCTTGACTGTGGAACAGTTTGCCATTCTATTTCTTCATTATTTTTTCCATAATTTGATGTTTCTGCAATATCACCAGGGCTAACGGCTCTGGCAGTAGCCATTGGCACTGATTTATTTCTTGTAAATTATACCACAAAAAATCTGTTTTTATTCAACTTATATAACTCAATTAAAATGAAGTCTTAAAATTTATATTTGAGAAAACAAATCTCAATTTAAAATAATATTTCTAAATTTGTTTTTTTATTTAGTTTTTAATTTTAATTAAATAATTTTCCCAATTTAACAGAAAAAGCAAACCTATCGTTGTCAATGAACAATTCTGAATCTTAATATCAACGATTTCCCAAAAGTTATATATTAAAATTCAAAGTGTTCAATTGAGGGTTTTTAGCTAGTTGCTATGCGCATTTCACTGGGGCTAATGCAGATTAAATTAAATTTAAAATATGTGAACAATAACAAAATATTTAAACCTATACATGTGTACATTTACATGTAAAATTCTATCTCTTATTACTAAGTATCTATAATTTTGAGCTACTTTTACTGCCTTAAAATTAATCCTTTTTGTTATTGGTGTATTTATTATGTGTAACATTTCTAACATAAATCGACGTTTATTATTATTATTATTATTTTTTTTTCTGTGTTTAATATTGAAACATTTTCAAAGTTTGGATAATGATTAAATCTAGCACAATGTGAAGATAATGCTGTTTTTTTGCGAATTATAAATTCTCTATATCTTGGATCAGTGTTATGTCCTGCTATCCTAGTTGTACCTATATACACCTTATTGCAATCCTCATTGTCATTACCATTATAAGATATTTTATAAACCAAATTGATTTATCTAATTTATCTATTTTACCTTTTGTGTTACTAAAAAACTTGTTTAATGTATTGTGTTCTATAAGCTACTGTATATTTTTCAGAATCAAATTTCCCTGATTTACGAATTCGTTCTGATAATCCAGATACATAAGTTAAAGATTTGTGTATTTTTGGTTCATTTCCATTTTTATTAATGTTACTATTTCTTAATCCATATTGATAAAGTAATTTATATATTAACTAAGTTGGAAAATCATTATTCTCTAATATGTATTTAATAATATTCTTATTTTTTCTATGAAATCTACAGTCACTAATTGTTAAAACATATCCACAAAATTTTTAGCTGTGTTAAGAATAACTTTTTTGTTATGCTTCGAATAATAATTAATAGTTCTTTCTGAAGATGTTGGTGTCTGGTACCAATCCATAAATAAATTTCGATTCTTCCTAATTATTAAGGTATCTAAGTATGATATCAAGTAAAATAAATCATTGTTTTTCTAAATATATATTTCCATCATATTGAAAGTATCTGTTATCTTCTATACAAAATCTCAATATTCTTAAAAATAAGCATTTATCTATCTCTGTATACCTCTCTATTATATCCCATATTTTCTCAATAGTATTAAATGCTAAATCAACTGGTATACTGGGAAATAAAGATACTTCACCAAAAGAAACTAATCTTTCATCATTACCTATTTCTAGGTTTAATAATCTTTTTTTTAATTATAACGTATCCTTAACATTATAGTTATACCGAATTTTCAGTAATCTCTTTTAAAATATCTATGATATATTTACATAGATGATAAGATGGTGAATTTACATAACAACAAATTGGTCTCAATGGGAACTGGTCTTTATGTATTTTAGGTAAACCATATAATCTAGGTGCTACAGCAATTTAATTTTTAAGTTTATTTTTTTCCATATCTGTACTAATCCTATTTCTGTGAAGTTCATCAACAATATTATTGTTACCTTTCATAAATTTGCTCGTTGGTCTCTATTTAGCAAAGAATATTTTGAAGTATCTCCTATAGTATTATTAATACGTATATTACGATCTTGTTTTTCAATAGCTACTGTTGCATTACTTGATTATCAATAAATGATGTTAACCTATTTCTAGATCTATCCTGCTCTTCACTATCAATTTTAGTTTGAACTATATCTTCTCCATCTGCTATTATTTTTAACATTGGAAATTCTTCTTTCTTAGTAGGTAATGCATGTTTAGGTCCTAATGAAACAGTCCACTGAACGTCTATTGGTATACCATAAATAGTTTTATTTATAAACTATTTGTTATTAAATTTTATTCTCAATTCCTCTCTTTAAAAATTCTTTAAACAATCGAATTTCTTCTAATGAATTCTTTTTATCTTTTCATTTAATGCTATAGTTAATCTATCTTCATATTGTAAGAAATTTTCTAATTATATTCTATTAGGATGTCTACTTAAATTTATTTTAACTATATTTATCTCTATTGAAGGAAAAGACTTATTTTTAATAATGAAAGTGAACTTTATTAAATTTGTGCTTCAAAATTTTAGTGTTTCTTGTACAATTTCCTTCTCAGTAATCATAATATTTTCAAAGTTTTTAATAATTTTCTCTGCAACAATATCAATTAAAAACGTCAAATAATTCTTACTTTAACTATGAAAAAAAGCTTACGCGTCGATTACAATGTCGAGGCTATCCAAAAAAAAATTATGGAGGCAACAAGATTATAAAAAGTTGAGAGAGGTCGAAAAAAAAATTTTTTTACTATTGGCTTATATATTAAAAACTATGAATATGCGCTAAATGCCGCTACCTGTGATCATGTATTAAAGCTATTCTAAAAAGAAGATGTAGGTGCATCAAGATATTGTAAATCTGAAAAACGCCAAATATATCATATTTCAACTATGAATATGCGCCCAAAGCTTACTAAAATACGCGTCGATTGCAAATGGTATCAAAGCTATTCAAAAAAAATGATAGGGGCAACAAGATTTTGTAAAGTTGAGAAAGGCTAAAAGAAACTGTTTTTAACTATTAGCTTATATATTAAAAGCTATAAACAGTTGCCCAATGCCGCTACTTCCAATCGAAATCTTACGAAATTACGCGTCGATTGCGATGATTGTTATATAACAGAGCTATTCCAAAAAAAAAGTTATATGTATGTGCAAAAACATTTTGAAAATCTGAAAAAGGGCAAATAACTATATTATTTATGCATTTATATCTTAAAAACTATGAATATGCACCCAATGGCGTTATCTGTAATCGAAAGCTTACTAAATTACGTGTCAATTGCAATGATTGCCATATATCAGAGCTGTTCCAAAAAAAAGTTATAGGTACAACAAGATTTTGAAAAGTTGAAAAAGGCTTTTAGCTATTGGCTTATACATATATTAAAAACTATCAATATGCGTCCAATGCTGCTACCTGCAATTGAAAGCTATTCCAAAAAAAAAAAGTTATAGGTGCAACAAGATATTGAAAATCTGGATAAAATAATTCTCATTTTAACTATTTGCTTATGTAATGAAAACTAAAAATATTTGTATTTGCAGTGTATGGTGAAAAGTTTTTTTTCAATTCTGTCATTTCTTTATACATTATGTAATACCAGTGCTGATTTTTATTTCACGATGGCGGAGAGCCATTTTTTGTAAACAATCAGACAAATGTTTTCTAATTTAAAAAACACGGAAATTAAGGAATCCTCTTTGTAAGTATTTCCAAGTGGTTTGGCGGACAGATACATACTACGGGATTATAGTTCAATGTGGCTTTACATCAGTGAAATACTGTTTTAAAAATAGAGTCAAATTCTAAAATAATGTCTACAAATTACGTAGCATTGGGTACAGTTCAAGAAAGCAGTGTTCTACCAAAGGGACAATGGATGTCAAATGACTAAGGTTTGGGAAAAACGAAGTATTGAAATATATGTATGTATATAATGATATCAGGTAATATTTTTGTTTTGATTTTAATTCTCATTTCTTAAAACAAATTCTTCTTTCCTTTCTTTATTTGCCTTTAGAAGGTAGTTCGTAAAAGTGCAGTTCATCCTGGCGCAGTAGCTCTGCACGAAATTCCTCGCTAGTAAAAAATTTTGAATTGTTGGTTCGCAAATTGTCTTTTCAACATTTGGTTCGTGAAATTATTCAAGATTTCAAAACTGAACTGCGTTTCCACAGCACTGCTTCTAAATACCAATTTCTGCACCATCTATGGTAAATGTGATTCTATTATGTCCACGGATATACTCTTGCTCAGACAGATTCGTGGCGAACGAGCTGGATTTATGCGATATTTTAACCATTTTTAAAAACAATTAAGCGGTCTTTTTAAGGACCACAAAACTTTTTACAAAAAAGCAGTTAGACCTTTTCAGGACCTCAAAATTTATATAAAAAGGATAATTTCTGTTTTCAGATAAGGCTCTATAAGGAAAGGTAGTGGAAGAGATTTTATAACCATTTTTAAAAACAATCGGTTCTTTTCAGAACCACAAAACTTTTTAAAGGGGGATAATTTTTATTTACACATAAAGCTCCATAAGGAAAGGTAGTAGAAGAGATTTTATAACCATTTTTAAAAACAATCGGTATTTTTCAGGACCACAAAATTTTTATTAAAAAGGATAAAGGATTTCTATAAAGAAAGTCAGTGAAAGAGTAGAATTAATATTACCTTGAAGCCTTGTTTGAACCGACTGTCTGTAAAGAAAAAAATTCAAATTAATGTTAAGGTACATATATTCAAGCATATATATAAATGTAAGCAAAAAATAGCAGCAGCAACCATCTTTTTCCAACAGCAGCAGGCAGCTTTCCAACATCAGCCATATATCCGGCAGCAGGCAACTGTCCAGCAGCAATATATTTTCCAACTGCCAGTTGTACAGCAGCTATCGCTGCATTGGCTGTCCAGCAGCCACCTGTACAACCGCAATATATTTATTATATAACCGCACCGACTGGCAATTTGAATACTAATTGAAAATAATTATTTAAGTATGTTTTACTTTTGGTTTATTTGACTCATTACCTTAACTAAAACTTGGTATAAATAATATATTTAATAGAAATATAAAAATAATAAAAAAAATTTTTAATTTGTTTCACGTCCAATTTGTTTTATAAAAAGGCAACTAAAAATATAACACTGGAAACTGCTCTGTTTAGTAAGAATTAAACATGGGACGACGAATTTCAATTTCAATATTTCGTCACTCCTTGTGTGACTTCTTCAGGAAATTAATTTTCTATTTAACTAATAATTAAATTTTTATATAATATGAAAATTATTTGTCAACAAAATACAAAAAAATTCAAACAAAATTTAAATAAATTTAAAATATATAAACAATAATAAAATATAAAATCCTATACATGCATATATACTTAAGGATTACTTAGGATTTCTAAAGTCCTACTTATATAGACATATCTTACAACTAAATTCAAGAACTTTATAAACAAATTTATATAAATTTAGAAAACATATAATAACAAAATATTAAACATATGTATATATACATGTATACATAATCCAAAAAATTTTTCCTTGAATATTTCTTAAAATTACATATGTATATATTATACCATACATATATATGTTTTTCATAATCAAATGCAATCCACATGCATATACACTTATGTTTGTATTCATATATATACCTATTAATCAACAAATGTCAGAAAGTTTTAAGCAAATTTTAATTAAATTATTACATGTTTTTGGGAATTTTCGTTTTAACTCTTTAACTTTTATTTTAGTGCTGATTCTTTTTTCCCAAAAGTTATATATTAAAATTCAAAGTGAGCAAGTGAGGGGTTTTAGCTAGTTCCTATGCGCATTTCACTGGGACCTTTATCCAACATTTCTTAGAATATGTAGAGATAGTATTCCAAGCTTCCACGTTATTCAATGGGAAGCTTAAAAACAAACATAAAAGTCATAACAAGAACTCACTGATCACTTTGGGTTTTTAATTTTCTTACGTTTTTATTTCATTCTACAATTGGTTGCCTTTTTTCCGACTCTAATTGTAGTTGTAAGAGAGAGAAAAACAGAACAACAACTAATAACTGTTTTAATACAAACACAATTAATTAAGAGTATTGACAACGTAAGTTCTATTAACCGCGGGCACTCGCTAATTAAATTATTATATGTTTTTTGGAATTGTCGTTTTAACTCTAACTTTTATTTTCGTGCTGATTCCTTTTTTCCCAAAAGTTATATATTAAAATTCAAAGTGTTCAATTGAGGGTTTTTAGCTAGTTGCTATGCGCATTTCACTGGGGCTAACATAGATTAAATTAAATTTAAAATATGTGAACAATAACAAAATATTTAAACCTATACATGTGTACATTTACATTTAAAATTCTATCTCTTATTAACTAAGTATCTATAATTTTGAGCTACTTTTACTGCCTTAAAATTAATCCTTTTTGTTATTGGTGTATTTATTATGAGTAACATTTCTAACATAAATCTGCATTTATTATTATTTTCTGTGTTCAATATTGAAACATTATCAAAGTTTGGATAATGATTAAATCTAGCACAATGTGAAGATAATGCTGTTTTTTGCGAATTATAAATTCTCTATATCTATATCTATATATGGATCAGTGTTATGTCCTGCTATCCTAGTTTTTAATTTATTCTTAGTTGTACCTTATTGCAATCCTCATTGTCATTGCCATTATAAGATATTTTATAACCCAAATTTTATTTATCTAATTTATCTATTTTACCTTTTGTCTTACTAAAAAACTTGTTTAATGTATTGTGTTCTATAAGCTACTGTATATTTTTCAGAATCACATATCCCTGATTTACGAATTCCTTCTGATAATCCAGATACATAAGTTAAAGATTTGTGTATTTTTGGTTCATTTCCATTTTTATTAATGTTACTATTTCTTAATCCATATTGATAAAGTAATTTATATATTAACTAAGTTGGAAAATCATTATTCCCTAATATGTATTTAATAATATTCTTATTTTTTCTATGAAATCTACAGTTACTAATTGTTAAAACATTATCCACAAAATTTTTAGCTGTGTTAAGAATAACTTTTTTATTATGCTTCGAATAACAATTAATAGTATTTTTCTGAAGATGTTGGTGCCTGGTACCAATCCATAAATAAATTTCGATTCTTCCTAATTATTAAGGTATCTAAGTATGAAATCAAGTAAAATAAATCATTGTTTTTCTAAATATATATTTCCATCATATTGAAAGTATCTGTTATCTTCTATACAAAATCTCAATATTCTTAAAAATAAGCATTTATCTATCTCTGTATACCTCTCTATTATATCCCATATTTTCTCAATAGTATTAAATGCTAAATCAACTGGTATACTGGGAAATAAAGATACTTCACCAAAAGAAACTAATCTTTCATCATTACCTATTTCTAGGTTTAATAATCTTTTTTTTTAATTATAACGTATCCTTAACATTATAGTTATACCGAATTTTCAGTAATCTCTTTTACAATATCTATGATATATTTACATAGATGATAAGATGGTGAATTTACATAACAACAAATTGGTCTCAATGGGAACTGGTCTTTATGTATTTTAGGTAAACCATATAATCTAGGTGCTACAGCAATTTAATTTTTAAGTTTATTTTTTTCCATATCTGTACTAATCCTATTTCTGTGAAGTTCATCAACAATATTATTGTTACCTTTCATAAATTTGCTCGTTGGTCTCTATTTAGCAAAGAATATTTTGAAGTATCTCCTATAATATTATTAATACGTATATTATGATCTTGTTTTTCAATAGCTACTGTTGCATTACTTGATTATCAATAAATGATGCTAACCTATTTCTAGATCTATCTTGCTCTTCACTATCAATTTTAGTTTGAACTATATCTTCTCCATCTGCTATTATTTTTAACATTGGAAATTCTTCTTTCTTAGTAGATAATGCATGTTTAGGTCCTAATGAAAGAGTCCACTGAACGTCTATTGGTATACCATAACTAGTTTTATTAATAAGCTATTTGTTATTAAATTTTATTCTCGATTCCTCTCTTTATAAATTCTTTAAACAATCGGATTTCTTATAATGAATTCTTTTTATCTTTTCATTTAATGCTATAGTTAATCTATATTCATATTGTAAGAAATTTTCTAATTATATTCTATTAGGATGTCTACTTAAATTTATTTTAACTATATTTATCTCTATTGAAGGAAAAGACTTATTTTTAATAATGAAAGTAAATTTTATTAAAATTTGTGCTTAAAAATTTTAGTGTTTCTTGTACAATTTCCTTCTCAATAATCATAATATTTTCAAAGTTTTTAATAATTTTTTCTGCAACAATATCAATGAAAAACGTCAAATAATTCTTACTTTAACTATGAAAAAAAGCTTACGTGTCGATTGCAATGATTGTCATATCTCAAGGCTATTCAAAAAAAATTATGGGGGCAACAAGATTATAAAAATTTGAGAGAGGTCGAAAAAAAAAATTTTTTAACTATTGGCTTATATATTAAAAACTATGAATATGCGCTAAATTCCGCTACCTGTGATCATGTATTAAAGCTATTCCAAAAAAAGTTGTAGGTGCAACAAGATATTGAAAATCTGAAAAACGCCAAATATATCATATTTTAACTATGAATATGCGCCCAAAGCTTACTAAAATACGCGTCGATTGCAAATGGTATCAAAGCTATTCAAAAAAAATTATGGGGGCAACAAGATTTTGTAAAGTTGAGAAAGGCTAAAAGAAACTGTTTTTAACTATTAGCTTATATATTAAAAGCTATAAACATTTTCCCAATGCCGCTACTTGCAATCGAAATCTTACGAAATTACGCGTCGATTGCGATGATTGTCATATAACAGAGCTATTCCAAAAAAAAAGTTATATGTATGTGCAACAACATTTTGAAAATCTGAAAAAGGCCAAATAATTATATTATTTATGCATTTATATCTTAAAAACTATGAATATGCACCCAATGGCGTTATCTGTAATCGAAAGCTTACTAAATTACGTGTCAATTGCAATGATTGTCATATATCAGAGCTGTTCCAAAAAAAAGTTAAAGATTTTGAAAAGTTGAAAAAGGCTTTTAGCTATTGGCTTATACATATATTAAAAACTATCAATATGCGTCCAATGCTGCTACCTGCAATTGAAAGCTATTCCAAAAAAAAAGTTATAGGTGCAACAAGATATTGAAAATCTGGAAAAAATAATTCTCATTTTAACTATTAGCTTATGTAATAAAAACTAAAAATCTTTGTATTTGCAGTGTATGGTGAAAAGTTTTTTTTTTCAATTCTGTCAGTTCTTTATACAATATGTAATACCAGTGCTGATTTTTATTTCACGATGGCGGAGAGCCATTTTTTGTAAACAATCAGACAAATGTTTTCTAATTTAAAAAACACGGAAATTAAGGAATCCTCTTTGTAAGTATTTCCAAGTGGTTTGGCGGCCAGATACATACTACGGGATTATAGTTCAATGTGGCTTTACATCAGTGAAATACTGTTTTAAAAATAGAGTCAAATTCTAAAATAATGTCTACAAATTACGTAGCATTGGGTACAGTTCAAGAAAGCAGTGTTGTACCAAAGGGACAAGGATGTCAAATGACTAAGGTTTGGGAAAAACGAAGTATATAAATATATGTATGTATATAATGATATCAGGTAATATTTTTGTTTTGATTTTAATTCTCATTTCTTAAAACAAATTCTTCTTTCCTTTCTTTATTTGCCTTTAGAAGGTAGTTCGTAAAAGTGCAGTTCATCCTGGCGCAGTAGCTCTGCACGAAATTCCTCGCTAGTAAAAAATATTGAATTGTTGGTTCGCAAATTGTCTTTTCAACATTTGGTTCGTGAAATTATTCAAGATTTCAAAACTGAACTGCGTTTCCACAGCACTGCTTCTAAATACCAATTTCTGCACCATCTATGGTAAATGTGATTCTATTATGTCCACGGATATACTCTTGCTCAGACAGATTCGTGGCGAACGAGCTGGATTTATGCGATTTTTTAACCATTTTTAAAAACATTTAAGCGGTTTTTTTAAGGACCACAAAACTTTTTACAAAAAAGCAGTTAGACCTTTTCAGGACCTCAAAATTTATATAAAAAGGATAATTTCTGTTTTCAGATAAGGCTCTATAAGGAAAGGTAGTGGAAGAGATTTTATAACCATTTTTAAAAACAATCGGTTCTTTTCAGAACCACAAAACTTTTTAAAGGGGGATAATTTTTATTTACACATAAAGCTCCATAAGGAAAGGTAGTGGAAGAGATTTTATAACCATTTTTAAAAACAATCGGTATTTTTCAGGACCACAAAATTTTTATTAAAAAGGATAAAGGATTTCTATAAAGAAAGTCAGTGAAAGAGTAGAATTAATATTACCTTGAAGCCTTGTTTGAACCGACTGTCTGTAAAGAAAAAAATTCAAATTAATGTTAAGGTACATATATTCAAGCATATATATAAATGTAAGCAAAAAATAGCAGCAGCAACCATCTTTTTCCAACAGCAGCAGGCAGCTTTCCAACATCAGCCATATATCCGGCAGCAGGCAACTGTCCAGCAGCAATATATTTTCCAACTGCCAGTTGTACAGCAGCTATCGCTGCATTGGCTGTCCAGCAGCCACCTGTACAACCGCAATATATTTATTATATAACCGCACCGACTGGCAATTTGAATACTAATTGAAAATAATTATTTAAGTATATTTTACTTTTGGTTTATTTGACTCATTACCTTAACTAAAACTTGGTATAAATAATATATTTAATAGAAATATAAAAATAATAAAAAAAATTTTTTAATTTGTGTCACGTCCAATTTGTTTTATAAAAAGGCAACTAAAAATATAACACTGGAAACTGCTCTGTTTAGTAAGAATTAAACATGGGACGACGAATTTCAATTTCAATATTTCGTCACTCCTTTGTGTGACTTCTTCAGGAAGTTAATTTTCTACTTAACTAAAAATTAAATTTTTATATAATATGAAAATTATTTGTCAACAAAATACAAAAAAATTCAAACAAAATTTAAATAAATTTAAAATATATAAACAATAATAAAATATAAAATCCTATACATGCATATATACTTAACGATTACTTAGGATTTCTAAAGTCCTACTTATATAGACATATCTTACAACTAAATTCAAGAAGTTTATAAACAAATTTATATAAATTTAGAAAACGTATAATAACAAAATATTAAACATATGTATATATACATGTATATATAATCCAAAAAATTTTTCCTTGAATATTTCTTAAAATTACATATGTATATATTATACCATACATATATATGTTTTTCATAATCATATGCAATCCACATGCATATACACTTATGTTTGTATTCATATATATACCTATTAATCAACAAATGTCAGAAAGTTTTAAGCAAATTTTAATTAAATTATTACATGTTTTTGGGAATTTTCGTTTTAACTCTTTAACTTTTATTTTAGTGCTGATTCTTTTTTCCCAAAAGTTATATATTAAAATTCAAAGTGAGCAAGTGAGGTGTTTTAGCTAGTTCCTATGAGCATTTCACTGGGACCTTTATCCAACATTTCTTAGAATATGTAGAGATATTATCCCAAACTTCCACGTTATTCAATGGGAAGCTTAAAAACAAACATAAAAGTCATAACAAGAACTCACTGATCACTTTGGTTTTTTAATTTTCTTACGTTTTTATTTCATTCTACAATTGGTTGCCTTTTTTCCGACTCTAATTGTAGTTGTAAGAGAGAGAAAAACAGAACAACAACTAATAACTGTTTTAATGCAAAAACAATTAATTAAGAGTGTTGACAACGTAAGTTCTATTAACCGCGGGCACTCGCTAATTAAATTATTATATGTTTTTTGGAATTGTCGTTTTAACTCTAACTTTTTTTTTCGTGCTGATTCTTTTTTCCCAAAAGTTTTTTTTTTTGTGAAATTATTTTATTGCAATCTATCAATTAGTATATAATAATAATAAGCAAATTAGATATATTGTAAATATGACTGTTGTAGTTGTACTCTTACTATAAGTACAACTATAAAGAAATAGAAAATTAATTCTTTAATATATTAATTTAATAATATGATTATATATTACAGATAACAAATTTTTTAATGTAAAAAATCAATAAATAATAATAATAATTATAGTAATAATAATAACATAAAATAACATACATTTGAGTAATTTCTAAATGGAAGATCTAATATATGAGATCTCTTAAGTCTTCTAACTTCATCAGTATCGTCTAATAACATGACAGCTAATGGATTTACATGATTACTGAGTCTATTTAAATATTTTTCACTACAATAATTAATAGTTTCTTTTACAGTTTTAATATTAACATCAGTATGGATAGCTTCATTAGTAATATACCAAGGCGACTGAACGATAAGTGTTAGTGTCTTCGATTGGTACCTTTGAATAATTTCAATATTTGAATGACTTGCAGTTCCCCATAACTGTATTCCATAAGTCCAAACAGGTTTTAAGATTACTTTGTAAAGTCTTAACTTGTTTTCCATATTTAGTTGAGATTTATGACCGTTTAACCAATAAAATTTTCTATTCATTAAATTTAATTGCTGTCCTTGCTTTTTATGTGATGTTTTCAAGTGAGTCTACGATCCATATTCAAACCAAGATATTTTACGCAGTCATTTTTAGGTATCTGAATGTTATTAATAGTTAAATTTGGACAATCACCCTTGCGAAGTGTAAAAGTTACGTGTACTAATTTTTCTGCATTCACTTTAATTTTCCAGTTTTTCATCCATAACTCTATTAAATTTAATTCATTTTGAACATTGTTAGATGCAAATGTAGGTGAATTGTCTGCTGCTAAAATTGCCATATCATCTGCGTATGTTGACATAGTGACATTTAGTGAAGTTGGCATGTCAGCGGTGAAAATTGTATATAACACCGGACTTAGTACACTACCCTGCGGAACTCCTGCTCTGATATCAAACATGTTTGACCTCTCTTCTTTAATTTTTACATAAAATGTTCGGTTTTGTATATAAGATTTTATAATTGAATAAAATGTAGTTGGAATGAGATTCTTCAATTTGTACAACAGTCCAATATGCCAGACTCTGTCGAATGCTTGTTGAATATCCAAGAAAACCCCGGAGCAGTACTTCTTTTCTTCAAAACATTTCCGAATAACGTTTACTACTCTATGATACTGTTCAGGAGTTCCATGTTTATGTCTAAAGCAGAATTGATGATCGGGAACAATATGTAGTTCTTCAAGAATTGGAGACAATCTACTAAAAAATATTTTTTCAAACATTTTAGAAAAAATACTTAACAAGCTAATCGGTCTATAAGATGTTATTTCATTTTCTGGTTTATTTGGTTTTTTAATCATTATAATTTCAGCACATTTCCACTGAGAAGGAAAATGACTTAATCTCAGAATAGAGTTAAAAATTAATGTCAAAAATATAATAGCCTTTTTCGGCAAATTTTTAACAACCCTTGCATCTATCATATCATATCCAGGAGATTTTTTTATGTTTAAATTTTTTATTTGAATCTTAACCTCAGAACAAGAAATATGTCTCATTGGTAAAAACATCTGATAAGGTGCATCTAAGAAATTTGAGATTTCTTCATCGTCAACAGGACTACTCTTTTGATGTGATTGAAAAGTATTGTACAGATGAGTTGAAAATGCTTGTACCTTTTTTTCATCTGACCTACACCACGATCCATTAGCATCTTTAAAAGAATTTCTTTTTATTGGCTGCTTAATACACTTCGTGGCTTTCCATAAATTGTGATTGTTATTTGATGCTAAATTAATGTTGTCAAAAAACTCCCCAATAGATTTGTTTTTGATAGTATTGAAATGCTGTTTCAGTTTTCTTGTTGCTATATTTAGACGTCTTTTATCAACGGGATTTCTGCTAATCTGCCATGCTTTTCTAAGTCTTCTCCTAACTCGAATAAGTTCACGTGTGTGCCAAGAAATTAGGAATCTATTTTGCATGACAGGTAAAGATATTGGTGGATTCGATAAAAAAGGCGCTTCATGGATTAATTTGGTAATATTTTCAACTACATTATCTAGCTCATAACCGTTTGTTATGGGTTAATTTAAATTTAAATTAGTATCAATTCAATATGAAAAAGATTCTAAATCGGTTTTGCAGGTTACTAGCTTTTGAACTTTATAAATTAATTGAGGAGCAGAGTTATATGTTAATAAAACTGGAGAATGATCAGAGCTAAGATCATAATTGTCCTTAATTTCAAGTTGATTTGTGTTTATTCTGGTATAAATGAAAAAATCAATTATGTCAGGAATTTTAGATGGGTCAGAAGGCCAATAAGTTGGCTTACCAGTCGATAATACAGAATAATTTTTTAAAGCTATACTCTTATATAGTTCTCTACCCTTAGGATTTACTAAACGCGAGCCCCACCATGGATGTTTTGCATTAAAATCTCCACCAACAATGAATCGCGTCCCAAGTCTATCAAAGAAATCATTAAAATCATCACAGCTAATATTATGGCTAGGGGGAATATATATTGCACAAACAGTCACAAATGACATTTGACATTAATAATGGAAGCTTGTATACTTGATTTCGAAAAATGCTCTTCTTGATAATAATTAATGCATGATTTAATTAAAATTGCTGAGCCACCATGAGCTCTTTCTTTAGCACTTATCATATCATAACCTTTAATCTTGAAAAATGACTTACTTGTAAAATGCGTTTCTGATATTAAAAATATATCGATGTTATTTGGTTGCAAAAATAATTCAACCTCTCGTAAATGATTACAGAGACCAGTAGCATTCCATGCTCCTATACGGAGATCTATTGACATAATTTATTACAAATAACTGACATCATATTAATAAGGGAGTTCGTCAGCTCTATCTGTTTTGTTAATAAGCTTTAAATTTTTTGTAATGTTGTGTTTTCATTATTTAGTTTATACGTCCCTTTTACAGCATTAGCATACGAACAATTTGGTATAGATTGATAGTTGTTATCATTAGAAAGATTATCTGAATATAACGGACCTTTATTTTTTGTTTGTTGAATATTTGAAAACTTTTGCTGTATCCTTTTTTTATATTCTTGATGTATAATGCATCCCCTGTAACTTGCAGGATGAGATTCGTCACAATTAGCGCATTTAGCTGGCAAATGTTTGCTCTTTGTACATTCCGCAGATATATGATTATGGTTTGTTACAATAAGCTTTTATATGACCACACTGTTGACAACAGTGACATTGCGGAAAATTTTTCGATTTACGTGGCGGTTCTATTGATATAATAGCATTATTGATATCTTTTACATTATAAATTTCTTTACTGTTGGCTTTCGGTTCAAGATCGAGAAAAAACATTGAAAGTGGTTGTTTAGTAATATTACTTCTTATATTAGAAATATTTTTTACTTTATGTCCTAGTTTTTCAATAAATTCTTTAATATCTTCTATATTGGTGGAATAGTGTAAATTTTTAATTACCACCCTGTAGGCCCTTTCCTGCTTTATTTGAAATGTATGATAACTTATCTTCTTAAGCTTCAGATTTGAGACAAATGTTCTATATGCACTAATAGTTTTTATCATAACTCTAACTTGTCCATCCTTCAAAGATTTATATGAATATTGATCTGCAGCAATAATAGTAGAAAAATATTTCATCATATCTTCTAATTTGATACATTCGGAATATACAAAGGCGGTGGTTTTGATTCAATAGGTTCCAATATGTTGATACTATCTTCATCTTCAATGGAAAAACACTATATCTATTTGTATTTGTTTTTGGAGATATATCATTGCTGATTATTTGTCTTTGTTTATTTTCGTTATTAATTATTTGTCGTCTTTTATTTTCATACAGCAGAGGCGAATTTTGACGTTTTCTTGACTGTGGAACAGTTTGCCATTCTATTTCTTCATTATTTTTTCCATAATTTGATGTTTCTGCAATATCACCAGGGCTAATGGCTCTGGCAGTAGCCATTGGCACTGATTTATTTCTTGTAAATTATACCACAAAAAATCTGTTTTTATTCAACTTATATAACTCAATTAAAATGAAGTCTTAAAATTTATATTTGAGAAAACAAATCTCAATTTAAAATAATATTTCTAAATTTGTTTTTTTATTTAGTTTTTAATTTTAATTAAATAATTTTCCCAATTTAACAGAAAAAGCAAACCTATCGTTGTCAATGAACAATTCTGAATCTTAATATCAACGATTTCCCAAAAGTTATATATTAAAATTCAAAGTGTTCAATTGAGGGTTTTTAGCTAGTTGCTATGCGCATTTCACTGGGGCTAATGCAGATTAAATTAAATTTAAAGTATGTGAACAATAACAAAATATTTAAACCTATACATGTGTACATTTACATGTAAAATTCTATCTCTTATTAACTAAGTATCTATAATTTTGAGCTACTTTTACTGCCTTAAAATTAATCCTTTTTGTTATTGGTGTATTTATTATGTGTAACATTTCTAACATAAATCGACGTTTATTATTATTATTATTATTTTTTTTCTGTGTTTAATATTGAAACATTTTCAAAGTTTGGATAATGATTAAATCTAGCACAATGTGAAGATAATGCTGTTTTTTTGCGAATTATAAATTCTCTATATCTTGGATCAGTGTTATGTCCTGCTATCCTAGTTGTACCTATATACACCTTATTGCAATCCTCATTGTCATTACCATTATAAGATATTTTATAAACCAAATTGATTTATCTAATTTATCTATTTTATCTTTTGTCTTACTAAAAAACTTGTTTAAAGTATTGTGTTCTATAAGCTACTGTATATTTTTCAGAATCACATATCCCTGATTTACGAATTCGTTCTGATAATCCAAATACATAAGTTAAAGATTTGTGTATTTTTGGTTCATTTCCATTTTTATTAATGTTACTATTTCTTAATCCATATTGATATATTAATTTATATATTAACTAAGTTGGAAAATCATTATTCCCTAATATGTATTTAATAATATTCTTATTTTTTCTATGAAATCTACAGTCACTAATTGTTAAAACATAATCCACAAAATTTTTAGCTGTGTTAAGAATAACTTTTTTGTTATGCTTCGAATAATTATTAAGGTATCTAAGTATGATATCAAGTAAAATAAATCATTGTTTTTCTAAATATATATTTCCATCATATTGAAAGTATCTGTTATCTTCTATACAAAATCTCAATATGCTTAAAAATAAGCATTTATCTATCTCTGTATACCTCTCTATTATATCCCATATTTTCTCAATAGTATTAAATGCTAAATCAACTGGTATACTGGGAAATAAAGATACTTCACCAAAAGAAACTAATCTTTCATCATTACCTATTTCTAGGTTTAATAATCTTTTTTTTTTATTATAACCCATCCTTAACAGTATAGTCATACCGAATTTTCAGTAATCTCTTTTAAAAAATCTATGATATATTTACATAGATGATAAGATGGTGAATTTACATAACAACAAATTGGTCTCAATGGGAACTGATCTTTATGTATTTTAGGTAAACCATATAATCTAGGTGCTACAGCAATTTAATTTTTAAGTTTATTATTTTCCATATCTGTACTAATCCTATTTCTGTGAAGTTCATCAACAATATTATTGTTAACTTTCATATATTTGCTCGTTGTTCTCTATTTAGCAAAGAATATTTTGAAGTATCTCCTATAATATTATTAATACGTATATTATGATCTTGTTTTTCAATAGCTACTGTTGCATTACTTGATTATCAATCAATGATGTTAACCTATTTCTAGATATATCTTGCTCTTCACTATCAATTTTAGTTTGAACTATATCTTCTCCATCTGCTATTATTTTTAGCATTGGAAATTCTTCTTTCTTAGTAGATAATGCATGTTTAGGTCCTAATGAAACAGTCCACTGAATGTCTATTGGTATACCATAAATAGTTTTATTTATAAACTATTTGTTATTAAATTTTATTCTCAATTCCTCTCTTTAAAAATTCTTTAAAGAATCGAATTTCTTCTAATGAATTCTTTTTATATTTTCATTTAATGCTATAGTTAATCTATCTTCATATTGTAAGAAATTTTCTAATTATATTCTATTAGGATGTCTACTTAAATTTATTTTAACTATATTTATCTCCATTGAAGGAAAAGACTTATTTTTAATAATGAAAGTAAACTTTATTAAATTTGTGCTTCAAAATTTTAGTGCTTCTTGTACAATTTCCTTCTCAGTAATCATAATATTTTCAAAGTTTTTAATAATTTTCTCTGCAACAATATCAATGAAAATCGTCAAATAATTCTTACTTTAACTATGAAAAAAAGCTTACGCGTCGATTGCAATGATTGTCATATGTCAAGGCTATCCAAAAAAAATTATGGGGCCAACAAGATTATAAAAAATTTGAGAGAGGTCGAAAAAAAACTTTTTTAACTATTGGCTTATATATTAAAAACTATGAATATGCGCTAAATGCCGCTACCTGTGATCTTGTATTAAAGGTATTCCAAAAAAAAGTTGTAGGTGCAACAAGATATTGAAAATCTGAAAAACGCCATATATATCATATTTTAACTATGAATATGCGCCCAAAGCTTACTAAAATACGCGTCGATTGCTATTCAAAAAAAAGTATGGGGGCAACAAGATTTTGTAAAGTTGAGAAAGGCTAAAAGAAACTGTATATGCAACAACATTTTGAAAATCTGAAAAGGCCAAATAATTATATTATTTATGCATTTATATCTTAAAAACTATGAATATGCACCCAATGGCGTTATCTGTAATCGATAGCTTACTAAATTACGTGTCAATTGCAATGATTGTCATATATCAGAGCTGTTCCAAAAAAAAGTTAAAGATTTCGAAAAGTTGAAAAAGGCTTTTAGCTATTGGCTTATACATATATTAAAAACTATCAATATGCGTCCAATGCTGCTACCTGCAATTGAAAGCTATTCCAAAAAAAAAGTTATAGGTGCAACAAGATATTGAAAATCTGGAAAAAATAATTCTCATTTTAACTATTAGCTTATGTAATGAAAACTAAAAATCTTTGTATTTGCAGTGTATGGTGAAAAGTTTTTTTTTTCAATTCTGTCAGTTCTTTATACAATATGTAATACCAGTGCTGATTTTTATTTCACGATGGCGGAGAGCCATTTTTTGTAAACAATCAGACAAATGTTTTCTAATTTAAGAAACACGGAAATTAAGGAATCCTCTTTGTAAGTATTTCCAAGTGGTTTGGCGGACAGATACATACTACGGGATTATAGTTCAATGTGGCTTTACATCAGTGAAATACTGTTTTAAAAATAGAGTCAAATTCTCCAATAATGTCTACAAATTACGTAGCATTGGGTACAGTTCAAGAAAGCAGTGTTCTACCAAAGGGACAATGGATGTCAAATGAATAAGGTTTGGGAAAAATGAAGTATTGCAATATATATATATATATATATATATATATATATTCTTTATTTGCCTTTAGAAGGTAGTTCGTAAAAGTGCAGTTCATCCTGGCGCAGTAGCTTTGCACGAAATTCCTCGCTAGTAAAAAGTATTGAATTGTTGGTTCGCAAACTGTCTTTTCAACATTTGGTTCATGAAATTATTCAAGATTTCAAAACTGAACTGCGTTTTCACAGCACTGCTGCGAAGGCCCTTCAGGAATCCTATTTCGTTGGTCTCTTCCTAAATACCAATTTCTGCACCATCTATGGTAAATGTGCTTCTATTATGTCTACGGATATAGTCTTGCTCAGACAGATTCGTGGCGAACGAGCTGGATTTAAATGGCTGATGACAAAAATTACCATTACTACTATCGTATGCGATTTTTTAACCATTTTTTAAACAATTAAGCGGTCTTTTTAAGGACCACAAAACTTTTTACAAAAAAGCAGTTGGACCTTTCGAGGACCTCAAAATTTATATAAAAAGGATCATTTCTGTATTCAGATAAGGCTCTATAAAGAAAGGTAGTGGAAGAGATTTTATAACCATTTTTAAAAACAATAGGTCTTTTTTAGGACCACAAAATTTTTATTAAAAAGGATAAATTTTGTTTACACATAAGGATCTATAAAGAAAGTTAGTGAAAGAGAAGAATTATTATTACCTTGAAGCCTTGTTTGAACCGACTGTCTGTAAAGAAAGAAATTCAAATTAATGTTAAGGTACATATATTCAAGCATATATATAAATATAAGCAAAAAACAGCAGCAGCAACCATCTTTTTCCAACAGCAGCAGGCAGCTTTCCAACATCAGCCATATATCCGGCAGCAGGCAACTGTCCAGCAGCAATATATTTTCCAACTGCCAGTTGTACAGCAGCTATCGCTGCATTGGCTGTCCAGCAGCCACCTGTACAACCGCAATATATTTATTATATAACCGCACCGACTGGCAATTTGAATACTAATTGAAAATAATTATTTAAGTATGTTTTACTTTTGGTTTATTTGACTCATTACCTTAACTAAAACTTGGTATAAATAATATATTTAATAGAAATATAAAAATAATAAAAAAAATTTTTTAATTTGTTTCACGTCCAATTTGTTTTATAAAAAGGCAACTAAAAATATAACACTGGAAACTGCTCTGTTTAGTAAGAATTAAACATGGGACGACGAATTTCAATTTCAATATTTCGTCACTCCTTTGTGTGACTTCTTCAGGAAGTTAATTTTCTACTTAACTAAAAATTAAATTTTTATATAATATGAAAATTATTTGTCAACAAAATACAAAAAAATTCAAACAAAATTTAAATAAATTTAAAATATGTAAACAATAATAAAATATAAAATCCTATACATGCATATATACTTAAGGATTACTTAGGATTTCTAAAGTCCTACTTATATAGACATATCTTACAACTAAATTAAAGAACTTTATAAACAAATTTATATAAATTAAAAAACATATAATAACAAAATATTAAACATATGTATATATACATGTATACATAATCCAATAAATTTTTCCTTGAATATTTCTTAAAATTACATATGTATATATTATACCATACATATATATGTTTTTCATAATCATATGCAATCCACATGCATATACACTTATGTTTGTATTCATATACATATATATGTACCTATTAATCAACAAATGTCAGAATGTTTTAAGCAAATTTTAATTAAATTATTACATGTTTTTGGGAATTTTCGTTTTAACTCTTTAACTTTTATTTTAGTGCTGATTCTTTTTTCCCAAAGAACTCACTGATCACTTTGGTTTTTTAATTTTCTTACGTTTTTATTTCATTCTACAATTGGTTGCCTTTTTTCCGACTCTAATTGTAGTTGTAAGAGAGAGAAAAACAGAACAACAACTAATAACTGTTTTAATGCAAAAACAATTAATTAAGAGTGTTGACAACGTAAGTTCTATTAACCGCGGGCACTCGCTAATTAAATTATTATATGTTTTTTGGAATTGTCGTTTTAACTCTAACTTTTATTTTCGTGCTGATTCTTTTTTCCCAAAAGTTATATATTAAAATTCAAAGTGTTCAATTGAGGGTTTTTAGCTAGTTGCTATGCGCATTTCACTGGGGCTAACATAGATTAAATTAAATTTAAAATATGTGAACAATAACAAAATATTTAAACCTATACATGTGTACATTTACATTTAAAATTCTATCTCTTATTAACTAAGTATCTATAATTTTGAGCTACTTTTACTGCCTTAAAATTAATCCTTTTTGTTATTGGTGTATTTATTATGAGTAACATTTCTAACATAAATCTTCATTTATTATTATTTTCTGTGTTCAATATTGAAACATTATCAAAGTTTGGATAATGATTAAATCTAGCACAATGTGAAGATAATGCTGTTTTTTGCGAATTATAAATTCTCTATATCTATATCTATATATGGATCAGTGTTATGTCCTGCTATCCTAGTTTTTAATTTATTCTTAGTTGTACCTATTTACACCTTATTGCAATCCTCATTGTCATTGCCATTATAAGATATTTTATAACCCAAATTTTATTTATCTAATTTATCTATTTTACCTTTTGTCTTACTAAAAAACTTGTTTAATGTATTGTGTTCTATAAGCTACTGTATATTTTTCAGAATCACATATCCCTGATTTACGAATTCGTTCTGATAATCCAGATACATAAGTTAAAGATTTGTGTATTTTTGGTTCATTTCCATTTTTATTAATGTTACTATTTCTTAATCCATATTGATAAAGTAATTTATATATTAACTAAGTTGGAAAATCATTATTCTCTAATATGTATTTAATAATATTCTTATTTTTTCTATGAAATCTACAGTCACTAATTGTTAAAACATAATCCACAAAATTTTTAGCTGTGTTAAGAATAACTTTTTTATTATGCTTCGAATAACAATTAATAGTATTTTTCTGAAGATGTTGGTGCCTGGTACCAATCCATAAATAAATTTCGATTCTTCCTAATTATTAAGGTATCTAAGTATGAAATCAAGTAAAATAAATCATTGTTTTTCTAAATATATATTTCCATCATATTGAAAGTATCTGTTATCTTCTATACAAAATCTTAATATTCTTAAAAATAAGCATTTATCTATCTCTGTATACCTCTCTATTATATCCCATATTTTCTCAATAGTATTAAATGCTAAATCAACTGGTATACTGGGAAATAAAGATACTTCACCAAAAGAAACTAATCTTTCATCATTACCTATTTCTAGGTTTAATAATCTTTTTTTTTTAATTATAACCCATCCTTAACATTATAGTTATACCGAATTTTCAGTAATCTATTTTAAAATATCTATGATATATTTACATAGATGATAAGATGGTGAATTTACATAACAACAAATTGGTCTCAATGGGAACTGGTCTTTATGTATTTTAGGTAAACCATATAATCTAGGTGCTACAGCAATTTAATTTTTAAGTTTATTCTTTTCCATATCTGTACTAATCCTATTTCTGTGAAGTTCATCAACAATATTATTGTTACCTTTCATAAATTTGCTCGTTGGTCTCTATTTAGCAAAGAATATTTTGAAGTATCTCCTATAATATTATTAATACGTATATTATGATCTTGTTTTTCAATAGCTACTGTTGCATTACTTGATTATCAATAAATGATGTTAACCTATTTCTAGATATATCTTGCTCTTCACTATCAATTTTAGTTTGAACTATATCTTCTCCATCTGCTATTATTTTTAACATTGGAAATTCTTCTTTCTTAGTAGGTAATGCATGTTTAGGTCCTAATGAAACAGTCCACTGAACGTCTATTGGTATACCATAAATAGTTTTATTTATAAACTATTTGTTATTAAATTTTATTCTCAATTCCTCTCTTTAAAAATTCTTTAAACAATCGAATTTCTTCTAATGAATTCTTTTTATCTTTTCATTTAATGCTATAGTTAATCTATCTTCATATTGTAAGAAATTTTCTAATTATATTCTATTAGGATGTCTACTTAAATTTATTTTAACTATATTTATCTCTATTGAAGGAAAAGACTTATTTTTAATAATGAAAGTGAACTTTATTAAATTTGTGCTTCAAAATTTTAGTGTTTCTTGTACAATTTCCTTCTCAGTAATCATAATATTTTCAAAGTTTTTAATAATTTTCTCTGCAACAATATCAATGAAAAACGTCAAATAATTCTTACTTTAACTATGAAAAAAAGCTTACGCGTCGATTGCAATGATTGTCATATCTCAAAGCTATCCAAAATAATTATGGGGGCAACAAGATTATAAAAATTTGAGAGAGGTCGAAAAAAAAATTTTTGACTATTGGCTTATATATTAAAAACTATGAATATGCGCTAAATGCCGCTACCTGTGATCATGTATTAAAGCTATTCCAAAAAAAAAGTTGTAGGTGCAACAAGATTTTGAAAATCTGAAAAACGCCAAATATATAATATTTTAACTATGAATATGCGCCCAAAGATTACTAAAATACGCGTCGATTGCAAATGGTATCAAAGCTATTCAAAAAAAATTATGGGGGCAACAAGATTTTGTAAAGTTGAGAAAGGCTAAAAGAAACTCTTTTTAACTATTAGCTTATATATTAAAAGCTATAAACATTTGCCTAATGCCGCTACTTGCAATCGAAATCTTACGAAATTACGCGTCGATTGCGATGATTGTCATATAACAGAGCTATTCCAAAAAAAAGTTATATGTATGTGCAAAAACATTTTGAAAATCTGAAAAAGGCCAAATAATTATATTATTTATGCATTTATATCTTAAAAACTATGAATATGCACCCAATGGCGTTATCTGTAATCGATAGCTTACTAAATTACGTGTCAATTGCAATGATTGTCATATATCAGAGCTGTTCCAAAAAAAAGTTATAGGTACAACAAGATTTTGAAAAGTTGAAAAAGGCTTTTAGCTATTGGCTTCTACATATATTAAAAACTATCAATATGCGTCCAATGCTGCTACCTGCAATTGAAAGCTATTCCACAAAAAAAGTTATAGGTGCAACATTTCTAATTTTAATTATTAGCTTATGTAATGAAAACTAAAAATCTTTGTATTTGCAGTGTATGGTGAAAAGTTTTTTTTCAATTCTGTCAGTTTTTTATACATTATGTAATACCAGTGCTGGTTTTTATTTCACGATGGCGGATAGCCATTTTTTGTAAACAACCAGACAATTGTTTTCTAATTTAAAAAACACGGAAATTAAGGAATCCTCTCTGTAAGTATTTCCAAGTGGTTTGGCGGACAGATACATATTACGGGATTATAGTTCAATGTGGCTTTACATCAGTGAAATACTGTTTTAAAAATAGAGTCAAATTCTCCAATAATGTCTACAAATTACGTAGCGTTGGGTACAGTTCAAGAAAGCAGTGTTCTACCAAAGGGACAATGGATGTCAAATGAATAAGGTTTGGGAAAAACGAAGTATTGATATATATGTATGTATATAATGATATCAGGTAATGTTTTTCTTTTGATTTTAATTCTCATTTCTTAAAACAAATTCTTCTTCCCTTTCTTTATTTGCCCTTAGAAGGTAGTTCGTAAAAGTGCAGTTCATCCTGGCGCAGTAGCTTTGCACGAAATTCCTCGCTAGTAAAAAGTATTGATTTTTTGTTCGCAAATTGTCTTTTCAACATTTGGTTCATGAAATTATTCAAGATTTCAAAACTGAACTGCGTTTTCACAGCACTGCTGCGAAGGCCCTTCAGGAATCCTATTTCGTTGGTCTCTTCCTAAATACCAATTTCTGCACCATCTATGGTAAATGTGCTTCTATTATGTCTACGGATATAGTCTTGCTCAGACAGATTCGTGGCGAACGAGCTGGATTTAAATGGCTGATGACAAAAATTACCATTACTACTATCGTATGCGATTTTTTAACCATTTTTTAAACAATTAAGCGGTCTTTTTAAGGACCACAAAACTTTTTACAAAAAAGCAGTTGGACCTGTCGAGGACCTCAAAATTTATATAAAAAGGATCATTTCTGTATTCAGATAAGGCTCTATAAAGAAAGGTAGTGGAAGAGATTTTATAACCATTTTTAAAAACAATAGGTCTTTTTTAGGACCACAAAATTTTTATTAAAAAGGATAAATTTTGTTTACACATAAGGATCTATAAAGAAAGTTAGTGAAAGAGAAGAATTATTATTACCTTGAAGCCTTGTTTGAACCGACTGTCTGTAAAGAAAGAAATTCAAATTAATGTTAAGGTACATATATTCAAGCATATATATAAATATAAGCAAAAAACAGCAGCAGCAACCATCTTTTTCCAACAGCAGCAGGCAGCTTTCCAACATCAGCCATATATCCGGCAGCAGGCAACTGTCCAGCAGCAATATATTTTCCAACTGCCAGTTGTACAGCAGCTATCGCTGCATTGGCTGTCCAGCAGCCACCTGTACAACCGCAATATATTTATTATATAACCGCACCGACTGGCAATTTGAATACTAATTGAAAATAATTATTTAAGTATGTTTTACTTTTGGTTTATTTGACTCATTACCTTAACTAAAACTTGGTATAAATAATATATTTAATAGAAATATAAAAATAATAAAAAAAAAATTTTTAATTTGTTTCACGTCCAATTTGTTTTATAAAAAGGCAACTAAAAATATAACACTGGAAACTGCTCTGTTTAGTAAGAATTAAACATGGGACGACGAATTTCAATTTCAATATTTCGTCACTCCTTTGTGTGACTTCTTCAGGAAGTTAATTTTCTACTTAACTAAAAATTAAATTTTTATATAATATGAAAATTATTTGTCAACAAAATACAAAAAAATTCAAACAAAATTTAAATAAATTTAAAATATGTAAACAATAATAAAATATAAAATCCTATACATGCATATATACTTAAGGATTACTTAGGATTTCTAAAGTCCTACTTATATAGACATATCTTACAACTAAATTCAAGAACTATATAAACAAATTTATATAAATTTAGAAAACATATAATAACAAAATATTAAACATATGTATATATACATGTATACATAATCCAAAAAATTTTTCCTTGAATATTTCTTAAAATTACATATGTATATATTATACCATACATATATATGATTTTCATAATCATATGCAATCCACATGCATATACACTTATGTTTGTATTCATATATATACCTATTAATCAACAAATGTCAGAAAGTTTTAAGCAAATTTTAATTAAATTATTACATGTTTTTGGGAATTTTCGTTTTAACTCTTTAACTTTTATTTTAGTGCTGATTCTTTTTTCCCAAAAGTTATATATTAAAATTCAAAGTGAGCAAGTGAGGTGTTTTAGCTAGTTCCTATGCGCATTTCACTGGGACCTTTATCCAACATTTCTTAGAATATGTAGAGATATTATCCCAAACTTCCACGTTATTCAATGGGAAGCTTAAAAACAAACATAAAAGTCATAACAAGAACTCACTGATCACTTTGGTTTTTTAATTTTCTTACGTTTTTATTTCATTCTACAATTGGTTGCCTTTTTTCCGACTCTAATTGTAGTTGTAAGAGAGAGAAAAACAGAACAACAACTAATAACTGTTTTAATGCAAAAACAATTAATTAAGAGTGTTGACAACGTAAGTTCTATTAACCGCGGGCACTCGCTAATTAAATTATTATATGTTTTTTGGAATTGTCGTTTTAACTCTAACTTTTTTTTTCGTGCTGATTCTTTTTTCCCAAAAGTTTTTTTTTTGTGAAATAATTTTATTGCAATCTATCAATTAGTATATAATAATAATAAGCAAATTAGATATATTGTAAATATGACTGTTGTAGTTGTACTCTTACTATAAGTACAACTATAAAGAAATAGAAAATTAATTCTTTAATATATTAATTTTAACAATTAATTAATAATAATAACAAAACAATTAGCAACTGTTTAATATGATTATATATTACAGATAACAAATTTTTTAATGTAAAAAAATCAATAAATAATAATAATAATTATAGTAATAATAATAACATAAAATAACATACATTTGAGTAATTTCTAAATGGAAGATCTAATATATGAGATCTCTTAAGTCTTCTAACTTCATCAGTATCGTCTAATAACATGACAGCTAATGGATTTACATGATTACTGAGTCTATTTAAATATTTTTCACTACAATAATTAATAGTTTCTTTTACAGTTTTAATATTAACATCAGTATGGATAGCTTCATTAGTAATATACCAAGGCGACTGAACGATAAGTCTTAGTGTCTTCGATTGGTACCTTTGAATAATTTCAATATTTGAATGACTTGCAGTTCCCCATAACTGTATTCCATAAGTCCAAACAGGTTTTAAGATTACTTTGTAAAGTCTTAACTTGTTTTCCATTTTTAGTTGAGATTTATGACCGTTTAACCAATAAAATTTTCTATTCATTAAATTTAATTGCTGTCGCTTGCTTTTTATGTGATGTTTCCAAGTGAGTCTACGATCCATATTCAAACCAAGATATTTTACGCAGTCATTTTTAGGTATCTGAATGTTATTAATAGTTAAATTTGGACAATCACCCTTGCGAAGTGTAAAAGTTACGTGAACTAATTTTTCTGCATTCACTTTAATTTTCCAGTTTTTCATCCATAACTCTATTAAATTTAATTCATTTTGAACATTGTTAGATGCAAATGTAGGTGAATTGTCTGCTGCTGAAATTGCCATATCATCTGCGTATGTTGACATAGTGACATTTAGTGAAGTTGGCATGTCAGCGGTGAAAATTGTATATAACACCGGACTTAGTACACTACCCTGCGGAACTCCTGCTCTGATATCAAACATGTTTGACCTCTCTTCTTTAATTTTTACATAAAATGTTCGGTTTTGTATATAAGATTTTATAATTGAATAAAATGTAGTTGGAATGAGATACTTCAATTTGTACAACAGTCCAATATGCCAGACTCTGTCGAATGCTTGTTGAATATCCAAGAAAACCCCGGAGCAGTACTTCTTTTCTTCAAAACATTTCCGAATAACGTTTACTACTCTATGATACTGTTCAGGAGTTCCATGTTTATGTCTAAAGCAGAATTGATGATCGGGAACAATATGTAGTTCTTCAAGAATTGGAGACAATCTACTAAAAAATATTTTTTCAAACATTTTAGAAAAAATACTTAACAAGCTAATCGGTCTATAAGATGTTATTTCATTTTCTGGTTTATTTGGTTTTTTAATCATTATAATTTCAGCACATTTCCACTGAGAAGGAAAATGACTTAATCTCAGAATAGAGTTAAAAATTAATGTCAAAAATATAATAGCCTTTTTCGGCAAATTTTTAACAACCCTTGCATCTATCATATCATATCCAGGAGATTTTTTTATGTTTAAATTTTTTATTTGAATCTTAACCTCAGAACAAGAAATATGTCTCATTGGTAAAAACATCTGATAAGGTGCATCTAAGAAATTTGAGATTTCTTCATCGTCAACAGGACTACTCTTTTGATGTGATTGAAAAGTATTGTACAGATGAGTTGAAAATGCTTGTACCTTTTTTTCATCTGACCTACACCACGATCCATTAGCATCTTTAAAAGAATTTCTTTTTATTGGCTGCTTAATACACTTCGTGGCTTTCCATAAATTGTGATTGTTATTTGATGCTAAATTAATGTTGTCAAAAAACTCCCCAATAGATTTGTTTTTGATAGTATTGAAATGCTGTTTCAGTTTTCTTGTTGCTATATTTAGACGTCTTTTATCAACGGGATTTCTGCTAATCTGCCATGCTTTTCTAAGTCTTCTCCTAACTCGAATAAGTTCACGTGTGTGCCAAGAAATTAGGAATCTATTTTGCATGACAGGTAAAGATATTGGTGGATTCGATAAAAAAGGCGCTTCATGGATTAATTTGGTAATATTTTCAACTACATTATCTAGCTCATAACCGTTTGTTATGGGTTAATTTAAATTTAAATTAGTATCAATTCAATATGAAAAAGATTCTAAATCGGTTTTGCAGGTTACTAGCTTTTGAACTTTATAAATTAATTGAGGAGCAGAGTTATATGTTAATAAAACTGGAGAATGATCAGAGCTAAGATCATAATTGTCCTTAATTTCAAGTTGATTTGTGTTTATTCTGGTATAAATGAAAAAATCAATTATGTCTGGAATTTTAGATGGGTCAGAAGGCCAATAAGTTGGCTTACCAGTCGATAATACAGAATAATTTTTTAAAGCTATACTCTTATATAGTTCTCTACCCTTAGGATTTACTAAACGCGAGCCCCACCATGGATGTTTTGCATTAAAATCTCCACCAACAATGAATCGCGTCCCAAGTCTATCAAAGAAATCATTAAAATCATCACAGCTAATATTATGGCTAGGGGGAATATATATTGCACAAACAGTCACAAATGACATTTGACATTAATAATGGAAGCTTGTATACTTGATTTCGAAAAATGCTCTTCTTGATAATAATTAATGCATGATTTAATTAAAATTGCTGAGCCACCATGAGCTCTTTCTTTAGCACTTATCATATCATAACCTTTAATCTTGAAAAATGACTTACTTGTAAAATGCGTTTCTGATATTAAAAATATATCGATGTTATTTGGTTGCAAAAATAATTCAACCTCTCGTAAATGATTACAGAGACCAGTAGCATTCCATGCTCCTATACGGAGATCTATTGACATAATTTATTACAAATAACTGACATCATATTAATAAGGGAGTTCGTCAGCTCTATCTGTTTTGTTAATAAGCTTTAAATTTTTTGTAATGTTGTGTTTTCATTATTTAGTTTATACGTCCCTTTTACAGCATTAGCATACGAACAATTTGGTATAGATTGATAGTTGTTATCATTAGAAAGATTATCTGAATATAACGGACCTTTATTTTTTGTTTGTTGAATATTTGAAAACTTTTGCTGTATCCTTTTTTTATATTCTTGATGTATAATGCATCCCCTGTAACTTGCAGGATGAGATTCGTCACAATTAGCGCATTTAGCTGGCAAATGTTTGCTCTTTGTACATTCCGCAGATATATGATTATGGTTCGTTACAATAAGCTTTTATATGACCACACTGTTGACAACGGTGACATTGCGGAAAATTTTTCGATTTACGTGGCGGTTCTATTGATATAATAGCATTATTGATATCTTTTACATTATAAATTTCTTTATTGTTGGCTTTCGGTTCAAGATCGAGAAAAAACATTGAAAGTGGTTGTTTAGTAATATTACTTCTTATATTAGAAATATTTTTTACTTTATGTCCTAGTTTTTCAATAAATTCTTTAATATCTTATATATTGGTAGAATAGTGTAAATTTTTAATTACCACCCTGTAGGCCCTTTTCTGCTTTATTTGAAATGTATGATAACTTATCTTCTTAAGCTTCAGATTTGAGACAAATGTTCTATATGCACTAATAGTTTTTATCATAACTCTAACTTGTCCATCCTTCAAAGATTTATATGAATATTGATCTGCAGCAATAATAGTAGAAAAATATTTCATCATATCTTCTAATTTGATACATTTGGAATATACAAAGGCGGTGGTTTTGATTCAATAGGTTCCAATATGTTGATACTATCTTCATCTTCAGTGGAAAAACACTATATCTATTTGTATTTGTTTTTGGAGATATATCATTGTTGATTATTTGTCTTTGTTTATTTTCGTTATTAATTATTTGTCGTCTTTTATTTTCATACAGCAGAGGCGAATTTTGACGTTTTCTTGACTGTGGAACAGTTTGCCATTCTATTTCTTCATTATTTTTTCCATAATTTGATGTTTCTGCAATATCACCAGGGCTAACGGCTCTGGCAGTAGCCATTGGCACTGATTTATTTCTTGTAAATTATACCACAAAAAATCTGTTTTTATTCAACTTATATAACTCAATTAAAATGAAGTCTTAAAATTTATATTTGAGAAAACAAATCTCAATTTAAAATAATATTTCTAAATTTGTTTTTTTATTTAGTTTTTAATTTTAATTAAATAATTTTCCCAATTTAACAGAAAAAGCAAACCTATCGTTGTCAATGAACAATTCTGAATCTTAATATCAACGATTTCCCAAAAGTTATATATTAAAATTCAAAGTGTTCAATTGAGGGTTTTTAGCTAGTTGCTATGCGCATTTCACTGGGGCTAATGCAGATTAAATTAAATTTAAAATATGTGAACAATAACAAAATATTTAAACCTATACATGTGTATATTTACATGTAAAATTCTATCTCTTATTAACTAAGTATCTATAATTTTGAGCTACTTTTACTGCCTTAAAATTAATCCTTTTTGTTATTGGTGTATTTATTATGTGTAACATTTCTAACATAAATCGACGTTTATTATTATTATTATAATTTTTTTTTCTGTGTTTAATATTGAAACATTTTCAAAGTTTGGATAATGATTAAATCTAGCACAATGTGAAGATAATGCTGTTTTTTTGCGAATTATAAATTCTCTATATCTTGGATCAGTGTTATGTCCTGCTATCCTAGTTGTACCTATATACACCTTATTGCAATCCTCATTGTCATTACCATTATAAGATATTTTATAAACCAAATTGATTTATCTAATTTATCTATTTTACCTTTTGTGTTACTAAAAAACTTGTTTAATGTATTGTGTTCTATAAGCTACTGTATATTTTTCAGAATCAAATTTCCCTGATTTACGAATTCGTTCTGATAATCCAGATACATAAGTTAAAGATTTGTGTATTTTTGGTTCATTTCCATTTTTATTAATGTTACTATTTCTTAATCCATATTGATAAAGTAATTTATATATTAACTAAGTTGGAAAATCATTATTCTCTAATATGTATTTAATAATATTCTTATTTTTTCTATGAAATCTACAGTCACTAATTGTTAAAACATTATCCACAAAATTTTTAGCTGTGTTAAGAATAACTTTTTTATTATGCTTCGAATAACAATTAATAGTATTTTTCTGAAGATGTTGGTGCCTGGTACCAATCCATAAATAAATTTCGATTCTTCCTAATTATTAAGGTATCTAAGTATGAAATCAAGTAAAATAAATCATTGTTTTTCTAAATATATATTTCCATCATATTGAAAGTATCTGTTATCTTCTATACAAAATCTTAATATTCTTAAAAATAAGCATTTATCTATCTCTGTATACCTCTCTATTATATCCCATATTTTCTCAATAGTATTAAATGCTAAATCAACTGGTATACTGGGAAATAAAGATACTTCACCAAAAGAAACTAATCTTTCATCATTACCTATTTCTAGGTTTAATAATCTTTTTTTTTAATTATAACCCATCCTTAACATTATAGTTATACCGAATTTTCAGTAATCTCTTTTAAAATATCTATGATATATTTACATAGATGATAAGATGGTGAATTTACATAACAACAAATTGGTCTCAATGGGAACTGGTCTTTATGTATTTTAGGTAAACCATATAATCTAGGTGCTACAGCAATTTAATTTTTAAGTTTATTCTTTTCCATATCTGTACTAATCCTATTTCTGTGAAGTTCATCAACAATATTATTGTTACCTTTCATAAATTTGCTCGTTGGTCTCTATTTAGCAAAGAATATTTTGAAGTATCTCCTATAGTATTATTAATACGTATATTACGATCTTGTTTTTCAATAGCTACTGTTGCATTACTTGATTATCAATAAATGATGTTAACCTATTTCTAGATCTATCCTGCTCTTCACTATCAATTTTAGTTTGAACTATATCTTCTCCATCTGCTATTATTTTTAACATTGGAAATTCTTCTTTCTTAGTAGGTAATGCATATTTAGGTCCTAATGAAACAGTCCACTGAACGTCTATTGGTATACCATAAATAGTTTTATTTATAAACTATTTGTTATTAAATTTTATTCCCAATTCCTCTCTTTAGAAATTCTTTAAACAATCGAATTTCTTCTAATGAATTCTTTTTATCTTTTCATTTAATGCTATAGTTAATCTATCTTCATATTGTAAGAAATTTTCTAATTATATTCTATTAGGATGTCTACTTAAATTTATTTTAACTATATTTATCTCTATTGAAGGAAAAGACTTATTTTTAATAATGGAAGTAAATTTTATTAAAATTTATGCTTCAAAATTTTAGTATTTCTTGTACAATTTCCTTCTCAGTAATCATAATATTTTCAAAGTTTTTAATAATTTTCTCTAATTGTTATCAATGAAAAACGTCAAATAATTCTTACTTTAACCATGAAAAAAATCTTACGCGTCGATTTCAATAATTGTCATATGTCAAGGCTATCCAAAGAAAATTATGGGGGCAACAAGATTATAAAAAGTTGAGAGAGGTTGGGAAAAAAAATTATAACTATTGGCTTATATATTAAAAACTATGAATATGCGCTAAATGCCGCTACCTGTGATCATGTATTAAAGCTATTCCAAAAAAAAGTTATAGGTGCAACAAGATATTGAAAATCTGAAAAACGCCAAATATATCATAATTTAACTATAAATATGCCCCCAAAGCTTACTAAAATACGCGTCGATTGCAAATGGTATCAAAGCTATTCAAAAAAAGTATGGGGGCAACAAGATTTTGTAAAGTTGAGAAAGGCCAAAAGAAACTGTTTTTAACTATATTAGCTTATATATTAAAAGCTATAAACATTTGCCCAATGCCGCTACTTGCAATCGAAATCTTACGAAATTACGCGTCGATTGCGATGATTGTCATATAACAGAGCTATTCCAAAAAAAAGTTATATGTATGTGCAAAAACATTTTGAAAATCTGAAAAAGGCCAAATAATTATATTATTTATGCATTTATATCTTAAAAACTATGAATATGCACCCAATGGCGTTATCTGTAATCGATAGCTTACTAAATTACGTGTCAATTGCAATGATTGTCATATATCAGAGCTGTTCCAAAAAAAAGTTATAGGTACAACAAGATTTTGAAAAGTTGAAAAAGGCTTTTAGCTATTGGCTTCTACATATATTAAAAACTATCAATATGCGTCCAATGCTGCTACCTGCAATTGAAAGCTATTCCACAAAAAAAGTTATAGGTGCAACATTTCTAATTTTAATTATTAGCTTATGTAATGAAAACTAAAAATCTTTGTATTTGCAGTGTATGGTGAAAAGTTTTTTTTCAATTCTGTCAGTTTTTTATACATTATGTAATACCAGTGCTGGTTTTTATTTCACGATGGCGGATAGCCATTTTTTGTAAACAACCAGACAATTGTTTTCTAATTTAAAAAACACGGAAATTAAGGAATCCTCTCTGTAAGTATTTCCAAGTGGTTTGGCGGACAGATACATATTACGGGATTATAGTTCAATGTGGCTTTACATCAGTGAAATACTGTTTTAAAAATAGAGTCAAATTCTCCAATAATGTCTACAAATTACGTAGCGTTGGGTACAGTTCAAGAAAGCAGTGTTCTACCAAAGGGACAATGGATGTCAAATGAATAAGGTTTGGGAAAAACGAAGTATTGATATATATGTATGTATATAATGATATCAGGTAATGTTTTTCTTTTGATTTTAATTCTCATTTCTTAAAACAAATTCTTCTTCCCTTTCTTTATTTGCCCTTAGAAGGTAGTTCGTAAAAGTGCAGTTCATCCTGGCGCAGTAGCTTTGCACGAAATTCCTCGCTAGTAAAAAGTATTGATTTTTTGTTCGCAAATTGTCTTTTCAACATTTGGTTCATGAAATTATTCAAGATTTCAAAACTGAACTGCGTTTTCACAGCACTGCTGCGAAGGCCCTTCAGGAATCCTATTTCGTTGGTCTCTTCCTAAATACCAATTTCTGCACCATCTATGGTAAATGTGCTTCTATTATGTCTACGGATATAGTCTTGCTCAGACAGATTCGTGGCGAACGAGCTGGATTTAAATGGCTGATGACAAAAATTACCATTACTACTATCGTATGCGATTTTTTAACCATTTTTTAAACAATTAAGCGGTCTTTTTAAGGACCACAAAACTTTTTACAAAAAAGCAGTTGGACCTGTCGAGGACCTCAAAATTTATATAAAAAGGATCATTTCTGTATTCAGATAAGGCTCTATAAAGAAAGGTAGTGGAAGAGATTTTATAACCATTTTTAAAAACAATAGGTCTTTTTTAGGACCACAAAATTTTTATTAAAAAGGATAAATTTTGTTTACACATAAGGATCTATAAAGAAAGTTAGTGAAAGAGAAGAATTATTATTACCTTGAAGCCTTGTTTGAACCGACTGTCTGTAAAGAAAGAAATTCAAATTAATGTTAAGGTACATATATTCAAGCATATATATAAATATAAGCAAAAAACAGCAGCAGCAACCATCTTTTTCCAACAGCAGCAGGCAGCTTTCCAACATCAGCCATATATCCGGCAGCAGGCAACTGTCCAGCAGCAATATATTTTCCAACTGCCAGTTGTACAGCAGCTATCGCTGCATTGGCTGTCCAGCAGCCACCTGTACAACCGCAATATATTTATTATATAACCGCACCGACTGGCAATTTGAATACTAATTGAAAATAATTATTTAAGTATGTTTTACTTTTGGTTTATTTGACTCATTACCTTAACTAAAACTTGGTATAAATAATATATTTAATAGAAATATAAAAATAATAAAAAAAAAATTTTTAATTTGTTTCACGTCCAATTTGTTTTATAAAAAGGCAACTAAAAATATAACACTGGAAACTGCTCTGTTTAGTAAGAATTAAACATGGGACGACGAATTTCAATTTCAATATTTCGTCACTCCTTTGTGTGACTTCTTCAGGAAGTTAATTTTCTACTTAACTAAAAATTAAATTTTTATATAATATGAAAATTATTTGTCAACAAAATACAAAAAAATTCAAACAAAATTTAAATAAATTTAAAATATGTAAACAATAATAAAATATAAAATCCTATACATGCATATATACTTAAGGATTACTTAGGATTTCTAAAGTCCTACTTATATAGACATATCTTACAATTAAATTCAAGAACTATATAAACAAATTTATATAAATTTAGAAAACATATAATAACAAAATATTAAACATATGTATATATACATGTATACATAATCCAAAAAATTTTTCCTTGAATATTTCTTAAAATTTCATATGTATATATTATACCATACATATATATGTTTTTCATAATCATATGCAATCCACATGCATATACACTTATGTTTGTATTCATATATATATGTACCTATTAATCAACAAATGTCAGAATGTTTTAAGCAAATTTTAATTAAATTATTACATGTTTTTGGGAATTTTCGTTTTAACTCTTTAACTTTTATTTTAGTGCTGATTCTTTTTTCCCAAAGAACTCACTGATCACTTTGGTTTTTTAATTTTCTTACGTTTTTATTTCATTCTACAATTGGTTGCCTTTTTTCCGACTCTAATTGTAGTTGTAAGAGAGAGAAAAACAGAACAACAACTAATAACTGTTTTAATGCAAAAACAATTAATTAAGAGTGTTGACAACGTAAGTTCTATTAACCGCGGGCACTCGCTAATTAAATTATTATATGTTTTTTGGAATTGTCGTTTTAACTCTAACTTTTATTTTCGTGCTGATTCTTTTTTCCCAAAAGTTATATATTAAAATTCAAAGTGTTCAATTGAGGGTTTTTAGCTAGTTGCTATGCGCATTTCACTGGGGCCAACATAGATTAAATTAAATTTAAAATATGTGAACAATAACAAAATATTTAAACCTATACATGTGTACATTTACATTTAAAATTCTATCTCTTATTAACTAAGTATCTATAATTTTGAGCTACTTTTACTGCCTTAAAATTAATCCTTTTTGTTATTGGTGTATTTATTATGAGTAACATTTCTAACATAAATCTGCATTTATTATTATTTTCTGTGTTCAATATTGAAACATTATCAAAGTTTGGATAATGATTAAATCTAGCACAATGTGAAGATAATGCTGTTTTTGCGAATTATAAATTCTCTATATCTATATCTATATATGGATCAGTGTTATGTCCTGCTATCCTAGTTTTTAATTTATTCTTAGTTGTACCTATTTACACCTTATTGCAATCCTCATTGTCATTGCCATTATAAGATATTTTATAACCCAAATTTTATTTATCTAATTTATCTATTTTACCTTTTGTCTTACTAAAAAACTTGTTTAATGTATTGTGTTCTATAAGCTACTGTATATTTTTCAGAATCACATATCCCTGATTTACGAATTCGTTCTGATAATCCAGATACATAAGTTAAAGATTTGTGTATTTTTGGTTCATTTCCATTTTTATTAATGTTACTATTTCTTAATCCATATTGATAAAGTAATTTATATATTAACTAAGTTGGAAAATCATTATTCTCTAATATGTATTTAATAATATTCTTATTTTTTCTATGAAATCTACAGTCACTAATTGTTAAAACATAATCCACAAAATTTTTAGCTGTGTTAAGAATAACTTTTTTATTATGCTTCGAATAACAATTAATAGTATTTTTCTGAAGATGTTGGTGCCTGGTACCAATCCATAAATAAATTTCGATTCTTCCTAATTATTAAGGTATCTAAGTATGAAATCAAGTAAAATAAATCATTGTTTTTCTAAATATATATTTCCATCATATTGAAAGTATCTGTTATCTTCTATACAAAATCTTAATATTCTTAAAAATAAGCATTTATCTATCTCTGTATACCTCTCTATTATATCCCATATTTTCTCAATAGTATTAAATGCTAAATCAACTGGTATACTGGGAAATAAGGATACTTCACCAAAAGAAACTAATCTTTCATCATTACCTATTTCTAGGTTTAATAATCTTTTTTTTTAATTATAACCCATCCTTAACATTATAGTTATACCGAATTTTCAGTAATCTCTTTTAAAATATCTATGATATATTTACATAGATGATAAGATGGTGAATTTACATAACAACAAATTGGTCTCAATGGGAACTGGTCTTTATGTATTTTAGGTAAACCATATAATCTAGGTGCTACAGCAATTTAATTTTTAAGTTTATTCTTTTCCATATCTGTACTAATCCTATTTCTGTGAAGTTCATCAACAATATTATTGTTACCTTTCATAAATTTGCTCGTTGGTCTCTATTTAGCAAAGAATATTTTGAAGTATCTCCTATAATATTATTAATACGTATATTATGATCTTGTTTTTCAATAGCTACTGTTGCATTACTTGATTATCAATAAATGATGTTAACCTATTTCTAGATATATCTTGCTCTTCACTATCAATTTTAGTTTGAACTATATCTTCTCCATCTGCTATTATTTTTAACATTGGAAATTCTTCTTTCTTAGTAGGTAATGCATGTTTAGGTCCTAATGAAACAGTCCACTGAACGTCTATTGGTATACCATAAATAGTTTTATTTATAAACTATTTGTTATTAAATTTTATTCTCAATTCCTCTCTTTAAAAATTCTTTAAACAATCGAATTTCTTCTAATGAATTCTTTTTATCTTTTCATTTAATGCTATAGTTAATCTATCTTCATATTGTAAGAAATTTTCTAATTATATTCTATTAGGATGTCTACTTAAATTTATTTTAACTATATTTATCTCTATTGAAGGAAAAGACTTATTTTTAATAATGAAAGTGAACTTTATTAAATTTGTGCTTCAAAATTTTAGTGTTTCTTGTACAATTTCCTTCTCAGTAATCATAATATTTTCAAAGTTTTTAATAATTTTCTCTGCAACAATATCAATGAAAAACGTCAAATAATTCTTACTTTAACTATGAAAAAAAGCTTACGCGTCGATTGCAATGATTGTCATATCTCAAAGCTATCCAAAATAATTATGGGGGCAACAAGATTATAAAAAGTTGAGAGAGGTTGGGAAAAAAAATTATAACTATTGGCTTATATATTAAAAACTATGAATATGCGCTAAATGCCGCTACCTGTGATCATGTATTAAAGCTATTCCAAAAAAAAGTTATAGGTGCAACAAGATATTGAAAATCTGAAAAACGCCAAATATATCATAATTTAACTATAAATATGCCCCCAAAGCTTACTAAAATACGCGTCGATTGCAAATGGTATCAAAGCTATTCAAAAAAAATTATGGGGGCAACAAGATTTTGTAAAGTTGAGAAAGGCTAAAAGAAACTCTTTTTAACTATTAGCTTATATATTAAAAGCTATAAACATTTGCCTAATGCCGCTACTTGCAATCGAAATCTTACGAAATTACGCGTCGATTGCGATGATTGTCATATAACAGAGCTATTCCAAAAAAAAGTTATATGTATGTGCAAAAACATTTTGAAAATCTGAAAAAGGCCAAATAATTATATTATTTATGCATTTATATCTTAAAAACTATGAATATGCACCCAATGGCGTTATCTGTAATCGATAGCTTACTAAATTACGTGTCAATTGCAATGATTGTCATATATCAGAGCTGTTCCAAAAAAAAGTTATAGGTACAACAAGATTTTGAAAAGTTGAAAAAGGCTTTTAGCTATTGGCTTCTACATATATTAAAAACTATCAATATGCGTCCAATGCTGCTACCTGCAATTGAAAGCTATTCCACAAAAAAAGTTATAGGTGCAACATTTCTAATTTTGATTATTAGCTTATGTAATGAAAACTAAAAATCTTTATATTTGCAGTGTATGGTGAAAAGTTTTTTTTTCAATTCTGTCAGTTTTTTATACATTATGTAATACCAGTGCTGGTTTTTATTTCACGATGGCGGATAGCCATTTTTTGTAAACAACCAGACAATTGTTTTCTAATTTAAAAAACACGGAAATTAAGGAATCCTCTCTGTAAGTATTTCCAAGTGGTTTGGCGGACAGATACATATTACGGGATTATAGTTCAATGTGGCTTTACATCAGTGAAATACTGTTTTAAAAATAGAGTCAAATTCTCCAATAATGTCTACAAATTACGTAGCGTTGGGTACAGTTCAAGAAAGCAGTGTTCTACCAAAGGGACAATGGATGTCAAATGAATAAGGTTTGGGAAAAACGAAGTATTGATATATATGTATGTATATAATGATATCAGGTAATGTTTTTCTTTTGATTTTAATTCTCATTTCTTAAAACAAATTCTACTTCCCTTTCTTTATTTGCCCTTAGAAGGTAGTTCGTAAAAGTGCAGTTCATCCTGGCGCAGTAGCTTTGCACGAAATTCCTCGCTAGTAAAAAGTATTGATTTTTTGTTCGCAAATTGTCTTTTCAACATTTGGTTCATGAAATTATTCAAGATTTCAAAACTGAACTGCCTTTTCACAGCACTGCTGCGAAGGCCCTTCAGGAATCCTATTTCGTTGGTCTCTTCCTAAATACCAATTTCTGCACCATCTATGGTAAATGTGCTTCTATTATGTCTACGGATATAGTCTTGCTCAGACAGATTCGTGGCGAACGAGCTGGATTTAAATGGCTGATGACAAAAATTACCATTACTACTATCGTATGCGATTTTTTAACCATTTTTTAAACAATTAAGCGGTCTTTTTAAGGACCACAAAACTTTTTACAAATAAAGCAGTTGGACCTTTCGAGGACCTCAAAATTTATATAAAAAGGATCATTTCTGTTTTCAGATAAGGCTCTATAAGGAAAGGTAGTGGAAGAGATTTTATAACCATTTTTAAAAACAATCGGTACTTTTCAGAACGGAAGAGATTTTATAACCATTTTTAAAAAAAATCGGTATTTTTCAGGACCACAAAATTTTTATTAAAAAGGATAAATTTTGTTTACAAATAAGGATCTATAAAGAAAGCTAGTGAAAGAAGAAGAAGAAAGAAATTCAAATTAATGTTAAGGTACATATATTCAAGCATATATATAAATATAAGCAAAAAACAGCAGCAGCAACCATCTTTTTCCAACAGCAGCAGGCAGCTTTCCAACATCAGCCATATGTCCGGCAGCAATAAGTTTTCCAACTGCCAGCTGTACAGCAGCTATCGCTGCATTGGCTGTCCAGCAGCCACCTGTACAACCGCAATATATTTATTATATAACCGCACCGACTGACAATTTGAATACTAATTGAAAATAATTATTTAAGTATGTTTTACTTTTGATTTATTTGACTCATTACCTTAATTAAAACTTAGTATAAATACTATTTTTAATAGAAATATAAATATAATAAAAAAAATTTTTTAATTTGTTTCACGTCCTATTTGCTTTATAAAAAGGCAACTAAAAGTATAACACTGGAAACTGCTCTGTTTAGTAAGAATTGAACATGGGATGACGAATTTCAATATTTCGTCACTACTTTGTGTGACTTCTTCAGAAAATTAATTTTCTATTTAATTAAAAATTAAATTTTTATATAATATGAAAATTATTTGTCAACAAAATACAAAAAGATTCAAACAAAATTTAAATAAATTTAAAATATTTAACAATAACAAAATATAAAATCCAATACATGCATATATACTTAAAAAAGAAATATTTCTAAAATCCTACTTATATAGACATGTCTTACAACTAAATTCAAGAAGTTTATAAGCAAATTTATATAAATTTTGAAAACATATAATAACAAAATATTAGACATATGTTTATATACATGTATATATAATCCAAAAATCTTTTCCTTGAATATATCTTAAAATTACATATGTATATTATACCATACATATATGTATATGTTTTTCTTAATCATATGCAATCCACATGCATATACACTTATGTTTGTATTCATATATATACCTATTAATCAACAAATTTCAGAAAGTTTTAAGCAAATTTTAATTAAATTATTACATGTTTTTGGGAATTTTCGTGTTAACTCTTTAACTTTTATTTTCGTGCTGATTCTTTTTTCCCAAAAGTTATATATTAAAATTCAAAGTCAGCAATTGAGAGGTTTTAGCTAGTTCCTATGCGCATTTCACTGGGACCTTTATCCAACATTTCTTAGAATATGTAGAGATATTTATTCCAAACTTCCACGTTATTAAATGGGAAGCTTAAAAACAAACATCAAAGTCATAACAAGAACTCACTGATCACTTTGCTTTTTAAATTTTCTTACGTTTTTATTTCATTCTACAATTGGTTGGCTTTTTTCCGACTCTAATTGTAGTTGTAAGAGAGAAAAAAACAACAACAACAACTAATAACTGTTTTAATGCAAAAACGATTAATTAAGAGTGTTGACAACATAAGTTCTATTAACCGCGGGTACTCGCTAATTATATTATTATATGTTTTTTGGAATTGTCGTTTTAACTCTAACTTTTATTTTCGTGTTGATTCTATTTTCCCAAAAGTTATATATTCAAAGTGTTCAATTGAGGGCTTTTAGCTAGTTTCTATGCGCATTTCACTGGGGCTAATGCAGATTAAATTAAATTTAAAATATGTGAACAATAACAAAATATTTAAACCTATACATGTGTACATTTACATGTAAAATTCTATCTCTTATTAACTAAGTATCTATAATTTTGAACTACTTTTACTGCCTTAAAATTAATACTTTTTGTTATTGGTGTATTTATTATGTGTAACATTTCTAACATAAATCTACGTTTATTATTATTTTCTGTGTTTAATATTGAAACATTTTCAAAGTTTGGATAATGATTAAATCTAGCACAATGTGAAGATAATGCTGTTTTTTGCGAATTATAAATTCTCTATATCTATATCTATATATGGATCAGTGTTATGTCCTGCTATCCTAGTTTTTAATTTATTCTTAGTTGTACCTATATACACCTTATTGCAATCCTCATTGTCAATGCCATTATAAGATATTTTATAAACCAAATTGATTTATCTAATTTATCTATTTTATCTTTTGTCTTACTAAAAAACTTGTTTAAAGTATTGTGTTCCATAAGCTACTGTATATTTTTCAGAATCACATATCCCTGATTTACGAATTCGTTCTGATAATCCAAATACATAAGTTAAAGATTTGTGTATTTTTGGCTCATTTCCATTTTTATTAATGTTACTATTTCTTAATTCATATTGATATATTAATTTATATATTAACTAAGTTGGAAAATCATTATTCCCTAATATGTATTTAATTTTATTCTTATTTTTTCTATGAAATCTACAGTCACTAATTGTTAAAACATTATCCACAAAATTTTTAGCTGTGTTAAGAATAACTTTTTTATTATGCTTCGAATAATTATTAATAGTTCTTTCTGAAGATGTTGGTGTCTGGTACCAATCCATAAATAAATTTCGATTCTTCCTAATTATTAAGGTATCTAAGTATGAAATCAATTAAAATAAATCATTGTTTTTTTAAATACATATATATTTCCATCATATTGAAAGTATCTGTTATCTTCTATACAAAATATCAATATTCTTAAAAATAAGCATTTATCTATCTCTGTATACCTCTCTATTATATCCCATATTTTCTCAATAGTATTAAATGCTAAATCAACTGGTATACTGGGAAATAAAGATACTTCACCAAAAGAAACTAATGTTTCATCATTACCTATTTCTAGGTTTAATAATCTTTTTTTTTTATTATAACCCATCCTTAACATTATAGTCATACCGAATTTTCAGTAATCTCTTTTAAAATATCTATGATATATTTACATAGATGATAAGATGGTGAATTTACATAAAACAAATTGGTCTCAATGGGAACTGGTCTTTATGTATTTTAGGTAAACCATATAATCTAGGTGCTACAGCAATTTAATTTTTAAGTTTATTCTTTTCCATATCTGTACTAATCCTATTTCTGTGAAGTTCATCAACAATATTATTGTTACCTTTCATAAATTTGCTCGTTGGTCTCTATTTAGCAAAGAATATTTTGAAGTATCTCCTATAGTATTATTAATACGTATATTACGATCTTGTTTTTCAATAGCTACTGTTGCATTACTTGATTATCAATAAATGATGTTAACCTATTTCTAGATCTATCCTGCTCTTCACTATCAATTTTAGTTTGAACTCTATCTTCTCCATCTGCTATTATTTTTAACATTGGAAATTCTTCTTTCTTAGTAGGTAATGCATATTTAGGTCCTAATGAAACAGTCCACTGAACGTCTATTGGTATACCATAAATAGTTTTATTTATAAACTATTTGTTATTAAATTTTATTCCCAATTCCTCTCTTTAGAAATTCTTTAAACAATCGAATTTCTTCTAATGAATTCTTTTTATCTCTTCATTTAATGCTATAGTTAATCTATCTTCATATTGTAAGAAATTTTCTAATTATATTCTATTAGGATGTCTACTTAAATTTATTTTAACTATATTTATCTCTATTGAAGGAAAAGACTTATTTTTAATAATGGAAGTAAATTTTATTAAAATTTATGCTTCAAAATTTTAGTATTTCTTGTACAATTTCCTTCTCAGTAATCATAATATTTTCAAAGTTTTTAATAATTTTCTCTAATTGTTATCAATGAAAAACGTCAAATAATTCTTACTTTAACCATGAAAAAAAGCTTACGCGTCGATTTCAATAATTGTCATATGTCAAGGCTATCCAAAGAAAATTATGGGGGCAACAAGATTATAAAAAGTTGAGAGAGGTTGGGAAAAAAAATTATAACTATTGGCTTATATATTAAAAACTATGAATATGCGCTAAATGCCGCTACCTGTGATCATGTATTAAAGCTATTCCAAAAAAAAGTTATAGGTGCAACAAGATATTGAAAATCTGAAAAACGCCAAATATATCATAATTTAACTATAAATATGCCCCCAAAGCTTACTAAAATACGCGTCGATTGCAAATGGTATCAAAGCTATTCAAAAAAAATTATGGGGGCAACAAGATTTTGTAAAGTTGAGAAAGGCTAAAAGAAACTCTTTTTAACTATTAGCTTATATATTAAAAGCTATAAACATTTGCCTAATGCCGCTACTTGCAATCGAAATCTTACGAAATTACGCGTCGATTGCGATGATTGTCATATAACAGAGCTATTCCAAAAAAAAGTTATATGTATGTGCAAAAACATTTTGAAAATCTGAAAAAGGCCAAATAATTATATTATTTATGCATTTATATCTTAAAAACTATGAATATGCACCCAATGGCGTTATCTGTAATCGATAGCTTACTAAATTACGTGTCAATTGCAATGATTGTCATATATCAGAGCTGTTCCAAAAAAAAGTTATAGGTACAACAAGATTTTGAAAAGTTGAAAAAGGCTTTTAGCTATTGGCTTCTACATATATTAAAAACTATCAATATGCGTCCAATGCTGCTACCTGCAATTGAAAGCTATTCCACAAAAAAAGTTATAGGTGCAACATTTCTAATTTTGATTATTAGCTTATGTAATGAAAACTAAAAATCTTTATATTTGCAGTGTATGGTGAAAAGTTTTTTTTTCAATTCTGTCAGTTTTTTATACATTATGTAATACCAGTGCTGGTTTTTATTTCACGATGGCGGATAGCCATTTTTTGTAAACAACCAGACAATTGTTTTCTAATTTAAAAAACACGGAAATTAAGGAATCCTCTCTGTAAGTATTTCCAAGTGGTTTGGCGGACAGATACATATTACGGGATTATAGTTCAATGTGGCCTTACATCAGTGAAATACTGTTTTAAAAATAGAGTCAAATTCTCCAATAATGTCTACAAATTACGTAGCGTTGGGTACAGTTCAAGAAAGCAGTGTTCTACCAAAGGGACAATGGATGTCAAATGAATAAGGTTTGGGAAAAACGAAGTATTGATATATATGTATGTATATAATGATATCAGGTAATGTTTTTCTTTTGATTTTAATTCTCATTTCTTAAAACAAATTCTACTTCCCTTTCTTTATTTGCCCTTAGAAGGTAGTTCGTAAAAGTGCAGTTCATCCTGGCGCAGTAGCTTTGCACGAAATTCCTCGCTAGTAAAAAGTATTGATTTTTTGTTCGCAAATTGTCTTTTCAACATTTGGTTCATGAAATTATTCAAGATTTCAAAACTGAACTGCCTTTTCACAGCACTGCTGCGAAGGCCCTTCAGGAATCCTATTTCGTTGGTCTCTTCCTAAATACCAATTTCTGCACCATCTATGGTAAATGTGCTTCTATTATGTCTACGGATATAGTCTTGCTCAGACAGATTCGTGGCGAACGAGCTGGATTTAAATGGCTGATGACAAAAATTACCATTACTACTATCGTATGCGATTTTTTAACCATTTTTTAAACAATTAAGCGGTCTTTTTAAGGACCACAAAACTTTTTACAAATAAAGCAGTTGGACCTTTCGAGGACCTCAAAATTTATATAAAAAGGATCATTTCTGTTTTCAGATAAGGCTCTATAAGGAAAGGTAGTGGAAGAGATTTTATAACCATTTTTAAAAACAATCGGTACTTTTCAGAACGGAAGAGATTTTATAACCATTTTTAAAAAAAATCGGTATTTTTCAGGACCACAAAATTTTTATTAAAAAGGATAAATTTTGTTTACAAATAAGGATCTATAAAGAAAGCTAGTGAAAGAAGAAGAAGAAAGAAATTCAAATTAATGTTAAGGTACATATATTCAAGCATATATATAAATATAAGCAAAAAACAGCAGCAGCAACCATCTTTTTCCAACAGCAGCAGGCAGCTTTCCAACATCAGCCATATGTCCGGCAGCAATAAGTTTTCCAACTGCCAGCTGTACAGCAGCTATCGCTGCATTGGCTGTCCAGCAGCCACCTGTACAACCGCAATATATTTATTATATAACCGCACCGACTGACAATTTGAATACTAATTGAAAATAATTATTTAAGTATGTTTTACTTTTGATTTATTTGACTCATTACCTTAATTAAAACTTAGTATAAATACTATTTTTAATAGAAATATAAATATAATAAAAAAAATTTTTTAATTTGTTTCACGTCCTATTTGCTTTATAAAAAGGCAACTAAAAGTATAACACTGGAAACTGCTCTGTTTAGTAAGAATTGAACATGGGATGACGAATTTCAATATTTCGTCACTACTTTGTGTGACTTCTTCAGAAAATTAATTTTCTATTTAATTAAAAATTAAATTTTTATATAATATGAAAATTATTTGTCAACAAAATACAAAAAGATTCAAACAAAATTTAAATAAATTTAAAATATTTAACAATAACAAAATATAAAATCCAATACATGCATATATACTTAAAAAAGAAATATTTCTAAAATCCTACTTATATAGACATGTCTTACAACTAAATTCAAGAAGTTTATAAGCAAATTTATATAAATTTTGAAAACATATAATAACAAAATATTAGACATATGTTTATATACATGTATATATAATCCAAAAATCTTTTCCTTGAATATATCTTAAAATTACATATGTATATTATACCATACATATATGTATATGTTTTTCTTAATCATATGCAATCCACATGCATATACACTTATGTTTGTATTCATATATATACCTATTAATCAACAAATTTCAGAAAGTTTTAAGCAAATTTTAATTAAATTATTACATGTTTTTGGGAATTTTCGTTTTAACTTTTTAACTTTTATTTTCGTGCTGATTCTTTTTTCCCAAAAGTTATATATTAAAATTCAAAGTCAGCAATTGAGAGGTTTTAGCTAGTTCCTATGCGCATTTCACTGGGACCTTTATCCAACATTTCTTAGAATATGTAGAGATATTTATTCCAAACTTCCACGTTATTAAATGGGAAGCTTAAAAACAAACATCAAAGTCATAACAAGAACTCACTGATCACTTTGCTTTTTAAATTTTCTTACGTTTTTATTTCATTCTACAATTGGTTGGCTTTTTTCCGACTCTAATTGTAGTTGTAAGAGAGAGAAAAACAACAACAACAACTAATAACTGTTTTAATGCAAAAACAATTAATTAAGAGTGTTGACAACATAAGTTCTATTAACCGCGGGTACTCGCTAATTATATTATTATATGTTTTTTGGAATTGTCGTTTTAACTCTAACTTTTATTTTCGTGTTGATTCTATTTTCCCAAAAGTTATATATTCAAAGTGTTCAATTGAGGGCTTTTAGCTAGTTTCTATGCGCATTTCACTGGGGCTAATGCAGATTAAATTAAATTTAAAATATGTGAACAATAACAAAATATTTAAACCTATACATGTGTACATTTACATGTAAAATTCTATCTCTTATTAACTAAGTATCTATAATTTTGAACTACTTTTACTGCCTTAAAATTAATACTTTTTGTTATTGGTGTATTTATTATGTGTAACATTTCTAACATAAATCTACGTTTATTATTATTTTCTGTGTTTAATATTGAAACATTTTCAAAGTTTGGATAATGATTAAATCTAGCACAATGTGAAGATAATGCTGTTTTTTGCGAATTATAAATTCTCTATATCTATATCTATATATGGATCAGTGTTATGTCCTGCTATCCTAGTTTTTAATTTATTCTTAGTTGTACCTATATACACCTTATTGCAATCCTCATTGTCAATGCCATTATAAGATATTTTATAAACCAAATTGATTTATCTAATTTATCTATTTTATCTTTTGTCTTACTAAAAAACTTGTTTAAAGTATTGTGTTCCATAAGCTACTGTATATTTTTCAGAATCACATATCCCTGATTAACGAATTCGTTCTGATAATCCAAATACATAAGTTAAAGATTTGTGTATTTTTGGCTCATTTCCATTTTTATTAATGTTACTATTTCTTAATTCATATTGATATATTAATTTATATATTAACTAAGTTGGAAAATCATTATTCCCTAATATGTATTTAATTTTATTCTTATTTTTTCTATGAAATCTACAGTCACTAATTGTTAAAACATAATCCACAAAATTTTTAGCTGTGTTAAGAATAACTTTTTTATTATGCTTCGAATAATTATTAATAGTTCTTTCTGAAGATGTTGGTGTCTGGTACCAATCCATAAATAAATTTCGATTCTTCCTAATTATTAAGGTATCTAAGTATGAAATCAAGTAAAATAAATCATTGTTTTTTTAAATACATATATATTTCCATCATATTGAAAGTATCTGTTATCTTCTATACAAAATATCAATATTCTTAAAAATAAGCATTTATCTATCTCTGTATACCTCTCTATTATATCCCATATTTTCTCAATAGTATTAAATGCTAAATCAACTGGTATACTGGGAAATAAAGATACTTCACCAAAAGAAACTAATGTTTCATCATTACCTATTTCTAGGTTTAATAATCTTTTTTTTTTATTATAACCCATCCTTAACATTATAGTCATACCGAATTTTCAGTAATCTCTTTTAAAATATCTATGATATATTTACATAGATGATAAGATGGTGAATTTACATAAAACAAATTGGTCTCAATGGGAACTGGTCTTTATGTATTTTAGGTAAACCATATAATCTAGGTGCTACAGCAATTTAATTTTTAAGTTTATTCTTTTCCATATCTGTACTAATCCTATTTCTGTGAAGTTCATCAACAATATTATTGTTACCTTTCATAAATTTGCTCGTTGGTCTCTATTTAGCAAAGAATATTTTGAAGTATCTCCTATAGTATTATTAATACGTATATTACGATCTTGTTTTTCAATAGCTACTGTTGCATTACTTGCTTATCAATAAATGATGTTAACCTATTTCTAGATCTATCCTGCTCTTCACTATCAATTTTAGTTTGAACTATATCTTCTCCATCTGCTATTATTTTTAACATTGGAAATTCTTCTTTCTTAGTAGGTAATGCATATTTAGGTCCTAATGAAACAGTCCACTGAACGTCTATTGGTATACCATAAATAGTTTTATTTATAAACTATTTGTTATTAAATTTTATTCCCAATTCCTCTCTTTAGAAATTCTTTAAACAATCGAATTTCTTCTAATGAATTCTTTTTATCTTTTCATTTAATGCTATAGTTAATCTATCTTCATATTGTAAGAAATTTTCTAATTATATTCTATTAGGATGTCTACTTAAATTTATTTTAACTATATTTATCTCTATTGAAGGAAAAGACTTATTTTTAATAATGGAAGTAAATTTTATTAAAATTTATGCTTCAAAATTTTAGTATTTCTTGTACAATTTCCTTCTCAGTAATCATAATATTTTCAAAGTTTTTAATAATTTTCTCTAATTGTTATCAATGAAAAACGTCAAATAATTCTTACTTTAACCATGAAAAAAAGCTTACGCGTCGATTTCAATAATTGTCATATGTCAAGGCTATCCAAAGAAAATTATGGGGGCAACAAGATTATAAAAAGTTGAGAGAGGTTGGGAAAAAAAATTATAACTATTGGCTTATATATTAAAAACTATGAATATGCGCTAAATGCCGCTACCTGTGATCATGTATTAAAGCTATTCCAAAAAAAAGTTATAGGTGCAACAAGATATTGAAAATCTGAAAAACGCCAAATATATCATAATTTAACTATAAATATGCCCCCAAAGCTTACTAAAATACGCGTCGATTGCAAATGGTATCAAAGCTATTCAAAAAAAGTATGGGGGCAACAAGATTTTGTAAAGTTGAGAAAGGCCAAAAGAAACTGTTTTTAACTATATTAGCTTATATATTAAAAGCTATAAACATTTGCCCAATGCCGCTACTTGCAATCGAAATCTTACGAAATTACGCGTCGATTGCGATGATTGTCATATATCAGAGCTGTTCCAAAAAAAGTTATATGTATGTGCAACAACATTTTGAAAATCTGAAAAAGGCCAAATAATTATATTATTTATGCATTTATATCTTAAAAACTATGAATATGCACCCAATGGCGTTATCTGCAATCGAAAGCTTACTAAATTACGTGTCAGTTGCAATGATTGTCATATATCAGAGCTGTTCCAAAAAAGAGTTATAGGTACAACAAGATTTTGAAAAGTTGAAAAAGGCTTTAAGCTATTGGCTTATACATATATTAAAAACTATCAATATGCGTCCAATGCTGCTACCTGCAATTGAAAGCTATTCCAAAAAAAAAAAAGTTGTATGTGCAACAAGATTTTGAAAATCTGGAAAAAATAATTCTCATTTTAACTATTAGCTTATGTAATGAAAACTAAAAATCTTTGTATTTGCAGTGTATGGTGAAAAGTTTTTTTTCAATTCTGTCAGTTCTTTATACATTATGTAATACCAGCGCTGATTTTTATTTCACGATGGCGGATAGCCATTTTTTGTAAACAATCAGACAAATGTTTTATAATTTAAAAACACGGAAATTAAGGAATCCTCTTTGTAAGTATTTCCAAGTGGTTTGGCGGACAGATACATACTACGGGATTATAGTTCAATGTGGCTTTACATCAGTGAAATACTGTTTTAAAAATAGAGTCAAATTCTCCAATAATGTCTACAAATTACGTAGCGTTGGGTACAGTTCAAGAAAGCAGTGTTCTACCAAAGGGACAATGGATGTCAAATGAATAAGGTTTGGGAAAAACGAAGTATTGAAATATATGTATGTATATAATGATATCAGGTAATGTTTTTGTTTTGATTTTAATTCTCATTTCCTAAAACAAATTCTTCTTCCCTTTCTTTATTTGCCTTTAGAAGGTAGTTCATCCTGGCGCAGTAGCTTTGCACGAAATTCCTCGCTAGTAAAAAGTATTGAATTGTTGGTTCGCAAATTGTCTTTTCAACATTTGGTTCGTGAAATTATTCAAGATTTCAAAACTGAACTGCGTTTCCACAGCACTGCTGCGAAGGCCTTTCACGAATCCTATTTCGTTGGTCTTTTCCTAAATACCAATTTCTGCACCATCTATGGTAAATGTGCTTCTATTATGTCCACGTATATACTCTTGCTCAGACAGATTCGTGGCGAACGAGCTGCATTTATATGGCTGATGACAAAAATTACCATTACTACTATCGTATGCGATTTTTTAACCATTTTTAAAAGCAATTAAGCGGTCTTTTTAAGGACCACAAAACTTTTTACAAAAAAGCAGTTGGACCTTTTCAGGACCTCAAAATTTATATAAAAAGGATCATTTTTGTTTTCATATAAGCCTCTATAAGGAGCCACTACCTTGGAAGACATTTTATAACTATTTTTAAAAACAATCGGTAATTTTCAGAACCACAAACATTTTTAAACAGGGATAATTTTTGTTTACACATAAGGAAAGGTAGTGGAAGAGATTTTGTAACCATTTTTAAAAACAATCGGTATTTTTCAGGACCACAAAATTTTTATTAAAAAGGATAAATTTTGTTTACACATAAGGCTCTATAAGGAAAGTTAGTGGAAGAGTAGAACTAATATTATCTTGAAGTATTGTTTGAATCGAATTTCTGGAAAGAACGTGATTTAATATACTACTAACTATTGATACATTTGTTTAAATAATATCTATAAAAACAGGATCATTTTAGTTTACGCGTAAGGATCTATAAATAAAGTTAGTGAAAGAGTAGAATTAATATTGCCTTGAAGCCTTGTTTGAACCGACTGTCTGTAAAGAAAGAAATTCGAATTAATGTTAAGGTACATATATTCAAGCATATATATAAATATAAGCAAAAAACAGCAGCAGCAACCATATTTTTCCAACAGCAGCAGGCAGCTTTCCAACATCAGCCATATATCCGGCAGCAGGCAACTGTCCAGCAGCAATAAGTTTTCCAACTGCCAGTTGTATCGCAGCTATCGCTGCATTGGCTGTCCAGCAGCCACCTGTACAACCGCAATATATTTATTATATAACCGCACCGACTGGCAATTTGAATACTAATTGAAAATAATTATTTAAGTATGTTTTACTTTTGGTTTATTTGACTCATTACCTTTACTAAAACTTAGTGTGAATAATAATTTTAATAGAAATATAAAAATAATAAAAAAAATTTTTTAATTTGTTTTACGTCCAATTTGTTTTATAAAAAGGCAACTAAAAGTATAACAGTGGAAACTGCTCTGTTTAGTAAGAATTAAACATGGGACGACGAAATGAATCATTTATACATACAGAATATCTGTAATAGATTAGACTAATTGTTTATTCAAAAATTCATTTGTTGTTGAATATGCACAAGGAATAATATATATATATATATATATATATATATATATATATATATATATGTTGCTGGAACATACATATACCTATATATATGCATATTCATGTACCTATATATGAATATGGGTACAAAGTTTATGAAGTAAAGTAAAACATAATATTTCCATTAAAATTTATGAGATAAAAATATCCTTTATTACTTCGATTTCTTTTACCTTTGACAAATAGGATAAGAACGATTCGATCTTGTAAGAGTTCAAAAAACCAGAGCTATAACTAGTAAGAAAAATTGCGGTTAACTCGTTGGAATGCAAGAAAATATTCCTGACAAACAATGTTGATAACAAAAGAATAATATTTGGATCCTAACAAAGAATTCCAATAAAAAGTACAGACATTTAGCTACTACATTAATTATCTAAACAAATGTATCAAAAACTAACAATATTTTAAATCTCGTTCTTTACAGTGTAAACAAAAATGATCCTTTTTTATAAACATAAGCTAAGCAAAAATGATCCTTTTTTATTAAAAGTTTTGTGGTCCTGAAAAGGACCGATTGTTTTTAAAAATGGTTATAAAATCTTTTCCCCTAATTTTATTGGAGGCTATAGAGCTGCCTTATGAGGAGAGAATTAACAAAATGATAAGACTTGTGAGAAGAATATTGATGAAATAAAAAAGTTTTGTTTTAATCTTAACGAAATTGAAAATAACAGCAAAAAGTTCGTCCAAACTATTGAAGAGAAAAATGAAACTATGTGTAAGGAGATAGCAGAAGCCATAACTCACTAAAGCAAACTATTAACTTATGCGGAAACGGTTAGAAGCAAAGGGTTACCAGATATTAGAAAACAAGTACCCCAAATGGCGAAACATGGGGAAAAACAGCATTAAGTACCAGGGTCTCCCGCCTCGGTTAATTCAGCTGCATCCAATAGTACGGCAGTTACAAGTGGTCAGCAAAGAGCGATTTCCGGTATTGCTAATTCAATGCCAAGTCAAACAACTCCCATGTTACCGTCACCTACATCTGCTAGTTGGCGCAATAAAAAAATTGCCCCTGTGGCTTATGGAGCTAATCCGTCTAACGACCTTGGTTCATTTATCGTCATTTAAGCCTACTGTAACTGCGGATCAAATTATAAATTATGTCGAGAAAACAGCAAATACAAATAAAAATCAGTTTGCCGGCTTCAAACTCGTTAGGAATAACTCAGACTTAAATCTTCTAAGGAAAGTAATATTTAAGATTGGTATCTCGAGCAGTCGTTACAATGACCTTTTAAAAACCCTAAATTCGGCCTGTTGGTATTATGGTGCACCTACTTGTAAATTTTCAAAGGCAGATACATCCTACAAATTAGCCCTAGATCATGTGGGAAAGCATATTAAAGTTCATTTCCAAAATATATCAGGAATGAAAATTAAGTCCTCATCTGTTTTTAATTTCTCATCCCAAATGATTTTAATGTTATTGTATTGGTTGAAACCTGGTTGAACAAGGATTTCTTTGATGCTGAATTCCTTGATTCAAAGCTGTGCAACGTTTTCCGTAAGGATAGGGAAGGTGCCATTACTGGCTTATCATTGGGCGGTGGAGTACTTATTGCTGTAAAATCGTGTTTCGAATCATCCTTATGCAATATTGATTATCAAAATGGTCTATTGGATCAATTGATTGTTTCTGTTGCTGAGGGTAGTGATTAATTTCTATTCATATCTCCAACATTCTTCACAGTGAATGGCAATATTTGTGTTTTGGGTGACTTTAATCTAAAAAATATAATGTGGTCAAAAATATGAGACAGCTCTTTTCTCACGCCATGTAACGTAAATTTGATCATGAAATAAACTTCATTGATAGTGGTATGTCACTTAACATGTGGCCAATAAATAATTATCCGAATAGACTAAATAGATTTTTAGATGTTATATTTGTACCTAATCATATTGCCTGGCAAGTTTATGTCCCGTTACTGTGGATCTCTCCATCAAATGTTCATCATCACTCCTTGGTAACTGAAATTAGTAATGTAAACTTTTTTGAAAATTCACATTATTCAATTCGTAATGATCTCAACTTTAACCTTTGTAATTTTGATATGCTAAGCTCCACTTTTAATTCGATCGAAGTTTTCTAGGCTAAAAACGTGTGAGTGCTATGAACTTTTTCTAAATAAAATACATAATATTTGTTCCGCTAATGTTCCAATTAGAAGACTAAAGCCATACAAGCTTCCTTGGTATACCTCTGGTCTCAAAAAAATCAAACACTTGCGTAATAAATTCCATGAAAGTTTAGTTAACTCAGGAGACAATAGCTCTGTTCATAAACTGAAAATTATTAACAATAGTTGATAGAAAAGTTTTCATTAACTCTATCTATCCAAACAGCTGTTTTGTGTTTACATATACATAGAAATCAAGTTTTCTAAAAGAAGCTAAAAATTACAATATTTTGCAAAATTTGAGAAATGTTAAGTAATTGCAAATATTTAAAACTATTAAATATGTTTATAACTATTTTTGTTAACCTTAGGATCAGCAGCAATCAAATATCACGCACACTGCTCGCCACTTGAATAGCACGCCCACTGTTGTTTTAAGAAATCTTCTATTTTCTCAAAAATTAAAAACGTAATAACTGCACTGTCTTCCTATGTTTTAATGTTTATTCATCTCATTTTTTATAAAAAGAATTACTTCCGGTACAAAATTTTTTGGCATTTTGTTCTGTTGCTTACATATTGACAAGAAAAATATGCGCCACTTGAATAGAACATGTCATTTCAACTAAATTTTCACTCAGTATTAGTGCAAGCATCATAGTTTAAATAAACTCTACTTATAAAAAATAATAAAAAATGGGACGCGGCGAAGCACTCTCGGAAGTTGAAAAGGGTAAAATCAAGGCTTACCAGGATATGGGACTATCTATTTGAAAAATATTAAAAGAAGCCGGAAGCTAATTGCATAATTTTTACGTAATGAATAAAAATAATTACTTTAAATAAAAAGAATTACTTTAAAAAAAAGTACCGGTACAAAATTTTTTGGCATTTTGTTCTGTTGCTTACATATTGACAAGAAAAATATGCGCCACTTGAATAGAACATGTCATTTCAACTAAATTTTCACTCAGTATTAGTGCAAGCATCATAGTTTAAATAAACTCTACTTATAAATAATAATAAAAAATGGGACGCGGCGAAGCACTCTCGGAAATTGAAAAGGGTAAAATCAAGGCTTACCAGGATATGGGACTATCTATTTGAAAAATATTAAAAGAAGCCGGAAGCTAATTGCATAATTTTTACGTAATGAGTCCACGTATGGAAAAAATATGAAATGCCGTATACATAGTGTTTTATCTAATGCAGACAAGCGACATATTTTAAGAGATGGAAGCCTCTCGCACATGATTTAATATCCAAAATTAGACAAAAAAAACAGGAGTAAAGACAAGTTTAACCACTATACGGAATGTTATTTCAAAAGCAGAGCATTTGAAGAGATTGAAAATAAAGAAAAAACCACCACTTAATGCATCCCGCAAAGAACAACAGCTCAGTTTTTGCCGCATTCACATGACCTGGACTACTGAGTGGCATCGTATGGTTTTCTCAGATGAGAAGAAAATTAAATTTGGAAGGCTCTGATGGTTATAGCTATTATTTTCATGATATTCGAAAGGAACCAGATTATATGGATCGTTTACATAGCAGGGTATGGTATGGGGATTTTGTTTTACAGCACCTGTGACCTTCATTTTCTAAGCACAAAGCACTGCTTTCCCAATTTTCAAAAATCTCTTCGGGAAATTTCAGCAGGACAATGCTCCTATCCACACTGCGCGTGTTGTTAGAAGCTATATAGATAACCAAAATATTAATATATTATTTGGCCCCCGTATTTCTCTGATTTAAACATAATCGAAAATGTTTGGGAATGTTTATCCAGAAAATTATATGAAGGTAGTAAACAGTATTCGACTATTACAGAGCTCATTAAAGCCATAAAACTTGCTTGGAGCAAAATCCAACTCGATTACATAGCCAATTTGTACGATTCATTGCCCAACAGGACCTTCGAAGTTTCAACTAACAAAGAAGGCACAACCCACTATTAAAATTATTATAATAAACATTAATTTTAGTAATAAATAAACCAACACAGTTTTAATAGCAAAAATATTTATTTACGATTATATTTTTGGGGGTGTTCTATTCAAGTGGCGTGTATTTTTATCATCAATCGGTAAGCAACAAAACAAAGTCCCAAAATATTTTGCAACGGTACATTTTATTATAGAAATTCGTTTTGATCAAAGAAGAGATGAGTATATAATAAAAACAAAGGAAGATAGTGGAATTACCTCGTTTTTAGTGTTTGAGAAAACAGAAAATATCTTAAAACAACAGTTGGTGCGCTATTCAAATGGGGAGCAGTGTATAAAGGAAATAATTAATTAAGTAGTAAAACACCTAGTACATCAGGGACACAGGATGCCACAGCAGATGGATGTGATGTAAAAATTATAAGTACCTAGATAATCGACACTTCACATAATAGCAGTAGATAACCGAATTATTTAAGATATGCATATTTAAGCGCGGTCAAAACATATTTTTGGCTCTAGACAGTGCCTGGCTTCTGCAGTTTGTGAGAAGTCTCCACATTAAAAAGAAATTGTCACTACGATTGGCGTGATACACATTGTTATAGGATGATCCATAGAATAATATGTTGGTTATTATCCAAATCTAACAAAAGTACATACAATAAGGACAGATATTTTGACTTATTCTGCGTTTCAGAGAATAACAAACGTTTTGTTGATGTGAAGAGATCTCACATTAGGATAGAGGCATCGCGATTTGACACAAAATCGTAGTGAAGTCAATAACAATATAAGATAATCCGTTAAGATCGAGAAAAACTCTTAGGACACTGCTACAGGTTAAATACATATTGAACGCGATCCAGTATCGTGATATTTATTGAACGTGTAAATTGAGTAAAAAATGTTATTGCATTTGTGTAAAGTTTGTTTTCATAAAAGGTAATGGCAGATGATAGTGAAAGCGAGTGGGTTCTGCCGGTGGAATCACAATTAACAACCGAAAAAGTTATTTAGAAAGACTTTACTTTTGATTTGGAGGCTTTGCCGGCTAAATCTTATTCCGAAAAAATAAAAATAGTGGCTGCACAGAAAAAGTTATTAGAGATTTTGCCACTTTTCTCTTCAATAAAAAAGCAAGCAAATAACTAAACAGACTATTTTGTTTTCTTGCAACATTTTTTTAAGAAACCATCTGTACAGCACAAAAATAACTGATGCGATAAATACTGAACATGTAGCATACTTTCGTGATCCATCAATCCATTAAAATGGATCGCGATCCAAATATAAGAATATATATAAACGTATAGCAGTGCCCTGATATGAATATTTATTTCATTGCAATAGTTAAAAATTGGAAAAAATAAACTTGTACGTATTGATGGTGCTAGTAAGTTTGTGTATTTACTGTGTTATTGCATGACTGCTATATGTAAAAAGCAATTATTTATTAATTTGATTGGAAAGAAACAAATACATACTTAAAATCACATTATTTTCATACATATATATAAAATTTTTCCAAATAATTGAGTAAATACTGAGTACTTGCGTATACCTACATAACACATCACTATTTTATGTTTTAAATTGTTCATTTACTTTTTGTTATCATTGAGAGAAATTTCATAAAATTTTTTCTTACTCTCTAGTCGATGAAAAGTGATAGAAAAGGAAATGAAAAAGCTAATGAGTCTCGAGCAAAATTTATTCAGTACAGTCGCGAGTTTAACTTCCTAAATAAATTTCGCTATAAATAATTTCTTCTGAGTAAGGAAGAAGGTATTAGGTTCAACCCAAAATCTTTCTGGTCTTTTGTGAAATATAGGAGGCACTTATCTGACATTCCATCTACTATGCATTATGACGGCAACATCTCTGGTTCATGTGATGACGTGGTTAATATCTTCGCATCCTTTTTCAGCTCTAACCTTGAGTCTGTTGGTAATAATTCTATTTCCACGGCGGCTGCGCCTTCCAAATTAAATATTGGATCCTTAGTTGTGTATGACGATATTCATTAGATGCAATTTCGAAAGCGAAGATAAGTTATAAATCCGGTATTGATGGTATCTGTACTTATTTCCTGAAGAATACAACTAAATCTCTAGTTCCTGTCCTCACTTTTATTTTCAATCTATCGCTTCAGGAAGGCGAATTTTTAGTCTTCTATTTTCAAGAATGGCAAGAGAGATGATATATCATGTTATAGGCCTATTTCCAAACTATCTTGTGTTTCAAATATTTTCGAACAAATAATTCACAAAAAATTGCGTGTGTATCGCCCTATTAACATGAATTTTATTTTGGTAGGTCTTGAACATGGGAGTCAAGTAGAATATATATATATAGATTTGTCCAAAGCGTTTTATAAACTTTCGCATACCATACTTCTCCCCAAGCTGGATGAAATGGGTATTCACGCGAATCTTCTGAAATCGTTCAAATCATATTTATTTAATAGAATTTGTGCTGTGCATGTTGAAGCCTACGTCCAGACGTCGCGTGTACCTCAGGGTAGCATTCTTGGCCCTTTATTGTTTAACTTGTTTATTAATGATATTCGCTGTTGTTTTTTTAAATCGAAATATCTTTTGTGTACCGATGATTTAAATATTTTTATGAAATTGGATTCGACGTGCTTATGTGCAGAACTAGCTTAATAATTTAACTAATTGGTGCACTCTTAATTAATATTAATTAAAGTTTACACTTTTCGTTTTTCAGGATTTAAAGTTCCATGACAATATTCTTTAATATTAATGGCGTCATATTAACCACGTCTGTTTCTAAACTGGACTTGGGTGTTGTTTTTGATAGTTCTTTATATTTCGTAGCTCATGTTGAGTATGTACTTTCAAAAGCTAATAAAATGCTTGGTCAAATAATTTACTTATTTTCATTATATTTAATTATTACCATGTGCATTTGCTCTTTGTTTATACTTATATTTTCTTATAATTCTACTTCGTTAAACCACTTTTATTTTAATTACTAGTTTGTAAGTACCTATGTTAACTCTTAGTCTGTAAGGTTTTTTATTTAGACCATAGACAGAAGCAACAATAAACAATAAACTTTTCTTATAGAGCCTTATGTGTAAACAAAAATTATATTTTTAATAAAAATTTTGTGGTCCTCAAAAGGACCGACTGCTTTTGAAAATGGTTATAAAATCTGTTCCACTAACTTTCCTTATAGAGACTTATGTGAAAACAAAAATGATCCTGTTTAATAAAAATTTTGTGGTCCTGAAAAGGACCGATTTTTGTTAAAAATGGTTATAAAATCTCTTCCACTAACTTTCCTTATAGAGCCTTATGTAAAAACAAAAACGTTCCTTTTTTATACCAAGTTTTGTGGTCCTGAAAAGGAGCGATTGTTTTTGAAAATGGTTATAAAATCTCGTACGATAGTAGTAGTGGTAATTTTTGTCATCAGCCATTTAATTCAAGCTCGTTGCTACGAACCCGTCTGGCCAAGACTATATCCTTTGACATAATAGAATACGTTCACGATATGTGGTGCAGATATTGGTATTTAGGAAGGGACTAACCAAATAGGCTTCGTGAAGAGCCATCGCAGCAGTGCTGTGGAAACGCAATTCACTTTTGAAAACTTGAACAATTTCACGAACCAAATATTGAAAAGGCAATTTGCGAGCCAATAATTATAATTTTCAAAATCTTGTTGCACCTATAAGTTTTCCTTTTGGAATAGCTTTGATACATGAAAATAATTACAATCGACATGTAATTTAGCAAGCTTTCGATTGCAGGTTGCACCATTGGGCGCATAATTATAGTTTTTAACATATAAGCCAATGGCTAAAAGAAAAATTATTTCCGCCTTGTTCAACTTTTCAAAATCTTATTGCACCTATAACCATCTTTTTTTGGGAATAGCTTTGATATATGATATAGCTTTCGATTTCAGTTAGCGGCATTGAGCGGATATTCATAGCTTTGTAGTTATAAGCTAATATTTAAAACCACCCCCGAAATATGTAGCAAGCACATGGCGCAAATACCTTCTCAGAAAAAACGTGCATAGTCTTATTAACTTTTTAAAACTGTACATATCAGCTTAGAATTCTGTAATGTTTGTAAACAGTCAGTCATATTCGAAGGAGATATCGTGTTAAATCCAAATATATGAAAAATGTCGATAGGCTGATATCAACACAGAAGTTCTGAGCAGTATGGCCATATTAGCTCTTTTGGAGCTAAATTTAGCTTAATATTTTAATGTTTATGTCGATATATTTCATATAGCTCTTAGTTTTTTTTCAACAATGCATTTAGCTATTTCTAGCTTTTTTTTTAAATTCAATTTCCTGTAATTTATTTCCATTTCAATATAAATAAAACAGTTTATCCGAATAAATTTATGTGCGGTAACCATATAAAGTAGTTAATAAAAAATTATAATATAGCAGCGCAGAAACAAAAACTCTATTTGAAATTTTTAGAGCCATTACTTTCTGATGTTCGAAAGGTAATTAAAATGTTCGAAAGTAACGATGTGGAGCACACGCTATTGTTTTCAGAACTTAAATTGCTTTAGAAAAATCTTTGTATCAAATCCTTTTGAAGTCTGAAATTGTTGATCTGAATTGTTGACGATTTTCTAATTTCAACTATAATTTTGAACAATATCTGATATCAAAAAATAGGTACAATAGATTCTGAAATAGAAAAACAAATTAGATACACTTGCCGAAATTTTACTAAGCAATATACCAACTACGGCAATGTTCGCCAAGTAATTTTTCAACTTTACAAAGTGTAGATAATATTGCTCTTTTGAGATTACAATGGCAAAAATTAAATTCCTATGATTGGAAAAACCAAAAGTTAACTACGGAATTTTGGATCAATATTTTTGTAGAATTAAAACGCGTGCTTTTCTTGTTCATTTTAATATATACAGTGAAGATATATTTTATTTCATGTATCAGAGATGATATAATATGTACTTAAGAACTAACTCTGACATTAAATAAAAAATTATATACATATAAAAATTGTTAACATGATGCTAATAATTACAAATTCAATCGATCAGGAACCCTTATCCTCCTCTTCGAACGTCGAAGGCATTGCTCATCTTGAATACTGGGACTTGCCACTATATCCTCCGTCGAAACGCCCGTACTATTCCTTTTAGGCTGTGTAACTTGTGGAATGTCCGTATTATGTTGGCCTGCAGCTTCTAATGGACGGTTGTTCCCTAATACCGGAACGCTACCATTATTATTGTTCGAATACATATCAATATTCTCATCTTGTGCTGTGTTCGGGAAATCATCATCCACTTGGCGCATTTGATCAATGTGCTTTTTCCAAACTTTATGGTCACCTAGTTCAATGTCATAATGTAGATCGCCTACCCTTTTCCTTATTATACCAAAACACCACTTTTCGCCATGCAAGTATTCTCAAACCATCACTCCTTCTGCTTCCGAAAACTGCTTTTTTGGTACTACACGTTCTGTCAACAATGGATTTAGGAACTATTAAGTCTAGCCGAAACTGAATCTGCCTACCATGCATCAGCATCGCTGGTGACCTGCCTGTAGTTGGATGTACAGCTCGACGATATGCAAACAAAATTTTTTAAACCTCCTTCTTCAAATTTGTTTGTGTACATTTAACTGTCTTCAACTTACTTCTTACTGTCTGGACAAAACGTTCCACCAGACCATTGGTTGCCGGGTGGTAGGGAGCACCTAATTTGCGTTCGATTCCATTCATTTTTAGAAAATTCTGAAATTCTGCAGACTTAAATTGCGAACCATGATCACTTACAAAGATACTTGTTGTACCTAGTCTCGCAAATATATTTCGACATATTTTCACCGTCGTTTCCGACGTTATGTTAGGAATTACATGAGCCTCGGGCTACTTACTATAAGCGTCTACTAAAACAAATAGGTATTTACCTAATAAAGGTTCAGCGAAGTCTGCATGGACACGTTTAAAAACCCTCTTTGGCAAATTCCAAGAAGGTGTTGGGAAAGCTTTTGCAGGATCTGGTCGAACCGATTGGCAAGCTACACAATTCATCACCAACTTTTCTATTTCGCAGTCCATTTTTGGCCACCAGCAATATCCGCGAGCAAGTGCCTTGATTTTAGGTACGCCAAAATGTCCGGCATGAATCTCATCTAAAACCCGTTGCCGTAAATTCCGGAACATAAACTCGAATACCACGTAGCACACACCCTTGCTGTAAAGTAAATTCCGTTTGCTGTATATTAAAACGAGAAATGGGTGCACACTCCCGACCATGCTTCAAACTTTCCAGCAAAATATGTAATATCGATATCCTTTTCTTCGTCGATCACATCACAGCTGTTTTCACTCGGCAACCGCGACATCGCGTCAGCATTAGCATTTTCCTTGGATTTTTTTATACAAATTTCATCGTTAAATGACGAGAGGAAAACTGCATAATGCTGTATTCTACTAGCAGAAAGTATTGGCAATCCCTTTAAAGGAGAAAAAATTTGAGCTAAGGGCTTATTATCCGTCACAAGTGTAAATCTTCGACCATAGAGATATTGATTGAATTTTCGATTGCAATAAATTATTGCAGACTGCATAATTTTTTTAATATGCACAAAAGATTATTCACATCTATCACACCACTTAAACGGCACATTATTCTGCAACAAGTTATTTATTGGAAATATTATGGAGCTTAAGTTTCTTTGATTAAACCAACCATCGCTCTCAATTCATCTTTATTAGTTGGACGCTTCATTTTCGAAAGTGCTTCCATTTTCCCCATTGTTTTCTTTATACCCTTCTTGGTAATGACGTAACCACAATACTCTATTTGATCCTGCAACCATTCGCACTTACTTAGCCGTTTTAAAACTTCCTCGACTTTTTTCACATGCTCTTCATCGTTGTTTGCCGTTATCCGTATATCATTCAAAAAAATTTACACTCCAGGAATTTCACCAAAACGCTGTTCCATAAATTACTGCCATTTCGCCGAAGCACTTGCCACCCCGAACATTAGCCTTGTTGGCTTGAACAAACCCTTGTGAGTATTCAAAGTCGATAAATGGCGGTCATTGGGGTGAATTTCCAGTTGTAAATACGCCTTGGACAAATCCAGTTTTGTAAACTTTTTTTCCCCCAGCCATTGTGCTAAACAATTCATCCACTGTTGGAAGAGGATATTCATCAACCTCTAACACTGGATCAATGGTTATTTTATAATCGCCGCATAGCCTAATCTGTCTGCACCTTTTCGGTGCCACCACTAACGGGATGGCCCACTCACTAGTGTTTACTTGTTCCAATAATCCTTCACGTAATTGCCTTTCTAATTCATGTTCTACTAGCTGTGTTAAAGAGAAAGGTATTATTCTGGCCCTAAAAAATTTTGGCGTGGATTCTTTTTTTAGATGTAGTCTAGCTTGGTACCCTTTAATCTTTTCGACAGAAGTTGAAAACACTTTGTAATATTTATCAATCAAATTTATTGGATTAGAAGAAATCTTAACAGATATCTTGTTTACAGTTTCTTCAGCCAGTTTTTCCTTTAATATTTTTCTCCAATCCAGTTAAACTAAACGAAGCCACTCTCGTCACTATAAAGGATTTCTTTGCGATTTCACAATATACAGTTTGACCAAATTACTTGTCGAAGATCCTTCTACTGCCACCATGACATAACCGACACAGTCTGATGGATGGTGGCAATAGCTGTACAATGTTGTATCGGTCGCGTATACTCTTTCCTTAGGCAAATATTTTTTTGCATCCATCAAGCTTATTATCGAAACTGGAGCCCCGGTATCAATCTCAAAACGTATGTTAGCCTGATATGCTTTAAGTTTATACGAAATTTTCTAACGATTACTTAACACTCGTGTATCTCGAATATTCTTCACCTTGCCTTCACATATCTGCAATAAATCTTCTACTAGGTTCGTTTCAGCATCACTTTCGTCCTCTGTTATTTGATTAATCTGACGTGATGCTTTATAACAGACCCTTTTACAGAAGTTACAAATTGCATCTTTATGATTACACTGATTTGCCAAATGGTTTTCGCTGCCACATCTAAAACATTTTTTTACTCCCTTCTTTTGCTGATTACACTGCTCTGCAAAAAATAACTTTTTGTCGCGCCTTTAATTAAAACTATGTGGACTATATGGACTTTGATGCGCTAAACTCGAATCCGTTTTCGGTTTTTTTCCATCAGGTCCAGATTTTGTTTATGGGCGTGGCAATTTTTTGCCCTTATTTATTAGCCAGGTACGTAGACATATTTCAACCCAACTCGGGAACGAGTCATCCTATTTTAAAAGTAAAACACCAGAAGATGTGTAACAAAATTGTTTTTATTTTAGTCAAATACAGTTTTCTTTATTTCTTATCGTTTTGGAAATATTCAGATATTAATAGAGAAAAAATTCTTAATTTTTTTCAGATTAAAAATGAAATAAAAAAAACTTTAAAGCTAATATTCAACATTTTGCACCTTTATCTAATAGTTACAGATCTTCGAAATAAAAAAAGCTATAAACCATAAAAATCGGTTATAAAATTTAGATTTTATTTTCAATTTACCGCAGATACCCAATGTTGTAATGATACCAACCTTTCATATGCATTTCGTTAGGTGAACAGGTAAAGAAACTAAAGTACAACTGTATTTTGCATGGTTCTTGAATTTAAAAGTTATAATAATGTATTTTTCACTATTCTGTAATTCTAAATCGAGAAAATTAGAGTAGATTCTAATATTTCTTGCAGCAGTATATGTGGAAATGATGGACAATAAGTGAGTCAGTTTTAATTTGATATCGTTCGGTTAAAGTCTAACTAAAATAAAAACAATTTTGTTACACATCTTCTGGTGTTTTACTTTTTAAGATCGGATGACTCGTTCCCGAGTTAGAGTGAAATATGTCTACGTACCTGGCTAATTTAGGGGCAAAAAATTGCCACGCCCATAAAAAAAATCTGGACCTGATGGAAAAAAAACCGAAAACGGATTCAAGTTTAGTGCATCAAAATCCACATAGTCCACATAGTTATATTCAAAGGCGGATTTGGCTGCTGAGCAATGTTATTTTTAGCCTTTTTCTTATCTCCAATTAAATCCACCACCTGTTCCCTTCCTGCACCCTTATGTAGTTCGAAACCTCCTTTTTCAGCTGCTTCGTAGGTATTTGCCGTGTTGGTTGCAGATTCCAACGTTAAATCTGCTTTCTCACGTGATTCTAGAGTTCCTTAACCCAAACACAAACTTATTCCTTAATGCTGTGTTTAAGTACACGCCGAAATTGCAATGCGTGGCTAATCTACGTAAAGTTACTAAATACTCAGCACATATTTCATTTTCCTTCTGTTTACATAAATTAAAACGATAGTTTTCTAAAATTATATATGGTGCGGGGTTAAAATGGTCAATCAATGTCTTTACAATATTTTCGTAAGTGTCCTCTTCAGGTTTACCTGGAGCTAACTTATCACACAGCATATCATAAGTTCCTGCCCCCCATGTAATGTAACAGGAATTTCTTCTTCTTCGACTGTACACAGTCAAAAATATCCAGAGCAGTCTCAAAACGCTGTACCCAACGCTGCCATGTAGTAACATGTGCGTCAAAAGCCTCAAAAATAAAACCAGACACCTGCATTTTTACCACCCCACCTTCATTCACTTTTAAGGATTATCCTCCTATTTCGTCCTGTTATATTAATATTTGAAATTATCCTCGCCCCCAATTGTAGAATTAAAACGCGTGCTTTTCTTGTTTTCAATTTAATATATACAGTAAAGATATATTTTATTTCATGTATCGGAGATGATATAATATGTACTTAATAACTAACTCTGACAATTTTCGAGTACAAAAACGCAATTAATGAAAATAATAAAAACTAAAATTAGAAACAGATTTCCTTTACTTGGGGGTTACACGATCAAGTTTTGCCTTTCAATTTTTAATAAACTCACACTTTTTTAATAATACACTCATACTTTTAAAAATTTAAACGAGCTTGCTTCTAATTTCTCTTTCCAGCTGAGTGTTCCAATATGCGTTCAAGAAAACAGCTGATTACAATTCTTTAGTATTATTTTTCTTGTTAATATTGCCGCCATAAGTTTTTGTATTGCCTTTATGTACATATTTTGCCACATTTTTAACATTTAAGTGCAATATTATAAACAAATAATAGAGTGAAATATGTTTGTGAATAAAAATACTATATATATTTATGTGTTGCGGCTTATAGAGCTGTACGGAAGTCATGATATCCTATAGAACATGAATCTCTCATTATAAAGGCGAAACAATTTAAAAGTAATGGCCTATGAATCTATTGTTTTCTTGGTGATGCCATCTTGAAACTAGATCTACAGAGAAAAATTGTGTATGCACATATATATGTATATGTACATACAACAAATTGTAGTGTTTAAAGTTATTTGAGTGGTAATATTAAAAAAGAAGATATGTATATTGCAAAACGGATATGGAAAATATATGTTTATTTGTTTAAACTTTTTACGTTTGTGCAAAATGTCACAGAATACTATTTAGCTTGTGGAGTTAATCATTTAAAAACAAAAAATCCAAACAGCTGCTGATGGCACTTTTCTTTTTGCGTTTGTATAGAAAACGTACGAAATTGTATAAATGGTACAATATATTATTTTAAACTTGTGATCAATGTAATATCTTCATTATATGTATAGCTAAATTATAATTTTATTAATACATTTATTTATAAGGGTGCTGGCTAAAGTAGTGAACACAAAACTACGATGCCGTAGATCCCAAGATGGACTTCGCCCTCAGTCATGAATATGGTTTCGAATTTTTCTGACCTGCATTAATGCAAGATTGTGTTAATTGTTATCAGGTTGTCTCAATGGCATAGCACTGGGCTCTAAACATTATCGATGCATTTGCCTGCATGTACATATGTACATAAATTACATATGTATGTAGAAATTTTGGTACCACATATATTTATGCCCATGCGTTCATATATCTGCATATACATACGTATGTATAACATTAACCTATTATTGTACAAAAATATTTACAGTCTTTGTGATTTTATAAAGTAAAACAAGGGCTGACTTCCCAAACGTCAATTGCTTTGTGTTTGAACAAAGCATCATATTTCATAACGCCGCAGTAAAATAATTATACAATGTATACCATTTCTAAACGCCGCCACCAAACATTTTGTATGCAGTAAGAAAGCAAGTAAGTCATCGGTTTTATAGTTGATGCATTGCTTCGGAACTTTGATTGTGTATGGGGTTTAACTACAGTAGCAATACTCTATACAAACTTTGTATACGAACGTTTTGGAAGTCAGCCAAGCTATATAGCAAATTAATAATAAAACATGTATACATGCCATCACTCTTGCGTATTTCTGCGTAAAATTCTAAATACTGTAGGTTGGCTGCGCTGCGCTGCGTTTTTCAGCGTTCAAATAAGCATTTTCACAATTTGCCGTGTAACAGATTGGATCAGCTGATGCGTTTGCGCAGCGTTTTAAATTTCAGCGTCTCGCTAATTGGGCCTTAATCCATACGCACTTATGAAAACAATCAAAACTCAGGTTCTGTGTTTTCTTTTTTACAGAGCGTTTTTAGTCTTCAGGTGTCCATCTTTGCGTAAACATGAATTTAAAAACAGAAGTAGAAGGGGTTGGTCGCGCAAAAAGAGAGTAGAGCTAATAAAAGAAACTCATAAAGGTTTTTGCAGTAATTTTAGTAACTAGTAAAAGTTATTTCAGTAACCCGTAAACATTTTCGACAGGTTTTTGAATAGTTTTTTAATTATATGTGAGAAAATAATCTTATATGAATGAACCTTTAAGAATTCACTTTTCATGTTTGTGTGAATTGCACTAGGTACTTTTTGTTTGTTTGTCGGTCTTAAAAAACAATTATATTTAAACTGTATAAACATTAGTTAACAATATCAATAATTTGTTACATACATATATACAATATCTCTTAATCGAGCTATCTAGTATATTTAATATGGTCCTAGTTGATTTTTATAACATGTGATTTAGGCTTTATTTATTTACATGAAAATATACTATTTATATATTGAAACTAGAAATTCCTCCTAGGATTATTGCCAATTCCTCATCACTTATTCCAGTCATATTTAAGATAAGTTTTTTTCAAAACGTTCATATGTGTACAGCGAACGAAAAGCAAACATCAAATAAACAAACAAAATACTAACAGACACAAAGCTGTGTATACATATGTACGTATATAATTTCATGCCAGATGAATTAATCCACTGTAAATTGAAGGATACAAAAGTTGTGTGGACTAAAATTCATCTAATGTGAATGAGCTCCATCAGATGTGGGTTAGAGATTAAATAAGTGTTGCCAGTTTTGAAATAACTAAGGATCTAAAAAATTTTGATAAGGACATTTATACAAATGATAATGATAGTTTGTTTTGTTCAGAAGTAGAAGAATAATTAGACATACATTGTTATAAAAGTTTTATTTGCAAATATTTTTTATGAAAACAAAACACGTTTATTAAGTTTTTGTTTCTTGTGACCAATCTGTATTGTTTATTACGTATTATTATAGGGGTATATCCTACGGGGTTTGTGGTCAATAATATCTCTAATCAAATATGAATATAAACTAAATCATATTTTCTTTTACCCAACATTGCGTTTGTTTTTTACAAACTTCTTCAGGGGTTTTTTATTATTAATTTTGTTGTTATATGATTTATGTCCTTGTCAAATTATTTATTATCAACATTTATTATCACAATACTGAAATAGGCGATGTGTAATAAATACGTAAATTAAATAAATAATTTGTTACAGCAAAACAAAAATCAATTGTCTACTTAATACTACTATCACAGATCTTTAAAGATCTGTTGGGTAAAAGAAAATATGATTTAGTTTTTATTCATATTTTATTAGAGTTATTATTGACCAAAAAGCCCGTATACCCCTATAAAGGATATACCCCTATAATAATACGTAAAAAACAAGTATAATTTAATATTTTTTTACATTGAAAAGATTCTACATTAACTGTAAAGTTTTTGAAACGCTATTATTTTATCAATTATACGTAGCTTTAAGATTTTTTTGTATGTAAAATATACAAGTAAAACTTGTTTGATGTTTTGGTAATCTTTATTTCACATATAAACCCTAGATGCTTCTGAAAACCTCTTATTTTTATTGTTTTAAGAACTTTATCTCCATCATAAGACTCTTTAGTTTAAGTAGAAGAACATCTTTCTTCGTGCTTTCTTTTTTGTTTTCTCTTTAAGTTATGTTTATTCACCGAATTTTTACTTAATAAATAATTATATGTTGTTATTCAATGCTCTTAAAAAATGGGTAACACATAGCGAAAATTTTAGGAACACTATATATGCATTTGTAGTACAAAGTTATATTAATATTTTTTATCCCTGGAACGTATCTATTTATTTTCAGTAGAATAGCATACTAAATTTTAACCCGCTATACGAATATTCGATATACGTCTACTTTCACATAACGTATCCTATTTTGTGTGGGAAAAAAATTTATAATATTTTTTTCCACACAAAAATATTTGTTTATATATTTTATTTGTTTACTTTTTATCTTTTTGACATTTGCGTTATTGAAATATTCCAATAAAAACGTAATATTGTTGCTTCTTTTCACTTAAAATTACAGAAACACTTTTTTCTCACAAATCGAGAAACGATGGGATTTTTTGTTTCACACTTCATGTGAGACATTTTACGATGCGACTATTACAGAAACAACCTACTGATTTAGCTTCAGATTATTTTAAAATCTCCCTACAATTAAAGACTTACCGAAACTAAGCACACAAAATTTTTTGACTAACATATGAAGCAAATTTATATGGAATTTTTGGTAACGATGCTGCCATTGTTTTGTTTTCGCCGTGAAATTTGAAGGACGGTTCTTGTAATGCATATTATTTATTTTATAATAGCCGTATATGTACACATTCATTTAATTACCGTTTGAATATAAGTTTTATGAAAAGTTATTAATTATACTTTCGTTACTTATTTATTTATTGTCGCAATAATATAGTTTGACTACAAATGAATTTACGGTATTTCGGAGATTTTTAAGAAATAAAATGGTGTATAGAAAAAGATTTCGCTAGTGGTAACGTAGGCGAATATCGCATATGTTGTCCATTTCTAACATATATGTTAGAGTGGAGCATATTTAATTGCGAATAAAGTTAGTGTTTTGCAATTACACTAAATAGTAATTGAATTAAAAATTTTTAATAAAATCAATAAAACAAGCTAAAAAATTACTAAAAACAAAGAAGACTGTGATGTGGGGCTCAGTGGTCCAAACCAGGAACGAATTCCTAAAACAACGTACACCGCTACTCAAAATCAAGGTATAAATCAATCAATTATTATAAACATTATCAGAATACCTATTAACAACTTTTATAATTTTTTTTTTCATCACTATTTTAAAGCAGATGCAAGCTATTGAAAATAAAATAGACAATATTGCTTACAACCAGCATATCCTGATCAATGGGTAGTCGACTATAGTCTCCAACTAGGAGGCAATAGCAAATAGGATAGAACAGATGGACAGAAATGTAAGAATTTTACTAATTTTAATATTGACATTTTATTTATCATTTACTGAAACCTGAATTCATGGCCCCAACCAATGCGCTTATGGAGTGTGGGGTGGTGCTACGAAAAGTGGAGTGCTCGGTATGCCGCATGACAGGAGAAAAAGGATAAAAATATACACAAAGTCGCTAACATGCTTCGAGTTAAAACATTGGAAGAAACAGAAGTAATGGAAGAAAAGATAAAGGCTGTGGATTTCGCCCAAGCAATGGTAATAAAATTTTACTTAGTATGAAGGCTATAAATATATTTAAATATTAATACTTTTACAGCTTACGTACACTTACAGACTAAAGGGCGTATCAGACGATATTAATACAGTAATCCGTGGCGTTTTCATGGACGACGTACTGCAAATGTACAATTCAGATGGTAGATGGGGAAAAAAGCCCTCGCAGAACTCGCAATGTCAAATGAAATTATACGAGGCAAGTACATATATATATATATATATATATATATATATATATATACATATATTTATGTACTAAAATTTATACTTATGTCTATAAATTAAAATATTTTCTTTACATTCCAGATGTTTTCCAAAGTCTATCTGCGACCGACTTCGAAAAAGCGTTTAAAAAGGCTATAGACCGCAGCTAAAATAAGTCAAAACAAAAAGAATATATTAAAAAATATGTAACTTAAACAATTTTTCAATAAAACTTAATGTAAAAAGTATATGTTAACTGTTATCTTTAATGGATTTGTTCATTAGGGTTGAATAGTTAAATATAACCAATATTCTGGTTTTCATTAACTAGTTATATATAACCAATATTTTGGTTATAATTATATAACAAAAACTATGAATGCTAATATGCTCTAGAGTGAGCAGTACAGATATATGTTTCATCTTACGGAAGAAGGAATAAGTTAGAGAAAGATGCAAGATCACATGTATACAAGAGTTTCGGTTAATTTTTTTCATTTTGCTCCCAAGAAATTAGCTGAAACTTTAACCGATATATCAGTTAACACTACTGGTCACATAACCAAATATTTAACCGGCAGTCTTCTTGTAGGGCTGGTCACACTGGTTCTGAGATGTCAAAATGTTATGCTTGGGCGAACTGCGCCGTCAGAGCTGTGTGCTTAGGGTCGTTATCGTGCTGGAAATTATATTTATTCCTAGACAAACCCATTTTTCGGCGCTTTCTTTTAAATTCTCCTTTAAAATGGACAAATATACCTGCTTGTCCATAATGTTATCAATAAACACCAGCTTTCCTATTCTCTGCGCCGACATACAGCCCCAAACCATTTGAGACCCACCACCATGTTTAACTGTTGGCCTTAAGTTTTTTTATATTTAGCGATTCGTTGGGCTTACGCCACACCATACGTTGTCTGTCCGACCCAAAAATTTTGAGTTTGCTTTCGTCACTAAATATTAAAGTTTTCCAAAAGTCAAAAGTTTTAGATTTGTGGAGCTCAGCAAATGAAAGGCGTTTTTGTCCATTAGCTTCAGATATGTATGGTTTTTTTCTGGACACACGACCATGAATATCATTGGCTCTAGTATTATGTTTAGGACGGTTCTGGACCAAATTTCCCAATTCTGGACCAATTGACAGTGCTGCCAAGTTGTTTTTGTATGAAAATGTTTGCTCATGCTACCAGTGCTGCCAAGTTGTGCTTTTGTTTGAAAAATGGTTGCTCACGCTGACAGTGCTATCAAGTTGTGTTGTAGTGGACCACTTTATAGAAGATAAGGTTTTTTATGTTACTCTTTTATTTTGGGGGGTTGGCTGGTTGGTGATTACATATAAAGAGGTATGTTTGTATTATATTGTTTAGTATTTATACTCGTACACATACAAACATTCTTATAAAGAAATCCAAACACAAATTTACACTTAATTTTAAACATTAACTGATAAGAACACATATGCGTTAGCTAGAATTGTGAAATTTCAAATTTATTGTTTTTAACTGATAAGAACACATTATGTTTTAAAGGGCATTAAATATATTTTGTATTTACCCTTGACAATGAAATAAACGAGTGTAATTGAAATATGTATTTTACCCTTGACAATGAAATAAAGGCATTTAAATTTTAATAAAAAAATATAGTTAAAATTTTATTTTACAACTAAGTCTTAAGCAAATGAAAATAGATATATTATGTATTATTATACTTTATGAAATATACAATTTTTACATTTAGATAAACTATAGAAATTTATTATTTTTCTTGCTTCTTCTTGGAATTCGAAATTTTTCCCTGATACCAGCGACAGGTATCAGGTCCACATCTAGTAGTTTCTTTAGACCAAACACAATCCTCATAATGTTCACCAAATTTATTTTTATTTATTTTCATATTGTTTGTATGCTCCAAATATGATTGAATGTTAACAAGTTCTTGTTTATGTTCGTTGGGAATGATGTTGGAGAAATTTTTTAAGAAATTGTATATTTCTTTTAGTAGCATATTGTTAATTACTGAATACTCATATGTAATGTTTGTGAATAGTCTTTAACGTTAATTGTTCTTGTATTTATATCATTTATACCGCGACTAACTATACGACTTGATTTCTCTTGATAATCGCTTTCATATGGAAATATATCATTACCCATTTCATCGCTATATTCAAAACAATAAGTATTGAGTTTGCGATAAGCATAGTTACTATAATATCTACATCGTAGTCTTATTTCTAAATCTTCATATTTTAAGTTGAAGTGTCGATAGAATACCCTAGAACTTTCAATAATACCACCAATATTATTTTCTTTTTCAATCAAATCCATCCTAAATGCTTCGATTGCTTCATCTATAGTAAAGTATTTATATCCTTCATCATTATACATCTGATCATAAGATTTTGTAGTTGTTGTTGTTGTTGTAATTTCATCATCATTTTTCAATTGAAGTGACAAATGTACTCTTACATTCACAGAACCATTTTGATGTTTAATTTTAAAGTCTAAATATTTGCTAGTTTCACCATCTAACTTAACATGTTGTTGTGGATTATAAGGATTTTGATTACAATGTTGAAATGAATAAGAATTATCAAAAATACTGAAGCGAATGAATTCATATTGTTTTTCCCTTAACGGTTGATGATACACTAGTATGAAAACATTATTCGATAACCATTTTATACGTTTGAGTATAGTTTTTAACATCAATTATGTTTATGTTATTTAATTTATGTGAAAGATCAGGTATTCGAACTCTTTCGATTTCACCATTACTTAATATACATTCATCATTAACTTCACGATATTCATAACAACTTATTTTCAGATATCGTTTCTCGTATGTACTATCATATGTACAACGAATAGGAACATCAACATTATCATATTTAAGATTAAAATGTCGATAAAATGACTCATTAGAGTCCAGTATACCACCAATATTTGATTCCTTTCCAATTAATTCCTTACGAAATGCCACTATAACGTCATCAACTGTAAAAAATTTTTGCGATGATAATGAAGTAGTTTCATTTATTTTCTTGGGTGAATCAGTAGTTATTGACGAAAAATAATTATAGAAAGGTTGATTATTCTGAGTTTTATGATTCAAATCCTCTTCCTCATAGTTTTTTTCCTCTTTTTCATCTTCTTCAAAGAACGACGTTGATATGGTAGCAGGAGTTGTAGTTGTTGATGTTATATCAATATTATCATTGATTTGATAATCACTATCTCTTGTTTCTAAAACTTTACTTTCTTTTAACATTACAAGTGATATATTAATTTTTAAAATATCTTCGTTGGGGAGTGTAAAATTAAACTCTAAACTTTTTGTGTTCTCTTCTATAAGTGGAGTACTGATAATAGGCATTGGTAGTGAATTACCGTATACCACTTTTAATATAATGAGTAAATAAAAAATGATAAACTTCATTTTACGTTTAGTAAGCGATATACTATACACACTGTACAAAGGTTAGAGATGATATGATAAAAACACTTTATTATTGCTTCCTTATATACCCTAAAACATTTTTCAACTCAACTTCTTCAATTTCACAATATTGCTATATTCATACCTAACCTTAATAAATCATAAATTAAATAAAAACAAATCAGTTTTCATTAAAAAAACATTTATTTATCTTAATATAATTTTTACAATATTTTTTTTATTTCATTAGTAAGAGGAATATATTCAAACATTCTATCATGTATAATTAAACAATATGCAGATGTTCCGGTTGGTATATTATTAAGCGTTTTCAATTCAATACGAATATCTATTGGACCAGTTTTAACAGTCTTATTTTGATGTGTTACATCTAAGACAATTATTTGCGCTATTGTTTTAAAGTCTTCTCGTGATAATAAGGGTTGTGGATCTCGTGAATAGTAGCTTTGTTGAAACTTTTGATACATATCGTATAGTAGTGCAAACCGATTTCGATCAAATTTCAAGTTTAGATCATCATACGGATATTCGTCAGAGTTTAAATGTACCTTTGTATTCGTTAAATCACGATGTTGAAATGTGTTATTATCATTGTTGGGAAACGCTAAAAGTAGGAAACGTGGTCTTTCATTTTCACTAGCAAGCTTAACATTCCACAGTACAGTAGTGGTTTCTGGAAGTGAAGGATAGTAATACATATCCCAACTTCTAAAAGATACATTGAGTGCCCTGCGGTTATTAATTGTTTTTAACATTTCCAATTTATGAACATCATCAAGTTAAACATGTGGCACTTTCCACGTAATGGTTAACTTAGCTTTTTCAGTTAATACCTTAGATTTAAAAACTTGTTTATCAGCTTTTGCTCTCAACAAGATTAACTCATGTTTCGAATTAACTATTATTTTATTAAAATCTTCAGCAAATCCTAACAAATTGTTCAATGGCACACAAAAATTGAAATAGCCACTAATAAGTACAAGATTTTTATCACTATTGATTGGAGCCCATCCAGCATTAATCAAATTATTGCTTTCAGATGTATTTAACGAAACATAGTTTTTAATTTCTGATGCAATTCCTAAATGTCGTGTACGATCAATTTTTATTCCATTTAATTCATATCGAATCTCATCAAAGAGGTGAGCCATACAATTGTTCAGTAGTTGTATATTTGCAGAGATTGTTGAGTCTTCTTTTGTTACATAGCCTTCAATATAAAGCATGCTTTCGCTTGGTAAAACATATAAATCTTGGTTTTGTATTGATATTCGGATTTCGTCATTGTTTTTGAAAGGTTGTAAGTATGAATTATAGCTGTGATATTCTTTTTTAATAATTGAATTATCAAATTGCGGTTTGTCTAATATATTAATTAAACTATTCATTTTTGTGTTTTAGTTGAAATCCTAAATTGTCTAAAAATTTTCGATTAGTTTTATTTAAGGTGTTTCGTTGATGTTTGCTTATTTGATATATCAGCTTTTTATTATACAACTTTCGTTTAACAGAAGAAACTCTCCTTGATGTGTCTTGTGTTGTGGATGATGATAGAGTGATTGGTGAATCCTTATACAAGCTATTTTTGTTCAATATAATCATTCTTTTATAGGGTTCAAATGGTATCTAATAGATATTTTTTCTCCGCGAAAATTAATTAGGTTTCCGTCCTGATCGACAACTCTTAAAATCAGTGTAGAAATTTCTCTCGAATTTACAGGTAAATATATTGGATTAGCCGGTCTTTCTGTTATTTTATATCCTGGACTAACGTCAAGTGAAAACTGATGAATAGTATGTGCTGACACGTTATTTATGTATAAGCCATTCACAATATTACATTCAATGATTACTGTATTAATATTTGTTATATCAATTGTTTTATCTGAAAAATGTTCCACTTCTTGTCGTAATACTCTTACTAAAACCAAGCAAAGATCCAATTGATCGTTCTTTATTGAAATAGATAGGATCTATTGTACTTTTTATAGATGTTACAAACGTATTAAAGTTTTCATTAATATAAAGATTACCTTCATTAGTCAAATCGTGATATTTATCTTTAATTAAATCAACTATATCAGAAAACTCATACGATCCCACAGGAATCTCTATTATATAATCACCAATATGAAATAAATTATTTTCAACATCAACATTTGGTATTGTGTTATAGGTATCGAAGCTTATTAATCCACAAACATACTTCTTATCCAACACAATGGGAGGGAAATAGTTTGCCGCGAGTAATGATGAATGTCCGTTTAACGTTAATGTTAACGACATCTTGACGTTCGATGAATGAATAAATCAGTTTTAAATTAATACTATTTCCTTTATAGTAATATATCGTTAGCCTTAATCCAAGAATTGTGTTTTGATGAAAAGCATAACCATTTCACATATATCATGCTTCCTTTTCTCTTTAAAACTTTTTCAACTAAATACGTTTGCGGATATTTTGTCTTAATCAGCTCGAATTCATAAAAACCACCTTTAATTTCATGTTTTTGATAGTCTTATAATATATATGTTTTAGGATTTGTGTTTCTTATAGTTTTAACTTTGAAAATTTCTGTAGTCCAATTTGGTGTATAACCTTTTTCAAATACATGTTTGTATTTACTTATTCGAACATCATCACCAACTCTAAACTTTTGTTTTTTAAAAATTTTTAAATTATTATAGACTGTATCTAAAAGAGATTTCTTATTAGATGAATTCACTTCATTAGGTGTCATTTTTATTGTTCTATGAAATGTATTATTATATTTATCAACGAGTTCTTTATATATATTTATCCATTTATATGATCCTTGATAGCTAAACTCTTTCAACATCATGGTTTTTAATGTTCTATTAAATCGTTCTACTATTGATGCTTTCAAAACACTATATGTTGAATAATGTTTAACTAATTATGTTTCCATTAATCGTTGAAATTGATTATTATAGAACTCTTTACCATTATCTGTTTCTAAGTTTTTTTGATGACGATTACTATTATTAAAAATACTTTTCATAGCATTTTTTACATTTAATGCAGTTTTGTTTTTTTACCGCTACAGCCCATGCTTTCTTCGAAAATGTATCTATTACAGTTAACTGATATCGATATCCGTTGTTCTTTGTTTCATAATTCCCCATCTCAACTAGATCCGCTTGCCATAAATCATCAATTCCTAATTCCTTTAACACTAACTCGTCTTCTTTTAAAATTTTTTCTCGCTTGTTTATGTAGCTCATCCACTATTTCTCTTTTCTTAATATTCATGTTATATATATGTATATTATTTTAATCGTATAAATATATTTAAAACTCAATTAGTAAATTATATTATCCTCTCTAAGCTCTTCAATTATAGGTATTATTTCGTTTTTATGATTATTATGACCAGCACCCTCTGATGAAAGAAGTAGGCGTAGTCTGTTAACTAATTCATTTGGATTATCCCAATATATATAGTTGGGTTTACTATTGATAACCGATTTTAACAAGAGCCCACTGCCCTTTGTTAATATCGTATTAATTAACGATTTAATTACATGTTGATATTTATATGAATTTGAACCTTTTATTTGACCTTCAGATTGAAAATTACGTTTATATACATTAGTAGTCATTAAGATTTCTCTATAATTCTCTAAATCTTTTTCAGTGTAATGTAAAGGTTTTGAATGAAATAATAATTGAAATAATCCTGGTGTCATATTCCACTTTGTACTTCCCAATTGAAAATAGTTGTCATCATTAAATTTTAATTCGTTATTTGCATATCGCCAATTTCCTCTTGATTATTATTTAAAAGCAATTTAATATTTTTTTCAAGTGTAGATTTAGCTTTATTATCATTTTCAATAACTTGATTATAGTCTTCAGCATCATCATAATTATCAGAACTTTCATCGAAACTGTTATCATCTGATAGTGGTGTAAGCGTTGTATCTGTTTTATCTTCTTTGGATTGATTGTATTCTGCTTCATAATTATCTGATCGATCATCATCATAATTTTTTTCCTCTTTTAACTCACGTTTAGAAGTTTTTTTAGATTTTATCTCATCTTTCAACAAAATTTTTAATTGATGATCAGCCATTTTTTCACTTATCATATTCAAAGGTTTAGTTATGGGTTTAAATGAATATTCTAATAAATTATTTTTATCTATTTCATTTAATTTAATTTTTTTTAATTTTTCCTTTAATATTTTTCTTGTCTGAACAATGTATTTTAACAATTTATTATTCATTTTAATCTGTTATATATCTGATGACGATCTGCTTTATATCTGATCTGTATCTGCTTACAACCTGCTTTATATCTGATCTGTATCTAATCTGTACCTGCTCTGTATCTGGTTATGAGCTGGTTTATATCTGGTTATGACCTGGTTTGTATCTGGTTATGATCTGGTTTGTAACTGTTTACGATCTGCTTTATATCTGATTACGATCTGCTTTTTATATGCACTGCATCTGATTCCAATCTCCTTTATACCTGTATGAATTCGTTAAAACCTTTTCTATATCTTCCTTTATTTTTAGCATCATCCTTGCTTACAACTACAAATCCATATTTATTTTCCCAACACTCCCCACAAATCTTTGTAAACTCCTTAAACGATATATCACCAAAAATATGATCATTATATACATGCCTTAAGTTCATTTCATCTTGTTTAAATATTATAACCATATTTGCATTGTCACGTATTAGATTTTTAGGAATTTTTGTATATGTTTGACATAGATAAAAACAATCAATATGCTTGTGTCTCCCCATACAAAAGTAATCTCTTATAGCATTCTGTTTTTCACAAATGACAACATCATCGAATATAATTATAGAATGTGGTTTTGCTTCAGTCGGATTTAGAACTGTTTCATTTTCGGAAAACGTAAACAGATTTATTTTTTAAAGACAAGACCATTAGGGCTTTCTATTAAACTAATCATCACATTAGTTTTTCCACAATTTGAAGGTCCTACAATTAGTGCTCGTATTGAATTTGGTAACAATGTACTATGTACAATCTTTTGTTTATTTTCTTGCGTTTCTTACAATGATTTGTTTTGCTTGTTTAATTATCCGCATATTGATTGCTTTATAACTAAAATGTTAATGATATAAATTAACCCTTATATAAGAAAATTGAATCATTTTTAATTAATAGGTTAAATCAGACACAACTTTAATAAAAATGGTTATAAATTATAGTAAAAGCTATAAACGAGATCAGTATAAGACTGGAAGAGGTTTCGTTAACAACTTAATAAATAAATTACCAGTAGAGCTACATTTACCTGGATATCAGTTTTGCGGTCCTGGTACAAAGCTTGAGAAACGATTGAAAAGAGGGGATAGAGGGATAAATTTATTGGATGCGGCTTGCAAAGAACACGATATTGCATACTCACAATCAAATAATATTAATAAAAGACATCAAGCTGATCAAATACTAGTTGAAAAGGCTTGGCAACGAGTAAAATCTAAAGATAGCGATTTAAAAGAACGAGCAAACGCTTGGCTTGTAACGAATGCAATGAAAGCTAAAGTAAAATTTGGACTAGGTATGACGAGAAATAAATCTCGTAAATTGAAAAAACAAAAGAAAAAAGCATGTGACCGCAATACTGTAAAAAATACATTCAAAGTTTTAAAAAATAAGAAGCCTGTGAATATAAATGATGCTGTCAAAATTGCAAAAAAAGCTGTTAATTTAAATTTTAAAAGCAAAAAGAGAGCTAATATTAGTATACCGAGAGTTATACCTTTACCTAAAATTGGTGGATTTCTTCCTTTAATTCCAATTTTAACAGCACTATCCGCACTTGGAGGTTTGGCTACTGGTGGAGCAGCTATTGCTAAAGCTGTTAATAGTATTAAAAATAGAAAGGAGCAACTAGCTGAATCTACTCGTCACAATAGATAAATGAAATCAATTGCTATGGGAAAAGGTTTATATCTTAAACCATACAAATCCGGATACGGTCTTTATTACAACCCAGCTTCAAAAAACTCTTAAATAATTTGCCTAATCGACCATTGACAGACTTGGATTTATATAAATATGGCAGTCAACTCAAATATTTCAGAGGTGTTTTTATGCGAGATGGTTTACCTAAACAACCATTAGCAGAGGAATGTGGTATTGTTAATTTAGATAATTTAAATGGTCCTGGAACTCATTGGGTAGCATATTATAAAAAGCATAATGAGAAGGAACATTTTGAATGTTTTGGAAATTTGCAACCACCACTTGAAATTATCAATTACTTTTCAATACAATTATACACAAAAACAAAAATTTAATACAATTAATTGTGGTCATTTATGTTTGAAATTTTTATTTAATAAATATAATTTGAAATAAAAAAACAATACACGTTTCCTTTTTATTTTATTTTTTTTAGAAATTTTTAGATAATCACATTAAAGGTTATTAGGTTAGTCTTAAACTGAAAAAATAAGAAAACTGATTATATGAATTACACGTACTTCTAATTTGAACTTACCACAACTAAAAAATTATATAAATTGTGTGCGTGAATTAGAAATTGAAAATTATTTCTTTACTTCAACTAAAATAATTAAAAAACAATTATATGAATTAAATTATATGAATTGTGTGTGCAAATTAGAAATTTAAACTTGATTTTTTTTTGCCACAATGCTTATCAATTTTAATACTTTCAAATTAAAGCAATTTCTATAATTTCGGTCCATAAGTATTGCGTCAGAATTAGACATGTGTGCTTTATCAAAATTTTTGTTGGTGAACATAAATTGCGTGAGAATCAGAAATGTTGTTACTAAGTGTGTGAGAATTTGAGCTTATCAATTTTGATACTTACAAATTAAAACAATACTTTTATTATCTCCAACCCGTAAATATTATGTAAGAATTAGAAATGTGTACTTATTTTCTTATGAAGATTAGAGTTTAATATATATATATATATATATATATATATATTTTTTTTTTTTTTTTACATGACTATATAAACCGTCGATTTCTTAATTATTAATATCATTCAAAAAAAGAGAGATGGAACCAGCAATCATTGTAATCCGTGATGAAGAGGAGACAACCTCGCCTGCTCCTACACAATCACCACCTCCTCCTGCACAATCGCCACCTCCTCCTCCACCACCACCACAAATAGAAGACTCTTCTTATGATGATGATGAGGATGAGGATGATGATGATAATAAAGACATTGAAGAAGTATATGATCAGCATCTATTACAACTAGCTTCGTTTGCAAAGTCAAAAGAAGCTAGCATAAAGGAAATGGAAGATCTAAAAAGAAGGTTGGATATATGTCAGAAGAGGATGGATGAGGAAGAATTACAGGTTAAGAATTAAAAAAAAAAAATCATTGAAAAAAATTAAAGAAAAGAGAGGAAAGCAACCTCTTTAAAAAATTATTTAATAAAAAAATTAAATATTGCATATGTTTGGATGTTAACATTGGGTGTAGGATTGTATACACTAGTTGTATGCATACATTCTGCACGCAATGTTTTATGCGATATAAAAACCCGTTGTGTGCTATATGCAGACAACGGGTTTATTATTTTCAAATGTCTAAAACTATTGGAAGTCGGTATGGCTTCATAACATTTTCAAACCCCTTTCGTTAGTAAAAACATATACCGCATTTAATTTTTTTGTTTTATTATACATATATGTTTAAATTAACTGTATATAAAAGTTTTTAAATAAATATTTAATTTTATTAAATAAAAACAATATAAAAATTATTTAAATAAATATTTAGCTTTATTATTAAAAAATATTTTAAGATTTATATTTTACAATTATATTAATAAAAAATAAAATGTACAAAATAAATATTGTTTTATTGTTTAAGCTTTTCTATAAACTTATATCTACTATAAAAAAGCATATATGCACATTCATTTATATTATTCATTAAAATGTTTTCACAATCACATTTCATTATATATACATATATATATATATATATATATATATATATATATATATATAAGCGGTTTATTGACATTATCATATATTCGCATTTCATTTATCATTTTTAAAAAAATTTCCTTATGAACTTGATTAATTTTCTTGCTATGTATATTTAACAGTTTTTTCAGCACACATTTGATATGAATTGTTTTTATGATGATGATAGTTACAGATATTTAAATTTTCTTTATTTTTGTATAAAGTTCTTATATTTGGACAATTATATTCATATAAATTATATATACATATTTCTTCTTTCGCAATCTGTTGTTTTACCCATTTAGCTTTTTCAAGTCCTTTAACGTAAATATTGATATTTCCTTCATCTTTAAGTGTTGTTGTTATATACTCTCTAAATTCATATAATATAGAGTTTCCATCATTCCAGCAGATGCCATGTTTATTTGTAATCTTTTCCTTACTTGATAGTTCTGAATATTTAAAAGGAGGTTGGATGAGAAACATCTTGATTTTTGAATCAACCCCAGAAACGCTAATTTCTTTTCCAAATAATTTATTATCAATGTAAAATTCTTGATCATCTATTACTATAAACCTCTTTTGATTCATTGTTATAATACAACTAATAATTTTAACAAATATAACATATCTTTTATATTATTTTAATACAATTTTTTTTCATTTATTTGCTTCATTTCAAAAACAAGTTTATAATAGAATCCATCTGGAACTTTTCTTGTATAATATTCTCCCAGCGAAATATCGTTGATCATTTCATCTGATATATGGTTATATTTCTCAGGTAAAAATACAATCTGATTTTCCAACTCCATCACAACTCTTACTCCATATAGTGTTAGCGTTTTAACACAACTAATTATTTTCATTTATTCATTAAAAGGATAATCTCTTAGAGATTTTTGATATTTTTTTCTCCCAATGCATTCAGTATTTCCAAAGTACTCTGCATTTTGTATTTGTATTGTTACACAGATTAGAAATAGATTTAAATAAAACGACAATGTGGATATATGTACTTGACAGCACTGCCAATTAATCTCTAGTTGTCAAAATGTTACAACCCTGGTCAACACAATATAGATAATATTCAAATTAACGGAAATGGAATACTAAAGAATATACAAGATCATTCGAGGCTGTGCCAATATGTGTAAACAACAACACAAACAAACCTAGCAACATACATGCTAAGAGATGTTTTTCTTAATGATCTTGTATGCAAGTATTCGCTGCTAATAAAGCTAAAGAGATTCACAAGTATACACAGCCATATACACATAGAAGAAGAAACAAAACCACACAACACACAGAACACTCATCCATACAACTACTCATAGTTACCATAGGCAAAACACACAGAACACTCATACATACACCCACACATAGTTACCATAAGCAAAACAAACAAGTCAGCATTGTCATGTATACAAACACACGTATATAGCTCCATGTCAAGTAAAATACAACCACCATGCCCAGAAGTTTCGCGAGGTTACCAGACGACGTCATGTTGATCTTGTCCTTAAAGGGTACAGCCGCTGAGGTACTTGAGACTGTGCCAGTGTGCAGCAGAAACAACTATAATGAAATAATGGCAGCATTGAAGCGCAAGTGTGGTGGTGAGCACAAGCTCGATTTATACAGAATGGAATTGCGATGTAGAGTTCAGAAGCCTAACGAATCTCTACAAGATTTCGCAATGGAAATCGAGCGTTTAGTGCAGCTCACATATCCAGGCGAGAGTCACCCGTTCCTGGACCACTTTAAAACTGAGGCTTTCGTTAACGACATTCGCGACTCTGAGGTTAAACTGGCGGTGTGCGCTACGCAGAAATCCACTTTCGCCGAAACTGTTTCATTTGCGCTGGCTCAAGAGACTGCAAGGATGTTTTTCTAGCCGCAGATATGTAAAGTGCGGATTGTGGAGGTTTTGTCTGAGGATTATAGCAACCTAGTTCCTAACGTTAAGGAGGCAATGCGACAACTGCTGGCAAAAAATGCTATCAAAGTAAAGCCTAAGTGCTTTAACTGCGGAAAGAGGTTACCAGACGACGTCATTTTTGCTATATAAAGGCGCTGCCAGAGCTCAGCGAGAGTCAAATATAGACGTGTTAACATCGATAAGTGTTGAGTAGTACAAATACTCGTGTTAATAAAGTAGTAAATAAAGTGTTGCCGCATTATATTTCTAAAATTAATTTGTCCATGTTTTAATTTACTGCAATAAAACGAGTCCTTGAAGGATAAGTAATAAAACCGTTTTTACGAAAAGGTCTAAAAACATAACAATTGGTGTCAGAAGTGGGATTGCAAAAATAATTAAAAGGACATTGCAATTTAAGAAAAAAAAGGACATTAAAAAAAATTTAAATAAATAATCATGAAATTTGATGAGCTAAAAGTTGAACAGCTGAAAAAGGAGCTCAGTAAGCTGGAATTGCCAACTGCAGGTAACAGGGCTGAACTGCAGAAGAGGCTGATAGATGAGTTTAAGAATCGCGGCATGGTCATCGGGACATACGAGTTTGAGGACAAAGACGATGTGCAGGTATGCCCTCCTGCCACGACCAGCAGCATGGACATAAATTCAATGTTCGCTGCTATGATGATCGAAATGAAACAGAACTGTCAGCAGATACAGGAGGCATCAAGGATCAACAGTGACAAGCTTGTAGCGGAAATAACTGAAATAAAACAGCACTCTCAGCAGATGAAGGAAAAGCTTGTAGCCGAAACTCAGCAGATGCAGGAAAAGCTTGTAGCCGAAACTCAGTAGATGCAGGAAAAACTTGTAGCCGAAATAGAGGAGTCAAAAAAAGCCATGAACGAGACCCTGTTAGAGGTTTTTGAAGCCATTAACAGGAGGGTGGATTCTATTGAGAATAAATTTTCAGAGCTGGCGGATAGAGTCCAACATCTAGAAAGCGGTGGCCTGGAACAGCATGCAACGGAGTTCGAAGAGAAATTGCATGCTCTAGAGGACAAAGTGCATAGCCTGGAGTGTAGTGGCGGGCCAGTACGAGCAGTTGCAGAAGTTTCTGCGCGGATAAAAGCGCCATGCTTCAACGGCAGCGTACCATTAGGCATCTTCAAATTCCAGTTCGAGACGGTTGCTAGCAGAAATGGATGGGATGCTGAAGAAAAGGCCATAGAGTTGATTTTGTCCTTAAAGGGTACAGCCGCAGAGGTACTTGAGATTGTGCCAGTAAGCAGCAGAAACAACTACAATGAAATAATGGTAGCATTGCAGCGCAAGTATGGTGGTGAGCACAAGCGCGATTTATACAGAATGGAATTGCGATGTAGAGTTCGGAAGTCAAACGAATCTCTACAAGATTTCGCAATGGAAATGGAGCGTTTAGTGCAGCTCACATATCCAGGCGAGAGTCACCCGTTCCGGGATCACTTTAAAACTGAGGCTTTCGTTAACGGCATTCGCGACTCTGATGTTAAACTGGCGGTGTGCGCTACGCAGAAATCCACTTTCGCTGAAACTGTTTCATTTGCGCTGGCTCAAGAGACTGCGAGGATGGTTTTCAAGCCACAGATATGTAAAGTGCGAAATGTGGAGGCTTTGTCTGAGGAGAATAACAACCTAGTTGCTAGCGTTAAGGAGGCAATGCGACAACTGCTGGCAGAAAATGCTATCAAAGAAAAGCCTAAGTGCTTTAACTGCGGAAAGATCGGTCGTTTTCAGCGTAGCTGTAAAGCATCAAGGAAGAGAGGTAGATCTGTTTCGCCACCAAGAAACAGCAAACGGGTGAACCAAACAACATCACAAGAGTCCTCGTTAAACTAAAACGAGCTAGCACTGAGGGGCAAGAGCTAGCTCTCACAAACGAGGGCCCCACAAACTCCATATCGGTGATGCAGCAGAAAAATAGCAACCTCTCTGCGTCCGGACACATCAACGGGGAAAAGCACGTACTTACCATAGACACAGGGGCATCGCAGTCAATAATAAGGCCCGATATAGTAAAGGGGAAATGCGAGCGGTTAAGCAATATATGGCTACGTACAGCTACTGGAGAGCCTGCCACTGTCTATGGTAAGATTGAAGTGAAGGTGACTATAGCCAACATCAACGTGAGACATGTGTTTATTGTTGCCAATATTGTCGATGATTTGGCGTAATGTGGAAATACCCCTTGATGTTGGATATGACAACAAACCGCAAGTAACAAGAGTATTTGCTATTGAGAGTCTGAAACAGTCATATGGGTGCGGATGAAGGGAGATTGTAAGGACAATCGGTTGTGAGTTGTAGAACCAGCAGATCTAAAGAGCGAGCTTATAACAGCGAAAGCTCTAGTGAAAACTAGTAAAGGAGGAATAGTCCCTATAAGAGTGCTTAACTTGTCAGACCATGAAAAAGTCATCAAAGAAAATTCCGATGTTGGCCAGTGTACTCCAGCAGAGGCAATAATAAACTGCGAGAAGAAGATAGAGCCTACTAATTTGTCCGCAAAAGAACGTGAACAATTTGAGGAATACGTGGAGAAATGGGTAGCAGGTCTATCAGCGACAGATAAAAATAAGGCCAAGCAGTTACTAAAAAGGCATGCCAGTATCTTCGCCATGGGAAGCCAAAGCCAGGGTAGAACTGCATTGGTTAAACATGAAATTAACACAGGCGAAGCTAGGCCGAAGCGTACCCCTAGCAAAGCGGGATAAAGTAAAAGAGCTTTCAAGTGAAATGGAGCGTGATGGCGTAATTGAGCCATCTTCTGGTCCTTGGAGTTCGCCTGTAGTCTTAGTTAAAAAGAAAGATGGCAGTACAAGATTCTGCGTAGACTACAGGAAGCTCAATGACATAACCAAGAAGGACAGTTACCCGCTCCCCAGGATCGATGACACTTTGGACACGCTAGCTGGTACCAAATGGTTCTCTACGCTGGACTTGCGAAGCGGATATTGGCAAGTGGAGATTGCAGAGAAAGACAAGGAGAAAACTGCCTTCAGTGTCGGCAACGGTTTATGGCAGTTCAAAGTCATGCCATTTGGTCTCTGCAATGCTCCGGCCACATTTGAACGCCTAATGGAGAAGGTACTGATAGGACTTCACTGGAAGACATGCTTGGTATATCTCGATGACATAATCGTGATGGGGAAAACTTTTGATGAACACCTCAAAAACATGGCAGAAGTTCTTGAACGAATATCATCAGCTGGATTGAAACTCAGCTTGAAGAAATGTGCATTGTTCCAGAAAGAAGTAAAGTATTTGGGGCATCGTGTTACAGCAGACGGAATCTCAACAGATGAAGATAAAATAAAAGCAGTAAGGGACTGGCATCAACCTAAAAATCTTCATGAATTGCGCAGCTTTTTGGGCCTTTGTACATACTAAAGACGTTTTGTGCCGAATTTTGCCAGTGTAGCTGCAAGCCTGCATGAGCTGACAAAGAAGTCGAGACCATACCATTGGGGCGAGTCACAGGAAAATGCATTCCAGAAACTCAAAGAATTATTATGTACGTCACCAGTGCTAGCGTATCCCACAGCTGGAGAAAAATTTGTGCTGGATACTGATGCCATCGGCTATGGCATAGGGGGTGTGCTATCCCAAATAGTTAATGGCACTGAGAAGGTCATAGAGTAACCTGAGAGGAACTACTGTGTGACACGACGTGAGCTTCTGGCGGTATTGGAATGCATTAAACATTACCATAAGTACCTGTATGGTCAACACTTTACATTAAGGACCGATCATTCTGCACTGAGATGGCTATTGCAGTTTAAAAATCCTGAAGGGCAACTGGCAAGCTGGATTGATCGCCTGCAGAGCTACGACTTCAGCATTGAGCATAGAAGGGGCACAAAGCATAACAATGCGGATGCTCTTTCGAGAAGACCCTGCTGTTTAGAGTGTAAACATTGTGTTAGAACCTAGCAAAAGGAAGGCGTTTGGATGTTCGGCTAATGCACATCGGCCCTGATGAAGACTGGTCAGCGGCACAGAGGGACGACGGCATACTAAGGAAAATTATAGTGGCCCAAGAAGAGGACAGACGACCATCCCGGAATGAAATTTCGGCTGAAAGCCCTCTCGCCAAATCTTATTGGGCTCAGTGGAACAGCCTCAAGGTAATAAAAGGGTGTTTATACCGCGTATGGGAAAATGTAGATGGCAAAACAACTTCAAATTTAATAGTTGTGCCATGCTCCAAGATAAGTAAAGTTTTACACGAGTTTCATAATGGACCTAGTGGCGGTCATCTTGGAGTAACAAAAACACTTGAGAAACTGAAGCAGCGTTTTTATTGGGCTGGATGTCAACAAGCCGTAGCCGACTGGATAGCAAACTGCCCGCAGTGCATAGCAGCCAAAGGCCCAGTCCAAGAAGCCGGGGACAGCTGCAACAATACAACTCTGAAGCACCATTCGAGCGGATCACAATGGATATAGCAGGTCCCTTTCCCGTCACTGAAGCCGGAAATCGTTATGTACTTGTGGTAATGGACTATTTCAGTAAATGGCCAGAGGTATATGCTAAACCTAACCAGGAAGCAAAGACAATTGTAAATGCATTCGTCAACAACTGGGTATGTCGTTATGGTGTCCCAATAGAATTACATTCCGACCAAGGGAGGAATTTCGAGTCTGCCATATTCAGGGAATTGTGCGAGTTATATGGGATAAAGAAAACCAGAACGACGCCGTTGCATCCACAGTCTGATGGCATGGTAGAAAGGTTCAATCGCACCTTAGAAGAGTACCTACGAAAAGTAGTAAGCACCAATCAGAGGGATTGGGACGAGCACATCCCCAAATTTCTGATGGCATATAGGTCAGCTGTACACGACTCAACATCGAGAACGCCAGCCAAAATTATCTTCGAGGCGGAATTAAAACTACCTGGTTATTTGGAATTTGTTGTTAAGCCAACTGTAGAAGAAGGAGCTATTACGTCCCAAGAGAAGGAGGACTAAAACGAACTGCATGAGTTCGTGCGTAATAGAATCAAGATGGTCAGTGACAAGATAAAGGCTAGGTATGACTGCGCAGCAAATTTGGAGGGATTTATGGAAGGACATATGGTTCTACTTTATAACCTACAAAGGAAGAATGGATTGTCCCCTAAATTACAGGCTCACTGGGATGGCCCGTATAAAGTAATTAAGAGAGTGAATGACGTTGTATACCGGATACAGAAGCATAATAGCCCAAGGTCAAAAATGAAGATGGTACATCTCGAACGATTGATGCACTATGGAAGAGGTGATTGTATGCCTATTCGGGTCGAACAGGCTTAAGTGGGCGGCAGTGTTACACAGATTGGAAATAGATTTAAATAAAACGACAATGTGGATATATGTACTTGACAGCACTGCCAATTAATCTCCAGTTGTCAAAATGTTACAACCCTGGTCAATACAATATAGATAATATTCATATTAACGGAAATGGAATACTCTAGAATATACAAGATCATTAGAGGCTGTGCCAATAAGTGTAAACAACAACAACAACAAACCTAGCAACATGCATGCTAAGAGTTGTTATTCTTAATGATCTTGTATGCAAGTATTCGCTCCTAATAAAGCTAAACAGATTCACAAGTACACATAGAAGAAGAAACAAAACCACACAACACACAGAACACTCATCCATACAACCACTCATAGTTACCATAGGCAAAACACACAGAACACTCATACATACAACCACACATAGTTACCATAAGCAAAACAAACAAGTCAGCATTGTCATGTATACAAACACACGTATATAGCTCCATGTCAAGTAAAATACAACCACCATGCCCAGAAGTTTCGCGAGGTTACCAGACGACGTCACTTTTGCTATATAAAGGCGCTGCCAGAGCTCAGCGAGAGTCAAATATAGACGTGTTAACATCGTGAAGTGTTGAATAGTACAAATACTCGTGTTAATAAAGTAGTAAATAAAGTGTTGCCGCATTATTTTTCTAAAATTAATTTGTCCGTGTTTTAATTTGATGCAATAAAACGAGTCCTTGAAGGATAAGTAATAAAACCGTTTTTGCGAAAAGGTCTAAAAACGTAACAGTATTATTTTTGAAGAACAGGTAAAAGAATAGATATTTATTTAACAAATTTTAAAATAAGAATGATGAATTTCATTATCTACACCGCTATTTATATCAAAAATTATAGATGAAAAGATATATGTCTAGAGGAATAGAGATAAAATATTTGAAAACATATTAATGATATTGAATCAAAATCTGGGGTATAGATCACATATAATATATATAAACTTATATATTTTAATATTTAGTATTAAAAAAGCTGACAACACGTTTTAAACCTTATCCGGTGTGTAAAAATTTTTTATACGTTAAAATAAAACAACTGATACGAATATATTTAATGCTTTTTAAAAAATGTGTTTGAATTTAATAAGCATAGCTTAACCTTAATGACCTTGAATCAACATCTGATGTATAAATTACGTCTAAAGTATAAATTTATATATTTTAATATATAGAATTAAAAACAACTAAAAACACTTTTTAAAACCCCATCCGGTGTGTAAAAAAGTATTGAAAGAAAACAACTGATAAGAATATAAGAATATATGTTTTAAACGTTCTTGAAGAAAGTGTTTGAGTTTCACAACCGCAGCTAACGCGTATGTGTTACGTTTAAAATTTAGTATAAATAGTTAGTTTAAAAATAATGGGATATCAATCTTGAAAATTGAATTCAAACATACAAACGTTATTAATAGAAAAATAAATAAATAAATTTAAAAAAATGGCTGGTTTTATTTGTACAATTTGCGGAAAAGGCTACAATTTAAATTCATCTCTAAAACGTCATATCAGATTACATCACGATGATCATTCATCGTCATCATTAAAGTGTGCAACATGTAATTTACAATTTACAAATCGCAAAGAGTTCCTAACACATTCTCATGATATAAAACATATTCAAAACATGGAGGAAGCTACTGTTTATTGTAATACCTGTAAAATGCATAGCAAGAAAACAAATTGGCACTATCATTTACGCACAACCATTCATAAATCAAACAATACTAAACAAATTCAAAATGATAATAAGGATAACTTAATCCCTAAAGTGTTTTTAAATGATATAAAGGAAAAAGTCGTAAAATTGTTAAGAGATGCAATACAAGAACATTGCATCATAAAATTTAATTGCGAACTCTTTTGCGAGTATGTATTAATAAAAGAAGAAGATGATTCATGCAGTGTGGATATGAAATCGCATCAAACTAAAATGATTATTGTGATTTTATTTTTATTGAACATTTTATTATATTAATATTTACATAGGCTAAATTGTTCTAACTTAGTTAAAATCGCAGAAAGACATTATGATAAATATTCCTAGGCACAAAGGAAGTCAACATCAGTTTTATTCAACTTACATAGCAGAGCAGAATAGCTGTTTTCGAAAGTCGCAACACTTTCATCTTCAGTACTCATGTGTATATTGCGTTCATCACCACTGTTTAGGTGGCTTAGTTGAATGTGGTAACAGTTTTCTATTTACACAAATTTTATTGTGAAAAACAATCCGAGAACTGTATCAACCTGATGTTAACACTTGTGTGTTATAATACCTGTGTTACCATTTGATTATACAATATACACATGAGCACTGAAGATGAAAGTGTTGCGACTTTCGAAAACAGCTGTTCTGCTCTGCTGTGTAAGTTGAATAAAACTGATGTTGACTTCCTTTGTGCCTAGGAATATTTATCATCATGTCTTTCTGAGATTTTACCTAACTTAGAACAATTTAGACTATATAAATATTAATATAGTAACTGATTAATAGAGCCAAATGGTTCTCTACACTGGACTTGCGAAGCGGATATTGGCAAGTGGAGATTGCAGAGAAAGACAGGTAGAAAACTGCCTTCAGTGTCGGTAACGGATTATGGCAGTTCAAAGTCATACCATTTGGTCTCTGCAATGCTCTGGCCACATTTGAATGCCTAATGGAGAAGGTACTGATAGGACTTCACTGGAAGACATGCTTGGTATATCTAGATGACATAATCGTGATGGGGAAAACTTTTGATTAACACCTCAAAAACATGGCAGAAGCTCTTCAACGGATATCATCCGCTAGATTGAAACTCAGCTTGAAGAAATAAGCATTGTTCCAGAAAGAAGTAAAGTATTTGGGGCATCGTGTTACAGCAGACGGAATCTCAACGGATGAAGATAAAATAAAAGCAGTAAGGGACTGGCATCAACCTAAAAATCTTCATGAATTGCGCAGCTTTTTGGGCCTTTGTACATACTACAGACGTTTCGTGCCGAGTTTTGCCAGTGTAGTTGCAAGCCTGCATGAGCTGACAAAGAAGTCGAGACCATACCATTGGGGCGAGTCACAGGAAAATGCATTCCAGAAACTCAAAGAATTATTATGTACGTCACCAGTGCTAGCGTATCCCATAGCTGGAGAAAAATTTGTGCTGGATACTGATGCCATCGGCTATGGCATAGGGGGTGTGCTATCCCAAATAGTTAATGGCACTGAGAAGGTCATAGGGTACTATAGCAGTGTACTCTCAAAACCTGAGAGGAACCACTGTGTGACACGACGTGAGCTTCTGGCGGTATTGGAATGCATTAAACATTACCATAAGTACCTGTATGGTCAACACTTTACATTAAGGACCGATCATTCTGCACTGAGATGGCTATTGCAGTTTAAAAATCCTGAAGGGCAACTGGCAAGGTGGATTGATCGCTTGCAGAGCTACGACTTCAGCATTGAGCACAGAAGGGGCACAAAGCATAACAATGCGGATGCTCTTTCGAGAAGACCCTGCTGTTTAGAGTGTAAACATTGTGTTAGAACCGAGCAAAAGGATGGCGTTTGGATGTTCGGCTAATGGACATCGGCCCTGATGAAGACTGGTCAGCGGCACAGAGGGACGACGGCATACTAAGGGAAATTATAGTGGCCAAAGAAGAGGACAGACGACCATCCCGGAATGAAATTTCGGCTGAAAGCCCTCTCGCCAAATCTTATTGGGCTCAGTGGAACAGCCTCAAGGTAACAAAAGGGTGTTTATACCGCGTATGGGAAAATGTAGATGGCAAAACAACTTCAAAATTAATAGTTGTGCCATGTTCCAAGATAAGTAAAGTTTTACACGAGTTTCATAATGGACCTAGTGGCGGTCATCTTGGAGTAACAAAAACACTTGAGAAACTGAAGCAGCATTTTTATTGGGTTGGATGTCAACAAGCCGTAGCCGACTGGATAGCAAACTGCCCACAGTGCATAGCAGCCAAAGGCTCAGTCGAAGAAGCCGGGGACAGCTGCAACAATACAACTCAGGAGCACCATTCGAGCGGATCACAATGGATATAGCAGGTCCCTTTCCCGTCACTGAAGCCGGAAATCGTTATGTACTTGTGGTAATGGACTATTTCAGTAAATAGCCAGACGTATATGCTATACCAAACCAGGAAGCAAAGACAATTGTAAATGCATTCGTCAACAACTGGGTATGTCGTTATGGTGTCCCAATAGAATTACATTCCGACCAAGGGAGGAATTTCGAGTCTGCCATATTCAGGGAAATGTGCGAGTTATATAGGATAAAGAAAACCAGAACGACGCCGTTGCATCCACAGTCTGATGGCATGGTAGAAAGGTTCAATCGCACCTTAGAAGAGTACCTACGAAAAGTAGTAAGCACCAATCAGAGGGATTGGGACGAGCACATCCCCAAATTTCTGATGGCATATAGGTCAGCTGTACACGACTCAACATCGAGAACGCCAGCCAAAATTATCTTCGGGACGGAATTAAAACTACCTGGTTATTTGGAATTTGTTGTTAAGCCAACTGTAGAAGAAGGAGCTATTACGTCCCAAGAGAAGGAGGACTAAAACGAACTGCATGAGTTCGTGCGTAATAGACTCAAAATGGTCAGTGACAAACTAAAGGCTAGCTATGACTGCGCAGCAAATTTGGAGGGATTTATGGAAGGACAATTGGTTCTACTTTATAACCCACAAAGGAAGAAAGGATTGTCCCCAAAATCACAGGCTCACTGGGATGGCCCGTATAAAGTGATTAAGAGAGTGAATGAGGTTGTATACCGGATACAGAAGCATAATAGCCCAAGGTCAAAAATGAAGATAGTACATCTCGAACGATTGACGCACTATGGAAGAGGTGATTGTATGCCTATTCGGGTCGAACAGGCTTAAGTGGGCGGCAGCGTTACACAGATTGGAAATAGATTTAAATGAAACGACAATGTGGATATATGTACTTGACAGCACTGCCAATTAATCTCTAGTTGTCAAAATGTTACAATCCTGATCAACACAATATAGATAATATTCCAATTAACGGAAATGGAATACTCTAGAATATACAAGATCATTAGAGGCTGTGCCAATAAGTGTAAACAACAACAACAACAAACCTAGCAACATACATTCTAAGAGATGTTATTCTTAATGATCTTGTATGCAAGTATTCGCTCCTAATAAAGCTAAACAGATTCACAAGTACACACAGCCATATACACATAGAAGAAGAAACAAAACCACACAACACACAGAACACTCATCCATACAACCACTCATAGTTACCATAGGCAAAACACACGGAACACTCATACATACAACCACACATAGTTACCATAAGCAAAACAAACAAGTCAGCATTGTCATGTATACAAACACACGTATATAGCTCCATGTCAAGTAAAATACAACCACCATGCCTAGAAGTTTCGCGAGGTTACCAGACGACGTCATTTTTGCTATATAAAGGCGCTGCCAGAGCTCAGTGTGATTTCAAATATAGACGTGTTAACATCGTTGAGTGTTGAGTAGTACAAATACTCGTGTTAATAAAGTAGTAAATAAAGTGTTGCCGCATTATTTTTCTAAAATTAATTTGTCCGTGTTTTAATTTGATGCAATAAAACGAGTCCTTGAAGGATAAGTAATAAAACCGTTTTTGCGAAAAGGTCTAAAAACGTAACAGTATTATTTTTGAAGAATAGATAAAAGAATAGATATTTATTTAACAAATTTTAAAATAAGAATGATGAATTTCATTATCTACACCGCTATTTATATCAAAAATTATAGATGAAAAGATATATGTCTAGAGGAATAGAGATAAAATATTTGATAACATATTAATGATATTGAATCAAAATCTGGGGTATAGATAACATATAATATATATAAACTTATATATTTTAATATTTAGTATTAAAAAAGCTGACAACACGTTTTAAACCACATCCGGTGTGTAAAAATTTTTTATATGTTAAAATAAAACAACTGATAAGAATATATTTAATGCTTTTTAAAAAATGTGTTTGAATTTAATAAGCATAGCTTAACCTTAGTGACCTTGAATCAACATCTGATGTATAAATAACGTCTAAAGTATAAATTTATATATTTTAATATATAGGATTAAAAACAACTAAAAACACTTTTTAAAACCACATCCGGTGTATAAAAAATTATTGAAAGAAAACAAATGATAAAAATATATATTTTAAACGTTCTTAAAGAAAGTGTTTGAGTTTCACAACCGCAGCTAACGCGTATGTGTTACGTTTAAAATTTAGTATAAATAGTTAGTTTAAAAATAATGGGATATCAATCTTGAAAATTGAATTCAAACATACAAACGTTATTAATAGAAAAATAAATAAATAAATTTAAAAAAATGGCTGGTTTTATTTGTACAATTTGCGGAAAAGGCTACAATTTAAATTCATCTCTAAAACGTCATATCAGATTACATCACGATGATCCTTCATCGTCATCATTAAAGTATGCAACATGTAATTTACAATTTACAAATCGCAAAGAGTTCCTAACACATTCTCATGATATAAAACATATTCAAAACATGGAGGAAGCTACTGTTTATTGTAATACCTGTAAAATGCATATCAAGAAAACAAATTGGCACTATCATTTACGCACAACCATTCATAAATCAAACAATACTAAACAAATTCAAAATGATAATAAGAATAACTTAATCCCTGAAGTGTTTTTAAATGATATAAAGGAAAAAGTCGTAAAATTGTTAAGAGATGCAATACAAGAACATTGCAACATAAAATCTAATTGCGAACTCTTTTGCGAGTATGTATTAATAAAAGAGGAAGATGATTCATGCAGTGTGGATATGAAATCGCATCAAACTAAAATGATTATTGTGGTTTTAATTTTATTGAACATTTTATTATATTAATATTTATATAGGCTAAATTGTTCTAACTTAGTTAAAATCACAGAAAGACATTATGATAAATATTCCTAGGCACAAAGGAAGTCAATATCAGTTTTATTCAACTTACATAGCAGAGCAGACCACCTGTTTTCGAAAGTCGCAACACTTTCATCTTCAGTACTCATGTGTATATTGCGTTTATCACCACTGTTTAGGTGGCTTAGTTGAATGTGATAACAGTTTTCTATTTACACAAATTTTATTGTGAAAAACAATCCGAGAACTGTATCAACCTGATGTTAACAATCGTTGAGATCACTAGTTTCGGTAAAAGCTGGTTTTAAACGGTCGATACTGATGTTGTTTGGTCGACGTCGTATCAAAATTGTAAAATATTTGTCGAAGCGTTTTAAAATTTGGTATGGACCGTCGTAGGGATGCGTAAGCGAAGGCCGTATCGAGTCGTTGCGGACGAAGACGTGGGATGAATTTTTAGATTTTTCGAAATAAATGTGCGGGGCATAGCATGATGGGCTGTATCGGTTGGCTTAAGCTTCTGCATTACTGATCGAAAATCGGTGATAAACTCGCTGGCAGAGTCAGAGATCTTAGCTTGGTGAAAAAATTCCCCAGGAATCGTTAAAGTGGAGCCGTAAACCAACTCAGCTGGCGATGCTTTTAAATCTGGCTTGAAAGCAACCCGCAGTCCAAGCAAAATAGTTGGCAGATGGTGCACCCATCGTGCTGGATTATGACATAAAATGGCTGCCTTAAATGTGCGGTGCCACCTCTCAATGATGCCGTTGGACTGCAGATGATACGGTGTAGTACGAAGGTGTGATGCGCCAATTGTATTTAGCAATTCGGTGAAAACTGAAGATTCAAATTGGCGGCCACGATCCGAAGTTATCCAAGCTGGGACACCGAACCTCGAAATCCACTGAGCTAGGAGAGCTTTAACGACCGCATCAGCTGACATGTCAGGAATCGGAACTGCCTCCGGCCAACGAGTGAAACGGTCAATAATTGTTAGGCAATATCGTTGGCCTTCACATAATGGGAACGGACCAACAATGTCTATGTTAATATGAGCGAAACGTTCTTTCGTCGGCTCATATTTGACGGGAGCTGAACGAGTATGTTGCTGAACTTTCGAGCACTTGCATTGTAAACAATTTCGTACGAAAACAGCAGCATCTTTCCGAATCCCAGGCCAACAAAATCGGTTGGTGACGAGTTTGGTTGTAGCCCGAACACCTGGATGAGAGAAATCGTGAATTTCTGCTAAAATTTGTTGACGAAACTCCTTCGGGATGCAAGGGCGAACTCGAGATGTTGTTGTGTCACAGATAAGCTCATCGTTGCAACCTGGGATTGAAAAATATTTCAATTTCAGAGAATTTGATGTAGTACCTTCGTTTTTTTATGGTAACTATGTGTGGTTGAATGTATGAGTGTTCTGTGTGTTTTGCCTATGGTAACTATGAGTGGTTGTATGGATGAGTGTGTGGTTTTGTTTCTTCTACGTGTATATGGCTGCGTGAACTTGTGAATCTGTTTAGCTTTATTAGCAGCGAATACTTGCATACAAGATCATTAAGAATAACATCTCTTAGCATTTATGTTGCTAGGTTTGTTGTTGTTGTGGTTTACTCTTATTGGCACAGCCTTGAATGATCTTGTATATTCTGGAGTATTCCATTTCCGTTAATTTGAATATTATCTATATAGTGTTGACCAGGGTTGTAACATTTTGACAACTATAGATTAATTGGCAGTGCTCCCAAGTACATATAGCCACATTGTCGTTTTATTTAAATCTATTTCTAATCTTTGTAACACTGCCGCCCACTTAAGCCTGTTCGACCCGAATAGGCATACAATCACCTTTTCCATACTGCGCCAATCGTTCGAGATGTACTATCTTCATTTTCGACCTTGGGCTAGTGTGCTTCTGTATCCGGTATACAACGTCATTCACTCTCTTAATCACTTTATACGGGCCATCCTAGTGAGTCTGTAATTTTGGGGACAATCCTTTCTTCCGTTGTGGGTTATACAGTAAAACCAATTGTCCCTCCAGAAATCCCTCCGAGTTTGCTGCGCAGTCATACCTAGCCTTCATCTTGTCACTGACCATCTTGATTCTATTGCGCACAAATTCATGCAGTTCGTTTAAGTCCTCCTTCTCCTGGGACGTAATAGCTCCTTCTTCTACAGTTGGCATAACACCAAATTCCAAATCACCAGGTAGTTTTAATTCCGTCCCGAAGATAATTTTGGCTGGCGTTCTCGATGTTGAGTTGTGTACAGCTGACCTATATGCCATCAAAAATTTGGGGATGTGCTCGTCCCAATCCCTCTGATGGGTGCTTACTACTTTTCGTAGGTACTCTTCTAAGGTGCGATTGGACCTTTCTACCATGCCATCAGACTGTGGATGCAGCGGCGTCGTTCTGGTTTTCTTTATCCCATATAACTCGCACATTTCCCTGAATATGGCAGACTCGAAATTCCTTCCTTGTTCGGAATGTAATTCTATTGGGACACCATAGCGACATACCCAGTTGTTGACGAATGCATTTACAATTGTCTTTGCTTCCTGGTTAGGTATAGCATATACCTCTGGCCATTTACTGAAATAGTCCATTACCACAAGTACATAACGATTTCCGGCTTCGGTGACGGGAAAGGGACCTGCTACATCCATTGCGATCCGCTCGAATGGTGCTCCTGAGTTGTATTGTTGCAGCTGTCCCCGGCTTCTTCTTACTGGGCCTTTGGCTGCTATGCACTGTGGGCAGTTTGCTATCTAGTCAGCTACGGCTTGTTGACATCCAACCCAATAAAAACGCTGCTCAGTTTCTCAAGTGTTTTTGTTACTCCAAGATGACCGCCACTAGGTCCATTATGAAACTCCTGTAAAACTTTACTTATCTTGGAGTATGGCACAACTATTAAATTTGAATTTTTTTGCCATCTACACTTTCCCATGCGCGGTATAAACACCCTTTTATTACCTTGAGGCTGTTCCACTGAGCCCAATAAGATTTGGAAAGTGCGATTTCAGCCGAAATTTCATTCCAGGACGGTCGTCTGTCTTCTTCTTTGGCCGCTATAATTTTCCCTAGCATGCTGTCGTCCCTCTGTGCCGCTGACCAGTCCTCATCAGGGCCGATGTGAACTAGCCGAACATCAACAACGCCTTCCTTTTGCTCGGTTCTATCCCAATGTTTACACTCTAAACAGCAGGGTCTTCTTGAAAGAGCATCCGCATTGTTATGCTTTGTGCCCCTTCTATGCTCAATGCTCTTTCTTGGTGGCAAAATAGATCTACCTCTCTTCCTTGATGCTTTGCAGCTGCGCTGAAAATGACCGATCTTTCCGCAGTTGAAGCACTTAGACTTTTCTTTGATATCACTTTCTGCTAGCAGTTGTCGCATTGCCTCCTTAAAGCTGTCAATTAGGTTGTTATCTTCCTCAGACAAAAGCTCCACATTCCGCACTATACCTCTCTTCCTTGCGCTGAAATGACTGATCTTTCCGCAGTTAAAGCACTTAGGCTTTTCTTTGATAGCCTTTTCTGCCAGCAGTTGTCACATTGCCTCCTTAACGCTAGCGGCTAAGTTGTTATCCTCCTCAGACAAAACCTCCACATTCCGCACTTTACATATCTGTCGCTTGAAAACCATCCTGGCAGTCTCTTGAGCCAGCTCAAATGACAAAGTTTCAGCGAAAGTGGATTTCTGCGTAGCGCACACCGCTAGTTTAACATCAGAGTCGCGAATGCCGTTAACGAAAGCCTCAGTTTGAAAATGGCCCAGGAATGGGTGACTCTCGCCTGGAGATGTGAGCTGCACTAAACACTCGATTTCCATTGCGAAATCTTGTAGAGATTCGTTAGGTTTCTGAATTCTACATCGCAATTCCATTCTGTATAATTCGCGCTTGTGATCACCACCATACTTGCGCTGCAATGCTGCCATTATTTCATTATAGTTGTTTCTGCAGCTTACTGGCACAGTCTCTCGTACCTCTGCGGCTGTACCCTTTAGGGACAAAATCAACTCTATGGCCTTTTCTTCAGCATCCCATCCATTTCTGCTAGCAACCGTCTCGAACTGGAATTTGAAGATGCCTAATGGTACGCCGCCGTCGAAGCATGGCGCTTTTATCCGTAGAGAAACCTCCGCAACTGCTCGTACTGGCCCGCCGCTACACTCCAGGTTATGCACTTTGTCCTCTAGAGTATGCAATTTCTCTTCGACCTCCTTTGCATGCTGTTCCAGCTCTGAGAATTTATTCTCAATAGAATCCACCCTCCTGTTAATGGCTTCAGAAACCTCTACCAGGGTCTCGTTCATGGCTTTATTTGACTCCTGTATTTCGGCTACAAGTTTTTCCTGCATCTGCTGAGTTTCGGCTACAAGCTGCTCCTGCATCTGCTGAGAGTTCTGTTTTATTTCAGTTATTTCGGCTACAAGCTTGTCACTGTTGATCCTTGATGCCTCCTGCATCTGCTGAGAGTTTTTTTTATTTCAATTATTTCGGCAACAAGCTTGTCCTGCATCTGCTGAGTTTCGGCTAAAAGCTTTTCACTGTTGATCCTTGATGCCTCCTGTATCTGCTGGGAGCTCTGTTTCATTTCGATCATCATAGCAGCGAACATTGAATTTATGTCCATGCTGCTAGTCGTGGCAGTAGGGCATACCTGCACATCGTCTTTGTCCTCAAACTCGTATGTCCCGATGTCCATGCCGCGATTCTTAAACTCATCTATCAGCCTCTTCTGCAGTTCAGCCTTGTTACCTGTAGTTGGCAATTCCAGCTTACTGAGCTCCTTTTTCAGCTGTTCAACTTTTAGCTCATCAAATTTCATGATTATTTATTTTAATTTTATAATGTCCTGTTTTTTCCTTAAATTGCAATGTCCTTTTAATTATTTTTGCAATCCCACTTCTGACACCAATTGTTACGTTTTTAGACCTTTTCGTAAAAACGGTTTTATTACTTATCCTTCAAGGATTCGTTTTATTGCATCAAATTAAAACACGGACAAATTAATTTTAGAAATATAATGCGGCAACATTCCGAACTCTTGTTCGGGAATATGTGTATAGAAGTAGATCACAAAATATTGAAGTGCTGCCACAACGTCAATCTAACGCTCCAAAAAACTAAATGCAACTACTGATTATATTTCTATTGTTTACCAAAATGTCCGTGGCTTGAGAACTAAACTATCAACTCTATATATGGAAAGCTTCAACATTGATCATCATGTCTTGGTGTTCACAGAAACATGGCTCAATGACAATTTTTTAAATACCGAAATACTTTGTAACAACTTCAATATATTTCGCCGTGATCGTGGTAACAGAAGTACTGGTGGTGGTGTTCTTATTGCAGTTTCTTCTGATTTTTCTTCTGAGGTCGTCATCATTGATTCTTCGCTTGATATAGAATTTATATCTGTAGTAATAAAACTTATTCATAAAAGAGTATATGTTACCTGTTCTTATATTCCACCATCTTCCCCGCAAATTTTATATACTATGCATGCCGAAGCTATAGGATTAATCGCTCGTTCCGCTTTTGCTGGTGACTCTGTCTTTGTTTTTGGTGATTTTAACTTACCTTCCATTGCCTGGGCATATCTGCCTGAAGATAAATATTTTATTCAAACGAAGCAGAATTCGAATCATGCCGAATTTTTCAACATCTTATATGACCTTAACCTATACCAAATAAATGGAATTTTCAATAACTACAATAGGTTATTAGATTTAATATTCGTCAATGATGTGGCTGAGTGTTTCATTAGGCGCTCATCCCCCATTACAACTCCTGAAGACTGCTACCATCCCTCAATAGAAGTAGTGGTTTCAATTCTATCAAAATCAGTTAGGCCCTCGTTTTGCAGAAATGAAATTGTCTACTCGTTCAAACATACTAACTACAATATGTTAAATGAGCTGTTCGGTGACACAAATTGGGGCAATATTTTATCGTGCCATACTGATGTCGACCAGATGACTAAAGCCTTCTATAATAAGATTTACTCCTTTATAGATTTGTGTGTTCCAAAAATAAAACCTAAGAAAACAACTGGTCCACCCTGGAATAATAAATTTTTGACTCGTGCCAAAAATAAGAAAAATAAGTGCTTTAATAAATTTAAACAGTCTGGTTCCCCTGCAGACTATCTAAGGTATTCGATTAGCAGCTCTGGATACATTTCGCTTAATAAGACATGCTATGATAACTATATAAACAGAATGAAATATAATTTTAAACGTAATCCAAAGTCATTTTTCAAATTTGTCAATTCCAAGCGAAAAATAACTGGCTTTCCTTCTTGTATGAAGTTTCAACAAATGGAATCCTGTGATGACGCCATTATAAGCAATTTATTTGCCGATTTTTTCTCGACAACTTATTCGGATGCTACCTACGACAATTTGTTTAACTATCCAGTCAGGATAACAGCCAACCAATCAACCTCTATTCAATTTATTGATATATCAACAATCCGCATGGAATTAAAACGCCTTAAATTTTCTTTCAACTTTGGTCCAGATAAAATTCCTAGCAACATTTTGATAAACTGTGCTGACAGTATTGCTGTGCCATTAGCACTTTTATTCAATGCGTCAATAAAATCTGGTCATTTTCCTTATGTATGGAAGAATTCCTTTATAATTCCATTGTTTAAATCAGGAAATAAATCTGATATAGCCAACTATCGTGGTATTGCAAAACTGAGTGTTATTCCCAAACTATTTGAAAAAATTGTCACCGATCACTTAAGTTATCAAGTATCAAATTTGATATCACCATGTCAGCATGGTTTTCAAAAAAGATGCTCTACTACAACGAATCTGCTGCACCTTACAACCGAAATATATCGTGGATTTTTTCAACAACAACAAACCGATGTGATCTACACTGATTTTAGCAAAGCCTTCGATAAAGTCAACCATATGCTTCTGAAAATTAAACTGCATTTGCTTGGCTTTACGGATCTTAGTATAAAATGGATATATTCATACCTGAGTGATAGAAAACAAACCGTTTGTTTTAAAAATATATATTCCAGAAGCATTGATGTTTTATCTGGTGTACCACAGGGAAGTCACCTTGGACCACTTCTATTTACATTGTTTATTAATGACTTACCTGATGTAATTCGTTCATCCAATATTTTGATATATGCTGACGACGTGAAAATTTTTCTGAGTTATAGTCAAATATCTGAACAGAGACATCTCCAAGAAGATTTAAATTCATTTTACTCTTGGTGCAAAACAAATCGTATGGAACTTAATTTGAAAAAATGTAAATACATGCGTTTTGTTAGAAGACGTCCGATTCCTGCATGCTATGTTTTTGAAAATTATCAATTGGACTTGGTCGATAATATCTTGGATCTCGGAATCCTGCTTGATTCTGAACTTAATTTCATTGCTCATATAACAATGGCAATAAATAAAGCTAGAGGTGTACTTGGTTTTGTAAAACGCTGGGCTAAAGAGTTTAATGATCCGTATGTTACAAAAAGCCTATATACATCACTTGTAAGGCCTGTGTTGGAGTACGGATCGGTAATATGGGACCCTATATATAAAACACATTCTGACGCTATCGAATCTGTACAAAAACAGTTTCTTATTTTTTGTCTTCGTGGGTTAAACTTTAACCCAATGAATTTACCATCATATTCCGCTAGACTTTCCCTTATCAAGCTGCCAACTCTAAAAAGTCGTAGAACTGTGCTGAACAACGTCCTTCACGTTATTTTTGTCCACTATCAGTTAAATTTTTCAGAGCAAATTATGCCAATGGTGATTCTTTGAGAAGGATGTGCCACGAGTTCAACAAATTTTATAATTTTATTGATTTTTCTTCAAGCCACAGTACAATAAAAAATAAAATATTAATTTATCTAAACTCATAATTTTGTACTAAACTTTTGTAGATATTATTATTATTTTATGTTTTATACTAAAGTTTAAAAAATTTATGTATACAATTTAACTGTCTGTAAGGATCATTATCCATAGACAAATAAATAAATAAATAAATAAATAAAAATAAATAAACACTTTATTTATTACTTTATTTACACGAGTATTTGTACTACTCAACACTTAGCGATGTTAACACGTCTGTATTTGAAATCACACTGACTCCTCGCGAAAGATCTGGGCATGGTGGTTGTATTTTACTTGACATGTGTGTGTTTGTATACATGACAATGCTGACTTATTTGGTTTGCTTATAGTAACTATGTGTGGTTGAATGTATGAGTGTTCTGTGTGTTTTGCCTATGGTAACTATGAGTGGTTGTATGGATGAGTGTGTGGTTTTGTTTCTTCTACAAGTATATGGCTGTGTATACTTGTGAATCTGTTTAGCTTTATTAGCAGCGAATACTTGCATACAAGATCATTAAGACTAACATCTCTTAGCATTTATGTTGCTAGGTTTGTTGTTGTTGTGGTTTACTCTTATTGGCACAGCCTTGAATGATCTTGTATATTCTGGAGTATTCCATTTCCGTTAATTTGAATATTATCTATAAAGTGTTGACCAGGGTTGTAACATTTTGACAACTATAGATTAATTGGCAGAGCTGCCAAGTACATATAGCCACATTGTCGTTTTATTTAAATCTATTTCTAATCTTTGTAACAATATTATATATATGTATATAGATATATATATATATATATATATATATATATACATATATATATATATATATATATATATATATATATATATTGATATATATATATATATATATATATATAAATATATATATATATATATATATATATATATATATATATATATTGATATATATATATATATATATATATATATATATATTGATATATATATATATATATATATATATATATACATATATATATATATATATATATATATATATATATTTATTTATATATATATATATATATTTATATATATATATATATATATATATTGATATATATATATATATATATATATATATATATATATATATTTATAAGTTTATATGCATACATTTATATATATATATATATATATATATATATATATTTATAAGTTTATATGTATACACATATATATATATATATATATATATATATATATATATATATTATATATATTATTGTATCTGATATTTTAACCTTTTTTCATTTATTAATCAATAGATTTGTTTAAGTTTTTAGGTTATTCAATATTAATATATATATTTATTTCGATATTTCGCCAGGCTTCGGTTAGCTTCTTCAGGAAATTATATTATATTGTCAAAAAAAAATTTTTTTTTCAATTATATAAATACATACAAAGTTTTTAACAACATAAATCAAAAATTTTTATGTATTAAAAATACTAACTCTAAAATGTATAAAAAAAAACTAATTTCTACTTTTTTTTTTATTTATGTTGTTAAAAAATTTGTATGTATTTATATAATTGAAAAGAACAATTTTTTTTGACAATATAATATAATTTCCTGAAGAAGCTAACCGAAGGTTAGCGAAATATCGAAATAAATATATATATATTAATATTGAATAACCTAAAAACTTAAACAAATCTATTTATTAATATTATATATATATATATATATATATATATATATATATATATATATATATATATATATATATATATATATATATATATATACATATATATATATATATATATATATATATATATACATATATATATATTATATATATATATATATATATATATATATATATATATATATATACAGTGAATGCCACTCAAAATGACCCACCTGTGAAAAATTTACAAAACTTGTTGTAACTCCAAAAACTTCATTTAAATATTCTAGCTTTTTTATTTTTCTTAAATTTTTTATACTATCTAACAAAAAAACATAAACATATTTCTATATTAATATTTATACAGGCTAATTGTTCTAAGTTAGTTAAAATCGCAGAAAGACATTATGATAAATATTCCTAGGCACAAAGGAAGTCAACATCAGTTTTATTCAACTTACATAGCAGAGCAGAATAGCTGTTTTCGAAAGTCGCAACACTTTCATCTTCAGTGCTCATGTGTATGTTGTGTTTATCACCACTGTTTAGGTGGCTTAGTTGAATGTGATAACAGTTTTCTATTTACACAAATTTTATTGTGAAAAACAATCCGAGAACTGTATCAACCTGATGTTAACACTTGTGTGTTATGATACCTGTGTTACCATTTGATTATTTTCTTCGTGTCCCAATTTTCTGAATTTTTTGCTCCATTATACATTAAGTCAAACTTTTATGGTTTGAATTTTATACTTAAGTATATGTGAACGTTTTTTTCCAATTTCCATTGGTAACACAAGTATCATAACACACAAGTGTTAACATCAGTTTGATACAGTTCTCGGATTGTTTTTCACAATAAAATTTGTGTAAATAGAAAACTGTTATAACATTCAACTGAGCCACCTAAACAGTGGTGATAAACACAACATACACATGAGCACTGAAGATGAAAGTGTAGCGACTTTCGAAAACAGCTGTTCTGCTCTGCTGTGTAAGTTGAATAAAACTGATGTTGACTTCCTTTGTGCCTAGGAATATTTATCATCATGTCTTTCTGAGATTTTAACTAAGTTAGAACAATTAGCCTATATAAATATTAATATAGCAAAATAAAAATGTTCAATAAAAATAAAATCATAAACATATTTTATTGATTAAATAATGTTTTCAGTATTTACAAGAAACTAATAAAACACATGAAAAATGACGCGTCACTCAAAAGGACCCAGTTACTTAAATTTAAGAATATACATAAAATATTGATAAATTTTAATGGATTTAATATTTGGTCGGATATCCTTTTTGACTTATTACTAATTTTAACCTATTAGGAATAGATTCCACCAATTTTTTTCTGGAGAGACTTTTTCCCACTCCTCCTTTAATGCAGCCTTAAGGTCGTTTAAATTTTATATTGTGTGCTTCAGAATTTGTGCTTTCAATTTTTGCCATAAATTCTCTATTATATTTAAATCGGGAGATTGTGGAGGTGTTTTCAAGACTTTGGGATAATTCCTTAACTATGTGGGCAGAATGCTTTGGATCGTTATACTGATACAAGTTAAATGTGTTCTTTATTCCCAGCTTCTGTGCACTTTGTTTCAGATTTTCTTGCAAAATTTTCAAATATTGGAATTTGTTCATATTGCCCTCTATGAAGCACAAATTTCCAACTCCTGCAGCCGAGCAAGCACCACACACCATCACATGCCCACCACCATGTTTTACTGTAGGCCGGAGATATTTTGGATTCAGTTCTTCATTCGGTTTTCGCCATACGTTTGCCCTCCCGTCCGATCCAAATAAGTTAAATTTGGATTCGTCTACAAAAATTAAGTTTTTCCAGAACTCATAGTGTTTCATGTAGTAGGCGTGAGCGTATTCCAAACGATTTTTCTTATTTTTTGCACTAACAAATGGTTTTTTCCGCGCAATTCTTCCATGTAAGCCAGCCTTATGAAGAACTCTTCTGACGGTTGTTGCACTGCATTTTGTATTAAACGTTTCTACCAACATGTCTCGAAGATTTGGAGCAGTTAATCGCGAATTTATTTTGACTTTTTGTAGAATCCAACGCTCTTCACGTTCCGTCAGCACCTTCTTACCAGAATGTTTCGGTTTGTTTGCGATACGTTTTTCGTCATTATAACGTTTTATTATATTTTTTTATAGTACTACGTGCCATTTTTACTATATCTCTTTGACTTTTACCACTTTTATAATGTTGTATTATTAAATTTCTCATTTCAATTGTGGTTTGGGGAGCCATTATAGAAAAATGCGCAATATCTTTCACTATTCAAATTAGCAAACACAATGTAAGTCGATCACATGAACAAAATATCCAAGCCAAGCAAACAGACAAAAATTAAAAGATTTTTTTAACAATATACCGTTATATATTAGTTACCTTCAATGTGCGGGTCATTTTGAGTGGCGCGTCATTTTTCATGTGTTTTATTAGTTTCTTGTAAATACTGAAAACATTATTTAATCAATGAAATATGTTTATGTTTTTTTGTTAGATATTATAAAAAATTTATGAAAAATAAAAAAGTTAAAAAATTTAAATTAAGTTTTTGGAGTTACAAGTTTTGTAAATTGTTCACAGGTGGGTCATTTTGAGTGGCATTCACTGTATATATATATATATATATATATATATATATATTATATATATATATATATATATATATATATATATATATTATATATATATATATATATATATATATATATATACTAGCGAACGCCCTGCACACTTCGTAGTGCAAAAAAGAAATAAAAAAAATGAATTCGAATTCATTTAAATCAGTGATAAACTGCTTTTATTGTAATGCTCTGTGGTAAACAACATTTGTTGTTTTTCCATTTTCGGTGTAAATATACAAAACCGATGGTTTGCCAACGCGCAAACGCGCTACATAGAACTGTCCATGTGAGAAGACTGGATCCACTCCAACTTTCTATTGGGGATTATGTGGGATAATTCAAAACATCTTCTTCATTGGTAACAGTATCGACAGACTTGTACAACACCACTTCGCCAGGAATCTTTGATTGTATAGCCATGTTTAATTCAGTAACATCTTTCTCCATGCATGGCATGCATATTGTTGTGTTATGTAAGTGAAAACACATTCAATAAATTCCTCTTTTGACTGTACGAAACGGCAAAAGTCATTTGGCAATGTTATCAATCCAGTGTCATTAATAGGCATTGCACCGTTCCCAATTTTCGGCAATTGCTTAGAGAACTTATCAGCAGATGGATCATTCTGCAACTCAACACGAACGTTGATAGCGAGTTTCGATATTTTAACAAATCTCCATAAATATGAAGACTTTAAGCAAGCGTTAATTTCATCGGTAGATGTCGATCTAAGAATGAACCGCAATATTTGCTTAAAATCGCCTAACAATAAAATCAACGCACCACCAAACAACTCAGAGTTATCTCGGAGATCTTTCATTGATCTTTCCAAAGCTTCAACAGATATCTTATTCGCGTACTCAAGCATATGGCGTGGGCTGTGCATGAACTGTGTATCATATTTTGCACAACAACATCATATAATTCAGGATCACTTATTTGATCTGGAATTTCAGATCATATAACATTGTCAACTTCATGCGATGTGATTTTATTCACCAACCATATTGAAATGTGAGCGTGTGGCAAACCACGCTTTTGCCACTCCACAGAATACATCCAGCACTTCAATTCACCAAACACTTTAGATTTCACGCTTTCAATTTCTGCTTAAAAACACGGGAAGTGATATCATGGCTGTGGGTAGGACTTTGGCCAGCGAGTAAATTATCTTTAATGTCACTCCATTGCGGATTACACCTAAATGTTATAAATAAATCTGGTCGACCGTAATGACGCACATAAGTCATTGAACCCTGCGTGTACTCATGCATATGACATGGGCTGTGCGTAATATATTTAAATATTTAAGTGTTTAGTGATTTATTTGTATGTAATTTATTTCATAGATCCCCGAAGTTGTGATTTAGAATAACTAAGTTTATATACTTAATGAAATTAATACTTAATTAAATTAATGGTTTGACTAAAATGTAATTGTAATGAATTTCAAAACGAATTGTATTTCAGTTTTTCAAAATATTAACTCAAATATTTCGAAATGATTGCAATGTTCACTAAAATGGCTATAACTATGAACCAATACACATACAGAAACCGTATGTAGATAAAAACCTTGGTATTGATGTCACCTTTCATATAAATTTTGAAGAAACAAAATCGGTTCACGCATTCCGGAGAACATCAATTACTAACACAATGCAACTTATTTTTATATATATAGATTTCAAAATAAAGTTATATGAGTATTAATTATTTTATCGGTATCTGAAGTCAAATACCATTCCCAAAATTCAATTGGCGATGCGATATCATTGCAAAATAAGTTATTTGCAATATATACAAGGATTTGAGCAATCACTTCAACAATATTTTTATTTATTTAATATTTTTAAGAATAAACAAATATAATCTTTTTTATAAAAAATTTTGTGGTCCGATTGTTTTTACAAATGGTTATAACATCTTGTACGATGGTAGTAGGGGTAATTATTGTCGTCAGCCAATATTTAAGCTCGTTCTCCACAAATTCGTCTGGCCAAGAGTATTTAGATGGTGCAGAAATTGGTAGTTAGGAAAAGACCAATCAAATAAGCTTCACTAACTTCCTAAAGAGCCATTACAGCAGAACTCTGGAAACGCAAATCAGTTTTAAGGTCTTCAACAATTTCACGAGCAATTCAACAAATCAGTTCTATTTTGATAGCGACGAATTTCATTCAAAACTACTCTACCAGGATGAACACGATGTGGTTTCGTACCACCGCCGGTAGCTGGTGCACTTTTACGAACTGCCTTGTTTGGTGACAAAGTAAAGAAAATAAAAAATAAATTGTTTTAATAAAGGTAAAGAGTTATAAACAGAACAAAAATATTACCTGAAACCATTAAACATATTCCACTTCTGCTCTCTTCCCAAACTATATTCATTTGACTTCCATTGCCTTACAGTATTCCACTGATGCAAACCCCTATTGATCCATAATTAAATGTAAACTAATATGATAATTTACTACTGAAAATGCCACAAAGATATGTACTTCTGCAGGAAAACTTATGAGTGCAAACTATGCTTGTCCTGAATCAATTTCAAGCACTGTCTGCCACTTGAACTTTTCCGGAAGATGTTTATATCTATCACACACTTACCTTTTCGGTTTCTTGGGAACCTGAAGAGTTTCTGAGCTTCTTGGACACCAACACGTCTGTCTCCTAAAATATAAATTTTGTTTTATTTTATTTTATACAATTAATACTTACGTCACCACTTTGATATTTTACAACACAACAATGAATAAAATTAATTTTGTTTACAAAAAATTTTATTTTATTTGAGAAAGGCGAATTAATTAATTCGCCTTGTTTTTGACATTGTTTCACAAAAAAGATGCTTTGTTGTAATGAATTCGCTTTGCATATACCTGATAATTGTACCATGAACAAAATAAAAAAAACTTATTTGAAGTAGTACGTGTCATTACTAAAATACGCCCTGCGTTCACTTCTGTATGTATAGTTTTTACCACAGCTGTGGTTTTTACTGCTGCAGTTGGTTTCTTTTGTTTTTGGATTTAACTCTTTATTGTTCGTTTAAAATTATTTATCTTTAGATGCGATTAATCTAATTTCAAATTGATTGAAGGAGAAAAATTTCAGAACATCGGCTTTTGATCATTCTAAATCCCAGAAATGACGTTACATTTAATGTATTTTACATTCAAAACAACAAAAAACTCGAAAAGAATGTATTGTTCTTAGGCAGACTTACAGAATGAAAATATTAAATTAAAACGAAATTCGGATTGTGTCGTGTTGAGCTATTTTAATAAGTCGCATTCTAACCAAGAGATGACTCAAATTAGTACCGGTCTTTGCGCTAATACCGATAATGGAATCACTTTTATGTTTTAATTTCTTTAAGTTTTCCACGGCTTCAGGCTTATCGATTTTGTTCAAAGCTATTATTTTGGGACACACTGCAAGTTTTTTATTAAAGTGTATCATTTCAAAGTTTAGAGATTCATAATCCTGCCAGGGATTTTCCGAGCTTCCATCCAGTAGGTAAATTAAGGCTGTACAACGTTCGACGTGCCTAAGAAACTGTAACCCTAAACCTTTATTACGATGCGACCCAGGTATAATACCAGGCAAATCCGCGACAGCCAATTGAAAGTGATCGGCATATTGAACTATTCCAATTTGTGGATAGAGAGTTGTGAAAGCATAAGGAGCCACTTTTGATCTTGTTCGGGTAATGGCGTTTAACAAGGTACTTTTACCAGCATTTGGAAGTCCAATTATGCCGACATCAGCCATACTTCGCATTTCTACGATGTATGTAACATCTTCCCCTTGTGGACCATACTCACAAACTTTGGGATTATTTTCCTTATCGGTTATAAAAAATCTATTTCCCTTTCCTCCAGCACCGCCTCTTGCAGCAACAAACATATTTTTTTCGCGATCTAAATCGCCTACTACAACTCCACTTTTGTTTCGTATAATAGAGCCAATAGGTACTTTAATTATGGTGTGATTTGCATTTTTCCCATGACATCCTTTTGGAGTTCCAGATATGCCATCTTCGCCATGATATATCTTGGACAAATGATTTAAATTGCTCACATCTCTGGATGCTTCGAATATTATATGTCCACCACTTCCTCCATCACCACCATCAGGTCCAGCCCGTTCATTACACCATAGTTGCATATACGATATGCAACCATTGCCTCCTTTTCCTCCTACAACTCTAATAGTTTTGGCATCAGAGAAGTAATAAAGCTATGAAACACACCTGCATCAATTTATATATCATAAGTGCTTGAGTACCAACCTTCTTTTCGCTCCAGGATTTTTGTTTCTTTGGCCTAAGTGCAGATATAATAGGTTGATAAACATCTTTATAGTAGTTACTGTAAAATCGAAGCAGTTTTTGTGATATCAAATAGGTTCTAACTGCCTTTAAAATAAACTTAGATTTTTCCATGGCAGAATTATAGTATTGCCTTCTCAGAATGCGACTGCGGATTAATAGTAGAGCTGTACGGCATAAACCATAACCTGTGACATAAACTGTGCTGTACGGCTCCTGAATGAATTAATTGAATTGAATCATTTAGTCTATTGAGCGAGGTGAATCTTTCATTCAATTGAGCGTTTTTAGCTCAGTTATTTCAGTTGATTCATTACATAAACTAATTCTCTGTGATTCATTAGATCTGTCTCTTTCAGTAGCTCGTTTCAGTGATGTTTTAGTTTGTATTTCAAAATCCACACGAAAAAAATTAATTAATTCACACACGTGCTAATGCATACAGGGATTTAGTGCTCTTTATTTATAGAGTTGTCAGCTTCAGAAACAGCTGAGCTATTGAATGAGCTGAGCCAAGGCACATCTATACCAGGTATACTCAATTTGCAACCCTGCGAAAATATATGTAGTGGATTCACCTTGATATGTATTTTGTTTGTGTAAAATATTTTCGTCTGTCAAATGGACTTGACAAATAAAACATAAGAAAAATGGCGATACAGAAGAAAAAACAGCACAGGCACCAAGGCACATCTATATTTGCATTTTAAATTCTGTCTTTTTTTGTTAAACTGGAACTAAATATATTAAAATAAGAAAATATTTCTATTACTACATTTTTGAGTATACATATATTACATAAATGTAATGCCATGGTATTTAGTGTGAATAAACAGCAAGTCGATTTAAAGTCTAAATAAAAATTGGTTATTTCCAATTAGAGTACAATTCACTCCAACTAGGGAGTCATTATATCAAGAAGATAATTTAATACATATGTACTTTAATATTGTGCAAACAAAACCACAGAGTAACAAAATGATGCTCTCATCGATAAACAATTCCTTTGAGCAGGATACACATGATACGGATGCCAACTGTGATGGGCCAGATTTAGACTGTGTATGCAGACGTAGATACTTATCAAAATGAAATTGCTGAATTATACAGCTATACGGAGTTTAGCGAGCAGAACGTCAAAGCATTCGAAGACCAAATGGAAATGTATGATTTGCCACCCAACTGGCAAAAACTAGACTCAAATGCACAAAGAAGGTCTCGAATCGCTCGCTCCGTATGCAAGCTGCAAGATGTATATTGTATTTGGCTCAAGATATTTAGATGAGCAAGAGCAGATGGACATGGAGTCAAGTCCCGGCAATGAAAATGCCCCAAACGGTGGGAACAATGGTTCTGGTAATGGAAGTAATCAAAATGGTGAAAAAATCTAATATATCAACCGCAGCCATAACAACTGCGAATCATAATAGTTACAGTGCGCAACCGTCTGTACAAGCACCTCAAATAACTACGCGTTTGCCCTGGACTCCAAAAGGGTATCGATCAATTCTTAGATATATCTCGAAATAAATTTATTGGCTATTCTTTCATTGATGACCACGAAAGCTTAGCTGGTTTACCACAGCCCATACATGAGGGTATATGATTGCTTTATTTAAAGTACTGCGGTTTACCAAATATTTGTTTCTTGTTATTCTAAATATATGAACTCATTACGTGTTAATGCCAACTTACCAGTATGCATTAAATAATTTGTTTGAATAATTTTCAAATTCATGTGTTAAATGTATATATAATGCACTTTAAATGATTTTGTTACCTTGAAATTGCTTATCGTGTCATTCAAATCGATTGCATTATTGGAAATCATTTTTTATTTAAATAATAATCATTTTTTATTAACAATAATATCTTAATTACGAATAAATCATACGATTTGAACTTAACTATTTTCAATTTTATATTTAACAACAATTATATACTACAACTTTTAATTAACTTATTAGAACAAATAACTTATTATTATTATTAGTTCTTTATAATGAAATAACTACTGTTGCAGAAAGTGCCACGCAACAAATCTCACCCCATTTCATCCTGGATACCGCATCTTTCGGCGCTTGGAACAACGATCCCTCTGCGTTGAAGAATTTGCGCTTGCACACTGCAAAAACACGCATTGTTTCATAAGTTCACAAAATGTTTTTAATTAAAAACTATTGCTTTTAACAATAATAATCAAATGAATTATATATTATATAAATAACTTTTGTTTTTTTAGGAATTATCACAATTTTTGTTTTTGAACTCTTCACAAATTTTTCTTTTTGGCGCAAAGACTAAAAGCAGATTTTGACAACCGACTTCAAGGCGAAAACAGAAGATTTTGACAAACGACCAAGAAGAATCAGGCGAATTGAATCAGCTGTTCGCCATTTTTCGTATTAAGGTCACCTAGTATAGATGCGCCTTGGTTGCTTATTTGTCTTAAAAAAACAATTATATATAAACTATAAAAACATTAGTTAACAATATAAATAATTTTTTACATATGTAATATATGCATTTTTAATATGATCCTAGTTGATTTCTACAACATATGATTTAGGCTTTAGTTATTTACATGAAAATTGTATATATATAATTAAACTCATCTCATCACCTATCCGCTAATTTTGTTTCAAAACGCATGTGTACAGCGAACGAAAAATATCACTAAATGAACAAAGAAATACTAACACACTCAAAGCTGTTTATACGTAAACAATTTTATGCCAGATGAATTCATCCCGTGTATTTTGAAAAGAACAAAATATGTGCGGACTAAAAAATATGCTAGTGTATAGATGCGTAATGTCAAAACAATGAGTTAATATATAATTCACCAAATATTTATACACAACGTGATTATACACAATATGATTTAAATGTCGAAAGCTTAAGAGAAGAAAAACATTAAAAATTGTTGGAATAAAACCACAGATATTTAGTCTATGAATAAAACACAGATTGTAGAATAAAATTCATCTTTATTTGTATTATAAACTAAATAGGGTTAAAAATAACTATATAACATGTTGTATATATATATATATATATATATATATATATATATATACATATATGTATATATATATGTATATATATATGTATATATGTATGTATATATATATATATGTATATATATATATATATATATATATATATATATATATATGTATATATATATATTAGCTGTACCCTGCCACGCTTTGCTGTGGCACATTGTGATTGAATGGTGGAAAAATGAGAAACAAAAATAATACATTTCATATAAGTTTAATTTTGCAATACTTGTAGATATACAATATTTTTTGTTTTTCCACTGTCTGCGTAGATATAAAGACTATCTGGTTTGTCGACTCGGGAACACAACATACAGTTGTCTATGTGAAAAGCAAGCCGCATCTAAATTTAAGCCACGTAATTCTAAAGATTGACCTTGAGCTTTATTGATTGTGATTGCAAATGCCAATCGAGTTGGGAATTGCAATCTTTTAAATTGTATCCGTCGAAATTATGGGTATTCGAGGAATGAGGACATCTTCACCTTTAAAAGGCCCTTTTAAAATCGTTGCTTCCACTATTTTATTCATAAATTCCTAACTGCAAGTCGCGTGCCGTTGCAAAGTTCGGGCTGATTAATATTCCGCAAGAGGAAAATTTGCACACCTATTTTCAATTTAAATATGTGTAATGGTATCCCTGGTAGATCTAATGAGTTTAAAAATTCCTTTGGATATTTAACTACTTTATTTGCTTCCACAACGGTGTCTATCGACTTATAAGTAATTTCGTCGCTTTAAATATTGGATTGAATAACTTTATTAAGTTGATAGACATCTTTGTTTTTTGCGACCAGTATAGCTCTTTCACTGAGCCAATCGTGATTTCTATGATTTATTTAAATGTCAGCAAATACTTTTTCGATCAGTTCTTTCGAAGTTACTAAATTGCAAAAATATTCGTCTAGACGCCTCATCGACTGGCAGCTGTCCGTTTCTGCAACTGGACACGCATATTCGTAGTCAACTACAATATACGTACGTTCCGCCATAGTGTTGAATATAACCTGTGATTTATTTCGTCTGCTAGTGTCGATTGAGAAATTACAGGCAATGTTTGCCTAAAATCTCGTGCGAGCAACATCATTGCATTCCCGAATGGTTGAACGTTTCCACGCAAATCTCGTAACGATCGACCAAGAGCTTCAAGCGATTTTTTATGTGCCATCGTGCATTCATCCAATCAATTAGTTTAAATTTTTGTAATACTTTTCCCATACTAATAGTATGAGCGTTCCCCACGCTTCTGACAGATGGAACATTTAGGGGCATGTTAGTATCGTAAAAAATAGATAAAAACAATCCTTGAAGAGTGTTGTATATCATGTAAAAATTTCAGCTGAATCGGTCGAGAATATTTAAAGTTTTTGAAGCATACACAAGCCAACATCACATTTTTATATATAGATATATATATATATATATATATATATTTATATGTATATATATATATATATATATATATATATATATATTTATATATATATATATATATATATATATATATATTCGCTTTGATTAGCAAATGGAATCATGTACAACCTTATAATCACGTAGATTATCAGACTGCGATGCAAAATTTATAGATGGAACTGATTGAATACTTAACATTTGTCAATATTTACAACAGCATCTGCCGAGCTCTGACCAATATTGTAGTTATTCGACCTTTTTATATAATCTACTTGCAAAATAGGTCTAAATCTCGAGTATTTGAGTTTTCACATTAGTTCTAACCATGGTACAATAATCACGTAACACCACTAGTACTACAAATAACAACACCAAAAAGCACACGTATTTTGTTAGTAGAATAGTACAAAATGTTGTCAAAAACATATGTGTTTGTGTTGAAAGTTAATTTTTATTTGGGGGACAGTCATAGAGTCATAAGTCCTAAAATAATAGCACTAAAAATCACAAAATAGCCTGTGCTAAAGATATGACAAGTGTGAACAACCCGTCATAACGTATTCTGCTAAATAAAGTTGTATATCTAAACTCTAAAGGCCGGGGCAAATAGAATCCGTCATATGTTGTGCGTCAATTTTTTCAACTGACAGCAAAGTATTGACCGATATGGTTGGCACCATAATTTCTGTGGTTGGCACAATGATTACTTTGTTAGCGGATTGAAAATCTGTTGTTTTTATGCCCAACATTGTCCTTTGCGTTGACGGAGAAGAATTTTATGTGATCAAGCTCATAAGAGAACGTGTGTTTCTACTTAGCTGCCAGTTGAAAAAGTTGACGCACAACGTATGACGGATTCTATGTGCCCCGGCCTTAACAGCTGCTGCCTTGTTGTCAGCTGAATAATATTTTTTTTGCGGCGGAATATGGAAAAACGTGTAGTGGCTGCCAGCAACGTTATTTAAACGAGAAAAATTTGTCAATTGTATATATGTATTTAGTTTTTGCGATTTAGTGCTCCTTCAATATATTTTATGTTATAAAAATGTGATTATATATACAGACATATGCTTAGGTATGAATAATTTTTATCCGCTTATTAATCGTGATATATATATATATAAGTAACGGCGGCAAACATACGCAATCGCCGTCTCGCTTAAAGATTTTCAGATTTCGACTTAGATCTCTAGAGCTATTTTATGACAACACAAAAACATACCTGCAAGAGTGTTATTATTTTATGACTTTTTATATGCAGCACAAAAACAGCTTTTATAAACCTGTATAAAATTGTATGACAATATGACTAAATATTACAGAGTGTGAATCCCCAGTTATATTTTTCGCTAAGATTATGTATACATACTTACATATTAGTTTTCTCCTAATATAATCGTTAAGATAACACGAAATCCAGTAAAAACACGTGTAAATTTAATGGCACTTGAATAGGCTCACTTAGAATAAATTTAGTTTGCGTTTGACCCTGGACGGTGTTATTCTAAGCTTACGCGTTTGTTAGTTACAGCAATACTATTTTGCAAATTTTATTGAAAATGGGGCGCAGCAAACAACTATCTGAAGAAGGTAAAATTACAGCATTTAAAGAAACTGGCTTAGGTCATATATACATATATATATATATATATATATATATATATATATATATATATATACATAAGCGGTTTTTCAGAAATATCTCCAATTATGGAAATATCATGAAAGGACGTACGAAAACAGTTACAACACAAGCGGACAGAAGGGCTATTATAAGAGCTGGCTCAAATTAGAGCAATTATGCTGCAATAATTAGGCCAAAATCGGGTATATCAGCTAGCGCAAACTCTGTAATCCGAATAATTCGAAGTGCTAGACAATTAAAATGATTAAAAATTAAAAAAAACCAACCGTTAAATGGTGTTCGTAAAGCGAAAGGGTTGCAGTTTCCACGGGAACATATGAGCGATATAATCGATTGGCATCTCAGAAGAAAGAGAGTTGTGATATTTTTTTGGAAAAAACGTTCACATGTACTTAAATATAAAATTGAAACTATACAAGCTTGACTTAGGTATGATGGAACAAAAAATTCAGAGAAATGGGACATGAAGAAGATAATCAAACGGTGACACGGGTATTAAAACAAAAACGTGTTAACATCCGGTTGATACAGTTCTCGGATTGTTTTTCATAATAAAATTTGTGTAAATAAGAGCTGTTATCACAGTCAACTAAGCCACCTAAAAAGCGGTGACAAACACAATACACGTGAGCACTGATGATGAAAGAGTTGCGACTTTAGAAAACAGCTGTTCTGCTCTGCTGTGTAAGTTGAATAAAATTGATGTTGACTTTCCTGTGTGCCTAGGAATATTTATCATCATGTCTTTCTGAGATTTTAACAAAGTGAGAACAATTAGCCTATATAAGTATTAATATAGCAAAAATAAAATTGTTCTTAAAATAAAAATCACAAAAATTTATTTACCTTCTTAACGCTGCCACCTAGTTAAATACTCCCTGATCCCAACTGCAATACATGTATCACCATAAAAGTTCTCTTAAAATTATACCGTGGGTGCCGCCTTATGTGAATTTCACCACATAAGAATAATTTTTCATTACCGTGTTTTAGAGCACAGGTTATTTTGTGTTTTAGAGGAAGCATTTGATAAACACGAAATATTTTAAACAATAATTATAGAATATGAAAATAAAATTAATTGATAATGTTGTTCGAAGCTTTAAGGTCGCAAAGGTGTTCAGGGAAAATACGGACAAAATAAATGCCATTGACTTCTCGCCGAATGGAGAACACTTGATATCCTGCAGTGAGGACGATCAAATTGTTATATATGACTGTGAAAAAGGAACTCAATCACGAACAGTGAACTCCAAAAAATATGGGGTAGATTTAATACACTTTACACATGCAAACAACACAGCTATTCATAGCTCAACGAAAGTTGATGACACGATTAGATATTTAAGCTTACACGATAATAAATACTTGCGTTACTTCCCCGGACACACCAAAAAAGTAATATCGTTGTGTATATCGCCTGTGGAAGATACATTCCTATCAGGATCGCTAGATAAGACTCTAAGACTGTGGGATCTCAGATCTCCTAATTGTCAAGGTCTAATGCACTTGTCTGGACGACCTGTTGCTGCATACGATCCTGAAGGATTGATTTTTGCCGCTGGAGTAAACTCTGAAAGCATTAAATTATATGATCTTCGTTCTTTTGATAAGGGACCGTTTGTCACCTTCAAACTTAATCAAGAAAAGGAATGTGATTGGACAGGACTAAAATTTTCCCGAGATGGTAAAACAATACTCATTAGTACAAATGGGTCTATTATACGTTTAGTTGACGCATTTCATGGAACACCCTTGCAGACATTTACTGGTTATCCAAATACGAAGGGAATTCCAATCGAAGCTAGTTTTAGCCCCGATTCTCAGTTTATTTTTTCTGGTAGTACAGATGGGCGCGTTCATGTTTGGAATGCTGACACCGGTTACAAAGTTTGTGTTTTAAATGGCGATCATCCGGGCCCAGTTCAATGCGTCCAATTCAATCCTAAGTATATGCTGCTAGCATCTGCTTGCACAAACATGGCATTTTGGCTGCCTACATCTGATGAAGGACTTTGAATCAACAATGAATGTCAAGAGTACTGTACGTTAATAAATCATACTAATACCTGATAACCAAAAAACAATAGCTATCACTTTTGACAACTTATCTGAGATATCCCCGATATTTTAATTTTCCTTTTTTGTAATAGGTCAAGTACATACGTATATTAACATGCCTTTTGATTGTTTGCCTCGGTGTATATCCGAATGGGTTACCAAATAAATAAAATCACAAGTGTTCAAATTTAATTCATATTTATTTGTAGAATACAATTCTCCAAATTTTATTTGGATTAATTCCTCAATGACAAAAGTATTAGACAGAGTGTACCCGTAAGGTTACTTTAGTTATCCAAAGACGAAAGAATAATAAATGATATGAATGAATAATGAAATCTATTTTCCGTAAAAGTGGCACAACAACAACACTTAAATACCGGTGACGGTCCACTTGCTGTAAACCACAGTTTTCCAACAACGTTGAAATAAAGATTATTTAAAGTATATTATGTAAACTAAAAACATTTGAACCGTGTTTTAATGACCTAGTACTAAACAGGGTAAGGGGTATTGTAGCTTATAAATGAGATTAGTCTGCTGATTAGTAAAAAAAATTTTCAATTATTTTAGCACTATATTTAAACCCTTAACTATAGACGAATGGTATTTTTTACCGGTAAGCAGTTTCAATTTTGGCGAATCCCTGTTAGTTACGCATTTATCCGTTTATGTATGTTTAGTGTTGTTGTATCTAATTTTTTAACCTTTTTTTTTAGTAATCAATAGATTTGTTTAAGTTTTGAGGTTATTTTATATTAGTATATATTTCGATATTTCGCTAGCCTTCGGTTAGCTTCTTCAAGAAATTATTTTATATTGTCAAACATTTTCTTTTCAATTATATATATAAAAATTTTTTTAACAACATAAATCAAAAAGTTTTTATACTAAAAAATACTAACTCTAAAATGTATAAAAAGTATAAATTAGTTAATCTTAGATATTAAAACATACTAATTAAAAAATTCATAAATATTATAAATTTTAGTTATATATAATAATGTAATGAAAACGACGTGTATGTGTTAACAAACAATTCTTTTAATGTTTTGTAATTGATATTATTAATATAAAAAATGTTAACATAATACCAGAATAACTATGATCAATATGATCTTAATATGTATAATATATATGATCTTAACATATGCATACAGCGCAAATAATTTAATATAATAATCATTGTTATCGATTTTTAATTGTAAACATGCATGCATATGTAAAAATATTATATATATTGAAAATGCATCAGTTTTAAGAACAGAAAACAATTATAAACGAAGACTTCTGTTAGAAATTATTAATATACCTGTTAGAGAAAGAATGAACTTTAAAATAGATACTGAAAATTTAGCTCAGAACTATAGATATTTAATTCATAGAAATTAAGTTATTAGAATTAATTGTTTATGTTAATTTATTCACACTATATATACATATATAATATTTTTACATATTCATGCAAGTTTACAATTAAAAATCGATAATAATGATTATTATGTTATATTATTTGCGCTGTATGCATATGTTAAAATCATATATATTATACATATTAAGATCATATTGATCATAGTTATTCTGGTATTATGTTAAAATGTTTTATATTAATAATATCAATTACAAAACATTAAAAGAATTGTTTGTTATATATATATATATATATATATATATATATATATAGTGATGGTTTTCGAAAAACAGTTCCAGACTCACAAAAGTGAAGTGATTCTGAATAGTGGAATAGTCTGTGAAGGTGCAGTTTCATGGCAGCAAGACGAATTATAGTTAGAAGTAGTTTGCCACATTGCTAATGATGTTGTTTATCTGCCATAGGTGATGACGGCAAAAGAATACTTATGGTGCAATTGCTAAACTTAGAAAAGATACAGGCTAACAAACCATTTATTCAGAGATTCATTTGTTGTTGGATATGCAGGAAGTATGAAAAATATATCGCTAAAATATGCATATACCTTAATATTTTAAATCTCGTTCTTTACAGGCAGTCGGCTAAGACCAGTAATACTCCATCAAACGCTGCAAACAGCGTTCAAGTGCTTCACGACGGACATTGATTCAAAGAAGAATACATTTGATGCGATGGTTTTCGAAAAACTGTTCCAGACTCACAAAAGTGCAGTGATTTATTCAGAGATTCAGTTGTTGTTGGATATGCAGGAAGTATGAAAAATATATAGCTAAAATATGTATATACCTTAATATTTTAAATCTCGTTCTTTACAAACAGTCGGCTTAGGACCAGTTATACTCCATCAAACGCTGCAAACAATGCTTCAAGAGGACATTGAATTAAAGAAGAATACATTTGAAAGCAGTTTTTATTTCTTAAAAGTTTTATCAACGAAAAGTGTTTTACAAAATTAATGCTAAAGAAAACTGGTTATAAAAAAATTTATATTCATTGTTCTTAGTTATTTAATGTTTTTGTAATTCCTTTCTTAAAAAATAATAAAGTAATATGGAATTATTTATTTAAAATGTTAAATTTATTTTAAATTGACTTTATCGAAAAATTCTATACAAATCTGCGACAAAATTATTGCAAAATAAGATACATGCAACATCTTTTAGGATAGTAGTAGTGGTAGTTATTGTCATCATTCATTTAATTGAAGTTTGTTCGGCACAAATCCTTCTGGCCAACAGTAGTATATCATTTCACGTAATAGTATCACGTTTAGCATAGATGGTATTTCTATTTAGGAAGAGACCAAAAATATAAGAATCACTGCTTTCCTGAAGAGCCATCTCAGTATACTAATTCAGTTTTCCAATCTTGAGTAATTTCACAAACCAAATGTTGGAAGACTACTTTTCTCATAGCTACGAATCGCATGTGAAACTACTGTGCCAGGACGATGTGGTCTCGTACCACCGCCGGTAGCTGCTGCAATTATACGAACTGCCTTGTTTGCTGACAAGGTAAGAGATTAAAAAGAAATTGTTTTAATAAAGCCAAAGAATTAAAACCGAAATAAAAACATTACCTGAAATCATTAAATATATTCCAATACTACTTTTTCCAAACTATATTCGTTTGAGTTCCATTTACTCTTTGGCAGAATACTGCTTTCACGAACTTTTTCCAATGCTATGTATATATTTTGTAGTCAGTATTGGAGGATTTGACTGCGTTTTGAAACACTGGTGCAAAGCCCCATTGATCCATAATAATTTACAGCTGAAAAATGAAAAAAGGATGTCTATATTCATGCATCTGCAGATCATACCATTGTTATGTGCACTTGCAAATACTGTTGGGTTGGTTTTCACAATTTCGATAGAGACAAACATATACACTTTTTACAATCACTATTTTGTATTAATGTTCGAAAACTTAATACAAAATTTACTCATGCACAAAACTATGAAGGGAAAATTATGAGTGCAAATACTGCTTGTTCTGAATCAACTCCAAGCACTATCTGCCACTCACAATTTTCCGGAAGATGCTTATATCTATCACACACCTTTTCGGATTCTTCGGGAACCTATGGAGTTTCTGAACATCTTTGCAACCCATAATACATTTGCGGCTCCTGAAATATAGGTTTTGTTTTATTTTTCTTCATAAATTTTACGATGATTATTACTTACATTATTTCTAAAATTTTTTCAGCACAGGTTATATTTGAAGAAAAATGCCACTTAAAGAGCTAGGATTGTATTCAATAAAACACACTTATCTTTATCACAGAATAGAAATATTTATCACTTTACTATTTTGAAACACAATAAATTCAAGTAAAGTTTAGAAAAAGGCGCAAATTTCTTAATTTTAATAAAAGTAAAGGCCTTTTGCTTGCAAAAATATTTTTTAACCCATCAATTTTTGACGCTTAACCGGTGAATTGAAGAGAGATAGAAATATGAAAAGCAATATCTTAATGTCCTTCACCAAATGAGGGGTTAAAAAGGTCTTGCCATTAGGGAGCCATTCATGCTCTTATCAGCAGATGGATCATTCTGCAACTAAACACGAACGTTGATAGTGAGTTTCGATATATTAACAAATCTCCATAAATATGAAGACTTTAAGCAAGCGTTAATTTCATCGGCAGCTGCCGATCTAGGAATGACAGGCAATGTTTGCCTAAAATCGTCTGGCAATAAAATCAAGGTACCACCAAACAACTCAGAGTTATCTCGGAGATCTTTCACTGTTCTTTCCAAAGCTTCAACAGATTTCTTATACGCGTACTCAAGCATATGATGTGGACTGTGTATCATATTTTGCACAACAACATCATATAATTCAGTATCACTTATTTGATCTGGAATTTCAGAACATATAACATTGTCACCAACCATATTGAAATGTGAGCATGTGGCAAATCACGCTTTTGCCACTTCACCAAACACTGTAGATTTTACTGTGCATAATGTATTTAAATATTTATGTACGTTTTTAGTGTTGTATTTATATGTAATTTATTTCATAGATCTCCGAAGTTCTGATTTAGAAATGCTAAGTATATAAATTAAATTTATGGTTTGACCAAAATTTAATTAAAAACGAATTGCATTTCAGTTTTTCAAAATATTAACTCAAATATTTCGAAGTGATTGCAGTGTTCACTAAAATGCACAAAAATGTGCTAAAATGGCTATAACTCAACCAATACACATACAGAGACTGTACTTACATAAAAACCTTGGTATTGACGTCACCTTTCATATAAATTTTTACATAAACAAAATCGGTTCACGCATTCCGGAGAACATCAATTACTAACACAATGCAACTTATTTATATATATATATATATATATATATATATATATATATATAAACATATGTATATATATATATATATATATATATATAAATACATATATATATATATATATATATATATATATATATGTATATATATATAAATATATATATATATATATATATATAAATACATATATATATATATATATATATATATATATATATGTATATATATATAAATATATATATATATATATATATATATATATATATTAGGTGCGCCCTGTGGTTTCACCCGCGTAAGTCTACATAGTAAAAACTAAGCGCCCGCGCCAAACTCCACTACCTGCAATCGAAAGTCTACTAAATTATGCGTTAATTGCAATGGTTGTCATATATCAAAGCTATTCCTAAAGAATGTTATAGGTGCAACAAGATTTTGAAAAGTTGAAAAAAGTCAAGTATGTCTTACTTTAACTATTGACTTATATATTAAAAACTAAGCGCCCGCACCAAACTCCGCTACATGCAATCGAAAGTCTACTAAATTACGCGTCGATTGCAATAGGTATCATATGTCAAAGCTATTCCTAAAGAAAGTTATAGGTGCAACAAGATTTTTAAAAGTTGAAAAACGCTAAAATATTTCTTTTGCTTATTACTTAAAACGTAAGGATTCTTAAATTTGCAGTGTATGGTGAAAAGTTTTGTTTCAATTCCGCCTGTTCTTTATACATGTCTGGCATCATTAGGTAAAATTTATACTTATATATATAAGGCTATATAAGAATAGTTAGTGGAAGAGAAGCATGGAAGCAAGGCAGATTAAACTTTTTCACCTTTTGAAATGAGAAATCTGGTAAAAACTATATTTCACTTTTCATTTCACTGGAATAATTAATTTTATAAGTTCGCAAGGATTAATGTTAGAAGTTAATAATTTAAGACTTTTCTTAACTTTTGCTTTTCTAATGAAAAATAAAGCTTGTAAATAAACTTTTGACATTTGATTGGTACGTAAGCAAAAGGCAGCTGCGCTACCGAGAGTACCTGTTTAATCTGCCTTGCATGGAAGCAAATACATCATAGATTTGCCCAATTTGGAGCTTATTACTTAGATTACACACTGGCCCACAGAAAACAGTAGTCTATGCACTGGTTCGTGCCGGTTTCTTCCTCCTTGTCTACGTTGTGAGCCAAGATATTGTCCAATAATTATAGGTAAGTAATATATAAGTATACATATATAATTAATATAATCACCCCTATTCTGCGTTTCGATTAAGTCTCCGCATTCAGTTCCGTTGCGATCGAAAATTGGTATTCTGAAGAAAAACGGAATCGAAAGAAAAAGAAGAAGACAACAATGTTTACAAAATTAATAGCATCACTGTGGATGTGGAAATGAAATAGCAAAATAAGCAAGTTTGTTATCATTTTCATAAACAAAATGTCAAATTTAATACAAAAAGTTGTATGTATACATAATTAAAAATAAGTTCTTGATAAAGTTTAATAAAAAAATTGTTAAATAAAATAAAAAAATATAAAAACAAAATAAAATTAGTTGTTCATAAACGTATTACAGTGCAAAGAATCTTGATCGCTGGTGGTATCCGCATGCAATGTCTGCTTTAGACGCCATTAAATTTGCCAATTTTTCATACTGCTCTGGTGATGTGTATACTTAAAAAAACACATCAGATTCGGGTACAAAAATTAACAATTTAGTTTTTTTCAATCGTTTCTGAACATTTTATCTCATTTTCTACTTAAATTTTTTTCTATTTTAAACTTTTTAACTAAAAAACACGGATAAAGAAAACCCCTCCGTTAACAAAAAAACAACTGAGAAAAACGGAGCTCCGATCGTAATGCAGAATACATACAATCGAAAGAAACTGAGCGGAATCGTAACGCAGAATACCAAAGCTGCCAGACGGAGAAAATTTCGATTCGAATCGAAACGCAGAATAGCCCCAAATATGTAACATATCCTTTTCAAGTTGTATCAGGTGTATATCAGAAATCTGTGGCATGAGTGCGTCCAGGAGTAAGGAAATGGGAAATCTTGTCAGTATATTTTAATTCTGTTTGCACACAAATGCATATTACAAATTTAATTGAAATTCTTTTGTTTTAGATTATTAACCAAAGAATTAATGGTCATGTAAAAGCCAAAGGCAATGAAACAGTTTCCGTAGCCGCACCATGCACGGCCGACAGAGTATTAAATGTTTTAAAACGCCCTCTTATCCAAATATAATAAACATACATATATTATTTGAATGTGTCGACACGTCTCTCAAGAAATTAAATTTAGTTTTGGAGTAGATCAACATGAGCCCTATGTGGCTGACTAATCTCTACGAATCTTATGAAAATGATTTGTGGCGCAAAAGACCTCGCTTGGACAAAAGTAATAAGAAATGGATTTATTCTTGTGGATTGTGTAATAACGTTTATAAAAAATTTATATCCGTCAAGAATCATCTTAACCTACATTTGAATTATTATCCTTATGTGTTCAAAGTGTGTCTTAAGAAGGAAAACTGTTCCATACGCACAAAAGTGAAGTGATTCTGAATAGTGGAATAGTCTGTGAAGGTGCAGTTTTGCTGGAAAATTGCATGGCAGCAAGACGAATTATAGTTAGAAGTAGTTTGCCACATTGCTTATGATGTTTATCTGCCATAGGTGGAAGTATGCAAAATAATATCGCTAAAATATTATTTATTTCACAATTTTTTAACTAAACGAAATTTTTGTTGAATTTTCAACACCCATTATTTGCGTAAATTGTAAAACATATGTTTAGAGATGACCATATATAGCCATTTCTTCTAACATATCATTTCAGTTTTACGTATACATATTTTGTACTCGTTTGCACTATCGTTAGGCAAAAGCTGACAACTTTTAAAAATCTTGTTGCGCCTATAACTTTCTTTTGGAACAGCTTTGATATATGACACCTATTGCAATCGACGCGTAATTTAGTAGGCTTTCGATTGCAGGTAGCGGAGTTTGGCGCGGGCGCTTAGTTTTTAATATATAAGTCAATAGTTAAAATAAGACATACTTGATTTTTTTAAACATTTTAAAATCTTGTTGCACCTATAACTTTCTTTAGGAATAGCTTTGATATATGACAACCATTGCAATCAACGCGTAATGTAGTAAGTTTTTGATTGCAGCTAGCGGTATTTGCCCGGGCTCTTAGTTTTTAATATATAAGTTAATAGTTAAAAGAAAATTTTTGTGGAAAATTTACACTTTTCAATATCTTGTTGCACCTATAACTTTCTTTAGGAATAGCTTTGATATATGACAACTACTGCAATCGACGCGTAAAATAGTAGGCTTTTGATTGCAGGTAGCGGAGTTTGGCGCGGGCCCTTAGTTTTTAATATATAAGCCAATAGTTAAAACCACCCCAAAAATACATATCGAGCACGTGGCTGACGAAACAACGTGCATATGGTATGTTTTTAAGCAATCAAAAAATCTTGTCAACTTTTTCAATCCGGTGATTATCAGCTGAGTAGTCTGCAATGTTTGTAAACAGTCAACCATTTTGGATTCGAAAGGGAAATATCTTGTTAACTTTGAAAATATGGCATCTTGTTTTCTTCACTAGTGTCTATGCAGGGTAACCGTAATGAAATAAAGTGGTGGCATTACTAAAACAAATGAAGCAGAAAAATGTTTAATGCCGTCATCAAGGCAGATTAATCTGCCTTGGCCGTCATTTTTGTATTCAAATAATTTAACGCAGAAAAAACACGCCAGTGAAGAAAACAAGATGCCATACTTTCGAGTTTTAAGATGATTTTTTTTCTTGAAAACAACGTGGCTAGTTTATTTACAAAGATTGTTGATTTGTTTACAAACATGTTAATAAAGTGGGGTGTGGGCGTTTCATTTTTCTAAGAATTGCTTTGCGCTGGCATATTCGGGAGCGTTAGGGCTAAAGTTTTAGACACAACAAGATTTGAAAAAACTCTAAGAGGTCAATATGTATATTTCCTGCTTTAGTTTTGAGCTTTTAATTCAAAAGCTAACAATATGCGAATAATAACGCTACCTGCGCTTAAAAGCTAACAAAATTACGTATCGACTGGAATAGTTGACATATTCGGGAGCGTCAGGGAGAAATTTATACCATAGTAGTATTAATATTTGTAGTATAAAAATAGTGTTATATATATATATATATATATATATATATGTATATATATATATATATATATATATATACTTATACATATATATATATATATATATATATATATATATATATATATAATTTATCACACTTTATAATGAGTGCAAACGAGTACGAAATATATCTACACAGTGCTGCATAAGTATTTAAGAAGAAATGGCTGTACATAGTCAACTCTAAACACATGTTTTATAAATTAAGCACATATCTGATAATGGTGGTTGAAAATAAAACAACAATTTCGTTTAAGAGAAAAATTTTTAAATCTATATATATATATATATATATATATATAAATAAGTTGCATTGTGTTAGTAATTGATGTTCTCCGGAATGCCTGAACCGATTTTGTTTCTGCAAAGTTTGAATGAAAGGTGACGTCAATACCAAGGTTTTTATCAATATATGGTTTGTATGTGTGTTGGTTCATGAGTTATAGCCATCTTAGTGAACACTGCAATCATTTCGAAATATTTGAGTTAACTGAAACTGAAAAACAATTCGTTTTTAAATTCATTACAATTCAATTTTAGTCAAACCTTTAATTCAATTTATATACTTAGCTATTCTAAATCACAACTTCGGAAATCTATGAAATAAATTAATCTAAATACATCACTAAAAGCTTAAATATTTAAATACATTATGCACAGCCCACGTCATATGCATGAGTACGCGAATAAGAAATCTGTTGAAGCTTTGGAAAGATCAATAAAAGATCTCCGAGATAACTCAGAGTTGTTTGGTGGTGCGTTAATTTTATTGTCAGTCGATTTTAAGCAAACCTTGCCCGCCATTCCTAGATCGACAGCTGCCGATGAAATTAACGCTTGGTTAAAGTCTTTATATATATGGAATGATCCATCTGCTGACAAGTTCTCTAAGCAATTGCTGAAAATTGGGAATGGTGCAATGCCTGTTGATGACACTGGATTGATAACATTGCCAAATGATTTTTGCCGTTTCGTACAGTCAAAAAGGAATTGATTGAATGTGTTTCACTAACATAGCACAACAATATACATGCCATGCATGGTTGAGTGCCAGAGCGATTTTAGCGGCAAAGAACTAAGATGCCACTGAATTAAACATGAACACTTCCTGGCGAAGTGGTGTTGCGCAAGTCTGTCTATACTGTCACCAATGAAGAAGATGTTGTGAATTATCCAACAGAATTTTTGAATTCGGTGGACTTACAAGGATTGCCTCCGCATAATCTCCAATTGAAAGTTGAAGCCCCTATCATTATGCTTGATGGCTTATATAATTGAAGCTACTATTTTAACTGGAAAATTCAAAGGCGAAGATGTATTCATTCCACGCATCCCAATAATACCTTCTGATATACCATTTTAATTTAAACGACTTCAGTTTTCTGTTCGCCTTGCTTTTGCGATTACCATTACTAAGGCGCAAGGCCAATCCTTAGATATTTGTGGTGTGAATTTAGAGTATCCAGTTTTCTCACATGGACAGTTGTTTGTAACCTGTTCGCGCGTTGGCAAACCATTGGTTTTGTATATTTACACCGAAAATGCAAAAACAACAAATGTTGTTTACCACAGAGCATTACAATAAAGCAGTTTATCACAGATTTAAATGAGTTCGAATTAATTTTTTTATTTTCTTTTTGCATTATGAAGTGTGCAGGGGGTTCGCTAGTAAATAATAAAAATAAGTGTTAAGTGATTTTAAGACAATATTAAACCGTTTATAAACGTTAAAGGAATATACCTAAACTCCTGAATTGTGGCTGTCGGTCAATACCGTAAAGAAATCATCATAAAAATGCGCCAAGATCCCGAAAGAATTGAAACCCTATCAAATTAGTCTTGTTTTTAATTTTTGTTAATGTTAGGGCTCAAAAAGGTAATTGTTAATGCTTTAGAAATACAGATAGTCGCACTGATCATCAGGTAATCAATCTGGATACATATATTAAATAGGACTATGGGAGGCGAAACAAGTGCTTAGTGCATGCTGTTGGATGGCTAATGCGATAAAAATACATGCTCAAAGATGTAATGAGAACCTTAAACTATAAGCTGAGCCGGGAATGAGAGTTTCATTCAAGTCACAGAAGATCGAGTCAAAAAAACCAATTTCGAATCAGAGGTACAACTTAAGTTGAACTGCTGGAACAAAATTGGAAATTCCACAGACTTAGAGGAAGGCGGTACGTATTATTTGTTTTTAACAAACGCTATGCTTGCAATAGATCTTTTATAAAATTTACTTACATATGTACAACTTGTTATTACATATATATCCGTACTAGGCTTCCGTTGACTTCAATGAGCATTTGGAAGTGCACAAAACTACTGATAATTTCCAAAGATCCATCTGCCTATTCTACTCTCCGATGTTACTGATAGCTTCGAATCCGTTATGTTTTCCCAGTCCTTCTTAGTATACAGATGTCAAGGTATTTGTATTTGTCAACATGTTTATTTATTTAAAACAAATAACAATTTTCTTTTATCGTTTATGAAATATATACATACTTAATACATATATATATATATATATATATATATAAATATATATATATATATATATATATATATATGTTGTTACAAAGATTAGAAATATATTTAAATAAAACGACAATGTGGCTATATGTACTTGGCAGCACTGCCAATTAATCTCTAGTTGTCGAAATGTTACAACCCTGGTCAACACAGTATAGATAATATTCAAATTAACGGAAATGGAATACTCCAGAATATACAAGATCATTCGAGGCTGTGCCAATAATAAGTGTAAACAACAACAACGAAAAACCTATCAACATATATGTTAAGAGATGTTATTCTTAATAATCTTGTATGCAAGTATTCGCTGCTAATAAAGCTAAACAGATTCACAAGTATTCACAGCCATATACACATAAAAAAAGAAACAAAACCACACAATGCACAGAACACTCATCCATACAACCACTCATAGATACCATAGACAAAACACACAGAACACTCATACATACAACCACACATAGTCACCATAAGCAAAACACACAAGTCAGCATTGTCATGTATACAAACACACGTATATAGCTACATGTTAAGTAAAGTATAACCAACAACAACCATGCCATGAAGTTTTGCGAAGTTACCAGACGATGTCATAATAAATAAAGTGTTGCCGCGTTATATTTCTAAATTAATTTGTCCGTGTTTCAATTTGATGCAATAAAACGAATCCTTGAAGGATAAGTAATAAAACCGTTTTTACGAAAAGGTCTAAAAACATAACAATATATATATATATATATATATATATATATATATATATATTTTACTAACATCTATATTGAATACCACCAATTAGGAGCTCAAAATCTGTGTATATTGATATTAAAATAATTTTCTGATGTTGTTAAATATTCTTGTCAATAAAATTTTTCACTTGTACTTATTTCAAATTTTTGTTTAAATAAGTCTTGCTATATATATATATATATATATATATATATATATATATATATATGTATATATAGTATACTATTATATGCTTTTGATTTTAACTTTTCTTTATTTCAATAAAGGTGTTGGAAATAAAAATAAAATAATTCAACTCTAAAATTAAAATACCGTTTGCTTACGTATAATGTATGTACATATGAAGAATCTCTTTATATATATTTTTTTAAATTTTTAAATTATGCATTAAATATTTTAGAGCTAATTGTTGATATGGAATACAAGATATATACTATTATTTAGAAACAAACAACTTTAAAATAACAGTCTTAAGAAAAATAACATGTATATTATTATTAATTCATATAAAGTAAATTTTTCCCTTAAAGGATTTTTGATTTTATATAAATTTGACAGAAAATAGCTCAATGTAAATAAATTTCAATATAAAGTTTAATAAACACTTATACATTTAAATAAAAAATTTTATTCAAAGAATTTAACTGGTAGTTATGGAGAATTATTGTAAAACTGCAATATAGGTTTAAAGTAGAGGGGGTTGTTCTGGAAATTTGGTAAAGCACATTGCTTAACAAACCAACAAATAAATTTCATTTTGTAATTGTTGTTTTTATATTAATGAAATATTATTCGCATATTGTTAGTTTTTGAGTTAAAAGCTCAAAACTAAAACAGGAAATACACATATTGACCTATTAGAGTTTTTTCAAATCTTGTTGTGTCTCTTAGTTTTGCCATGACGCTCCCGAATATGCCAACTATTCCAGTCGACGCGTAATTTTGTTAGCTTTTAAACGCAGGTAGCGTCATTATTCGCATATTTTTAGTTTTTGAGTTATAAGCTCAACACTAAAATAACTCACTACAAAGTATAGCGAGCATATGGCGCAAAGCGATTCTTAGAAAAAAAAACGCCCACAGCCCCCACATTAATAACAAGTTTGTAAACGAATCAACAATATTTGTAAACAAACTAGCCACGTTGTTCCAAGAAAAAAAATCTTGTTAAAATCAAAAAGTATGGCATCTTGTTTTGCTCACAGCGATGAAAAAATCGACCAAGTTCCAAAAGAAGTCTGGCAGTGCATACAGCAATGTAATAAATGTAAATTTGGAAAATAATAGTGTTTTCACGTATATATAAGAAAACTTTTATATTCAGATATATATATATATATATATATATATATATATATATATATTCCATATGCGGAATCAACAAAAACAAATATTAAAAAACCATTGAAAAATGTGATCAAAGTAAGATGATGCAATAACATGCTTAAGGCATAACATGCATAAGAGCTTATATTATGCTAGCCATTAACTAATGCCCAGTGTTTGACTTCGTATTTGAATACAAAAATAGTTATAGAGAAAATGGTGTTGAATTCTCCACTTTGCGCACCCAAACTAAAACACATTTTCTTTCCTAGATAAGTTCTATGTGTCCCCTGTGACCATCGCGCACGCTTATACACTTACCTACACATCCAACCTACTCGAAACCAAAAAGTCAACACACAGACATACTATAAACAAAATTTACATATTTATTACGAATAAAAAAAAAATCGGTGTATGAAGCAAAACTTACTTATTAATTACAAATCTTAAAATCTTAACACTAAAATTTTAAAATTGGCTTCTTATACTAATATTTTATATTATCCTAATGGGTGCCTTAATATAAAAAAAAAAAAACAATTCAACAACTCAATAATTTCACTCTAGAAGTTAATTTACTAAAAAAAATTGCAATAAAATACTAGCCTCTTTGCACCTGACCTACCTAAAAGAGCTATCTGGAATGGTTACACATTACGTAATAGAAACTAAAACAAAAATAACCGGTCTATTACAACTTCTTTCAGACAAAGGAAATAAAGAAAACGGAAATCACACTAAAATAAAAACTTTTCCTTTTTACATTTAGGTACTAACAATAACGAAACAAAACAAAATTTAGGCGGAAACTATCCTAGAATTAGCACTTCATTTACACTACTTATAACTAATTATACGCTACCCTATTTATATACAAAATTCTATTTCCTTTTCGGTTAAAAAAAAAAACAATTCTTATAATAACAACTTATTTCGATTTGATGTATTAATAACTAATTTCCTTCTTTTTTCTTGATTATGTTGTCTGTAGTGGTACTCTTTCCCACCAAGCTTTCGATTGGTGACGTAGTCTACAGGCGACTTAGTTTATGATTGTGCCAAATTCTTCTTACGCGGATATAAATAGATATTTTTGATAGTTTACCTATTAATCGCTAGTCTCTTTACTTTGGTACCCGTTGAAATCTTTCCCTTTTTGCTGGCAGTACTTCACCCTTGATTCGGCCCGCCGACTCTCGTCCAGACTCCGACTTTCTTCCTTTCTTGGAATTTTGGTATCTTTGACTTCCGGTGTCTAATCTTCTAAGTTGACTTTCTCTATTTTACATTTGTATTACTTGGCTTCACTCTTGTTTTGTTCTAAAAAATTTTCTTAACGGCCACTTCGCATTCCTTACTAACCTACATTCCTTGGAAAACATATACCAATTTTCCAAGGACCTTTCCTAAGACACACTCACCTTCCCTTTCATACCACTTATACACATGCACTCATAACGATCCATTGGTTTGACCTTCCAACTCTGATCAATTCCATGCATACAACTCTGCATCACTCTCTCTCGCTCTGGCAACGCTCTACCTAATCTTTTGCCCTGTGGCATTATTAACTAGCATCCTTCATTCATTTCACTCAAGGCGCATCTATACTAGGTGACCTTAATATGCAAAATGGCGAACAGCTGATACAATTCGCTTGATTCGCCTTGAACTCGTTTGTCAAAATCTTCTGCTTTCGCCTTAGTTCGCCTTGAACTTGCTTGTCAAAGTCTGCTTTTCAGTCTTTGCGCCAAAAAGAAAATTTATGAAGAGTTCAAACACAAAAATTAATTTTGTGAAAATTGCTAAGAAAAAAGAGTTATTTATATATACATATAATATATATACTTATTATTATTAATTTTATTTAAATAAATTTTCTGAACTTATAAAACAATGCGTGTTTGTGCAGTATGCAAGCGCAAATTATTTAAGGGAGAGGGATCGTTGTTCCAAGCTCCGAAAGTCTAATCAACTTGCAGAATCAACTCCAACAGAACTAATTAATTTGAACTTTTATATAATTTATATTATTATTTTATTTACAAAAGTTTACCCTTATAAGCACCAATTCCATCCAGCAATGAATATGTAAATAATAATTTCATACTTCTGCACAAACATTTTATAAATAAACACCTTGAAATAAACACTTTACAATTTCTCATTTAGCGTCTGTTGGTGTCTGTGTTGTTTTTTCTACTGTATCGCCATTTTTCTTATGTTTTACTTGTCAAGTCCATATGACAAACGAAAATTTTTTACACAAACAAAATACATATCAAGGCGAATCCACTACATATATTTTCTGCAGGGTTGCAAATTGAGTATACCTAGTGTAGATGTGCCTTGATTTCACTATTCTGATAACAGCTAGACATGTGAATTTTACATCTTTTATTTAATTTATCTCTCTAAACCCAAAAAAACTCTAAACAAACATCTTGTGCCCCAACAAAACTCCAGGGTTACCACGCAAACGGCAGGGGGACCGGTGTGCGGCAAGATAAGGTGGATGAATTGTAAGACTGCTAGTGACATGACACATGTACATAGCAGAGACCTGCGCCAGCAGACTTTGAGCCGGCTAAGCCGAGCCGTCGATGTATTTTGATGAGCCGCTGGTGTCTATCCGACTGAAAACGACTTGAAGCCAGCCGCCGATTGTTCACATAATTCATGGCGAAAAACCATGAAATAATATTCAATAAACAAAATCTTGGAAGTTTTGAACTACCTTATAGGAACTTTATTTTTTTTCTGATTGACAACTATGACAAATGAGGGGAAATGGCGGCAAATAATAGGAGGCAAGGAGGGAAATAATAGCGAGAAATGAGAAGGAAAATGGTGGAAATAATAGAGGGATATAATAAGGGGAAAGATAGGAAAATTTAAAAGTAGGTAGAAATAATAGGGAGGAAATAGAGGGAAATAGGGGATATATAATAGGGGTGAAATAATAAGGGTGAAATAATAGGGGGAAACAATAGGGGGAAAATAATAGGGAGGAAAATAATAGGGGAGATATTTAATAGGGGGAACATAATAGGGGGGGGGGGGGGGGGGGGGAAATGATAGAGGGAATATAATAGGGGGGAAATAATTGGCGGAAAAAATGATAGAGGAAAATAGGGGATATATAATAGGGGAAAATAATAGGGGGGAGAAAAATAATGGTGGGAATATAATATGGGGGAAAATAATATATATATATATATGTATGTATGTATGTATGTATATATATATATATATATATATATATAATGGGTGATTTTATAAGAACTATCGGAAATTAAAAAAAAAGAAAACACACAAAATTCAGAAAAATGCATGAAATATTTATTTGGATTGATAGTTGGGTCGATATAATTTAATGTTTGAAGATTATTTCATGCAAATGTTGGCCGCGGCTGCGCCTCAAATGGTCCATCCGCTTAGTCCAATTTTGGCATACTCTTTCCAACATTTCGGCCGGTATCTCACGAATAATGTTGGCAATGTTGGCTTCCAGTGCGTCAATCGAAGCGGGCTTGTCGCTATAGACATTAGCCTTAACATAGCCCCACAAAAAATAGTCTAGAGGCGTTAAATCGCACGATCTGGGCGGCCAATTGACTGGTCCCAAGCGTGAAATAAACTGTTGACCGAACTCGCCTCTCAATTGGTCCATTGTTTCGCGTGCTGTGTGGCATGTGGCACCGTCTTGTTGAAACCACATGTCATGCAAGTCAAGCTCTTCCATTTTGGGCAAAAAAAAGTTTGTTATCATCGCACGGTAGCGCTCACCATTCACAGTAACGTTGTGATTCGCATCAATTTTGAAGAAATACGGCCCAATGATGCCGCCAGCCCATAATCCGCACCAAACTGTTGTTTTTTGTGGATGCATTGGTAGCTCTTGCAATGCTTCTGGCTGCTCTTCACTCCAAATACGGCAGTTTTGCTTGTTCACGTATCCATTCAACCAGAAATGAGCCTCGTCGCTGAACACAATTCTTCGATAAAAAAGTGGATCTTCATTTAACTTTTCAAGAGCCCATTCACCAAATATTTGGCGTTGTGGTAGGTCGTTTGGCTTCAATTCTTGCACCAGCTGTATCTTATAAGGCTTCACACCCAAATCCTTCCGCAAAATTTTCCACGTAGTGGAGTAACAGAGGCCCAATTGCTGCGAACGGCGCCGAATCGATAATTCACGGTCATCACCAACACTGGCTGATACGGCTGCGATATTTTCTTCAGTTCGCACTCTACGTAAGCGTGTTGGTGGTTTAATGTCCAACAATGTAAATTTGGTGCGAAATTTTTTTACAATAGCCCGAATAGAAGCCTCAGTAGGTCGATTAAACTGACCATAAAATGGAAGAAACGCGCGATGAACTTTCTTAAAAGAGCATTTTGGTAATAAAATTCAATAATTTGCAAGCGTTGTTCGTTTGTAAGACGATTCATGATTAAATTATAGACCAACCTGAAGATGTTTGACAGTGACACAAGATACAAAACGTGCGCGAGCTGTCAAAACTAGTGTTGCCAAAAAGATAATTACAAAAAAATCACTCTTATATATGTATATATATATATATGTATATATATATATATATATATATATATATATATATGTATATATATATATATATATATATATATATATATATATGTATATATATATATATATATATATATATATATATTTATTTATATATATATATATATATATATATATATATACATTTATATATATATATATATATATATATATATATATATATACATATATATATATATATATATATATATATATATCTATATATTTGTATATATATATATATATATATATATATATATATATATATATGCAAATTATATTCACAATTTTTGGACATGTATATCTATGTATATTGTTTTTAAATTCAGCCTGCCAGCCTGCTCTGAGCCGAATTGCAGCCGCCTCCAAAAAGTTTTCTACCATCCGCCGCCGCCGACTAAATCTCACGGCGCAGCTCCCTAGTACATGGTAATGCGGATGTAACCAATTCCGTATCACACCATAAAAATGACAACATTGGGAACTCCCAAACCCTGAGGAGTCTCAGGCCGGCCTACATCATCACCCAGGTAAGTACCGTCTACATTCAGTGGCAAATTCTAAAGTCCGGTTTATTTCCCTGGGTAAGCGCAGAATCTCTAATCTACATCCTCGGTCATCAAAAAAAGAAAACAAAGTGAGATAGACCATATTTGACTACAAAAAACGGGACGGACACTAACATAGACTTAAAACTATATAGCCCCCTATTCCTACTGTTCTTCACCCTAACACTATTCTATTACCCTAGATATCACAGAAAAGATTTTTTTTGCACCTGGTTCTACGCCTTGATGTCCTTGGCGTGGTATACACCGATCGGTTTTCCTTGGATTGTCGCTAATTCAAACATGTTATCTCCCACAGGTTTCACTATTCGACATTTTAGGTATTTTGGACAAAATTTAGCATTCTGGCACCTTTTAAAATCGGAAATTGCAAAATTTCTTTTAAAAACCTCCTGTCCCGGACTGAATTTAATAGTCCTAGCTCTCTTATTATACCTCGATGCGCTTTTTACGTACGCCTTATGAAGATTGTTCTTGACTTTTTCTCTGATGATTTCCAACTTATCGCTCCTCCCTAAATGCGGCCTTAATATGCGTTATCTTATACGCCTTTAACATATCGCTAAAAACCTTTGATACAAATTGTTGTCTGTTATCGCTGTGCAGTATTTCCGGTACGCCAAATTTCTGAAAAACCTCCTGTACTAGAAATCAAATCGCATTCTGTTCCGTAGCTTCCTTCATTGCCCTTAAAAATACAAATTTTGTAAAGTGATCCACTACGATGAAGATAAAAGTGTTTCCATCTTTAGATCGCGGGTATCTGCTTAAAAAACGTACAATTTTTGAAAGGGCCTGTCGATCACTACTTCTCAGCCTTTCTAGCGTCTTTTTCATCCCCCCATGAGCAGCTGTAACAGACTCATGTGCCTTCTTCATTAACAAGTGGGTAATATCTTGGGGAATCGACAACTTCCACATTGATTCACTCAAGTTTTCCAAGCTGTCGAATTTGGTCCTTTTATAAATTTTCCCATTCTTCACTCGTAGATTTGGTAGTTTTGCCTGACTTTCCAAAACATTTTTACATAAGTTTACATAATCTTCATCCTCGAAAGCTGTAGTTTCAAAGAGAACTGCCCCTGTTCCGTATTCTGAAGCATCACACTGGATATAAAATTGCCTGTTAAAATCGGGATGGCGCAGGACAGGGGCCGTGGTTAGTGCTATTTTTAAGATCTTAAATGATTCTATCGCCTCGGGCGTCATGGAAAACTGTTTGCCTTTCTTCAAGATGTCTGTAAGGGGAGCTGAGATGGTAGCGAAATTCCTAATAAATCTCCTATACCACCCTGCCGTACCTAAAAAGCTTCTAGCTTCCCTTGGTGATTCCGGAATTGAAATCTTCTGTATCGCCTCAACCTTTTCCTTGTCGGATCTCAACATACCTCCACCAATAATAAAACCTAAATATTTCAGTTCCCGGAAACAGAACATCGATTTTGTTAAACCTTTGGTGAGATTGGCTTTACTCAAACATTCCGCAACCTGTCTCAAAAGTTTTAAATGGTTCGAGAAATTTTCAGAGATGATTAGAAGATCATCCAAATAAATAAATACATTTGGCCTCAATCTCGCGCCTCTGTCCATCAAACGTCAAAAACGCTGTGCAGCATTGCACAGACCGAATGGCATCACGCGGAATTGGTACAAGATTGTGTCTTAGATTAACGTCGGCTCCTACCATTACGGCCTATCCGACGGTGGTCCTAACACCGGGTGAAATTAATGTTCACCACCACCCCTGTCGCCCTCAGGGGAACCTGAGTGTCCCTCGAGGACACACAGGTTGCAATCTTAATCACTTGGTATTGCCATATATACCAACTTCATACACCTTGCTAAAGTGTTCGAGCCTATCTTAAACCCTTGTTAACATTTTGTTAACATCTGCTGAGTTGCAGCAACCCATAGAGGCTGCCATCAGCTGGGTCAATCTCCAACTTAATACATATGCCGGAACATCAACCCTCTTCTGACATCCCTACCAGCGACTCTTGGTATTAAACCACAGCCACCACGTGGACTCATGAAGAGACCTCAACCAAATATCTGGCCACAGAATCAACCGAAGTCTCATCTGTGGGGCTCAACCAGATCCCGTGGTACCAGTGTAAGGAAACTGGTTACACCTCGCAGGTCAAACCAACATAGGTTTGTCACCTACTATTGATTTTTAATCCATTATATGACGGGACCCAGGTATCCTTCTACCTGATTTTCTTATATTTTCCCCAGAAATCACTGCAACAAGGCGATATGACTAACCAAGTTGCCTATTGTGCCCCCCGGGGGGCGGAATCGATACAGTGGTCGACCGGGTACCGTAAAAGCCGTGTATGGTTTTCCTTCCTCCTCCAATTCAATTTGCCAGAAAGCATATTTAAAATCGACGCTGCTTATATAGTGCGTTTGGTCTATTCTGCTTAGTATGCCGTCTATGTTTTGCAGCGGATACGCATCCTTCACAGTGACCGCGTTTAGTTTACGTGCGTCCAAACAGAACTAGTTCTTTCCTGGTTTACGTACAACCGTCGTTCTGTTGGACCAAGGACTGTTACTTTCTTCTATCACTTTTTAATTTAGCATATTATCTATTTCCGCATACACTATTGCCTGAACTGCCGGTGAAATAGGATAATGTTTGTCCTTTATAGGATTCGTCTCTTCTATCAGTTTTATTTCGTGTTTCTCTAAGTGTGTACACCCTAAACCTTTTTCCTCAACCGCTGGAAATTTTTTTATTACCTCTGCTAATTGAGTCTGTTGTTCTCTAGTCAACTCATGTGCCTTTAGTTTATACCTGCTATTTTCATCCTCAACGAAATCTTGAACAATTTCCGCAGATATTGCTGCCGATGATATCAATTGTGGCGCAATTCCGAACGCCTGCCAGAAATCTATACCCAAGTACACTTCCTGGTCCAGTTCAGGACATAAGTAAAAAGTTATTCTATTTTTCTTTCCCTCATATTCAACACTTAGTTCACTTTTACCCAATATCCTGTGCTGCTAACCTATTGCCGTACTAATGCTACTACACATGTAATTTATTTTAGCATATATTTCTTCTGCCGTTTCCCTACAATTTTTTTCTAACAGACTGAGTGATGCGCCTGAGTCTAAAAGGCCTTTAAGCATTTTGCCCTCAATCCTGACTGTAGCATGTGGTCTAGGATCTAATTTGGAACAACAGCGATTTACTGTCTCCGCTATCAATTTACGTTGTTTCTTCCCGGTAACAGAATTTCTTAATTTAAGATTATATTCATATTTCTTTGCGTTTGTGCCTTGTATTTTCTTCTTCTCTGATATAAAATTTTTTTTCTCTTATGTTTTCGCAATATCCCCTAAACTTTTTACCGAATCATCAGTGAAATTGAAATCATTATTAAATATCCTGTTTCTGGTTTTTTCATAATTTTCCTGTCTTATATATAGTGGTAAACTATGCCTTATCTTGGAAAAATCATTTTCGCTACGCACTATAGTGTTTTCGGGACTGCACCGCTGCAACATGACCCTCCCGTCGCTGTCATGCCCCTCCAAGAGTTTTCCCTGTCTTGCGAACATTTCGGGCATTTAGGGCTAATCGTGTTTTGTTTGCCGCGTCTGTAGCAAAATGGATTTCTTTGCCTAGAAGCACATTCCTTAAATGTATAGCCCTGTAGTTTACAGTTCCAGCACACAATCTGGTGATTCACTGCTGCCACTTCTTCCAGCCGCTTTTCGTCTTCCTCATCTACATTAATTACCGCCTCACTGACGTATCGATGTGTTCACCCAGGCGGTATAGGCACATTACGAGACTCTCGGCGTGAAAACGTCCTTTCTGCCTCTATGCATTCCACCCGCAAATTTTCCACTGAAGATATGGCCATGGGGTAAACTATCCGAGCAATGCTCCCCCGCAGATTTCTTTTGGCTATTTTTATCATCTTCCCCTCAGCTACTGGAACCTCCAATCTTGCCCGTAATAAGTTCAGACTGTGAAAGTAGTCATCAATTGATTCGCCTGGCGACTGTTTCCTTTCGACCAACTTCTGCATCAATTCCCAGTTTGATCGCACTCTTCTATAGCGGCTTAGTAGTGCCAGTCGCAGAGTTCCCCAGTTAGATATGACGGTAGTTTGTAGTAACGCCCAATACCATTGCCTGTCAGTGCCAGATACTAAGAGATGAAAATCCCGCAGTATCTCCTGCCACGCAATTTGGTACTGCCGCTGCATGTGCTCTAGACGAAAAATAAACTCCTCTGCCGATAATTAGTCGTGCTCACCCTTGAATTCTAGGCCAAACTTATCCACCCTGATTCGCAGATTGTCATGGTTAGGTATCGGGGGCGGTGGAAGGTCGAATCTATGAGGTAGACCATTCAGAACTGACTGACTATTTTCTATCCTAACAGATCGATTCTGCTCCCTCTTGGCGAGAGATCGCACCGCTTGAGAGTGTTGTACAATACTCTCATGAACTTTCCTCATTTCATAATTAACCCGGTCTCCTACGAAATTATTTATAACCCTATCTAAATCACCCTTTATCGCCTCTACGCTTTCCCTCACCATACTTCTTATTGACGGTGACGATTCCTCTGCATTCGGCTCCGTGCTACGCCTTTATTTTGGTCTTGCGCCCTAACTCTGAGGATGACTGATAATAAAACCTGACAAATCATCAATACGGGGGACACCTGTGGCCATATTTATCGAATCGCTAAATCGGAAAACCTTTTCTTTCCCCTGTGGTGTGGACCTTTTCTTTCCCTGTTTCTCTTGAAATTACTACTTTTCCTTGCATACTCCCTATCCGTCACACGCGGAGAATCGGCCATAAAGTTCTCACTACTATTTCAATAAACCTGATCAATTACCACCGGACTCTAAAAACTCAACAAGACTTATCAGCTAATAAAAGTAATTAAAATAATAATAAAATAATTATAATAGTAATAAAAATAATAATAATAAGAAAAATAAACAATTATATGCACTATAAGACAACAATTTTCAAACAACGTATATCCTAATTCTACCCTTATTCTAAAAAAAAACAGTTTTGAACCAAAAATCCAAACGATAATTATAAGACAATTATACAATTAAAATATAATAAGACACATTAATTTTCTACAATATAAATTGCACAAATAATATTTCATAGTTTTCGAGTTTAGTTGTAGTGCGGTACTCAGAAGTGTTAGGGCGTGGTCTTCTTTTATAATATAACTAAAGTGCTCATAAAGAGCCTCCCAACGTTTTCATTACGTCGTCTACTCCAAATGCACTTAGCATATGTGTTTCCAGCCTTAACAGAAGCACAGGAATCCATGTAAACACATACTTATGTGCTCACCCCTGCCCTGAAAACTTCGGTCCATAGCCTGCTTACATCCCTCATAACACAACAGACCCCGGATTCTTTCGAAACCGAGCGGCTATTTTAATAAACGCAGCCGTAAAAACAACAAATATATATTCCCAAAGGAAAATAACAAATTTTCGGCACAACAGACCCCGAACATTATTTTCAAGCGGCTACCGATGAATTGCAATCCCTCGGCAACATATTCTTGTGTATTTTATTATTAGCGGAATCTACTCTACTATGGCATAATATTTTCCAGCTACCAGAAAGGTGATCTCTTTTTTTTCAATTCGTCTCAGCTATAGCATCGAAAGTATCATGACCATATCTATGGTTTGATAAAAAAAAATCTAAATAATGAAATATAAAAAAAACGTCATGCATACTTATGGCGTTTTCTTTTCTGGCTGAAATGTGCCTTTTTTTCAGTTATTTTCTAAAAATTGCCAGTTTGGAGGACCTCAAAACAGAAATTACTTTTCGTAAAGGATGTTGGATTAATTTTGAATAAATTCTTTATTGGCAAATGACAGAGTGTGGCCATTTTCTACTAAAAAGTGCAAAAAATTCTGCACTTTTTTGTAGAAAAGAAATCATCTTTAGTTGTTGTGTATGCCTGAAAATATCCGTATTTGATCGCCATTTTCTAGCGTCCAACAAATTTTCTGATTGGGCGCCATATCGTTACGCGTCCCTGCGTTCGCTGCAGTTGGTGTGCCAGCCAGCTCAATGGCATCAACACGGTAGGTTCTAACCCATTGTTTTCCAGCCCTGGGACCGTCGTAATAAATTTTAGAACACAATGAATTTAAATAAAAAAACAAAAACAAAAAAAACAGTACAAATAAAAACCGACAATAACGACTGAGAGCTGAAAACGTTTGAAGGGAGAATATGGTGTTGAATTCTCCACTTTGCGCACACAACCTAAAACACATTTTCTTTCCTAGATAAGTTCTATGTGCCCCTGTGACCATTACTCATTCTTATACACTTACCTACACATGCAACTTACTCGAAACCAAAAAGTCAACACACAGACATAATATAAACAAAATTTACATATTTATTACGAATAAAAAAAAATCGGTATATAAAGCAGAACTTACTTATAATCTTAACACTAACATTTTAAAATTGGCTTCTTATACTAATATTTTATATTATCCTAATGAGTGCCTTAATATGAAAAAAAAAAACAATTCAACAACTCAATAATTTCACTCTACAAGTTAATTTACTAAAAAAATTGCAATAAAATGCTAGCCTCTTTGCACCTGACCTACCTAAAAGAGCTCCCTTGAATGGTTACACAGTACGTAATAGAAACTAAAACAAAAATAACCAGTCTATTACAACTTCTTTTAGACAAAGGAAATAAAAAAAAACGGAAATCATACTAAAAAAAAAACTTTTCCTTTTTACATTTAGGCACTAACAATAACGAAACAAAACAAAATTTTGATGGAAACTATCCTAGACTTAGCACTGCATTTACACTACTTATAACTAATTATACGCTACCCTATTTATATACAAAATTCTATTTCCTTTTCGGTTTAAGAAAAAACAATTCTTATAATAACAACTTATTTCGATTTGTTGCATTAATAATTAATTTCCTTCTTTTTTCTTGATTATGTTGTCTGTGGTGGTACTCCTTCCCACCCAGCTTTCGATTGGTGACGTAATCTAAAAGAAGCGTTATCCGTACCCGATTTGAGAACAAACTTACTGTCTGTTCCTAAAATCACACAAAATGGTTTTGAAGTGATCTTCACACAAAACGAAGCCATAGTGAGAAATCCCATATGAACAGACACAAATTCCCACGCTCACATACCGACGGACATAGTTTATGATTCTGCCAAATTCTTCTTACGCGGATATGAATAGGTATTTTTAATAGTTTACCTATTAATCGCTGGTCTTTTTACTTTGGTACCTGGTGAAATATTTCCCTTTTTGCTGGCAGTACTTCACCCTTGATTCGGCCCGCCGACTCTCGTCCAGACTCCGATTTTTTTCCTTTCTTGAATTTTGGTATCTTTGACTTCCGGTGTCTAATCTTCTAAGTTGACTTTCTCTATTTTATATTTGTATTACTTGGCTTCACTCTTGTTTTGTGATAGCCACCACAATCAAATAATTTTTCCGATAGTCTTCTGTTCGCATCAAATACTTTATGTCCTAAGAAATTTTCTTAACGGCCACTTAGCATTCCTTACTAACCTACATTCCTTGGAAAACATATACCAATTTTCCAAGGACCTTTCCTAAGACACACTCACCTTCCCCTTCATACCACTTATACTCACGCACTCATAACGATGCATTGGTTCGACCTTCCAACAATGATCACTTCCATGCATACAACCCTGCATCACTCTCTCGCTCTGGCAAGGCTCTGCCTAATCTTTTGCCCTGTGGTGTTACTAACTAGCATCCATATATAATTCACTGTTCTGATCACAGCTAGACATAATTTTACACCTTTTATTTTATTTATCTCTCTAAACTCAAAAAAAAAACTCTAAACAAGCTTCTTGTGCCGCAACATATACTTCAATTAGTTTATGCGAAGAATGTGGTAGCACCATGAAATATGTAAACAAAAATCGCCATTGTTCAGAAAACATGTGTTTTGCTTATGATTCAAAGTATTTCAAGTGTTGTGCATGAAATTATTTTAAGTTTTTCAATTGTGTTAAGAGTCTATTTGTACAATATATATTATTTTATTGATTTTTTACTTTGTTCTATTGTAATTAACTATATTTATGTAACTTTTAAAAATTTTTTTGCAAATTTTTCACCACAATGTTTTCTTTTTCTTAAAAGAAAAAAAGTCAAAGTCATATGTTTACTGTGCTCTAATTAAATACCATTTAAGTGTCCAATGAGTTTAATTTAAGTTGTATTTAAATATGATCTGTAAAAATGAATTTTGTATTTAAATAGAACTTATTTACGAAGTCAAAAACTTGGCATAAATGCATAAACTACGCCTTTAACATACATGTGTATATACATATATATATGTATATATATATATATATATATATATATATATATATATATACATATATATATATATACATACATACATATGTATATATATATATATATATATATATATATATATATAAATCTATATATATATATATATATATATATATATATATATATATATATACATATATATATATATATATATTTATATATATATATATATATATATATATATATATAAATACATATGTATATATATATATATATATATATATATATATATGTATATATAACAATCACATTGGCTTAAACTGTAGTAGAATTCACAGCTTCAAAACTGATTGCAGATTTTGATGATAAGGCAGAAAGCTTACGTGCATATCTTGATTCACTAAATTTAGTAAACACAATCTAAGGTTAACACTAAGCAATTGCAGTAAACCTTATTAAAACAATATTATGAGGTAATGCAAGAAATTCGATAACTGACCAAACAACAATGCTAGATATAATAAATAAGCTAACGAGTTCGGTTAAAGTTGAATCAGTAGAGGTTCTAACAGCAAAAATAATGAGCATTAAACAAAATAACAAAACTGCTAACATTCTTTGTAGCGAAACAGAACAATTAACTAAGGCCTTAGAAAGCGCATATATATCAGATGGACTACACTACGACTTAGCAAATAAATACTTAACACGAGTTGCAGTAAAAGCACTCACTAAAAACTGCACTGTTGATAAAGAAAAACTTAACATGGAAGCAGGACAATACAATAGCATGAACGAAGATATTAGCAAGTTTGTAAATACACAACAAAACACTATACTGCATTACAGAGGAAAACAAAATAATCAAAATAATACTTTTCGTAGAAATTATACAAATTTTCGTGGAATAAATCACTACACACGAAGCTATAACAATAATAGCAATAATTTTAACAATAGATACAACAATAATAATTACAGCAAGGACCAAATAACAGCAATACAAATAGAAATTACGTTAGAGCAACAGAATCAAACGAAAATAACTCGGAAAACTAGGATTTTCCCTTAAATATATCACTTAAACCTCAACTTATGTTTCATTGTTCAACTTCAAATAAATAATACTAACAAACCAATAAATTTACTAGTTGACACAGGAGCTGATATTTCACCAATAAAAATAGAATATTTCAATATTAAAAATGTAAATACTAATAAACGAACAACTTTAAGCGGAATAGGATAAGGTAAAATACAATCAATAGGAAATATACATTTCGATCTAAAATACAAAAACTTTTTAATACCACATATATTTCAACAAATTGATTTTTCCATACTATGTCATGGAATCATCGGCATGGATTTCTTTACAATATATAATTGCATACTAGATTTCAATAACAACACTGATTACCTTATCCTATGACCTTATTATATCGAACATCCAATAGAAATACCGATAATTAATAATGGAGATGACATTATGTTACCTCCAAGATCTGAAGTAATATGCCAAATTAAAATAATATCAGTACATAATGAAATCCTAATACCAAAACAAGAAATAGAACCAGGTGTTTTCATTGCTAATACCTTGGTAACAACAAACAATGCTTTTATACGCATACTTGAGACTAACAACAACATTAGTATAATAAAACAATGTCATATAAAACCCGAGAACATCTCAAACTACAATATATTTAAAAATAATTCTGTTACACAAACGAGCAGAAAAGCTCAAGTTTTACAAATTATAACAAAAAATTTTCCGGTTCAATTTAAAAATACATTAACGGAACTTTGCAATACATATTGTGATATTTTCAGTTTAGAAACAGAACCAATAACAACTAATAATTTTTATGAGCAAAAGTTGAGAGTAAAAGATGACCAACCTGTATACATTAAAAATTATAGAATACCACATTCACATAAAGAAGAAATAAATAAACAACTGAAAAAATTAATAGAAGACAAAATAGTAGAACCATCATATTCGGAATACAATAGCCCAATTTTATTAGTACCAAAGAAATCTTTACCTAATTCAGAAAATAAAAGATGTAGACTTGTAGTAGATTATAGACAAATAAATAAGAAATTGGTTGCAGATAAATTCCCATTACCAAGAATAGACGATATTTTGGATCAACTCGGAAGAGCTAAGTACTTTTCCTGTCTAGACTTAATGTCTGGTTTTCATCAAATTGGATTAGACAAAAATTCAAAGACTTTACGTCATTTTCAACAAACAATGGGTCATACAGATTTACAAGATTACCATATGGATTAAAAATAGCACCGAATTCTTTTCAAAGAATGATGACAATTGCCTTCAGTGGATTAAAGCCAGAACAAGCTTTTCTCTATATGGATGATTTCGTAGTGTTAGGATGTTCAGAAAACCACATGCTTTCAAATCTAAAACACGTTTTTCAAATTTGCAGAGAACACAATCTTAAATTACACCCAGAAAAATTTTCATTTTTCATGGCGGAAGTCACTTACGTTGGTCATAAATGCACAGACAAAGGAATTCTCCCAAATGATAGTAAATATTCAATAATAGAAAAATATTCAACGCCAAAAGATGCCGATAGCGCAAAAAGATTTGTGGCATTTTGCAATTACTATCGAAGGTTTATAAAAAAATGTTCAGAGTATTCAAGACACCTGACAAGATTGTCCAAAAAGGTGTAAAATTCGAATGGAACAAAGAATGTGATGATTCGTTCAAATATCTAAAAAGGGCATTAATGAGTCCAACATTGCTCCAATATCCTGATTTCACGAAACAATTCTGTATAACAGATGCATGCCTGTGGTGCGGTGTTAACACAGGAATACGAAGGTAAAACCTATTGCGTATGCATCAAAAGGATTCACAAAAGGAGAAAGCAATAAATCCACCATTGAACAAGAATTGACAGCGATACACTGGGCAATACAACACTTCAGACCATATATTTATGGAAAACACTTTCTTGTACGTACTGATCATAGACCACTTTCATATTTGTTTTCAATGAAAAACCCAAGCTCCAAGTTAACACGTATTAGACTAGACTTGGAAGAATATGACTTTACAGTAGAATATCTTAGGGGAAAAGATAACTATATTGCCGACGCTCTATCAACAATTACCATAACAGAACTTAAAGATATGAACAATAAAATATCTTCAATATTAAAAGTCACGACTAGATCGATGACACATAAGAAAGAAAAATGTAAAACATTAAATCAGCATAAAATTGTTAAAAATAAAGAAAATGATAATAAGCCCAATATATACATATGTACCTTTAAACAACACTGACGTCAGAAAATATTATAAACTAAAGATTTCTATCGGAAAATTTTACATTAAACGAGGAAAATCTATAATAACATATATACAAATAAATGATTTGTTTACTAACGAGAACTTTGATATAGAACAATTTTTCTCTAGGCTCGAATATGTAGCCGGTAAATTTAATATATATATAAAATACAAGTGGCACCTACCGAAAAAATTTTCGAATTTATCTCTATTAATGAATTTAAAAGTATGGGCAATAATATATTGAATAAAATCAAAGTAGCGCTACTAAATGAGGTTACCCAAATTGATAATAAAAATACAAAGACAATTCTTTAAATTTTACTGAAATACCATGATGATCCAGTAGAAGATGGACACTGCGGAACCTTTAGAACATTAGAAGAAGTACGGAGATATTATTGTTGGAAAAATATGTCAAAAGACATAACAAAATACGTTAAATCATGTCATAAATGCCAATTATCTAAGACAACTAAGCATACAAAAGGTCCAATGACTATTACAGAAACACCTAACAAAGTTTTCGACACGGTGTATGTAGACACACTAGAACCATTTCCAAAACCGATATAAGGAAATGAATATGCTATCACAATGATTTGTGACTTAACTAAGTACTTAGTAACAATACCAATACAAGACAAAAGCGCTAAAACAATTGCAAAAGCAATATTTAAATATTTCATACTAACCTATGGTCCAATGAAGACGTTCATTTCGGACATGGGAATTGAATATAAAAATTCTATACTAACCGAAATCTGTAAATTAATGAATATTGAAAAACTAACTTCCACAGCTTACCACCATCAAACATTAGGTACAATAGAAAGAAGTCGTAGAATCGTCAATGAATATATAAAGTCACATATTTCTGTAGACAAATCCTATTGGGACGAATGGTTAACGTATTTTACGTACTGTTTTAATACAACACCATCAACAACACATAACTTTTGTCCATACGAATTAGTCTTCTCAAAAATTCCAAATAATTTTCAACAATTCTCCGAAGTAGATAGAATTTCACTATTATGTGATATAGATGACTACGCAAAAGAAGCAAAATTTAGATTAAAAGTAACATATAAAGGGCCCAACAATTACTAAATAAGAATGAAATTTAACAGAAACTAGGTTATGATAAGGATATAGTAGATTACAAATTAAATATAGGAGATTTAATTTTAATTAGAAACGAAATAGGACATAAACCAATACAAAGGACCATATAAAATTAAGAAAGTAGATTTAAGAAATAGTGTAACTATAGTTGATAAGAAAACAAATAAAGAACAAATAGTTCACGAAAATAGACTTAAGTCATATCATAATTAAAATAAAACTTTAATAATACATATATTCTCAATTATTTGTAAAAGAATGTCCATAAAACGTTCCGTTAATTGGGAAAAATGGAGGGGTAGCATGAATGCATTCTTTGCAAGGCATGACTATAAATTAACAAAAGAATATCAAGTGTCACTGATATACACATGGACAACAGACATCACTTGACACCTCGTGCTGCTGCACTTGGAATATGCGTTTGTTGTATACAACCAGTATTGTGAATTCAACAACACATTGTTTGTTTGACTTTTGGTCACTGCCGCCGCACTTAAAAATCACAAAATATTTGTATACTTAATACTCGCCTCATATTTCGTCTGTGGGAAACAGATTTATTTTGTTTTCCCGCCGAACTAATTTTTGGTAATTATGTGAAACTAGATGTAAGTAATATTTAAGTAATATATTTTTAGGGTTTAATCTTTCTTCTCAAAACTGAAAAGAAGGAGAAGATTTTCTCAAATAGAATGAAGAATTAAAATAGAAACTCGAGCGACAATATCATTGCTCCATAATTAATTCTCAATAAATATTAAAAGGATGAAGCGACAATCAAGTCGCACGCTGAAATAAAAATAAAAGCAACACATTTTTTATTAAACAACATTACATGGCGATCCTACCATATTGAATTATATATATATATATATATATATATATATATATATATATATATATATATTAGGCCTTTGCAAAAGTACAAAAAACTAATTCTTAAATACATTCCCTTTTTTCGTGTATATGCTTTATTATACCTTCTCTTTAAAAAGCAAATTTTTTTTCTCTTTTATAAGAAACACTAACTACTACTACACACTAACTACTACTCCTAACCAGTAGTCGGATTCGCCTAGGATCAGAAACCTGGGTTCCAATGGCAACCTCAAATCACACTAACTACTCTATGGCCTACAGACTGAGTTCACTGCCTGGAAGAGATATTGAATCAGGAACCTGGTTTCAATATCTTTTCTCGCTACGATTTGGTATGAGCTAATATTAGGTTAGCAGCCTTCTTTCCAATATTTGTTCTTACCATAAGAGCGCCGCACGCAAACTGACTTTATCTAACGCAAGCGCAGCGCAGCGCAACGCGCTAACCTAACTCCGCTATAGAATGCTTAAAAACGCACCATATGTATTTACAGAAAAAATTGTGTATGTACATATATATGTATATATATTTGTATATAATTTGTATATGTATATAATTTGTAGTGTTTAAATTTATTTGAGTGATAATATTAAAAAAGAAGATAAGTATGTATATTGTAAAATGGATTTGGAAAATGTATGTTTATTTCTATAAACTTTTGACGTTTGGGCAAAATGTCACAAAATACTGTGGTTTTTATCGTTTAAAAACAAAAAATCAAAACATCTGCTTGAAACAGTCATGGCACTTTCCTTTTTGCGCTTGTACATAAAACGTACGAAATGGTATAAATAGTACAGTACTCTATTTTAAATTTGTGATCGATGTAACATCTTCATTATATGTATATCTATATTATAATTTTACTAATACATATATTTTATAAGGGTGCTGCTGGCTGAGCCAAGCCAACGATGCCTTAGATCCCGAGATTGACTTCGCCCTCAGTCATGAATATGGTTTAAAATTTTTCTGACATGCATTAGTGCAAGAATGTGTTTATTATTATCGGGTTGTCTCATTAGCATCGTACTTGTCTCTTAACATTATCCACACATTTGCCTGCATGTGCATACATAAATTACGTATGTAGTAATAATGGTGCCAAATGAATTTATGCCCATGCGTTCATATATCTGCATATACATACGTATGTATAACATTAAACTAATATTGTACAAAACATTTTTACAGTCTTTGTGATTTTATAAAGTAAATTAAGTTATATAGCAAATTAATTTATTGAATATGCTATGTATATCTACAAATGTTGCAACTATATGTTCAAATTTCAAACCAAACAAGAAGTATAAAAAAAGTTTTCGTGCCGCACTCTCATTCAATATACATATATGCCATCACTCTTGCGTATTTCTGCGTAAAATTCTATTTTCTGTGGGTTGGCTGCGCTGCGTTGCGTTTTTCAGCGCTCAATTAAGCATTTCCGCAATTTTCCATGTAACAGATTGGACCAGCTGACGCGTCTGCGCAGCGTCGCGTCTCGCTAATTAGGCCTTTAGCAATGACTCGCCTTTTATACCTTTGTGTACCCTGCACAACAATACACAATCCCATGTACACAGGCTGTGCGTGTGCTTATTCGTTGTGTGCTGTGTTTGTTTACTTGATATTGTCCATACGTGATGGTATGTAACAGTATTGGGCAACAACAGGAATAAAACCGAGTCAAAGTACCAATGTATGTCGACGACTAATGTTAAAGTATGAATTATTTTATAATATAAACAATAATAATAGTAACAATAATAATCAACTAAAGGTAATACTTCTTTTAATAACAATTCAACAATAACAATAAAAATAATTCACACAACTAAAGGATATTAAATAATAAGAATAATAATAAAAATAAGAATAATTCATCCGACTCTGAGCGAGATGTAGATCAGTGGGTATAAGGTTGTGGGCCAAAACGAGTGTCGACTTTGGTTCACAATATATATATATATATATATATATATATAATTATATAAATATATATATATATATATATATATATATATGTATATATATATATATATATATATATATGTATATATATATATATATATATATATATATATATATATATGTATGTATATATATATATATATATATATATATATATATATGTATGTATATATATATATATATATATATATATATACATATATATATATGTATATATATATATATATATATATATATATATATGTATATATATATATATATATATATATATATATATATATTAGGCTTTTGCAAAAGTACAAAAAACAAATTCTTAAATACATTCCCTTTTTTCGTGTATTTGCTTTATTATACCTTCTCTTCAAAGAGCAAATTTCTGTTCTCTTTTATAAAAAACAAACACAATAAATAATGTTGCTGTGCCAAATTAATAAAGCAAGTTTTCAAGCATGGTAAGAAGTAAACAAAATAAAAACAGCATACGGGCATGTTTGGAGTTAAGACAAGCAGTTCTTAAACCACTTACTAAAATACTTAAGTATTTTTGTAAGTTTTATTTTGTTTGTATGATTTTTCGCTTTTGTTTAATTTGATGTTAAGATCAAACTATCAACATATCAATAGTTACATATGCCTAGATGGATATGTACATATGTATATTCCAAAAAATTAACTGCTAAAAATAAAAACCAAGAACATTTCTGTAAGAATATTTACTTATGTACATACATAACGTCATTTAAATTTATAGTTGCCATAAGTTGGGTGGGAAAATTTTACAGGAAAGAAAATACTAAAAAAGTGATACGCAAGCTTTTATTTGCCTATCGCGCGCGATAGAAAACAAATTCTGCTTGCGCAGCTCATGTATACTGTAAATAACAAATTGTTCCTCTCTTGCTCTTTGAGTTTCTTCAAACAAAATATGATTATCAGGAATGGATAACGTATGTATATTGTATGTTAATGCGTTAGTTAGTTAGTCTGGATATATCGATTTAAATCACTTTGTGTTATAAAGTGATTCAAATCAATATATCCACTTCTAATTAGCATAGGCAGAAGTTTTTCTCCTCCACAAGCGTATGTTTATATTGTATATTTTTGTAAATATTGTGGAAGAAATAAATTAAAAGATGCTTGAGCTCTTCTCAGTAATCCATTTATTACAAAAACATTTAAAGAACAAAATTACAAAATTAATAACAAAAGGGAATAAAAATAAGGGGATGAGAGATCAATTATATTTTGGAAGTTATAATAGTTCTCCCACGCTTATAGAAGAAGATCTACTACATAATCTCCTAGATAAGTCGGCTCACGACGTCTTCGAGTGGTTCTACGTAAAGGTGTTTGTTGAGATGGTTGAGTATTTGTTGGAGTAGATATTGGAGTTTGACTTCCGGCGGTGAGACCCGTAACGTTTTCTTCATTATTCGGGATTTCAATTAAATCTTGTAAATCAAATCTAGGCACAGCATTCAGCTTACTATCTTCCGGTACTGGCTCATCAAGAAAAGAAGCATCTTCTTTTTGAACACTTGTAGATCTTAGCTGGTTAATGTGGCGTTTGAACTTAAACCCATCATCTAGCTCAACGAGGTAGTATAGATGACCATACTTTTCAATTATCGTTCCCAGCTTCCACCAATTTTTATTGTTTGAATAATAGCGAGCATACACTCTATCATCCTCACATAATTGACGCGCTTGTTGCTGATATTTAGGATACCGCGTAGAGACTCTGGGGGGCTTCAAGGCATCCAATTGTATACGGATTTGCCTATTAAGGTATTGTTCCGATGGAGTCTTCCCATTTTTAAGTGGTGTAGCTCTATAGCGGAATAGTATTTCCCTTACCTTTTCACGAATACTTCCAGGATCATCTATCATAGCCTTCAAACGTTGCTTGATGGTTTGGACGTTACGCTCTGCTAGGCGGTAGCGGGATGACCCGGAGCTATTAATTTTTGAAATATACCAGCATTTGTGCAAAATGATTTGAATTCATCGCTTGTGAATATTTTGGCGTTATCCGAAACAGTTACATCTGGGTAGCCATGCCTCGCAAAGAAATCAAGTAGCAATTCTATTGTGGAGTTTGATGTTGGGCAAAATTGGGTTATACCGATTTCGACCCATTTTGATTTTGCATCCATGACGATGAGGTAGTAATGATTTTGAAATACACCAGCGTAATCGATATGAATTCGTTGCCAATTACTATCTGGTTCCTCCCAGCTGTGTAATTTGGCTTTTGGAGGGCTTGCTTTTATTTGGCCGCATGGCAAACAATTGCGAACCAAACGCTCGATATCGTTGTCGATATTTTTCCAGTACACGTACCTGCGGGCTAGCTGTTTCATCTTTGTGATCCCAAGGTGTGTCTGGTAAAGTTCATTTAGAACTGAATTTTGTAGACTTGATGGTATTACCACACGATGACCACGAAAAATAATGTCGTTGTTTATGGTAAACATTGTATCTTCCACACGGTTGTTTTTAAGATTTTGTAAAAGCACTAAAAGTTCTTTATCTTTTTTCAATTCAGTTTGGAGCGTTTTGAAATTTAAATTAAATGTTGAAATTTGTTGAATAGAGGCTTCACATATTTTATTTACCTCTTCATTGATAGCTCTGTCTGTTGAGTAAGAAGATTTGACTGAGGCTCGAGACAAACAGTCGGCATTGACGTTTTCAATACCTTTTTTAAAAATAACTTTGTAATCAAACCCTGAAAGAAAAGCGGCGTATCGCTGTAGCCGTGAATGTGTCATTTGAGGTAATTTGGCATTTTGATGAAATATGCGCACCAATGGTTGATTGTATGTAATAAGTGTAAACGGCCTCCCAAGTAGATACTGATAGAAGTGATCCACTGCAAACACGATGGCCAACGCTTCACGATCGATCTGAAATTAATTTCTTTCAGAGTCTGTAAGAGACCTTGACACAAACGATATTGAGCGTTCTTCCCCATCTATAATGTGTGAAAGTACCCCAGCAACTCCAGTTGGACTGGCGTCACAGGCTAATACTAAAGGGTATTTTGGGTTATACGGAATAAGTACACGTTCACTGGCTATTTCGGCTTTGATTGGTTTGAAAGCTTCTTCGCACTGGGCTGACCACTTGAATATCGAGTTTTTCTTGAGTAGCTTTCGTAGAGGTGATGTTATTGATGAACAATTTGGAATGAATCGTGAATAATACGTCACCATTCCTAGGAACCGTCTTACGTCATCGACTGATTGCGGCGTTGGATGCTCTGTTATGGCCGACATTTTGCTTTTTGATTTTAAAATTTGATTAAGTTTTATAGAATGGCCAAGAAATTCTATCTCTTCTACGAAAAAACGACATTTACTTTGGTTTAAATGAAGATCGTGTTCTTTTAATTTCTTCAAACACTTGAACTGATTTTGTTTACACTCTAACATTGTTGAACTATGTATAATGATATCATCAATATAAGCTTCGGTTTTAGGGACATCCTATAATATTTGATTCATTATGCGGTTAAATTCAGATGGCGCTGTCTTAATCCCAAAAGATAACCTATTCATCCTGCATGTACCTCGGTGTGTTGCTATTGTTTGAATACAGCTTGAGTTTTCATCCACTGGTATATGTAAGTATGCTTTATATAGGTCCAACCTATAAAAGTATTTCGAGTTTCGGAATGAATTGAAAATATCTTCGATTTTCCTTATCGGACTGTGTGCCTCCACGAGACGTTGGTTTACACCAACTTTGTAGTCAACGCATAAACATAAACTACCATCAGACTTGGGTATCACGACTAGAATTTTGCCATCAGGTTGAAACACGTCTTTTGTATACGATCGAAATGATAAATTTGTTGGTAATATTGGGACATTGAGTTGAAGATTTGAAAATGTACTTCTTGGCAAAAACGTATAACCTGATCCAGTATCGATTTCGAAATTGACTGGTTTACCTTGAATTTTGATATTGATAAAAAATTTTTCTTGATCGGTTGAAATATTTTGGTGGATGTCTACGACGTTTACAACTCCGTAATGGTTACTCTCTTCGGGCTGACTTGTTATTTCTTGGATTGAGTTGACATTTTTCATTCGAACTTTTATACATACCTTAGCCACGTGACCAGTTTTCTTGCATTCAGAACATTTGAGGTTGTTTTTGTTGGTACGACAATCCTTTGCATAGTGATTGTTTCGTCCACACCTTAGACATACGCCTTCCAACCCCAAAGCTTTATAGTCGATGTCGTTTTTGTTTCTTGACTTACTTTGATTTTGCTTCTTAACATTGAACTTATTGTTTTTATCTTTTTTGAAGGAAATTTTATTTACCTCAAGCGACACTGAAGGATTCGAATTGTTGGCAAGTTCTTGGGAGTCCATTTTGGCAGCTTCGATGGCAATAGCCTTTGATACGATGTCTGAAAAATCTGCGACTTTTAATTGTAATAACTGCTCTCGAATACTGTTATCGTTTAGCCCACGTATAAATTGAGCGCATAGAAAAAGATCTGCAACTGACTTTTTACATTGGCAGTAGAACTCACAGTCGCTTATATTGGACTTTAGATTAGCTACGTAATATGCAATCGATTGGTTGTCCATTTGATAACTGGAAAGAAATTTGTGTTGTGATACCAAAACGTTTCTTTTTGGTGCCAGATGTGTTTTTAGCATTTCTATCAATTCGTCGTACTTCAAATCATTAAGATTTTTAGGTGCTGCTAGGGCTGTTACTGTGTTAAACATTTTTGCTCCAATTGAATTCAGCAGTAATTTTGAATAATATTCCTTATCGGCAAACACATTTTTCATACTTGTGTAATTCTCGAATCTTTGTTTGTACATGTCGAATGATTCCTTTGATGTATCCAGCGCTTCGAAGTTGGGTACCAATGCTACGTTTGAGCCTACGTTCAATTGGCCCTGTGGACTTACCGTAGTTAATGTATTGTTGCACATTTTATCCAGAATTTTCTTCTGCATCTCCATGAATTGCGAAAATTGCGCGGCGTCCATTTTGAATTTTGTTGTGCCGAAGGAATTATGCCTTGAAATTTATGAAGATGTAATTAATTGAAATTTGCAATCAAATAAATGATATTATTTGATCGTCTCCGCATTTATTTTTAATTACGGCATTCGTTTTACTGCTCGTCGCCAATCTATTGTATATTTTTGTAAATATTGTGGAAGAAATAAATTAAAAGATGCTTGAGTTCTTCTCAGTAATCCATTTATTACAAAATCATTTAAGGAACTAAATTACAAAATTAATGACAAAAGGGAATAAAAATAAGGAGATGCCAGATCAATTATATTTTGGAAGTTATAATAGTTTATGTGTTGAATTGTTGTAAGGTTTTATAACATATGAAAAATAAGACTGTATAGACTTTTCCAACCCTGTTCAGTTGTTTCGCTGTTTCAAATATATTGTAAATATGTTTATGTAGTGTTGCGTAATAATGCTCTAAAACTATAAAAATTACCAAAAGAGACAATATATAAATAACGGTTAAACAAAATAATAGTTTTTATTTTAACTATTAGTAATAATCTGCAAATAAGATAAAATAAAAAGCTATAACCATTGCTTGCATATAATGCTTAAAATACCCACAATGTAAAATAAGAATCTTGCAAAACACTATAAAATACTAGCAAAAAAATGGTTACTTTGCTTTGCTTTAGTGAATAAGAATGAGTTAATACAAGAACTCTGAGCGTATAGAGAGAATTTTTTGTTTTTTTTTGTTTTGAATTTGTTTGATTTGATCCCCTTTTGTACTTGGCATTAATCTGAGAATTTTTAAAAAAGCAAATGTTCTTGAATTCAAATGTACTTAGTGCAAAAGCCTAATATATATATATATATATATATATATATATATATATATAATATATATATATATATATATATATATATATTATATATATAATATATATATATATATATATATATATATATACAGTTTGTAAAAAATATTGTTGCACAAAAAAAACATGTAGGTCCCCGTCCACACTTGCAATTTTGTTGCAGTAATTCTTGAATGTTTTAGGGGAGAGCGGTGAGAAGCTTTGGGAGGGGTACAGAGGTTCATGTTCTCGGCAATTCTCTTTTGCTTTGCAATTCTCACTATTCTACTTAAAGAAAATATAATAAGAAGAAGAAAAGAAGGCATAAGATATACAAGAATTGCAATGCCAGATCTTTCTAATGTGGACACTAAAGCAATTTCAAAGCAGAATTGCAGGCAACAAAATTGCAAGTGTGAACGGGGACTAAAATATTATATATATATATATATATATATATATATATATATATATATATTATATAGCTGTCAGTTGAAAAAGTTGACTCACAACATATGACGGATTCTATGTGCTCCGGCCTTTTTCGCTTAGCGACAAGCACATATAGTTGGTCGTGTTTGACTTCGGTTATGCTTCGCATAGAAAACTATTGTACATATTTATTAGTACACCTAGCAGGTACTAGCAATTGTGAGTGACGAATTTATTACAGAAAAGCCGTCTACAGCAGTCTTGCCGAACAAGCTGGTTGTTGTCCATGCTGTTTTCGTGGTTGTAGCCAAATTAAACTAATATCTATTTTGGTGACGGCAATGAATAGATAGTAAACTTGAAACAAAAAACAAACTATATTTCCAAGCTAATGAAATGATATCTTGTCATACAGTGTGTACTTTATAAATATATTATTGGAATAACACTATTTAAGAGTCTCATATACATGAAATCGGCTACACTGGCGTATGAAGAGAATTCTACTACAAAACAAACAACACATGCTTATTGATTTGGTGGTGTCGTTCTAAAAATAATTACGTAGTTGACTACGAGGCGAAAATTGTAGCCAACAACTTTTGTAGTCGATGTTCGTGTAGCCTGCTGTCGTTATTGCGTTTAATGCTTAATTTTTGTCACATATCCCTCTTGGCCTACTATATTAGAAAATGAAATAAAATTTTTAGAAATCCCTTTATTTTTACGGTGCGGAGACAATTAAATATCAAATATTCACCCATTTCAATAGTTATTTTTTTTTAATTTGAATTTTAAAAATAATTTTTAGATTAATAATAAAGTAACAAACACATTTTTTTAAATTTAAATTTATCATTTCACATACGAAATGATATAACGTAATGTTTTTTTTTCGAAATATAACCAATCATTAATTATTTAGGGTTGCCGTAAAACTTTTTCTAATATAACATTATTTTAAACTTTTTAGTATTATTTTGTTTACAGTTTTGAAAATAACCATTGGTATTCAAATAACATTATATGAATGGGGTTGCCAAATTGACAACACTAAATATTTTAAAATTAAATTATTATTTAAGATAAAAAACATATTTATATAAAGATTAATAATAAAGTAACAAACAAATTCAAATAACACAAAAATTTTGCTTGTATTTCTATTATATGAAATTAATGGATCAGAAGAAATTAGGAGTTTCTTCATTAAATCTTGATTACAATTTTCTCTGCTATTTTTTCGAGTGTGCTCAAGCCTGTTCTTTCTAATTTTTTTGTGTAGACATTCTAAAGCACCTTCAGAAAGCATTTATCAAATAACCCAAGAAAATATTTTAAGCAAAATGTTTATTTCACACAGGTATTTAAATATTACCAATAGGTAAGTCAAAATATCTTATAATTTCACAACCATGAATGAGAAGTTTACTGTTTACAAATTATATATATATATATATATATATATATATATATACATATATATATTATATATATATATATATATATATATATATATATATATACATATATATATATATATATATATATATATTATATATATATATATATATATATATATATATATATATATCTATATATATATATATATATATATATATATATATATGTATATATATATATATATAAATTTTTCATTAACTCCTGTAATCTCGGACGATTTTTTGAATTCGTTAAAAATTTTCGAGCTGTATTGCCATCATTACTAGTGTCAAAATTAGACTTCACTTTATCAACTGTTAATCCGGTCTCAGATCAAAATTTATCTTGAATTTGTTTATTTCTTTTATTAAACAGTGTTTTTGATCTTTCCTAACTTGCCAAATCTTAAAAGGCAATCCATACGCATGTGTAACTTGCACTCAAAGCATCTTAGCAAACACTGTAAAGGTGAAATTCCATATATATAATGGCCTTCCTTAGGATAATCAGTAATGCTAAGTTTGTTCATATCTCTAAGTTTAGCCTGTCATATAAAGCACTTCGACCCCGACTTTTTGACATATTTCGCTTAAGTACGTATTTGTATTAATAAATAGCAAAGATTATGTATATAAGATAGCGCATGACAAACACGAAAAAATTTATAAGCGGGTCGCAATATTACGATCCGCATCGAACATGTTCGTCAAACATATGTTGTCACACATATTTCGTTTTGTCTTGTGTAGTTATTTGTTAGAATAACACAAAAAAATTTGTTGGTTTGCGTAGCGCTTTCAACAATGAAACTTGTGAAGGGGAATGTGTTATTATTTGTTGCAGAAAATTGTTATTGTTCATGTACTTTTATGTTGCATTGAATAGATCCATGTTGTTGTTGGATAAACGTAAAATGTATCTATCGGCACCGATGCGATGATGCCATATATTATTATGATATACATATCATATACAAATTTTTTGTATACATTTTTCATTTATATATATATATATATATATATATATATACATATATATATATATATATATATATATATATATATGTACACATATATATATATATATATATATATATATAAATAAATATATATATATATATATATATATATATATATATATAATATATATATATATATATATATATATATATATATATTTATATATATATATAATATTGAAAAATTAAGTATCAACAAATTTTAATTTATTGGCGAAGGTGATTCGTTCGGCATTAGTAAATTACAAAATTAGCGCCAAGATTCTGTATAGAAGGCAGATATGTGATTGAATGATTTTTTTTTAGTGGATCAGTGAATCGTTCAGGAATTAAGCAGTTTTAACCCATTTTGTCTTAAATATGAATTTAATTGAAATATAAATTAATTCATGATAAATCAAAAAATTTAAATGGATTCGCTTTGTTAAAATAGAAGCATTGATTTTGTATTAGAAATAAGCTATTAAGGAATTCAAAGAAAATCATAGTAATTAGTTTTTTTTTATACGTATAAAACGGTCACATGCAATAACCCTTTCTATAAATTATATTACGTTATTGTGCACTAAAGCTAAAACATTTAAGCTTTCTGTAAAATATAATATAAAAAAGGATACATTTATTTTGGTAAAATCAAAAGAGTTGGATATTTTAATAAAAATATTTAAACCTTTTTAAAAATGTTTATATAGGAAAAAAAATTAATTATTATTAGTAATATTATGTTTATATTTATATATTGCATTTATTTATTTATAAATTTTTTGTTGTATTTCTTTCTTATTACTTTTTTTTAGAATTGCTTTTGTATTATTATGTATTTGAAAAAACCTGCACTTTTCTTTGCTTAGAAGTATGTACCTTTTGCTATAGCCCAAAAGCAGTGCTTCCGAAGAAGGACCAATAATTAAAAGTCCAATAATTGTTGTTTATAGTGGAAACAATTATCATTTAACCATTCCGGGGTCGAGCGTTTTCACAAGTCAATAATAAAAGATTTTATACCATGTTGTTTCGGTTCAGTGTTAAAGATAGTGTGAAATATTTATTTATTTTATTTTTTTAATTACTTATTTATTATTATTAATGTTTATAGAATAATCCTTACAGACAACACATAACAATAGTTGGAAAATAACAGATGTAGTGATACAAAACTAGTTATTGAAGTAAGCAATTAAATTATGTTAATTACATTTACATTAAGAGACATATCAATAATGTTATACAATTCATTAAAGTTATTACAAATTCTACGAAATGGATCGGCAATTACATACATATGACGAGAAAATTGTAACGCCAGAGGACGGAATTGTCGTAGGGAACTTTGTGGTATATTAAATGACAGTTTGTTGACCAAGAACTCGGAAGAGATGTCAGTATTTATGATTTTAACAACAAATATTACATTTAAAAGTTTTCTCCAACTCTTTAAAGTAGGGAGTTTGATTAACCGCATAGGATAGATTCATAGGATGGCAAATTTGTTATACGATTTGGATATATATTACGTAATGCGAAGAGAAGAAATTGTTTCTGAATCGACTCTAGGCAATCAGAGTGGATACTATAATGAGGATCCCAAACGATGGAGCAATATTCCAGAATAGGTCTGACGGCAAAAGTATGAAGATGCATCGTTACTAAAGGATCGTTAAATTCTTTAGCCCAGCGTTTAATGAAAGCCCATACATCACGTGCCTTATTTATACATGTATTTATGTGATTGGTAAAAATAGGTTTTCGATCAAAAAGAACCAAGAGATCAAGAAACTCATCGACGGACTCCAATAAGTAACCTCCTAGAGTGAAACATCCACTTGAGCTAACTTTACTGGAAAAATGCATATGTTTACATTTTTGGAGATTTAAAGCCAATAAGTTTTCATTACACCAATTGAAAAATGAATTCAGGTCACATTGTAGATATGCTTGGCTAAGGTGACTGGTGACTATATGAGCTCAAATAAATTTTGGCATCATCAGCATAGATTAATATATCAGAATAATGTAAGGAGGATGGTAAGTCATTAATATACAGTATAAAGAAAGTGGGACCATGATGACTGCCCTGTGGAACCCCTGATTTAATATTGATAGTTTTAGAAAGAACATTGTTGAAGCGGACTCGTTGCTGTCGACCTACTAGACACGACGAAATCCAATTTAAGGTTCTGTTGGAGAATCCCATTATCTACAGTTTCTTCACCAAAAGGCAGTGATTAACTCTATCGAAAACCTTACTAAAGTCAGTGTAAATCACATCTGTGTATTTTCCATTTCTAAATCCGTTATGAATGACTGTAGTTAAATGCAATAGGTTAGTTGAAGTAGAAAGTCCTTTACGAAACCCATGTTGGGACGGTGATAAAAAAGATGTAATTTGGTGGCAGAGAGCCTCACAAATACATTTTTCGAAAAGCTTAGGGATAGTACTTAACTTTGCTATACCTCTATAATTCTTTACATCTGACCTACATTCTTATTTAAATAACGGAATAACAAATGAATCTTTCCATATCTTTGGAAAATAGCCACACTTAATAGATAAGTTAAAGAGAATTGTCATTCTTATGGTTGTATGTACATACATATATACAAATATACAAACATACACAACACATAGTGTAAGAAAATATATTAAGTTACTCAAAAATTGTGTTTGCAAAAAACATGAGAAAGAGAATAAATAAGATATTGGATTTCGTTGCTTCATACTTGTCCCCCGCATCTTAGAAAAGCACAAAAATTTTTGAATTGTAGTAATATATGGCGTGCAACATCTTTATATTATAGTCTTTTTATCCAAATGAATGAGCTTTCAAAGTTACGGTCGCATATATAAAGATTTCTGTGTAATCTTCTTCACCCGCCAAATTTGCCCTAAAACGAATAAAAAATCTTAAACCTTTAAAATGTCTTCTAGATCTTTTACACATCTCTACGAAGCATTTCCTGTCCAATATTAAATTGCATTCATCATGTAAAGCAAAAGAAAATTACGCACGCACATAAATATTGTAGCTCAATCATTAACAATGTTTTAAATGAAAATATAATTTTTTGTAAAGATCTTCAAACAAGTTTGCATGTGTTTTTTGCTTTTTTTTCGACCTTCCCTTCAGTAGTTATGTTTAATTTGATGAAACCAACTTTTAAACATGTTCGATGACCAACGATCCAACACGTCACCAATAAGGATTTCAAAATTTTATTCATGCTTTGTTCAACATGCGTCTTCTTATAGTGTTCTTTGTAAATAGTTAGTTTCACATGGTGTCCACATATGTGAGTATAAGATTTTATATGTGTTAGAATCATCCTACTTGGTATTTTTTTGTTTTAAAGCATCATACATTATCAAACATTAAAAATATCAGCTGATAATTTTAATAAAAATATAAAATATGGATGATTCTTAAAATCATTATATATCAGAAGTTGGCAAAGAAAACACCTAAACCTTCTTATACATATTTAGTATATATATCAGAAAATAAGATTATTGATGCATAAAAGTCGCTTTGTGATGTGTCTAGTTTTTCGGGTCCAACGAAGGTGACTACTTTTTTTTTTAATACATATTTTGGCTAAGTTCTTCACAACTTTTCTTACAGTGTTGCTATAAATATTTAAATCTTAGGACTTTTTCATTGTTTCTGCTACATTTCTGAATAAAACACATAATTGCAAGCATTTTTATTGAAAAATGAATATTTTATACTAATTTTTCCAAACCTATTTTTTGTTACTTAAAAGTTGTGAAAAAATTATGAAAATAGTTCGACTTTAAGGCTGTATAACTTTTTATATGTGTAAGGCACATGAAAAACGAAACCACCTCTGGAATCGTGGGAGTGCGAGCTCATATGTATTTTATTGATAAATTCTAAAGTTTTTTTTAAATTTTTTTCCACTGGACAGCTTACTGTGCGGAGTTACTATTTTCCGATATATATATATATATATATATATATATATATATTTATATATGTATAACGAAGCAGTAGAAGATATACTCTTTGACTTCCACCTTCCGGAAAGTACCCACCCAAACAACGTTTTTGAAATACCGGAAAGTTTTTTTCCAAGGCAGATTTGCCCTATGGAGAACAATAAAAAGAAAACTTCAGCCCCAAGTAGCATATCTATACCACGACGCCAACTGAATTCATGATCTGCTCTTTCTAAGTTGGCTCGTAAATTAAAATCGCTCTGATCAATGTTTTCACCGGGATGGGTTTTGAAATAAACCTTCAACTGTTTCGATCTGCTTCCAATATTATCAACATGATTTCGAATTCTTTTTAGGCCTAAGGAATTACACAATTTTTCTGTTATGAAGTTTACTTGAGAGCAAGACTCGAGAAGTGTCTGCACTGGACGGATTATGAACCGAGAGAATTTAAAGATCCGTATAGAGAGTACACGGTGTCCACAATGCATCTAAATTGTTTATGTTTATTTAAATGTAGTTTATTTTTACATTCCATTTATTTTTAAATACAAAATTTAATTTTTCAAAGCAAACTTAAATAAACCTTGAATCCCCCTTCTGGTACATTTAAATCCTGCACAGTCAACATATGACTTTGACTTTTGTTTCTTTTAACAAAAAGAAAACATTGTGATATTGAAAAAAAATTTTAAGTTATGTAAATAAAGCTAATTGTCATTAAAATAAAGTCAAAAATCAATTAAAGAATATTTATTGTTCAAAAAGACTCAACACAATTTAAAAACTTATAATAATTTCATACACAACACTTGAAATAGTTTAAATCATAAGCAAAACACCTGTTTTCTAAGCAATGGCGATTTATGTTTACATTTTTCATGGTGCTACCATATTTTTAGTATAAATTAATAGAAGTATTTAAGTCAGACTGAAAAACTGAAAGCTTATTTATATAGAGTCTAATTTTTATCAAAATTAACTCCAAACTACATTTAAATACGCACTGATTTATTGGCCATTAGGCGATGATATTTTTGTTTTCGGAATTTCAAATAAAGCAATTATATATTATCATGCCTTTCCTTAATGCCCAATAAATCAGTGGCTATTAAAATGTAATTTATCTTTAAATTCCATTTAAATACCAAATTTCGTTTTTCACCGCAAAATTAAATAAGACTTAAATGCCTTTCATTGGCCATTTAAATGTAATTTAAATCGAGCACAGTAAACATATGACTTTGACTTTTGTTTCTTATAACAAAAAGAAAACATTGTGATTTGCTAACAAATTTTAAAAAGTTGCGTAGGTAAAGTTAATTATCAATATAATAAAGTCGGAAATCAATAAAACAATATTTATTGTAGAAATGGACTCTTAACACAATTGAAAACCTCGAAATAATTTCATGCACAAGACTTGGAACATCAGCAAAACACATTTTTTCTGAACAATGGCGATTCTTGTTCACATATTTTATGGTGCTACCACATTTTTCTCATAAGTTAATTGAAATATTTAAGTCTGACAGTAAAACTGAAAGCGTATTTGAATAGAGTTTAAGTTTTCATCAAAATTAACTAAATCTACATTTAAATAGCCACTGATTTATTGAGCATAAGTCTCATCAAGGCCTTCTGGTAGCTTTATCCTTGATTACCAAATTATTAAAGGTTTTGATGAAATTCTTGTAGTCGAGGTATTTTCCATCGAACTTTGATAATTTTATGGTTAGTAATGGAATCTATCGAACTTGTGGGATAGACATTGATTCACCGTGAATCGCCATTCATTGATGTCGGATCTACCATCATCGTTTGATTTTAGTTTTTTGATCTAGTTTTGGTAGTTTATAGCTTGTTTGAAGTAAGATTCAATTATATCCTATCTGCTAATTCAATATAAGACAAACAAGATGTTGTTTAATAATATTTTATTAGAATCTTTTAAAAACCGGAAAATTATGTTGGCTTGTACAATTGATATGCGTACGTGTGATAATGTTAATTCTTATGCGAAGAGGAACGTAAACAAATCTTGTATGTGATAAATGTAAGATGTATTACGTACTACCAAAGATTACGTATATGAGTGCATGATAACCACGAAAAAATTTATATGTGGATCGTAATACTACAGCCCGCATCGAACATATTCTTCAAACATATGTTGTCAAATATATTTCGTATTGCCTTGTGTAGTTATTTGTTCGAATAACACAAAAAATTTGTTGGTTTGCCTAGAGCATTCAACAATGAAACTTGTGAGGCGGAATGTGTTGTTATTTGTTGCAGAAAATTGTTATTGTTCATGTACTTTTATGTTGCATTGAATAGATCCATGTCCGAGAGGAAAACCAGTACTGCGTAAATTAATGTAGGGTAAATAATACTTGTGTTGTTTAATTTAATTTATGTGCTAGTTCTTTTTCCCCAAAATTTTATTAACAAATTCTAATTGATCAGTTGAGGGGTTTTAGCTAGTTCCTATGCACATTTCACTGGGGCTTATGCAGATCATCAGGGAACCTTTACCCAACATTTCTAAGAACAACTAAAGACATTTATTTCAAACTTCCACATTAATAAATGGGAAGCCTAAAAAAATATAAAAGTCACAACAAGAACTCACTGATCAATTTTCCTTTTTTATTTTCTTACATTTCATTCCACAACTGGTTGGTTTTTTGTCGACTCAAATTGTAGGTGTAAGAGAAATAAAGGACAAAAACCAATAATTGTTTTCATATAAAAACAATTTATTTACAGCGTTGACAAAATAAGATGTTTTATTTTGCACAAGCACTTGCATATTTAAATTACTTTATATTTTTTTGGGTTTTTTTGAAACTCTTTAATTTTAATTATATGCTAGTTCTTACTTGTGTTGTTGTTGGATAAACGAAAATATATCTATCATCACCGATGAGACGATGCTATATATTATTATGATATATAGATATCACATAAAAATTTTTTGTATACATTTTTTCTTTATATATACATATATATATATATATATATATATATATGTATATATATATATATATATATATATATATATATATATGTATATATACATATTGTAACGTTTTTAGAACTTTTCGTAAAAACGGTTTTTTACTTATCCTTCAAGGATTCGTTTTATTGCATCAAATTAAAACACGGACAAATTAATTTTAGAAATATAATGCGGCAACACTTTATTTATCAACTTATTTACACGAGTATTTGTACTACTCAACACTTAGCGATGTTAACACGTCTATATCTGAAAACACACTGACTATCGCTGAGCTTTGGCAGCGCCTTTATATAGCAAAAATGACGTCGTCTGGTAACCTCGCGAAAGTTCTGGGCATGGTGGTTGTATTTTACTTGACATGTGTGTGTTTGTATACATGACAATGCTGACTTGTTTCGTTTGCTTATGGTAACTATGTGTGGTTGAATGTATGAGTGTTCTGTGTGTTTTGCCTACAGTAACTATGAGTGGTTGTATGGATGAGTGTGTAGTTTTGTTTCTTCTACGTGTATATGGCTGTGTATACTTGTGAATCTGTTTAGCTTTATTAGCAGCGAATACTTGCATACAAGATCATTAAGAATAACATCTCTTAGCATTTATGTTGCTAGGTTTGTTGTTGTTGTGGTTTACTCTACATATAGGCACATTGTCGTTTTATTTAAATCTATTTCTAATCTTTGTAACAATATATATATATATATATATATATATATATATATATTATATATATATATATATATATATATATATATATATGTATATATATAATATATATATATATATATATATATATATATATGCATATATATATATATATAAATATATATATATATATATATATATATATATATATATATATATATATATTGTTACGTTTTTAGACCTTTTCGTAAAAACGGTTTTATTACTTATCCTTCAAGGATTCGTTTTATTGCATCAAATTAAAACACGGACAAATTAATTTTAGAGATATAATGCGGCAACACTTTATTTATTACTTTATTTACACGAGTATTTGTACTACTGAATACTTAACGATGTTAACACGTCTATATTTGAAATCACACTCTCTCACTGAGCTCTGGCAGCGCCTTTATATAGCAAAAATGACGTCGTCTGGTAACCCCGCGAAACTTCTGGGCATGGTGGTTGTATTTTACTTGACATGTGTGTGTTTGTATACATGACAATGCTGACTTGTTTGTTTTGCTTATGATAACTATGTGTGGTTGTATGTATGAGTGTTCTTTGTTTTTTGCCTATGGTAACTATGAGTGGTTGTATGGATGAGTGTTCTGTGTGTCGTGTGGTTTTGTTTCATCTTCTATGTGTATATGTGTATACTTGTGAATCTGTTTAGCTTTATTAGCAGCGAATACTTGCATAAAAGATCACTAAGAATAACATCTCTTAGCATTTATGTTGCTAGGTTTGTTGTTGTTATTGTTTACACTTATTGGCACAGCCTCGAATGATCTTGTATACTCTGGAGTATTCCATTTCCGTTAATTTGAATATAATCTATATTGTGTTGACCAGGGTTGTAACATTTTGACAACTATAGATTATTTGCCAATGCTGCCAAGTACATATATCCACATTGTCGTTTTATTTAAATCTATTTCTAATCTGTGTAACAATATATATATATATATATATATATATATATATATATATATACACATATATATCGTCATATTAAATACAAACGGGCGTAACTACACTACAGGAGAAGAAAAAAACCTAATATCAAGAAATATTCCTTCAATTTCTTGTAATTTCTTGTATACTCTTTTACCTGAGTGGGCATTCTAGGCCAGTGGAAAAATCTTTTGAGGCGTTCTAATGTTTTTGTAAACACTCCATGAGCTGCTGTTGGACTCGCATAAAATTTTTCAATAATAGGCTGAAAAATGTTTGGTGAAATCCATATTTTCCACTGGCATTCAGTTTCCACCGCTCTGTCGAACCCTATTCTTTTGTACACGACTCCCCCTTCAACTTTCAAGTCTGGCAAATGATCTTTATTTTCATTTATATGTTTAATTAAATCCAGATACTCCACGCTTTCAAATTCCGTAGTTTCAAAATTAAATAGGCCTTCAAGATTCAATTTCTTAATGCTTGTATCACCTGTTACCGCACGTGAAAGCATATCTGCTACCACATTATCGGAACCATTTCTGTGCTCGTTTTCAAAATCAAATGATTGCAATTGAAGCGACCACCGTGCCAACCTTCCAATCAAATCCTTCAGGGTCATCAGCCACTTAAGGCTGGCATGATCGGTCACGATGGTAAACGGCTTCATCTCTATATACGGACGAAATTTCTTCACTGCCATTACAGCTGCTAAGCATTCTTTTTTAGTGACAGTATAATTTTCAAGCTCTCGAATGCCTGTATAGCTTCCGGGAGTCATTTCAAACTTTTTGGATTTTTTTAGCCTGTCCATTAAAGGAGCGGAAATGGATGCAAAGTCTCTGATGCACCTGCGGTACCAGCCTGCTGTTCCCAGAAAACTGCGCACTTCACGGAGAGTTCTTGGTGCTCTTATTTCTTTTATTGTCCTTAGCTTTTCGGGATCTGTCTTAAGACATCCGCCTCGGATAATAAACCCAAGATACTTCAGTTTTGAAAACAGAATTTCGACTTTTCAAGGCCTATGGCCTTGTTGCTACTTCCTCTAATATTTTAAAATGTTTTTCAAAGCTGTCAGAGATAACTAACAGATTATCCAAATAAATGAATACATTTCCCCTAAGTCCTTGCGGGATGACCTTGTCCATGAGCCTGCATAACCGTTGTGCCGCAATACGCAGACCGAAAGGCATAACTCTAAATTGATAAAGTGGTCGACCTGAGACGGTAAACGCGTTGTACGGTTTACACTCTTCTTCCAACTCTATCTCCCAAAACGCAAATTTCAAAAAAATCTCTGATGCTAAGCAAAATGTGGTCCAGAAATCGACCCCTAAATAAGCCTCTTGCTCCAAATCTGGACACAAGTAAAATATTATTTTCCCTATTTTTCCCTAAAATTAACCTCCAATTCAACTTTTCCTAGCAGTCTATGTTTCTGTCCAGCCGCGGTAGAAACGAATGAAAATATCGGCTTAAAATTACATCCTAAACTCTCCACCAATTCTCTGCAGTTTTTCCCTAACACGCTCACGGATGCACCTGTATCCAGCAATCCCTTTATTTTGAAATTTCCTTTACCTATTTTGGCAAATGCCCTCGGATCATCTTTTCAGCTGATTGATTCCACAGATTCTATGATCAACTTTCGCTCTTTTCTTTTTTGTTAAAATTTCCTCCTTACTTTAATTATTCGATTTGAGACTGGCCTTTTGTATACTATTGATTCATTAAAAATTATATTTCCTACTCTATTATAATTCTGCTCACGTGTGTCGCAGTTGGGGAATAAATTTATTAAATTCTTTTGCTTGTTTTATTAAATTAACTGTTTTTTTCTCTCCTAGCTTAGGGATGTTTGCGGATTGTGGCTTGAGCGATGGTTCCCCGCAGTCTCGTCGCTCCTCCGAAAATGACGAGCCTTGCACTCAGTACAATTTGGAGAAACCACGTTCGGTTTACCGCAACCATAACAAAAAATTGCCCTTTATTCTGACGGGCAGAAATGAAATACATGGCCCTTTTGATGGATATTCCAACATTCCATTTGATTTTTGGCCATTTGACCGGGTGATTCTTTTAATTGCAGTGCTTCTAAATCTTCCACATGACAGACGGGATCTTCGGACACCTCATGCACATGCCTCTGGAACTTGTTTGTAATGGTCGGATAGGTATTTCTAGCTTCCTTACGACAGAATACCTTTTCAGCTTCGATACATTCCTGTCGCAACTCTTCAATGGAATCCACACTAATCGGGTAGACTCTACTTCTGATATCCTCTTTTAAATTTTTCTTAATCATTTTTATCATTTCTTTTTCAGATACCGAAATGTTTAGCCTAGAACCCATCTGACTCATGATGAAGAAAAATGAATCCAATAATAATAATTAATATCGCTCATTAATTCAAAGCTTGACCGGGTGGATTGGTACTGCTTCATTAAGGCCTCTTTTAAAGTGGACCATTCGGTTACCAGATTAGTCTGCACAAACAGCCAATACCACTTCTCGGCTACCCCCTTGAACAACAAATGGAAGTTGTCCATGACCTCTTCCCATGAAACTGAATACTGTTTCTGCAAAGGTTCCACTCGGAACATGAAATCTTCTACTTTTAGTATCTTAATGTTGCCATCAAATTCAAGGCCCCATTTATCAATTCGCTGTTTATGATATTTTAGACTCCTTGGCTCATTTTCAATTGACGCTCTTGAAGAGTTATCAGCGCTTGATGGTATAGTTCTATGGAAACTACTTTCTTCACTCCTTTTTACCATTGGAACTATTTCATCTAACAATTTCTTGTTTTCCAATTAAGTATGTTGCAACACAATGCTCATTTTCTCTATAGTGGCGGTTAAATCCGCTATTTGCCTTTTCATCTTTACTATTTGTACTAAACTATTTTGCTCTAAATTAATAGGAGGATTCCTGACCGGTTGATAAGGTGCACCCATGGCCGCAGCATTAGTGCTGGGTCTATCTGCCATGATGATTTCAGATATGCCGTGAATCTGCGCGGTTGTTTGCCAACAGGTTGACTCATTTTTCTCTGATCTATACTAACTTTCTGACTCGGTGTATTTGTTTTATACGCCTTGCCAAATTCAAGCGGGGTAGATCTATTTAAGTCAAACTGGGCCTCCCTTTCTCTTTTTCGACCCCTTACCTCGCAAGGACTTTTGGATATTACCTAACAAAAAAAAAACGGTCTCTTGAATTCCGGATATATTATTTTGCTGAAAAAAAAAATTGAAAGGCCGTATATTTGTATAATAAAAATATAATGCTAATATATAAATCGGGGAAAACCACAACCAAAAAAAAATATAATTATAAATGTTAGTTTTTTATTTTCTTACGCACTAATATAATTCCTAGATGCTATTTCAATTAAAAAAACTTTAAAAAATGTATAAATGTATGTTGGATTCAATTTAATTATATATTAAATTCAACGGGCTTGGCATGAAGATTTGATTGGTGTCGGTTAATCTCACATTAAGGGCAGATTTCAAATGTTATACAGCGGTGCATAAAACAAATTACTTAAACAAATTCTAATATGTGGTACAGGGTATCATATACTTTCATCCCAATGTTTTCCTGCAGGTGATGAGCTACATGAAAAACCTATTCACTTCACAATACTCGGCACTACAGACCCTGAGCAAAACAAAACACGAAAAATCTTATCCTGATATACCCAGGCGGCTACCGAAGTCATTGATCACATCTCATAAACAGACTCTACATTCATCAACAAACTACAGAAAACGACACTAATACAATTAGACATTGGCGTTTGAACTCTCTAAGCTATTAGGTGTTTTCAAAAAAGGTAATCTCATGGGACGGTGTTCTAACCTCTGAAGTTTGTTTCGCTTAGTACTAACTTCGCAAGACCGCGCTCCAAAGTGCTACCCAGCGATTTAAAATTCAGCCATCAGTTGCGTTCATCCTATGGCTATTAAAAAAAAACTTTATTGGGCTATTGTTTTTATGTGTAGGTGGCATACATGATTTATAAAACATAACTAGCGGTTTTGACGCCATTTTGAGGTGGAAAAATACGCTTTCTATTTTTGCATTTTTTCTATTTGGGTGCCATTTATGTAACAGCCGTAGACACCAGTGAGGTTCCCGGCTAGCTCTCTTCACCGGTAAACACATCCCAGACGGTTTCAACCCTCTCACTGGGTACGCTGCTCATAAAAAAACTAAAAACAATTCACTATAACAGAAAGAAATACCACTATATAACACTTTTCTTCTGCTCTCATGGTTCTTTTCATTTCAGGCGGATGTTGTGCCCTACTTTTCCCTCCCAACCATGTCACAAGTGGGACCAAATGTAAATTTCTTGTGACCCCTTGAACCGGCCGACATTTCTAACTCTAACTTACCTTCATGTCTTCCCCTTATTCAAATTCTACTTCCAACAGTTCATTTTCTTTTTCGTTCAGTTTAAAATATACATAGTATCGGGTTTTATTTTTTTAACAAGCTATATCATTAAACTAATATAAATATTCCTATTATAATATGAAATTTATCAGCAATTATTCCTAATATAAAAACAAAGAAAAACTAAATCTTATTCTATACACCTATAAAAAAAACTAAATAAAATATACATATGTATATTATGAACTAAAACACGATGAAATTTACAATTTTTATATACACCTTCTCAGATAATTTATTGGACCTTCTACGTTGCACAGATAAACCCTTTTGTCTTTCTTCGCTCTTATAAGTTTCGATTTTAAAAAAAAACCTATTATTAAATCCTCTTTTTTTATAAATTTCTTCTTGGCTAATACACCCTAACTCAAAGGAGCTCCCTAAAGTTTTATTGGTTCTATGCCACCACCCAACACGAAAAAAATTTATAGAATTTCAAATATGTAAAATATGCTGTTTCCTTTAAACTTATTATAAAATGGGCAATAGCTACTATTTAAACTCGTTTCCCGCGCGTCTAGGCGACTTTCAGGCTGAAAAAAATGCACTATGCAACATATAATTACAAACACAAAAAAATGTAATAAAACAAATCTATAAATATATATATATATATATATATATATATATATTTATATATATATATGTATATATAAATATATGTATATATATATATATATATATATATATATATATACAAGGGACTAAATAAAATAAAATTATTTGTATGTATTTCTTTTTTTAAGCTAACAATTTTTTTCTTTGTACGAATTATTTTTTAAAATATATTATGCTCAAATGATACGGCGGATATATGTAATTTTCTCTCTTAGGTATACTTTTTTTCTTCTTTAATATATTATGCTCAAATGATACGGTGGATAAATGTAATTTTCTTTCTTTGGTATATATTTTTTTTTCTTTTCAAGTCTCCGTTGGAGTATTACAATGGGATGGAGATATTTCCACTTTTTTTGCGTATCTATGAATTGATTACCTGGTTTCCTGGATTCTTTGCCCTTCCGCTTGGATTTTTCTTCGTCCACCAACCAAAATAGTGTTTGGGGTGATTCCACTATTTAAAGTAAATGCTATTAACACTCTGAATCTATATTTTTTTAACCTTTTTTTCTACCTACAAGTTTGGGTATTTATTGTCTTTAATTCTATACGTTTCTTCTTCCTTTTTAAATTTCAATTTTGTTAGAGTAAATTTTTAAATCCAATCTTTATTTTGAGATGCGCACACTTGAAGGAATTTTTAAGTATTGATTGTGAAAAGGTATTATCACATTCTTTCAACCTAACTTGAATATCTGACCTTTCCAATTTTCCCATTGGTATTTTCCGCCAAATCAGCCGTCTTTTCTTTTCGATAGATTTTTCCAGAATTTCATCTGGATTTTCTCTCTACCTATCTTATGCTAATTTGGAAATAGTGGTTTTCAAAATAACCGTTCCGATAGTACCTCACGCACCCATGAATGAACACACCATCCCTGTATTTGGTTGGTGTCATCATTCCATTTGGGATTGCGAGTTCCATCCACACAACTAAGCAGAAAATTGGCAGCCATTTCCTATACTTATTTGGCAGAATCGCACGCACATTATGAGGCCTAGAAACCATCGCAACAATATATATATATATATATATATATATATATATATATATATTTGTAATCTTTAATTGATATTTCACTTTATTTTATTGGTAACTAGCTTTATTTACTTAACTTTTTTAAATTTTTGTATACAACGTGGAATATTTACATCTTATTCTAATATTGTATGGACTCGTAACGTGGCCTTCTTATAAATGCCTTCACCATGGTGTTCGCCTGGTCTCCCTACAAGAAATGGATGGCTGAAACTAAAGGCCGGGGCACATAGAATCCGTCATACGTTGTGCGTCAACATTTTCAACTGACAGCAAAGTATTGACGGATTGGTTGGCACAATGAGTACTTTGTTAACGGATTGAAAATCAGTTGTTTTTATACATATATGTTTTTTAAGAGCACACATAAAGCTCGAACGTGTATTGAAAAAATGGAGAGAGTTTGTCAAAGTACTCAACGGACGTGAAAAGTTAAAAGTTGCCCAACATTGTCCTTGGCGTTGACGGAGAAGTATTGTATGTGATTAAGCTCATAAGAGAACGTGTATTTCAACTTAGCTGTCAGTTGAAAAAGTTGTCGCACAATGTATGACGGATACCATGTGCCCCGGCCTTAATACACACAAAACATTTTCACTAACACAATTACAAATATTTTTTGCAATCTGGGCTGTTCATAAAAATTCAGCACGTGTAGACACAATCTATGGTCTTCCGTTTCAAAATCCCCTTGTACTTTTTTCAGATTTAAATCTTCCACTTGAAAAATCTCTGGTGCTAAGCAAAATGTGGTCCAGAAATCGACCCCTAAATAAGCCTCTTGCTCCAAATCTGGACACAAGTAAAATATTATTTTCCTTTTTCTTGCCCTAAAATTAACCTCCAATTCAACTTTTCCTAGCAGTCTATGTTTGTGTCCAGCCGCGGTAGAAACGAATGAAAATATCGGCTTAAAATTACATCCTAAACTCTCCACCAATTCTCTGCAGTTTTTCCCTAACAAGCTCACAGTTACCCCTGTATCCAGCAATCCCTTTATTTTGAAATTTACTATACCTATTTTGGCAAATGCCCTCGGATCATCTTTTCGGCTGATTGATTCCACAGATTCTATGATCAACTTTCGCTCTTTTCTTTTTTGTTAAAATTTCCTCCTTACTTTAATTATTCGATTTGAGACTGGCCTTTTGTATACTATTGATTCATTAAAAATTATATTTCCTACTCTATTATAATTCTGCTCACGTGTGTCGCAGTTGGGGAATAAATTTATTAAATTCTTTTGCTTGTTTTATTAAATTAACTGTTTTTTTCTCTCCTAGCTTAGGGATGTTTGCGGGTTGTGGCTTGAGCGATGGTTCCCCGCAGTCTCGTCGCTCCTCCGAAAATAACGAGCCTTGCACTCAGTACAATTTGGAGAAACCACGTTCGGTTTGCCGCAACCATAACAAAAAATTGCCCTTTCTTCTGACGGGCAGAAATGAAGTACATGGCCCTTTTGATGGATATTCCAACATTCCATTTGATTTTTGGCCATTTGACCGGGTGATTCTTTTAATTGCAGTGCTTCTAAATCTTCCACATGACAGACGGGATCTTCGGACACCTCATGCACATGCTTCTGGAACTTGTTTGTAATGGTCGGATAGGTATTTTTAGCTTCCTTACGACAGAATACCTTTTCAGCTTCGATACATTCCTGTCGCAACTCTTCAATGGAATCAACACTAATCGGGTAGACTCTACTTCTGATATCCTCTTTTAAATTTTTCTTAATCATTTTTATCATTTCTTTTTCAGATACCGAAATGTTTAGCCTAGAACCCATCTGACTCATGATGAAGAAAAATGAATCCAATAATAATAATTAATATCGCTCATTAATTCAAAGCTTGACCGGGTGGATTGGTACTGCTTCATTAAGGCCTCTTTTAAAGTGGACCATTCGGTTACCAGATTAGTCTGCACAAACAGCCAATACCACTTCTCGGCTACCCCCTTGAACAACAAATGGAAGTTGTCCATGACCTCTTCCCATGAAACTGCATACTGTTTCTGCAAACGTTCCACTCGGAACATGAAATCTTCTACTTTTAGTTTCTTAATGTTGCCATCAAATTCAAGGCCCCATTTATCAATTCGCAGTTTATGATATTTTAGACTCCTTGGCTCATTTTTAATTGACGCTCTTGAAGAGTTATCAGCGCTTGATGGTATAGTTCTATGGAAACTACTTTCTTCACTCCTTTTTACCATTGGAACTATTTCATCTAACAATTTATTGTTTTCCAATTAAGTATGTTGCAACACAATGCTCATTTTCTCTATAGTGGCGGTTAAATCCGCTATTTGCCTTTTCATCTTTACTATTTGTACTAAACTATTTTGCTTTAAACTAATAGGAGGATTCCTGACCGGTTGATAAGGTACACCCATGGCCGCAGCACTGGTGCTGGGTTTATCTGCCATGATGGTTTCAGATATGCCGTGAATCTGGGCGGTTGTTTTGCCTATAGGTTGACTCATTTTTCTCTGATCTATACTAACTTTCTGACTCGGTGTATTTGTTTTATACGCCTTGCCAAAATCAGGCGGGGTAGATCTATTTAAGTCAAACTGGGCCTCCCTTTCTCTTTTTCCACACCTTACCTCACAAGGACTTTTGGATATTACCTAACAAAAAAAAACGGTCTTTTGAACTCCGGATATATTATTTCACTGAAAAAAAATGGAAAGGACGTATATTTGTATAATAAATATATAATGCTAATATATAAATCGGGGAAAACCACAACAAAAAAAAAATATAATTACAAATGTTAGTTTTTAATTTTCTTACGCACTAATATAATTCCTAGATGCTATTTCAATTAAAAAAACTTTAAAAAGGGTATAAATGTATGTTGGATTCAATTTAGTTATATTTTAAATTCAACGGGCTTGGCATGAAGATTTGATTGGTGTCGGTTAATCTCACATTAAGGGCAGATCTCAAATGTTATACAGCGATACATAAAACAAATTCTACTATGTGGTACAGGGTATCATATACTTTCATCCCAATGTTTTCCTGCAGGTGATGAGCTACATGAAAAACCCTGAGCAAAACAAAACACGAAAAATCTTATCCTGATATACCCAGGCGGCTACCGAAGTCATTGACCACATCTCATAAACAGACCCTACATTCATCAACAAACTACAGAAAACGACACTAATACAATTAGACATTGGCGTTTGAACTCTCTAAGCTATTAGGTGTTTTCAAAAAAGGCAATCTCATGGGATGGTGTTCTAACCTCTGAAGTTTGTTTCGCTTAGTACTAACTTCGCAAAACCGCGCTCCAAAGTGCTACCCAGCGATTTAAAATTCAGCTATCAGTTGCGTTCATCCTATGGCTATTAAAAAAAACTTTATTGGGCTATTGTTTTTATGTGTGGGTGGCATACATGATTTATAAAACATAACTAGCGATTTTGACGCCATTTTGAGGTGGCAAAATACGCTTTCTATTTTTGCATTTTTTCTATTTGGGTGCTATTTATGTAACAGCCGTAGAGACCAGTGAGGTTCCCGGCTAGCTCTCTTCACCGGTAAACACATCCCAGACGGTTTCAACCCTCTCACTGGGTACGCTGCTCATAAAAAAACTAAAAACAATACACTATAACACAAAGAAATACCACTATATAACACTTTTCTTCTGCTCTCATGGTTCTTTTCATTTCAGGCGGATGTTGTGCCCTTCTTTGCCCTCCCAACCATGTCACAAGTGGGACCAAATGTAAATTTCTTGTGACCCCTAGAACCGGCCGACATTTCTAACTCTAACTTACCTTCATGTCTTCCCCTTATTCAAATTCTACTTCCAACAGTTCATTTTCTTTTTCGTTCAGTTTAAAATATACATAGTATCGGGTTTTATTTTTTTAACAAGCTATATCTTTAAACTAATATAAATATTCCTATTATAATATGAAATTTATCAGCAATTATTCCTAATATAAAAACAAAGAAAAACAAAATTTTATTCTATACAACTATAAAAAAAAACTAAATAAAATATCCATATATTATGAACTAAAACACGATGAAATTTACAATTTTTATATACACTTTCTCAGATAATTTATTGGACCTTCTACGTTGCACAGATAAACCCTTTTGTCTTTCTTCGCTCTTATAAGTTTCGATTTAAAAAAAAACTGTTCTATTATTAAATCATCTTTTTTTTTATAAATTTCTTTTTGGCTAACACACCCTACCTCAAAGGAGCTCCCTAAAGTTTTATTGGTTCTATGCCACCACTCAACACGAAAAAAATTTATAGAATTTCAAATATGTAAAATATGCTGTTTCCTTTAAATTTATTATAAAATGGGCAATAGCTACTATTTAAACTCGTTTCCCGCGCGTCTAGGCGACTTTCAGGCTGAAAACAATGCACTATGCAACATATAATTACAAACACAAACAAATGTAATAAAACAAATCTATATATGTATATATATATATATATATATATATATATATATATATATATATAAATAAATAAATGTATATATATATATATATATATATATATATATATATATATATATATATACAAGGGACTAAATAAAATAAAATAATTTGTATGTATTTCTTATTTTAAGCTAACAATTTTTTTCTTTGTACGAATTATTTTTTAAAATATATTATGCTCAAATGATACGGCGGATATATGTAATTTTCTTTCTTTGGTATACTTTTTTTTCTTCTTTAATATATTATGCTCAAATGATACGGTGGATAAATGTAATTTTCTTTCTTTGGTATATTTTTTTTTCTTTTCACGTCTCCGTTGGAGTATTACAATGGGATGGAGATATTTCCACTTTTTTTGCGTGTCTATGAATTGGTTACCTGGTTTCCTGGATTCTTTGCCCTTCCGCTTGGATTTTTCTTCGTCCACCAACCAAAATAGTGTTTGGGGTGATTCCACTATTTAAAGTAAATGTGATTAACACTCTGAATCTATATTTTTTTTTAACCTTTTTTTCCTACCTACAAATCTGGGTATTTATTGTCTTTAATTCTATACGTATCTTCTTCCTTCTTAAATTTCAATTTTGTTAGAGTAAATTTTTAAATCCAATCCTTATTTTGAGATGCGCACACTTGAAGGAATTTTTAAGTATTGATTGTGAAAAGGTATTATCACATTCTTGCAACCTAACTTGAATGTCTGACCTTTCCAATTTTCCCATTGGTATTTTCCGCCAAATCAGCCGTCTTTTCTTTTCGATAGATTTTTCCAGAATTTCATCTGTATACTTATTTTCTCTCTACCTATCTTATGCTAATTTGGAAATAGTGGTTTTCAAAATAACCGTTCCGATAGTACCTCACGCACCCATGAATGAACACACCATCCCAATCATTCCATTTGGGATTGCGAGTTCCATCCACACAGCTAAGCAGAAAATTGGCAGCCATTTCCTATACTTATTTGGCAGAATCGCACGCACATTATGAGGCCTAGAAACCATCGCAACAATATATATATATATATATATATGTAATCTCTTATTGATATTTCACTTTATTTTATTGGTAACTAGCTTTATTTACTTAACTTTTTAAAATTTTTGTATACAACGTGGAATATTTACATCTTATTCTAATATTGTATGGACTCGTGACGTGGCCTTCTTATATATGACTTCACCATGGTGTTCGCCTGGTCTCCCTACAAGAAATGGATGGCTGAAACTAAAGGCCGTGGCACATAGAATCCGTCATACGTTGTGCGTCAACTTTTTCAACTGACAGCAAAGGATTGACGGATTGGTTGGCACAATGAGTACTTTGTTAACGGATTGAAAATCAGTTGTTTTTATACATATATGTTTTTTAAGAGCACACATAAATCTCGAACGTGTATTGAAAAAATAGAGAGAGTGAGAGAGTTTGTCAAAGTACTCAACGGACGTGAAAAGTTAAAAGTTGCCCAACATTGTCCTTTGCGTTGACGGAGAAGTATTGTATGTGATTAAGCTCATAAGAGAACGTGTATTTCAACTTAGCTGTCAGTTGAAAAAGTTGTCGCACAATGTATGACGGATTCCATGTGCCCCGGCCTTAATACACACAAAACATTTTCACTAACACAATTACAAATATTTTTTGCAATCTGGGCTGTTCATCAAAATTCAGCACGTGTGGACACAATCTACGGTCTTCCGTTTCAAAATCCCCTTGCACTTTTTTCAGATTTAAATCTTCCACTTGACAAATCTCTGGTGCTAAGCAAAATGTGGTCCAGAAATCGACCCCTAAATAAGCCTCTTGCTCCAAATCTGGACACAAGTAAAATATTATTTTCCCTATTTTTTCCCTTAAATTAACCTCCAATTCAACTTTTCCTAGCAGTCTATGTTTCTGTCCAGCCGCGGTAGAAACGAATGAAAATATCGGCTTAAAATTACATCCTAAACTCTCCACCAATTCTCTGCAGTTTTTCCCTAACAAGCTCACAGATGCCCCTGTATCCAGCAATCCCTTTATTTTGAAATTTCCTATACCTATTTTGGCAAATGCCCTCGGATCATCTTTTCGGCTGATTGATTCCACAGATTCTATGATCAACTTTCGCTCTTTTCTTTTTTGTTAAAATTTCCTCCTTACTTTAATTATTCGATTTGAGACTGGCCTTTTGTATACTATTGAATCATTAAAAATTATATTTCCTACTCTATTATAATTCTGCTCACGTGTGTCGCAGTTGGGGAATAAATTTATTAAATTCTTTTGCTTGTTTTATTAAATTAAATGTTTTTTTCTCTCCTAGTTTAGGGATGTTTGCGGGTTGTGGCTTGAGCGATGGTTCTCCGCAGTCTCGTCGCTCCTCCGAAAATAACGAGCCTTGCACTCAGTACAATTTGGAGAAACCATGGCCCTTTTGATGGATATTCCAACATTCCATTTGATTTTTGGCCATTTGACCGGGTGATTCTTTTAATTGCAGTGCTTCTAAATCTTCCACATGACAGACGGGATCTTCGGACACTTCATGCACATGCCTCTGGAACTTGTTTGTAATGGTCGGATAGGTATTTCTAGCTTCCTTACGACAGAATACCTTTTCAGCTTCGATACATTCCTGTCGCAACTCTTCAATGGAATCAACACTAATCGGGTAGACTCTACTTCTGGTATCCTCTTTTAAATTTTTCTTAATCATTTTTATCATTTCTTTTTCAGATACCGAAATGTTTAGCCTAGAACGCATCTGACTCATGATGAAAAAAAAAGAATCCAGTTTGCTGCTTCCGCTCTACCATATCGCTCATTAATTCAAAGCTTGACCGGGTGGATTGGTACTGCTTCATTAAGGCCTCTTTTAAAGTGGACCATTCGGTTACCAGATTAGTCTGCACAAACAGCCAATACCACTTCTCGGCTACTCCCTTGAACAACAAATGGAAGTTGTCTATGACCTCTTCCCATGAAACTGCATACTGTTTCTCCAAACGTTCCACTCGGAACATGAAATCTTCTACTTTTAGTTTCTTAGTGTTGCCATCAAATTCAAGGCCCCATTTATCAATTCGCAGCTTATGATATTTTAGACTCCTTGGCTCATTTTCAATTGACGCTCTTGAAGAGTTATCAGCGCTTGAGGGTATAGTTCTATGGAAACTACTTTCTTCACTCCTTTTTACCATTGGAACTATTTCATCTAACAATTTATTGTTTTCCAATGAAGTATGTTGCAACACAATGCTCATTTTCTCTATAGTGGCGGTTAAATCCGCTATTTGCCTTTTCATCTTTACTATTTGTACTAAACTATTGTGCTCTAAATTAATAGGAGGATTCCTGAACGGTTGATAAGGTGCACCCATGGCCGCAGCACTGGTCCTGGGTTTATCTGCCATGATGGTTTCAGATATGCCGCGAATCTGCGCGGTTGTTTTGCCTCTAGGTTGACTAATTTTTCTCTGATCTATACTAACTTTCTGACTCGGTGTATTTGCTTTATACGCCTTGCCAAATTCAGGCGGGGTAGATCTATTTAAGTCAAACCGGGCCTCCCTTTCTCTTTTTCGACCCCTTACCTCACAAGGATTTTGGATATTACCTAACAAAAAAAACGGTCTCTTGAACTCCGGATATATTATTTCACTGAAAAAAAATGGAAAGGACGTATATTTGTATAATAAATATATAATGCTAATATATAAATCGGGGAAAACCACAACCAAAAAAAAAAAATATAATTACAAATGTTAGTTTTTAATTTTCTTACGCACTAATATAATTCCTAGATGTTATTTCAATTAAAAAAACTTTAAAAAGGGTATAAATGTATGTTGGATTCAATTTAGTTATATCTTAAACTCAACGGGCTTGGCATGAAGATTTGATTGGTGTCGGTTAATCTCACAATAAGGGAAGATTTCAAATGTTATACAGCGATACATAAAACAAATTACTTAAACAAATTCTAATATGTGGTGCAGGGTATCATATACTTTCATCCCAATGTTTTCTTGCAGGTGATGAGCTACATGAAAAACCTATACACTTCACAATACTCGGCACTACAGACCCTGAGCAAAACAAAACACGAAAAATCTTATCCTGATATACCCAGGCGGCTACCGAAGTCATTGACCACATCTCATAAACAAACTCTACATTCATCAACAAACTACAGAAAACGACACTAATACAATTAGACATTGGCGTTTGAACTCTCTAAGCTATTAGGTGTTTTCAAAAAAGGCAATATCATGGGATGGTGTTCTAACCTCTGAAGTTTGTTTCGCTTAGTACTAACTTCGCAAGACCGCGCTCCAAAGTGCTACCCAGCGATTTAAAATTCAGCTTTCAGTTGCGTTCATCCTATGGCTATTAAAAAAAAACTTTATTGGGCTATTGTTTTTATGTGTGGGTGGCATACATGATTTATAAAACATAACTAGCGGTTTTGACGCCATTTTGAGGTGGCAAAATACGCTTTCTATTTTTGCATTTTTTCTATTTGGGTGCCATTTATGTAACAGCCGTAGAGACCAGTGAGGTTCCCGGCTAGCTCTCTTCACCGGTAAACACATCCCAGACGGTTTCAACCCTCTCACTGGGTACGCTGCTCATAAAAAAAACTAAAAACAATACACTATAACACAAAGAAATACCACTGTATAACACTTTTCTTCTGCTCTCATGGTTCTTTTCATTTCAGGCGGATGTTGTGCCTTCTTTGCCCTCCCAACCATGTCACAAGTGGGACCAAATGTAAATTTCTTGTGACCCCTAGAACCGGCCGACATTTCTAACTCTAACTTACCTTCATGTCTTCCCCTTATTCAAATTCTACTTCCAACAGTTCATTTTCTTTTTCGTTCAGTTTAAAATATACATAGTATCGGGTTTTATTTTTTTAACAAGCTATATCCTTAAACTAATATAAATATTCCTATTATAATATGAAATTTATCAGCAATTATTTATAATATAAAAACAAAGAAAAACTAAATCTTATTCTATACAACTATAAAAAAAAACTAAATAAAATATACATATATTATGAACTAAACCACGATGAAATTTACAATTTTTATATACACCTTCTCAGATAATTTATTGGACCTTCTACGTTGCACAGATAAACCCTTTTGTCTTTCTTCGCTCTTATAAGTTTCGATTTAAAAAAAAAACTTCTATTATTAAATCCTCTTTTTTTTAAAAATTTCTTCTTGGCTAACACACCCTAACTCAAAGGAGCTCCCTAAAGTTTTATTGGTTCTATGCCACCACTCAACACGAAAAAAATTTATAGAATTTCAAATATGTAAAATATGCTGTTTCCTTTAAATTTATTATTCTAGGCGACTTTCAGGCTGAAAAAAATGCACTATGCAACATATAATTACAAACACAAAAAAATGTAATAAAACAAATCTATATATATATATATATATATATATATATATATGTATATATAAATATATATATATATATATATATATATATATATATATATATACAAGGGAAAAAAAAATAAAATTATTTGTATGTATTTCTTTTTTTAAGCTAACAATTTTTTTCTTTGTACGAATTATTTTTTTAAATATATTATGCTCAAATGGTACGGCGGATATATGTAATTTTCTTTCTTTGGTGTACTTTTTTTCTTCTTTAAGATATTATGCTCAAATGATACGGTGGATAAATGTAATTTTCTTTCTTTGGTATATTTTTTTTTTCTTTTCAAGTCTCCGTTGGAGTATTACAATGGGATGGAGATATTTCCACTTTTTTTGCGTATCTATGAATTGATTACCTGGTTTCCTGGATTCTTTGCCCTTCCGCTTGGATTTTTCTTCGTCCACCAACCAAAATAGTGTTTGGGGTGATTCCACTATTTAAAGTAAATGTTATTAACACTCTGAATCTATATTTTTTTAACCTTTTTTTCTACCTACAAATCTGGGTATTTATTGTCTTTAATTCTATACGTATCTTCTTCCTTTTTAAATTTCAATTTTGTTAGAGTAAATTTTTAAATCCAATCTTTATTTTGAGATGCGCACACTTGAAGGAATTTTTAAGTATTGATTGTGAAAAGGTATTATCACATTCTTTCAACCTAACTTGAATGTCTGACCTTTCCAATTTTCCCATTGGTATATTCCGCCAAATCAGCCGTCTTTTCTTTGCGATAGATTTTTCCAGAATTTCATCTGGATACTTATTTTCTCTCTACCTATCTTATGCTAATTTGGAAATAGTGGTTTTCAAAATAACCGTTCCGATAGTACCTCACGCACCCATGAATGAACACACCATCCCTGCATTTGGTTGGTGTCATCATTCCATTTGGGATTGCGAGTTCCATCCACACAGCTAAGCAGAAAATTGGCAGCCATTTCCTATACTTATTTGGCAGAATCGCACGCACATTATGAGGCCTAGAAACCATCGCAACAATATATATATATATATATATATATATATATATATATATATATATTTGTAATCTTTAATTGATATTTCACTTTATTTTATTGGTAACTAGCTTTATTTACTTAACTTTTTTAAATTTTTGTATACAACGTGGAATATTTACATCTTATTCTAATGTTGTATGGACTCGTAACGTGGCCTTCTTATATATGACTTCACCATGGTGTTCGCCTGGTCTCCCTACAAGAAATGGATGGCTGAAACTAAAGGCCGGGGCACATAGAATCCGTCATACGTTGTGCGTCAAAATTTTCAACTGACAGCAAAGTATTGACGGATTGGTTGGCACAATGAGTACTTTGTTAACGGATTGAAAATCAGTTGTTTTTATACATATATGTTTTTTAAGAGCACACATAAAGCTCGAACGTGTATTGAAAAAATGGAGAGAGTTTGTGAAAGTACTCAACGGACGTGAAAAGTTAGAAGTTGCCCAACATTGTCCTTGGCGTTGACGGAGATGTATTGTATGTGATTAAGCTCATAAGAGAACGTGTATTTCAACTTAGCCTCTTGCTCCAAATCTGGACACAAGTAAAATATTATTTTCCCTTTTTTTGCCCTAAAATTAACCTCCAATTCAATTTTTCCTAGCAGTCTATGTTTCTGTCCATCCGCGGTAGAAACGAATGAAAATATCGGCTTAAAATTACATCCTAAACTCGCCACCAATTCTCTGCAGTTTTTCCCTAACAAGCTCACAGTTGCCCCTGTATCCAGCAATCCCTTTATTTTGAAATTTCCTATACCTATTTTGGCAAATGCCCTCGGATCATCTTTTCGGCTGATTGATTCCACAGATTCTATGATCAACTTTCGCTCTTTTCTTTTTTGTTAAAATTTCCTCCTTACTTTAATTATTCGATTTGAGACTGCCCTTTTGTATACTATTGATTCATTAAAAATTATATTTCCTACTCTATTATAATTCTGCTCACGTGTGTCGCAGTTGGGGAATAAATTTATTAAATTCTTTTGCTTGTTTTATTAAATTAACTGTTTTTTTCTCTCCTAGTTTAGGGATGTTTGCGGGTTGTGGCTTGAGCGATGGTTCCCCACAGTATCGTCGCTCCTCCGAAAATAACGAGCCTTGCACTCAGTACAATTTGGAGAAACCACTTTCGGTTTGCCGCAACCATAACAACAAAATGCCCTTCTTCTGACGGGCAGAAATGAAATACATGGCCCTTTTGATGGATATTCCAACATTCCATTTGATTTTTGGCCATTTGACCGGGTGATTCTTTTAATTGCAGTGCTTCTAAATCTTCCACATGACAGACGGGATCTTCGGACACCTCATGCACATGCTTCTGGAACTTGTTTGTAATGGTCGGATAGGTATTTCTAGCTTCCTTACGACAGAATACCTTTTCAGCTTCGATACATTCCTGTCGCAACTCTTCAATGGAATCAACACTAATCGGGTAGACTCTACTTCTGATATCCTCTTTTAAATTTTTCTTAATCATTTTTATCATTTCTTTTTCAGATACCGAAATGTTTAGCCTAGAACCCATCTGACTCATGATGAAGAAAAATGAATCCAATAATAATAATTAATATCGCTCATTAAGTCATCAAGGCCTCTTTTAAAGTGGACCATTCGGTTACCAGATTAGTCTGCACAAACAGCCAATACCACTTCTCGGCTACTCCCTTGAACAACAAATGGAAGTTGTCTATGACCTCTTCCCATGAAACTGCATACTGTTTCTCCAAACGTTCCACTCGGAACATGAAATCTTCTACTTTTAGTTTCTTAGTGTTGCCATCAAATTCAAGGGCCCATTTATCAATTCGCAGCTTATGATATTTTAGACTCCTTGGCTCATTTTCAATTGACGCTCTTGAAGAGTTATCAGCGCTTGAGGGTATAGTTCTATGGAAACTACTTTCTTCACTCCTTTTTACCATTGGAAGTATTTCATCTAACAATTTATTGTTTTCCAATGAAGTATGTTGCAACACAATGCTCATTTTCTCTATAGTGGCGGTTAAATCCGCTATTTGCCTTTTCATCTTTACTATTTGTACTGAACTATTGTGCTCTAAATTAATAGGAGGATTCCTGAACGGTTGATAAGGTGCACCCATGGCCGCAGCACTGGTCCTGGGTTTATCTGCCATGATGGTTTCAGATATGCCGCGAATCTGCGCGGTTGTTTTGCCTATAGGTTGACTAATTTTTCTCTGATCTATACTAACTTTCTGACTCGGTGTATTTGCTTTATACGCCTTGCCAAATTCAGGCGGGGTAGATCTATTTAAGTCAAACCGGGCCTCCCTTTCTCTTTTTCGACCCCTTACCTCACAAGGATTTTGGATATTACTTAACAAAAAAAACGGTCTCTTGAACTCCGGATATATTATTTCACTGAAAAAAATGGAAAGGACGTATATTTGTATAATAAATATATAATGCTAATATATAAATCGGGGAAAACCACAAAAAAAAAAAATATAATTACAAATGTTAGTTTTTAATTTTCTTACGCACTAATATAATTCCTAGATGCTATTTCAATTAAAAAAACTTTAAAAAGGGTATAAATGTATGTTGGATTCAATTTAGTTATATCTTAAATTCAACTTACTTGGCATGAAGATTTGATTGGTGTCGGTTAATCTCACAATAAGGGAAGATTTCAAATGTTATACAGCGATACATAAAACAAATTACTTAAACAATTTCTAATATGTGGTACAGGGTATCATATACTTTCATCCCAATGTTTTCTTGCAGGTGATGAGCTACATGAAAAACCTATACACTTCACAATACTCGGCACTACAGACCCTGAGCAAAACAAAACACGAAAAATCTTATCCTGATATACCCAGGCGGCTACCGAAGTCATTGACCACATCTCATAAACAGACTCTACATTCATCAACAAACTACAGAAAACGACACTAATACAATTAGACATTGGCGTTTGAACTCTCTAAGCTATTAGGTGTTTTCAAAAAAGGCAATCTCATGGGATGGTGTTCTAACATCTGAAGTTTGTTTCGCTTAGTACTAACTTCGCAAGACCGCGCTGCAAAGTGCTACCCAGCGATTTAAAATTCAGCTATCAGTTGCGTTCATCCTATGGCTATTAAAAAAAAACTTTATTGGGCTATTGTTTTTATGTGTGGGTGGCATACATGATTTATAAAACATAACTAGCGGTTTTGACGCCATTTTTAGGTGGCAAAATACGCTTTCTCTTTTTGCATTTTTTCTATTTGGGTGCCATTTATGTGCGCAAAACTAAAAATTTCCATTGGGTGCCATTTATGTAACAGCCGTAGAGACCAGTTCTCTTCACCGGTAAACACATCCCAGACGGTTTCAACCCTCTCACTGGGTACGCTGCTCATAAAAAAACTAAAAACAATACACTATAACAGAAAGAAATACCACTGTATAACACTTTTCTTCTGCTCTCATGGTTCTTTTCATTTCAGGCGGATGTTGCGCCCTACTTTGCCCTCCCAACCATGTCACAAGTGGGACCAAATGTAAATTTCTTGTGACCCCTAGAACCGGTCGACATTTCTAACTCTAACTTACCTTCATGTCTTCCCCTTATTCAAATTCTACTTCCAACAGTTCATTTTCTTTTTCGTTCAGTTTAAAATATACATAGTATCGGGTTTTATTTTTTTAACAAGCTATATCTTTAAACTAATATAAATATTCCTATTATAATATGAAATTTATCAGCAATTATTCCTAATATAAAAACAAAGAAAAACTAAGTTTTATTTTACACAACTATAAAAAAAACTAAATAAAATATACATATATTATGAACTAAAACACGATGAAATTTACAATTTTTATATACACTTTCTCAGATAATTTATTGGACCTTCTACGTTGCACAGATAAACCCTTTTGTCTTTCTTTGCTCTTATAAGTTTCGATTTAAAAAAAAACTGTTCTATTATTAAATCCTCTTTTTTTATAAATTTCTTCTTGGCTAACACACCCTAACTCAAAGGAGCTCCCTAAAGTTTTATTGGTTCTATGCCACCACTCAACACGAAAAAAATTTATAGAATTTCAAATATGTAAAATATGCTGTTTCCTTTAAATTTATTATAAAATGGGCAATAGCTACTATTTAAACTCGTTTCCCGCGCGTCTAGGCGACTTTCAGGCTGAAAAAAATGCACTATGCAACATATAATTACAAACACAAAAAAATGTAATAAAACAAATCTATATATGTATATATATATATATATATATATATATATATATAAATAAATGTATATATATATATATATATATATATATATATATATACAAGGGACTAAATAAAATAAAATTATTTGTATGTATTTCTTTTTTTAAGCTAACAATTTTTTTCTTTGTACGAATTATTTTTTTAAATATATTATGCTCAAATGATACGGCGGATATATGTAATTTTCTTTCTTTGGTATACTTTTTTTCTTCTTTAATATATTATGCTCAAATGATACAGTGGATAAATGTAATTTTCTTTCTTTGGTATATTTTTTTTTCTTTTCAAGTCTCCGTTGGAGTATTACAATGGGATGGAGATATTGCCACTTTTTTTGCGTGTCTATGAATTGGTTACCTGGTTTCCTGGATTCTTTGCCCTTCCGCTTGGATTTTTCTTCGTCCACCAACCAAAATAGTGTTTGGGGTGATTCCACTATTTAAAGTAAATGTGATTAACACTCTGAATCTATATTTTTTTTTAACCTTTTTTTCCTACCTACAAATCTGGGTATTTATTGTCTTTAATTCTATACGTATCTTCTTCCTTCTTAAATTTCAATTTTGTTAGAGTAAATTTTTAAATCCAATCTTTATTTTGAGATGCGCACACTTGAAGGAATTTTTAAGTATTGATTGTGAAAAGGAATTAAAACATTCTTTCAACCTAACTTGAATGTCTGACCTTTCCAATTTTCCCATTGGTATTTTCCGCCAAATCAGCCGTCTTTTCTTTTCGATAGATTTTTCCAGAATTTCATCTGGATACTTATTTTCTCTCTACCTATCTTATGCTAATTTGGAAATAGTGGTTTTCAAAATAACCGTTCCGATAGTACCTCACGCACCCATGAATGAACACACCATCCCTGTATTTGGTTGGTGTCATCATTCCATTTGGGATTGCGAGTTCCATCCACACAGCTAAGCAGAAAATTGGCAGCCATTTCCTGTACTTATTTGGCAGAATCGCACGCACATTATGAGACCTAGAAACCATCGCAACAATATATATATATATATATATATATATATATGTAATCTTTTATTGATATTTCACTTTATTTTATTGGCAACTAGCTTTCTTTACTTAACATTTTAAAATTTTTGTATACAACGTGGAATATTTACATTTTATTCTAATATTGTATGGACTCGTAACGTGGCCTTCTTATATATGACTTCACCATGGTGTTCGCCTGGTCTCCCTACAAGAAATGAACGGCTGAAACTAAAGGCCGGGGCACATAGAATCCGTCATACGTTGTGCGTCAACTTTTTCAACTGACAGCAAAGGATTGACGGATTGGTTGGCACAATGAGTACTTTGTTAACGGATTGAAAATCAGTTGTTTTTTTACATATATGTTTTTTAGAGCACACATAAAGCTCGAACGTGTATTGAAAAAATAGAGAGAGTGAGAGAGTTTGTCAAAGTACTCAACGGACGTGAAAAGTTAAAATTTGCCCAACATTGTCCTTTGCGTTGACGGAGAAGTATTGTATGTGATTAAGCTCATAAGAGAACGTGTATTTCAACTTAGCTGTCAGTTGAAAAAGTTGTCGCACAATGTATGACGGATTCCATGTGCCCCGGCCTTAATACACACAAAACATTTTCACTAACACAATTACAAATATTTTTTGCAATCTGGGCTGTTCATCAAAATTCAGCACGTGTGGACACAATCTACGGTCTTCCGTTTCAAAATCCCCTTGCACTTTTTTCAGATTTAAATCTTCCACTTGACAAATCTCTGGTGCTAAGCAAAATGTGGTCCAGAAATCGACCCCTAAATAAGCCTCTTGCTCCAAATCTGGACACAAGTAAATATTATTTTCCCTATTTTTTCCCTAAAATTAACCTCCAATTCAACTTTTCCTAGCAGTCTATGTTTCTGTCCAGCCGCGGTAGAAACGAATGAAAATATCGGCTTAAAATTACATCCTAAACTCTCCACCAATTCTCTGCAGTTTTTCCCTAACAAGCTCACAGATGCTCCTGTATCCAGCAATCCCTTTATTTTGAAATTTCCTATACCTATTTTGGCAAATGCCCTCGGATCATCTTTTCGGCTGATTGATTCCACAGATTCTATGATCAACTTTCGCTCTTTTCTTTTTTGTTAAAATTTCCTCCTTACTTTAATTATTCGATTTGAGACTGGCCTTTTGTATACTATTGAATCATTAAAAATTATATTTCCTACTCTATTATAATTCTGCTCACGTGTGTCGCAGTTGGGGAATAAATTTATTAAATTCTTTTACTTGTTTTATTAAATTAACTGTTTTTCTCTCTCCTAGTTTAGGGATGTTTGCGGGTTGTGGCTTGAGCGATGGTTCTCCGCAGTCTCGTCGCTCCTCCGAAAATAACGAGCATTTGGAGAAACCATGGCCCTTTTGATGGATATTCCAACATTCCATTTGATTTTTGGCCATTTGACCGGGTGATTCTTTTAATTGCAGTCCTTCTTAATCTTCCACATGACAGACGGGATCTTCGGACACCTCATGCACATGCCTCTGGAACTTGTTTGTAATGGTCGGATAGGTATTTCTAGCTTCCTTACGACAGAATACCTTTTCAGCTTCGATACACTCCTGTCGCAACTCTTCAATGGAATCAACACTAATCGGGTAGACTCTACTTCTGGTATCCTCTTTTAAATTTTTCTTAATCATTTTTATCATTTCTTTTTCAGATACCGAAATGTTTAGCCTAGAACGCATCTGACTCATGATGAAAAAAAATGAATCCAGGTTGCTGCTTCCGCTCTACCATATCGCTCATTAATTCAAAGCTTGACCGGGTGGATTGGTACTGCTTCATTAAGGCCTCTTTTAAAGTGGACCATTCGGTTACCAGATTAGTCTGCACAAACAGCCAATACCACTTCTCGGCTACTCCCTTGAACAACAAATGGAAGTTGTCTATGACCTCTTCCTATGAAACTGCATACTGTTTCTCCAAACGTTCCACTCGGAACATGAAATCTTCTACTTTTAGTTTCTTAATGTTGCCATCAAAATCAAGGCCCCATTTATCAATTCGCAGCTTATGATATTTTAGACTCCTTGGCTCATTTTCAATTGACGCTCTTGAAGAGTTATCGGCGCTTGAGGGTATAGTTCTATGGAAACTACTTTCTTCACTCCTTTTTACCATTGAAACTATTTCATCTAACAATTTATTGTTTTCCAATTAAGTATGTTGCAACACAATGCTCATTTTCTCTATAGTGGCGGTTAAATCCGCTATTTGCCTTTTCATCTTTACTATTTGTACTAAACTATTTTGCTCTAAAGTAATAGGAGGATTCCTGACCGGTTGATAAGGTGCACCCATGGCCGCAGCACTGGTGCTGGGTTTATCTGCCATGATGGTTTCAGATATGCCGTGAATCTGCGCGGTTGTTTTGCCTATAGGTTGACTAATCTATACTAACTGACTCTGATCTATACTAACTTTCTGACTCGGTGTATTTGTTTTATACGCCTTGCCAAAATCAGGCGGGGTAGATCTATTTAAGTCAAACTGGGCCTCCCTTTCTCTTTTTCGACCCCTTACCACACAAGGATTTTGGATATTACCTAACAAAAAAAACGGTCTCTTGAACTCCGGATATATTATTTCACTGAAAAAAAATGGAAAGGACGTATATTTGTATAATAAATATATAATGCTAATATATAAATCGGGGAAAACCACAACCAAAAAAAAAATATAATTACAAATGTTAGTTTTTAATTTTCTTACGCACTAATATAATTCCTAGATGCTATTTCAATTAAAAAAACTTTAAAAAGGGTATAAATGTATGTTGGATTCAATTTAGTTATATTTTAAATTCAACGGGCTTGGCATGAAGATTTGATTGGTGTCGGTTAATCTCACAATAAGGGAAGGTTTCAAATGTTATACAGCGATACATAAGACAAATTACTTAAACAAATTCTAATATGTGGTACAGGGTATCATATACTTTTATCCCAATGTTTTCTTGCAGGTGATGAGCTACATGAAAAACCTATACACTTCACAATACTCGGCACTACAGACCCTGAGCAAAACAAAACACGAAAAATCTTATCCTGATATACCCAGGCGGCTACCGAAGTCATTGACCACATCTCATAAACAAACTCTACATTCATCAACAAACTACAGAAAACGACACTAATACAATTAGACATTGGCGTTTGAACTCTCTAAGCTATTAGGTGTTTTCAAAAAAGGCAATCTCATGGGATGGTGTTCTAACCTCTGAAGTTTGTTTCGCTTAGTACTAACTTCGCAAAACCGCGCTCCAAAGTGCAACCCAGCGATTTAAAATTCAGCTATCAGTTGCGTTCATCCTATGGCTATTAAAAAAAACTTTATTGGGCTATTGTTTTTATGTGTGGGTGGCATACATGATTTATAAAACATAACTAGCGGTTTTGACGCCATTTTGAGGTGGCAAAATACGCTTTCTATTTTTGCATTTTTTCTATTTGGGTGCCATTTATGTGCGCAAAACTAAAAATTTCCATTGGGTGCCATTTATGCAACAGCCGTAGAGACCAGTGAGGTTCCCGGCTAGCTCTCTTCACCGGTAAACACATCCCAGACGGTTTCAACCCTCTCACTGGGTACGCTGCTCATAAAAAAACTAAAAACAATACACTATAACAGAAAGAAATACCACTGTATAACACTTTTCTTCTGCTCTCATGGTTCTTTTCATTTCAGGCGGATGTTGCGCCCTACTTTGCCCTCCCAACCATGTCACAAGTGGGACCAAATGTAAATTTCTTGTGACCCCTAGAACCGGCCGACATTTCTAACTCTAACTTACCTTCATATCTTCCCCTTATTCAAATTCTACTTCCAACAGTTCATTTTCTTTTTCGTTCAGTTTAAAATATACATAGTATCGGGTTTTATTTTTTTAACAAGCTATATCTTTAAACTAATATAAATATTCCTATTATAATATGAAATTTATCAGCAATTATTCCTAATATAAAAACAAAGAAAACCTAAATTTTATTCTATACAACTATAAAAAAAACTAAATAAAATATACATATATTATGAACTAAAACACGATGAAATTTACAATTTTTATATACACTTTCTCAGATCATTTATTGGACCTTCTACGTTGCACAGATAAACCCTTTTGTCTTTCTTCGCTCTTATAAGTTTCGATTTAAAAAAAAAACTGTTCTATTATTAAATCCTCTTTTTTTATAAATTTCTTCTTGGCTAACACACCCTAACTCAAAGGAGCTCCCTAAAGTTTTATTGGTTCTATGCCACCACTCAACACGAAAAAAATTTATAGAATTTCAAATGTGTAAAATATGCTGTTTCCTTTAAATTTATTATAAAATGGGCAATAGCTACTATTTAAACTCGTTTCCCGCGCGTCTAGGCGACTTTCAGGCTGAAAAAAATGCACTATGCAACATATAATTACAAACACAAAAAAATGTAATAAAACAAATCTATATATATATATATATATATATATATATATATATATATAAATGTATATATATATATATATATATATATATATATATATATATATATACAAGGGACTAAATAAAATAAAATTATTTGTACGTATTTCTTTTTTTAAGCTAACAATTTTTTTCTTTGTACGAATTATTTTTTTAAATATATTATGCTCAAATGATACGGCGGATATATGTAATTTTCTTTCTTTGGTATACTTTTTTTCTTCTTTAATATATTATGCTCAAATGATACGGTGGATAAATGTAATTTTCTTTCTTTGGTATATTTTTTTTTCTTTTCAAGTCTCCGTTGGAGTATTACAATGGGATGGAGATATTTCCACTTTTTTTGCGTGTCTATGAATTGGTTACCTGGTTTCCTGGATTCTTTGCCCTTCCGCTTGGATTTTTCTTCGTCCACCAACCAAAATAGTGTTTGGGGTGATTCCACTATTTAAAGTAAATGTGATTAACACTCTGAATCTATATTTTTTTTTAAACCTTTTTTTCCTACCTACAAACCTGGGTATTTATTGTCTTTAATTCTATACGTATCTTCTTCCTTCTTAAATTTCAATTTTGTTAGACTAAATTTTTAAATCCAATCTTTATTTTGAGATGCGCACACTTGAAGGAATTTTTAAGTATTGATTGTGAAAAGGTATTATCACATTCTTTCAACCTAACTTGAATGTCTGACCTTTCCAATTTTCCCATTGGTATTTTCCGCCAAATCAGCCGTCTTTTCTTTTCGATAGATTTTTCCACAATTTCATCTGGATACTTATTTTCTCTCTACCTATCTTATGCTAATTTGGAAATAGTGGTTTTCAAAATAACCCTTCCGATAGTACCTCACGCACCCATGAATGAACACACCATCCCTGTATTTGGTTGGTGTCATCATTCCATTTGGGATTGCGAGTTCCATCCACACAGCTAAGCAGAAAATTGGCAGCCATTTCCTGTACTTAGTTGGCAGAATCGCACGCACATTATGAGACCTAGAAACCATCGCAACAATATATATATATATATATATATATATATATATATGTATATATATATATATATATATATATATATGTAATCTTTTATTGATATTTCACTTTATTTTATTGGTAACTAGCTTTATTTACTTAACTTTTTAAAATTTTTGTATACAACGTGGAATATTTACATCTTATTCTAATATTGTATGGACTCGTAACGTGGCCTTCTTATATATGACTTCACCATGGTGTTCGCCTGGTCTCTCTACAAGAAATGGATGGCTGAAACTAAAGGCCGGGGCACATAGAATCCGTCATACGTTGTGCGTCAACTTTTTCAACTGACAGCAAAGGATTGACGGATTGGTTGGCACAATGAGTACTTTGTTAACGGATTGAAAATCAGTTGTTTTTATACATATATGTTTTTTAAGAGCACACATAAAGCTCGAACGTGTATTGAAAAAATAGAGAGAGTGAGAGAGTTTGTCAAAGTACTCAACGGACGTGAAAAGTTAAAAGTTGCCCAACATTGTCCTTTGCGTTGACGGAGAAGTATTGTATGTGATTAAGCTCATAAGAGAACGTGTATTTCAACTTAGCTGTCAGTTGAAAAAGTTGTCGCACAATGTATGACGGATTCCATGTGCCCCGGCCTTAATACACACAAAACATTTTCACTAACACAATTACAAATATTTTTTGCAATCTGGGCTGTTCATCAAAATTCAGCACGTGTGGACACAATCTATGGTCTTCCGTTTCAAAATCCCCTTGCACTTTTTTCAGATTTAAATCTTCCACTGACAAATCTCCGGTGCTAAGCAAAATGTGGTCCAGAAATCGACCCCTAAATAAGCCGCTTGCTCCAAATCTGGACACAAGTAAAATATTATTTTCCCTATTTTTTTCCTAAAATTAACCTCCAATTCAACTTTTTTTAAGCAGTCTATGTTTCTGTCCAGCCGCGGTAGAAACGAATGAAAATATCGGCTTAAAATTACATCCTAAACTCTCCACCAATTCTCTGCAGTTTTTCCCTAACAAGCTCACAGATGCCCCTGTATCCAGCAATCCCTTTATTTTGAAATTTCCTATACCTATTTTGGCAAATGCCCTCGGATCATCTTTTCGGCTGATTGATTCCACAGATTCTATGATCAACTTTCGCTCTTTTCTTTTTTGTTAAAATTTCTTCCTTACTTTAATTATACGATTTGAGACGGGCCTTTTGTATACTATTGAATCATTAAAATTTATATTTCCTACTCTATTATAATTCTGCTCACGTGTGTCGCAGTTGGGGAATAAATTTATTAAATTCTTTTGCTTGTTTTATTAAATTAACTGTTTTTTTCTCTCCTAGTTTAGGGATGTTTGCGGGTTGTGGCTTGAGCGATGGTTCTCCGCAGTCTCGTCGCTCCTCCGAAACTAACGAGCCTTGCACTCAGTACAATTTGGAGAAACCATGGCCCTTTTGATGGATATTCCAACATTCCATTTGATTTTTGGCCATTTGACCGGGTGATTCTTTTAATTGCAGTGCTTCTAAGTCTTCCACATGGCAGACGGGATCTTCGGACACCTCATGCACATGCCTCTGGAACTTGTTTGTAATGGTCGGATAGGTATTTCTAGCTTCCTTACGACAGAATACCTTTTCAGCTTCGATACATTCCTGTCGCAACTCTTCAATGGAATCAACACTAATCGGGTAGACTCTACTTCTGCTATCCTCTTTTAAATTTTTCTTAATCATTTTTATCATTTCTTTTTCAGATACCGAAATGTTTAGCCTAGAACGCATCTGACTCATGATGAAAAAAAAAGAATCCAGTTTGCTGCTTCCGCTCTACCATATCGCTCATTAATTCAAAGCTTGACCGGGTGGATTGGTACTGCTTCATTAAGGCCTCTTTTAAAGTGGACCATTCGGTTACCAGATTAGTCTGCACAAACAGCCAATACCACTTCTCGGCTACTCCCTTGAACAACAAATGGAAGTTGTCTATAACCTCTTCCCATGAAACTGCATACTGTTTCTCCAAACGTTCCACTCGGAACATGAAATCTTTTACTTTTAGTTTCTTAATGTTGCCATCAAATTCAAGGCCCCATTTATCAATTCGCAGCTTATGATATTTTAGACTCCTTGGCTCATTTTCAATTGACGCTCTTGAAGAGTTATCAGTGCTTGAGGGTATAGTTCTATGGAAACTACTTTCTTCACTCCTTTTTACCATTGGAACTATTTCATCTAACAATTTATTGTTTTCCAATTAAGTATGTTGCAACACAATGCTCATTTTCTCTATAGTGGCGGTTAAATCTGCTATTTGCCTTTTCATCTTTACTATTTGCACTAAACTATTTTGCTCTAAATTAATAGGAGGATTCCTGACCGGTTGATAAGGTGCACCCATGGCCGCAGCACTGGTGCTGGGTTTATCTGCCATGATGGTTTCAGATATGCCGTGAATCTGCGCAGTTGTTTTGCCTATAGGTTGACTAATTTTTCTCTGATCTATACTAACTTTCTGACTCGGTGTATTTGTTTTATACGCCTTGCCAAATTCAGGCGGGGTAGATCTATTTAAGTCAAACTGGGCCTCCCTTTCTCTTTTTCGACCCCTTACCTCACAAGGATTTTGGATATTACCTAACAAAAAAAAACGGTCTCTTGAACTCCGGATATATTATTTCAGTGAAAAAAAATGGAAAGGACGTATATTTGTATAATAAATATATAATGCTAATATATAAATCGGGGAAAACCACAACCAAAAAAAAAATATAATTACAAATGTTAGTTTTTAATTTTCTTACGCACTAATATAATTCCTAGATGCTATTTCATTTAAAAAAACTTTAAAAAGGGTATAAATGTATGTTGGATTCAATTTAGCTATATCTTAAATTCAACGGGCTTGGCATGAAGATTTGATTGGTGTCGGTTAATCTCACAATAAGGGAAGATTTCAAATGTTATACAGCGATACATAAAACAAATTACTTAAACAATTTCTAATATGTGGTACAGGGTATCATATACTTTCATCCCAATGTTTTCTTGCAGGTGATGAGCTACATGAAAAACCTATACACTTCACAATACACGGCACTACAGACCCTGAGCAAAACAAAACACGAAAAATCTTATCCTGATATACCCAGGCGGCTACCGAAGTCATTGACCACATCTCATAAACAAACTCTACATTCATCAACAAACTACAGAAAACGACACTAATACAATTAGACATTGGCGTTTGAACTCTCTAAGCTATTAGGTGTTTTCAAAAAAGGCAATCTCATGGGATGGTGTTCTAACCTCTGAAGTTTGTTTCGCTTAGTACTAACTTCGCAAAACCGCGCTCCAAAGTGCTACCCAGCGATTTAAAATTCAGCTATCAGTTGCGTTCATCCTATGGCTATTAAAAAAAAACTTTATTGGGCTATTGTTTTTATGTGTGGGTGGCATACATGATTTATAAAACATAACTAGCGGTTTTGACGCCATTTTGAGGTGGCAAAATACGCTTTCTATTTTTGCATTTTTTCTATTTGGGTGCCATTTATGTGCGCAAAACTAAAAATTTCCATTGGGTGCCATTTATGTAACAGCCGTAGAGACCAGTGAGGTTCCCGGCTAGCTCTCTTCACCGGTAAACATATCCCAGACGGTTTCAACCCTCTCACTGGGTACGCTGCTCATAAAAAAACTAAAAACAATACACTATAACAGAAAGAAATACCACTGTATAACACTTTTCTTCTGCTCTCATGGTTCTTTTCATTTCAGGCCGATGTTGCGCCCTACTTTGCCCTCCCAACCATGTCACAAGTGGGACCAAATGTAAATTTCTTGTGACCCCTAGAACCGGCCGACATTTCTAACTCTAACTTACCTTCATGTCTTCCCCTTATTCAAATTCTACTTCCAACAGTTCATTTTCTTTTTCGTTCAGTTTAAAATATACATAGTATCGGGTTTTATTTTTTTAACAAGCTATATCTTTAAACTAATATAAATATTCCTATTATAATATGAAATTTATCAGCAATTATTCCTAATATAAAAACAAAGAAAAACTAAATTTTATTCTACACAACTATAAAAAAAACTAAATAAAATATACATATATTATGAACTAAAACACGATGAAATTTACAATTTTTATATACACTTTCTCAGATAATTTATTGGACCTTCTACGTTGCACAGATAAACCCTTTTGTCTTTCTTCGCTCTTATAAGTTTCGATTTAAAAAAAAACTGTTCTATTATTAAATCCTCTTTTTTTTATAAATTTCTTCTTGGCTAACACACCCTAACTCAAAGGAGCTCCCTAAAGTTTTATTGGTTCTATGCCACCACTCAACACGCAAAAAATTTATAGAATTTCAAATATGTAAAATATGCTGTTTCCTTTAAATTTACTATAAAATATGCAATAGCTACTATTTAAACTCGTTTCCCGCGCGTCTAGGCGACTTTCAGGCTGAAAACAATGCACTATGCAACATATAATTACAAACACAAAAAAATGTAATAAAACAAATCTATATATGTATATATATATATATATATAAATAAATGTATATATATATATATATATATATATATATACAAGGGACTAAATAAAATAAAATTATTTGTATGTATTTCTTTTTTTAAGCAAACAATTTTTTTCTTTGTACGAATTATTTTTTTAAATATATTATGCTCAAATTATACGGCGGATATATGTAATTTTCTTTCTTTGGTATACTTTTTGTCTTCTTTAATATATTATGCTCAAATGATACAGTGGATAAATGTAATTTTCTTTCTTTGGTATATTTTTTTTTTCTTTTCAAGTCTCCGTTGGAGTATTACAATGGGATGGAGATATTTCCACTTTTTTTGCGTGTCTATGAATTGGTTACCTGGTTTCCTGGATTCTTTGCCCTTCCGCTTGGATTTTTCTTCGTCCACCAACCAAAATAGTGTTTGGGGTGATTCCACTATTTAAAGTAAATGTGATTAACACTCTGAACCTATATTTTTTTTAACCTTTTTTTCCTACCTACAAATCTGGGTATTTATTGTCTTTAATTCTATACGTATCTTCTTCCTTCTTAAATTTCAATTTTGTTAGAGTAAATTTTTAAATCCAATCTTTATTTTGAGATGCGCACACTTGAAGGAATTTTTAAGTATTGATTGTGAAAAGGAATGAAAACATTCTTTCAACCTAACTTGAATGCCTGACCTTTCCAATTTTCCCATTTGTATTTTCCGCCAAATCAGCCGTCTTTTCTTTTCGATAAATTTTTCCAGAATTTCATCTGGATACTTATTTTCTCTCTACCTATCTTATGCTAATTTGGAAATAGTGGTTTTCAAAATAACCGTTCCGATAGTACCTCACGCACCCATGAATGAACACACCATCCCTGTATTTGGTTGGTGTCATCATTCCATTTGGGATTGCGAGTTCCATCCACACAGCTAAGCAGAAAATTGGCAGCCATTTCCTATACTTATTTGGCAGAATCGCACGCACATTATGAGACCTAGAAACCATCGCAACAATATATATATATATATATATATATATATATATATATTTATTTATATATATATATATATATATATATATATATATGTGTAATCTTTTATTGATATTTCACTTTATTTTATTGGTAACTAGCTTTATTTACTTAACATTTTAAAATTTTTGTATACAACGTGGAATATTTACATCTTATTCTAATATTGTATGGACTCGTAACGTGGCCTTCTTATATATGACTTCACCATGGTGTTCGCCTGGTCTCCCTACAAGAAATGAATGGCTGAAACTAAAGGCCGGGGCACATAGAATCCGTCATACGTTGTGCGTCAACTTTTTCAACTGACAGCAAAGGATTGACGGATTGGTTGGCACAATGAGTACTTTGTTAACGGATTGAAAATCAGTTGTTTTTTTACATATATGTTTTTTTAGAGCACACATAAAGCTCGAACGTGTATTGAAAAAATAGAGAGAGTGAGAGAGTTTGTCAAAGTACTCAACGGACGTGAAAAGTTAAAAGTTGCCCAACATTGTCCTTTGCGTTGACGGAGAAGTATTGTATGTGATTAAGCTCATAAGAGAACGTGTATTTCAACTTAGCTGTCAGTTGAAAAAGTTGTCGCACAATGTATGACGGATTCCATGTGCCCCGGCCTTAATACACACAAAACATTTTCACTAACACAATTACAAATATTTTTTGCAATCTGGGCTGTTCATCAAAATTCAGCACGTGTGGACACAATCTACGGTCTTCCGTTTCAAAATCCCCTTGCACTTTTTTCAGATTTAAATCTTCCACTTGAAAAATCTCTGGTGCTAAGCAAAATGTGGTCCAGAAATCGACCCCTAAATAAGCCTCTTGCTCCAAATCTGGACACAAGTAAAATATTATTTTCCCTATATTTTCCCTAAAATTAACCTCCAATTCAACTTTTCCTAGCAGTCAATGTTTCTGTCCAGCCGCGGTAGAAACGAATGAAAATATCGGCTGAAAATTACATCCTAAACTCTCCACCAATTCTCTGCAGTTCTTCCCTAACAAGCTCACAGATGCCCCTGTATCCAGCAATCCCTTTATTTTGAAATTTCCTATACCTATTTTGGCAAATGCCCTCGGATCATCTTTTCGGCTGATTGATTCCACAGATTCTATGATCAACTTTCGCTCTTTTCTTTTTTGTTAAAATTTCCTCCTTACTTTAATTATTCGATTTGAGACTGGCCTTTTGTATACTATTGAATCATTAAAAATTATATTTCCTACTCTATTATAATTCTGCTCACGTGTGTCGCAGTTGGGGAATAAATTTATTAAATTCTTTTACTTGTTTTATTAAATTAACTGTTTTTCTCTCTCCTAGTTTAGGGATGTTTGCGGGTTGTGGCGTGAGCGATGGTTCTCCGCAGTCTCGTCGCTCCTCCGAAAATAACGAGCCTTGCACTCAGTACAATTTGGAGAAACCATGGCCCTTTTGATGGATATTCCAACATTCCATTTGATTTTTGGCCATTTGACCGGGTGATTCTTTTAATTGCAGTCCTTCTTAATCTTCCACATGACAGACGGGATCTTCGGACACCTCATGCACATGCCTCTGGAACTTGTTTGTAATGGTCGGATAGGTATTTCTAGCTTCCTTACGACAGAATACCTTTTCAGCTTCGATACACTCCTGTCGCAACTCTTCAATGGAATCAACACTAATCGGGTAGACTCTACTTCTGGTATCCTCTTTTAAATTTTTCTTAATCATTTTTATCATTTCTTTTTCAGATACCGAAATGTTTAGCCTAGAACGCATCTGACTCATGATGAAAAAAAATGAATCCAGGTTGCTGCTTCCGCTCTGCCATATCGCTCATTAATTCAAAGCTTGACCGGGTGGATTGGTACTGCTTCATTAAGGCCTCTTTTAAAGTGGACCATTCGGTTACCAGATTAGTCTGCACAAACAGCCAATACCACTTCTCGGCTACTCCCTTGAACAACAAATGGAAGTTGTCTATGACCTCTTCCCATGAAACTGCATACTGTTTCTCCAAACGTTCCACTCGGAACATGAAATCTTCTACTTTTAGTTTCTTAATGTTGCCATCAAAATCAAGGCCCCATTTATCAATTCGCAGCTTATGATATTTTAGACTCCTTGGCTCATTTTCAATTGACGCTCTTGAAGAGTTATCAGCGCTTGAGGGTATAGTTCTATGGAAACTACTTTCTTCACTCCTTTTTACCATTGGAACTATTTCATCTAACAATTTATTGTTTTCTAACTAAGTATGTTGCAACATAATGCTCATTTTCTCTATAGTGGCGGTTAAATCCGCTATTTGCCTTTTCATCTTTACTATTTTTACTAAACTATTTTGCTCTAAATTAATAGGAGGATTCCTGACCGGTTGATAAGGTGCACCCATGGCCGCAGCACTGGTGCTGGGTTATTCTGCCATGATGGTTTCAGATATGCCGTGAATCTGCGCGGTTGTTTTGCCTACAGGTTGACTAATCTATACTAACTGACTCTGATCTATACTAACTTTCTGACTCGGTGTATTTGTTTTATACGCCTTGCCAAATTCAGGCGGGGTAGATCTATTTAAGTCAAACTGGGCCTCCCTTTCTCTTTTTCGACCCCTTACCTCACAAGGATTTTGGATATTACCTAACAAAAAAAACGGTCTCTTGAACTCCGGATATATTATTTCACTGAAAAAAATGGAAAGGACGTATATTTGTAAAATAAATATATAATCCTAATATATAAATCGGGGAAAACCACAACAAAAAAAAATATAATTACAAATGTTAGTTTTTAATTTTCTTACGCACTAATATAATTCCTAGATGCTATTTCAATTAAAAAAACTTTAAAAAGGGTATAAATGTATGTTGGATTCAATTTAGTTATATCTTAAATTCAACTGGCTTGGCATGAAGATTTGATTGGTGTCGGTTAATCTCACAATAAGGGAAGACTTCAAATGTTATACAGCGATACATAAAACTAATTACTTAAACAAATTCTAATATGTGGTACAGGGTATCATATACTTTCATCCCAATGTTTTCTTGCAGGTGATGAGCTACATGAAAAACCTATACACTTCACAATACTCGGCACTACAGACCCTGAACAAAACAAAACACGAAAAATCTTATCCTGATATACCCAGGCGGCTACCGAAGTCAATGACCACATCTCATAAACAGACTCTACATTCATCAACAAACTACAGAAAACGACACTAATACAATTAGACATTGGCGTTTGAACTCTCTGAGCTATTAGGTGTTTTCAAAAAAGGCAATCTCATGGGATGGTGTTCTAACCTCTGAAGTTTGTTTCGCTTAGTACTAACTTCGCAAGACCGCGCTGCAAAGTGCTACCCAGCGATTTAAAATTCAGCTATCAGTTGCGTTCATCCTATGGGTATTAAAAAAAACTTTATTGGGCTATTGTTTTTATGTGTGGGTGGCATACATGATTTATAAAACATAACTAGCGGTTTTGACGCCATTTTGAGGTGGCAAAATACGCTTTCTCTTTTTGCATTTTTTCTATTTGGGTGCCATTTATGTGCGCAAAACTAAAAATTTCCATTGGGTGCCATTTATGTAACAGCCGTAGAGACCAGTGAGGTTCCCGGCTAGCTCTCTTCACCGGTAAACACATCCCAGACGGTTTCAACCCTCTCACTGGGTACGCTGCTCATAAAAAAACTAAAAACAATACACTATAACAGAAAGAAATACCACTGTATAACACTTTTCTTCTGCTCTCATGGTTCTTTTCATTTCAGGCGGATGTTGCGCCCTACTTTGCCCTCCCAACCATGTCACAAGTGGGACCAAATGTAAATTTCTTGTGACCCCTAGAACCGGTCGACATTTCTAACTCTAACTTACCTTCATGTCTTCCCCTTATTCAAATTCTACTTCCAACAGTTCATTTTCTTTTTCGTTCAGTTTAAAATATACATAGTATCGGGTTTTATTTTTTTAACAAGCTATATCTTTAAACTAATATAAATATTCCTATTATAATATGAAATTTATCAGCAATTATTCCTAATATAAAAACAAAGAAAAACTAAATTTTATTCTACACAACTATAAAAAAAACTAAATAAAATATACATATATTATGAACTAAAACACGATGAAATTTACAATTTTTATATACACTTTCTCAGATAATTTATTGGACCTTCTACGTTGCACAGATAAACCCTTTTGTCTTTCTTCGCTCTTATAAGTTTCGATTTAAAAAAAACTGTTCTATTATTAAATCCTCTTTTTTTTATAAATTTCTTCTTGGCTAACACACCCTAACTCAAAGGAGCTCCCTAAAGTTTTATTGGTTCTATGCCACCACTCAACACGAAAAAAATTTATAGAATTTCAAATATGTAAAATATACAGCATATTCCTTTAAATTTATTATAAAATGGGCAATAGCTACTATTTAAACTCGTTTCCCGCGCGTCTAGGCGACTTTCAGGCTGAAAAAAATGCACTATGCAACATATAATTACAAACACAAAAAAATGTAATAAAACAAATCTATATATGTATATATATATATATATATATATATATATATATAAATGTATATATATATATATATATATATATATATATATACAAGGGACTAAATAAAATAAAATTATTTGTATGTATTTCTTTTTTAAGCTAACAATTTTTTTCTTTGTACGAACTATTTTTTTAAATATATTATGCTCAAATGATACGGCGGATATATGTAATTTTCTTTCTTTGGTATACTTTTTTTCTTCTTTAATATATTATGCTCAAATGATACAGTGGATAAATGTAATTTTCTTTCTTTGGTATATTTTTTTTTTCTTTTCAAGTCTCCGTTGGAGTATTACAATGGGATGGAGATATTTCCACTTTTTTTGCGTGTCTATGAATTGGTTACCTGGTTTCCTGGATTCTTTGCCCTTCCGCTTGGATTTTTCTTCGTCCACCAACCAAAATAGTGTTTGGGGTGATTCCACTATTTAAAGTAAATGTGATTAACACTCTGAATCTATATTTTTTTTAACCTTTTTTTCCTACCTACAAATCTGGGTATTTATTGTCTTTAATTCTATACGTATCTTCTTCCTTCTTAAATTTCAATTTTGTTAGAGTAAATTTTTAAATCCAATCTTTATTTTGAGATGCGCACACTTGAAGGAATTTTTAAGTATTGATTGTGAAAAGGAATTAAAACATTCTTTCAACCTAACTTGAATGTCTGACCTTTCCAATTTTCCCATTGGTATTTTCCGCCAAATCAGCCGTCTTTTCTTTTCGATAGATTTTTCCAGAATTTCATCTGGATACTTATTTTCTCTCTACCTATCTTATGCTAATTTGGAAATAGTGGTTTTCAAAATAACCGTTCCGATAGTACCTCACGCACCCATGAATGAACACACCATCCCAATCATTCCATTTGGGATTGCGAGTTCCATCCACACAGCTAAGCAGAAAATTGGCAGCCATTTCCTGTACTTAGTTGGCAGAATCGCACGCACATTATAAGACCTAGAAACCATCGCAACAATATATATATATATATATATATATATATATATATATTTATTTATTTATATATATATATATATATATATATATATATATATATATATATGTAATCTTTTATTGATATTTCACTTTATTTTATTGGTAACTAGCTTTATTTACTTAACATTTTAAAATTTTTGTATACAACGTGGAATATTTACATCTTATTCTAATATTGTATGGACTCGTAACGTGGCCTTCTTATATATGACTTCACCATGGTGTTCGCCTGGTCTCCCTACAAGAAATGAATGGCTAAAACTAAAGGCCGGGGCACATAGAATCCGTCATACGTTGTGCGTCAACTTTTTCAACTGACAGCAAAGGATTGACGGATTGGTTGGCACAATGAGTACTTTGTTAACGGATTGAAAATCAGTTGTTTTTTTACATATATGTTTTTTTAGAGCACACATAAAGCTCGAACGTGTATTGAAAAAATAGAGAGAGTGAGAGAGTTTGTCAAAGTACTCAACGGACGTGAAAAGTTAAAAGTTGCCCAACATTGTCCTTTGCGTTGACGGAGAAGTATTGTATGTGATTAAGCTCATAAGAGAACGTGTATTTCAACTTAGCTGTCAGTTGAAAAAGTTGTCGCACAATGTATGACGGATTCCATGTGCCCCGGCCTTAATACACACAAAACATTTTCACTAACACAATTACAAATATTTTTTGCAATCTGGGCTGTTCATCAAAATTCAGCACGTGTGGACACAATCTACGGTCTTCCGTTTCAAAATCCCCTTGCACTTTTTTCAGATTTAAATCTTCCACTTGGCAAATCTCTGGTGCTAAGCAAAATGTGGTCCAGAAGTCGACCCCTAAATAAGCCTCTTGCTCCAAATCTGGACACAAGTAAAATATTATTTTCCCTATTTTTTCCCTAAAATTAACCTCCAATTCAACTTTTCCTAGCAGTCTATGTTTCTGTCCAGCCGCGGTAGAAACGAATGAAAATATCGGCTTAAAATTACATCCTAAACTCTCCACCAATTCTCTGCAGTTTTTCCCTAACAAGCTCACAGATGCCCCTGTATCCAGCAATCCCTTTATTTTGAAATTTCCTATACCTATTTTGGCAAATGCCCTCGGATCATCTTTTCGGCTGATTGATTCCACAGATTCTATGATCAACTTTCGCTCTTTTCTTTTTTGTTAAAATATCCTCCTTACTTTAATTATTCGATTTGAGACTGGCCTTTTGTATACTATTGAATCATTAAAAATTATATTTCCTACTCTATTATAATTCTGCTCACGTGTGTCGCAGTTGGGGAATAAATTTATTAAATTCTTTTACTTGTTTTATTAAATTAACTGTTTTTCTCTCTCCTAGTTTAGGGATGTTTGCGGGTTGTGGCTTGAGCGATGGTTCTCCGCAGTCTCGTCGCTCCTCCGAAAATAACGAGCCTTGCACTCAGTACAATTTGGAGAAACCATGGCCCTTTTGATGGATATTCCAACATTCCATTTGATTTTTGGCCATTTGACCGGGTGATTCTTTTAATTGCAGTCCTTCTAAATCTTCCACATGACAGACGGGATCTTCGGACACCTCATGCACATGCCTCTGGAACTTGTTTGTAATGGTCGGATAGGTATTTCTAGCTTCCTTACGACAGAATACCTTTTCAGCTTCGATACACTCCTGTCGCTACTCTTCAATGGAATCAACACTAATCGGGTAGACTCTACTTCTGGTATCCTCTTTTAAATTTTTCTTAATCATTTTTATCATTTCTTTTTCAGATACCGAAATGTTTAGCCTAGAACGCATCTGACTCATGATGAAAAAAAATGAATCCAGGTTGCTGCTTCCGCTCTACCATATCGCTCATTAATTCAAAGCTTGACCGGGTGGATTGGTACTGCTTCATTAAGGCCTCTTTTAAAGTGGACCATTCGGTTACCAGATTAGTCTGCACAAACAGCCAATACCACTTCTCGGCTACTCCCTTGAACAACAAATGGAAGTTGTCTATGACCTCTTCCCATGAAACTGCATACTGTTTCTCCAAACGTTCCACTCGGAACATGAAATCTTCTACTTTTAGTTTCTTAATGTTGCCATCAAAATCAAGGCCCCATTTATCAATTCGCAGCTTATGATATTTTAGACTCCTTGGCTCATTTTCAATTGACGCTCTTGAAGAGTTATCAGCGCTTGAGGGTATAGTTCTATGGAAACTACTTTCTTCACTCCTTTTTACCATTGGAACTATTTCATCTAACAATTTATTGTTTTCTAACTAAGTATGTTGCAACATAATGCTCATTTTCTCTATAGTGGCGGTTAAATCCGCTATTTGCCTTTTCATCTTTACTATTTGTACTAAACTATTGTGCTCTAAATTAATAGGAGGATTCCTGAACGGTTGATAAGGTGCACCCATGGCCGCAGCACTGGTCCTGGGTTTATCTGCCATGATGGTTTCAGATATGCCGCGAATCTGCGCGGTTGTTTTGCCTCTAGGTTGACTAATTTTTCTCTGATCTATACTAACTTTCTGACTCGGTGTATTTGCTTTATACGCCTTGCCAAATTCAGGCGGGGTAGATCTATTTAAGTCAAACCGGGCCTCCCTTTCTCTTTTTCGACCCCTTACCTCACAAGGATTTTGGATATTACCTAACAAAAAAAACGGTCTCTTGAACTCCGGATATATTATTTCACTGAAAAAAAATGGAAAGGACGTATATTTGTATAATAAATATATAATGCTAATATATAAATCGGGGAAAACCACAACCAAAAAAAAAAAATATAATTACAAATGTTAGTTTTTAATTTTCTTACGCACTAATATAATTCCTAGATGCTATTTCAATTAAAAAAACTTTAAAAAGGGTATAAATGTATGTTGGATTCAATTTAGTTATATCTTAAATTCAACGGGCTTGGCATGAAGATTTGATTGGTGTCGGTTAATCTCACAATAAGGGAAGATTTCAAATGTTATACAGCGATACATAAAACAAATTACTTAAACAAATTCTAATATGTGGTACAGGGTATCATATACTTTCATCCCAATGTTTTCTTGCAGGTGATGAGCTACATGAAAAACCTATACACTTCACAATACTCGGCACTACAGACCCTGAGCAAAACAAAACACGAAAAATCTTATCCTGATATACCCAGGCGGCTACCGAAGTCATTGACCACATCTCATAAACAGACTCTACATTCATCAACAAACTACAGAAAACGACACTAATACAATTAGACATTGGCGTTTGAACTCTCTAAGCTATTAGGTGTTTTCAAAAAAGGCAATCTCATGGGATGGTGTTCTAACATCTGAAGTTTGTTTCGCTTAGTACTAACTTCGCAAGACCGCGCTGCAAAGTGCTACCCAGCGATTTAAAATTCAGCTATCAGTTGCGTTCATCCTATGGCTATTAAAAAAAAACTTTATTGGGCTATTGTTTTTATGTGTGGGTGGCATACATGATTTATAAAACATAACTAGCGGTTTTGACGCCATTTTGAGGTGGCAAAATACGCTTTCTATTTTTGCATTTTTACTATTTGGGCGCCATTTATTTGCGCCAAACTAAAAATTTCCATTGGGTGCCATTTATATAACAGCCGTAGAGACCAGTGAGGTTCCCGGCTAGCTCTCTTCACCGGTAAACACATCCCAGACGGTTTCAACCCTCTCATTGGGTACGCTGCTCATAAAAAAAACTAAAAACAATACACTATAACACAAAGAAATACCACTGTATAGCACTTTTCTTCTGCTCTCATGGTTCTTTTCATTTCAGGCGGATGTTGTGCCCTTCTTTGCCCTCCCAACCATGTCACAAGTGGGACCAAATGTAAATTTCTTGTGACCCCTAGAACCGGCCGACATTTCTAACTCTAACTTACCTTCATGTCTTCCCCTTATTCAAATTCTACTTCCAACAGTTCATTTTCTTTTTCGTTCAGTTTAAAATATACATAGTATCGGGTTTTATTTTTTTAACAAGCTATATCATTAAACTAATATAAATATTCCTATTATAATATGAAATTTATCAGCAATTCTTCCTAATATAAAAACAAAGAAAAACTAAATCTTATTCTATAAAACTATAAAAAAAAAACTAAATAAAATATACATATATTATGAACTAAAACACGATGAAATTTACAATTTTTATATACACCTTCTCAGATAATTTATTGGACCTTCTACGTTGCACAGATAAACCCTTTTGTCTTTCTTCGCTCTTACAAGTTTCGATTTTAAAAAAAAACCTATTATTAAATCCTCTTTTTTTATAAATTTCTTCTTGGCTAATACACCCTAACTCAAAGGAGCTCCCTAAAGTTTTATTGGTTCTATGCCACCACCCAACACGAAAAAAATTTATAGAATTTCAAATATGTAAAATATGCTGTTTCCTTTAAATTTATTATAAAATGGGCAATAGCTACTATTTAAACTCGTTTCCCGCGCGTCTAGGCGACTTTCAGGTTGAACAAAATGCACTATGCAACATATAATTACAAACACAAAAAAAATTTAATAAAACAAATCTATATATATATATATATATATATATATATATATGTATATATAAATATATGTATATATATATATATATATATATATATATATATATATATACAAGGGACTAAATAAAATAAAATTATTTGTATGTATTTCTTTTTTTAAGCTAACAATTTTTTTCTTTGTACGAATTATTTTTTTAAATATATTATGCTCAAATGGTACGGCGGATATATGTAATTTTCTTTCTTTGGTATACTTTTTTTTCTTTTTTAATATGTTATGCTCAAATGATACGGTGGATAAATGTAATTTTCTTTCTTTGGTATATTTTTTTTTCTTTTCAAGTCTCCGTTGTAGTATTACAATGGGATGGAGATATTTCCCTTTTATTCCACTTTTTTTGCGTATCTATGAATTGGTTACCTGGTTTCCTGGATTCTTTGCCCTTCCGCTTGGATTTTTCTTTGTTCACCAACCAAAATAGTGTTTGGGGTGATTCCACTATTTAAAGTAGATGTGATTAACATTCTGAATCTATATATTTTTTAACCTTTTTTTTCCTACCTACAAGTCTGGGTATTTATTGTCTTTAATTCTATACGTATCTTCTTCCTTTTTAAATTTCAATATTGTTAGAGTAAATTTTTAAATCCAATCTTTATTTTGAGATGCGCACACTTGAAGAAATTTTTAAGTATTGATTGTGAAAATGTATCATCACATTCTTTCAACCTAACTTGAATGTCTGACCTTTCCAATTTTCCCATTGGTATTTTCCGCCAAATCAGCCGTCTTTTCTTTTCGATAGATTTTTCCAGAATTTCATCTGGATACTTATTTTCTCTCTACCTATCTTATGCTAATTTGGAAATAGTGGTTTTTTAAAATAACCGTTCCGATAGTACCTCACGCACTCATGAATGAACACACCATCCCTGTGTTTGGTTGGTGTCATCATTCCATTTGGGATTGCGAGTTCCATCCACACAGCTAAGCAGAAAATTGGCAACCATTTCCTATACTTATTTGGCAGAATCGCACGCACATTATGAGGCCTAGAAACCATCGCAACAATATATATATATATATATATATATATATATATATATTTATATATATATATATATATATATATATATGTATATATATAAATATATATATATATATATATATATATATATATATATGTAATCTTTTATTGATATTTCACTTTATTTTAATGGTAACTAGCTTTATTTACTTAACTTTTTAAAATTTTTGTATACAACGTGGAATATTTACATCTTATTCTAATATTGTATGGACTCGTAACGTGGCCTTCTTATATATGACTTCACCATGGTGTTCGCCTGGTCTCCCTACAAGAAATGGATGGCTGAAACTAAAGGCCGGGGCATATAGAATCCGTCATACGTTTTGCGTCATCTTTTTCAACTGACAGCAAAGGATTGACGGATTGTTGTTGTTTTTATACATATATGTTTTTTAAGAGCAGACATAAAGCTCGAACGTGTATTGAAAAAATAGAGAGAGTGAGAGAGTTTGTCAAAGTACTCAACGGACGTGAAAAGTTAAAATTTGCCCAACATTGTCCTTTGCGTTGACGGAGAAGTATTGTATGTGATTAAGCTCATAAGAGAACGTGTATTTCAACTTAGCTGTCAGTTGAAAAAGTTGTCGCACAATGTATGACGGATTCCATGTGCCCCGGCCTTAATACACACAAAACATTTTCACTAACACAATTACAAATATTTTTTGCAATCTGGGCTGTTCATCAAAATTCAGCACGTGTGGACACAATCTACGGTCTTCCGTTTCAAAATCCCCTTGCACTTTTTTCAGATTTAAATCTTCCACTTGACAAATCTCTGGTTCTAAGCAAAATGTGGTCCAGAAATCGACCCCTAAATAAGCCTCTTGCTCCAAATCTGGACACAAGTAAAATATTATTTTCCCTATTTTTTCCCTAAATTTAACCTCCAATTCAACTTTTCCTAGCAGTCTATGTTTCTGTCCAGCCGCGGTAGAAACGAATGAAAATATCGGCTTAAAATTACATCCTAAACTCTCCACCAATTCTCTGCAGTTTTTCCCTAACAAGCTCACAGATGCCCCTGTATCCAGCAATCCTTTTATTTTGAAATTTCCTATACCTATTTTGGCAAATGCCCTCGGATCATCTTTTCGGCTGATTGATTCCACAGATTCTATGATCAACTTTCGCTCTTTTCTTTTTTGTTAAAATTTCCTCCTTACTTTAATTATTCGATTTGAGACTGGCCTTTTGTATACTATTGAATCATTAAAAATTATATTTCCTACTCTATTATAATTCTGCTCACGTGTGTCGCAGTTGGGGAATAAATTTATTAAATTCTTTTACTTGTTTTATTAAATTAACTGTTTTTCTCTCTCCTAGTTTAGGGATGTTTGCGGGTTGTGGCTTGAGCGATGGTTCTCCGCAGTCTCGTCGCTCCTCCGAAAATAACGAGCCTTGCACTCAGTACAATTTGGAGAAACCATGGCCCTTTTGATGGATATTCCAACATTCCATTTGATTTTTGGCCATTTGAACGGCTAATTCTTTTAATTGCAGTCCTTCTAAATCTTCCACATGACAGACGGGATCTTCGGACACCTCATGCACATGCCTCTGGAACTTGTTTGTAATGGTCGGATAGGTATTTCTAGCTTCCTTACGACAGAATACCTTTTCAGCTTCGATACACTCCTAATCGTGTAGACTCTACTTCTGGTATCCTCTTTTAAATTTTTCTTAATCATTTTTATCATTTCTTTTTCAGATACCGAAATGTTTAGCCTAGAACGCATCTGACTCATGATGAAAAAAAATGAATCCAGGTTGCTGCTTCCGCTCTACCATATCGCTCATTAATTCAAAGCTTGACCGGGTGGATTGGTACTGCTTCATTAAGGCCTCTTTTAAAGTGGACCATTCGGTTACCAGATTAGTCTGCACAAACAGCCAATACCACTTCTCGGCTACTCCCTTGAACAACAAATGGAAGTTGTCTATGACCTCTTCCCATGAAACTGCATACTGTTTCTCCAAACGTTCCACTCGGAACATGAAATCTTCTACTTTTAGTTTCTTAATGTTGCCATCAAAATCAAGGCCCCATTTATCAATTCGCAGCTTATGATATTTTAGACTCCTTGGCTCATTTTCAATTGACGCTCTTGAAGAGTTATCAGCGCTTGAGGGTATAGTTCTATGGAAACTACTTTCTTCACTCCTTTTTACCATTGGAACTATTTCATCTAACAATTTATTGTTTTCCAATTAAGTATGTTGCAACACAATGCTCATTTTCTCTATAGTGGCGGTTAAATCCGCTATTTGCCTTTTCATCTTTACTATTTGTACTAAACTATTTTGCTCTAAATTAATAGGAGGATTCCTGACCGGTTGATAAGGTGCACCCATGGCCGCAGCACTGGTGCTGGGTTTATCTGCCATGATGGTTTCAGATATGCCGTGAATCTGCGCGGTTGTTTTGCCTATAGGTTGACTAATCTATACTAACTGACTCTGATCTATACTAACTTTCTGACTCGGTGTATTTGTTTTATACGCCTTGCCAAATTCAGGCGGGGTAGATCTATTTAAGTCAAACTGGGCCTCCCTTTCTCTTTTTCGACCCCTTACCTCACAAGGATTTTGGATATTACCTAACAAAAAAAACGGTCTCTTGAACTCCGGATATATTATTTCACTGAAAAAAAATGGAAAGGACGTATATTTGTATAATAAATATATAATGCTAATATATAAATCGGGGAAAACCACAACAAAAAAAAAATATAATTACAAATGTTAGTTTTTAATTTTCTTACGCACTAATATAATTCCTAGATGCTATTTCAATTAAAAAAACTTTAAAAAGGGTATAAATGTATGTTGGATTCAATTTAGTTATATTTTAAATTCAACGGGCTTGGCATGAAGATTTGATTGGTGTCGGTTAATCTCACATTAAGGGCAGATCTCAAATGTTATACAGCGATACATAAAACAAATTCTACTATGTGGTACAGGGTATCATATACTTTCATCCCAATGTTTTCCTGCAGGTGATGAGCTACATGAAAAACCCTGAGCAAAACAAAACACGAAAAATCTTATCCTGATATACCCAGGCGGCTACCGAAGTCATTGACCACATCTCATAAACAGACTCTACATTCATCAACAAACTACAGAAAACGACACTAATACAATTAGACATTGGCGTTTGAACTCTCTAAGCTATTAGGTGTTTTCAAAAAAGGCAATCTCATGGGATGGTGTTCTAACATCTGAAGTTTGTTTCGCTTAGTACTAACTTCGCAAGACCGCGCTGCAAAGTGCTACCCAGCGATTTAAAATTCAGCTATCAGTTGCGTTCATCCTATGGCTATTAAAAAAAAACTTTATTGGGCTATTGTTTTTATGTGTGGGTGGCATACATGATTTATAAAACATAACTAGCGGTTTTGACGCCATTTTGAGGTGGCAAAATACGCTTTCTATTTTTGCATTTTTACTATTTGGGCGCCATTTATTTGCGCCAAACTAAAAATTTCCATTGGGTGCCATTTATATAACAGCCGTAGAGACCATTTCTTTTCATTTCAGGCGGATGTTGTGCCCTTCTTTGCCCTCCCAACCATGTCACAAGTGGGACCAAATGTAAATTTCTTGTGACCCCTAGAACCGGCCGACATTTCTAACTCTAACTTACCTTCATGTCTTCCCCTTATTCAAATTCTACTTCCAACAGTTCATTTTCTTTTTCGTTCAGTTTAAAATATACATAGTATCGGGTTTTATTTTTTTAACAAGCTATATCATTAAACTAATATAAATATTCCTATTATAATATGAAATTTATCAGCAATTCTTCCTAATATAAAAACAAAGAAAAACTAAATCTTATTCTATAAAACTATAAAAAAAAACTAAATAAAATATACATATATTATGAACTAAAACACGATAAAATTTATAATTTTTATATACACCTTCTCAGATAATTTATTGGACCTTCTACGTTGCACAGATAAACCCTTTTGTCTTTCTTCGCTCTTATAAGTTTCGGTTAAAAAAAAAAACCTATTATTAAATCCTCTTTTTTTTATAAATTTCTTCTTGGCTAATACACCCTAACTCAAAGGAGCTCCCTAAAGTTTTATTGGTTCTATGCCACCACCCAACACGAAAAAAATTTATAGAATTTCAAATATGTAAAATATGCTGTTTCCTTGAAATTTATTATAAAATGGGCAATAGCTACTATTTAAACTCGTTTCCCGCGCGTCTAGGCGACTTTCAGGCTGAAAAAAATGCACTATGCAACATATAATTACAAACACAAAAAAAAAATGTAATAAAACAAATCTATATATATATATATATATATATATATATATATGTATATATAAATATATGTATATATATATATATATATATATATACATATATATATATATATATATATATATATATATATATATATAATTATATATATATATATATATATATATATATATATACAAGGGACTAAATAAAATAAAATTATTTGTATGTATTTCTTTTTTTAAGCTAACAATTTTTTTCTTTGTACGAATTATTTTTTTAAATATATTATGCTCAAATGGTACGGCGGATATATGTAATTTTCTTTCTTTGGTATACTTTTTTTTCTTTTTTAATATGTTATGCTCAAATGATACGGTGGATAAATGTAATTTTCTTTCTTTGGTATATTTTTTTTTCTTTTCAAGTCTCCGTTGTAGTATTACAATGGGATGGAGATATTTCCCTTTTATTCCACTTTTTTTGCGTATCTATGAATTGGTTACCTGGTTTCCTGGATTCTTTGCCCTTCCGCTTGGATTTTTCTTTGTCCACCAACCAAAATAGTGTTTGGGGTGATTCCACTATTTAAAGTAGATGTCATTAACACTCTGAATCTATATATTTTTTAACCTTTTTTTTCCTACCTACAAGTCTGGGTATTTATTGTCTTTAATTCTATACGTATCTTCTTCCTTTTTAAATTTCAATATTGTTAGAGTAAATTTTTAAATCCAATCTTTATTTTGAGATGCGCACACTTGAAGAAATTTTTAAGTATTGATTGTGAAAATGTATCATCACATTCTTTCAACCTAACTTGAATGTCTGACCTTTCCAATTTTCCCATTGGTATTTTCCGCCAAATCAGCCGTCTTTTCTTTTCGATAGATTTTTCCAGAATTTCATCTGGATACTTATTTTCTCTCTACCTATCTTATGCTAATTTGGAAATAGTGGTTTTCAAAATAACCGTTCCGATAGTACCTCACGCACTCATGAATGAACACACCATCCCTGTATTTGGTTGGTGTCATCATTCCATTTGGGATTGCGAGTTCCATCCACACAGCTAAGCAGAAAATTGGCAGCCATTTCCTATACTTATTTGGCAGAATCGCACGCACATTATGAGGACTAGAAACCATCGCAACAATATATATATATATATATATATATATATATATATATATATATATTTATATATATATATATATATATATATATATATATATGGTGTTCGCCTGGTCTCCCTACAAGAAATGGATGGCTGAAACTAAAGGCCGGGGCACATAGAATCCGTCATACGTTTTGCGTCATCTTTTTCAACTGACAGCAAAGGATTGACGGATTGTTGTTGTTTTTATACATATATGTTTTTTAAGAGCAGACATAAAGCTCGAACGTGTATTGAAAAAATAGAGAGAGTGAAAAGTTAAAAGTTGCCCAACATTGTCCTTTGCGTTGACGGAGAAGTATTGTATATGATTAAGCTCATAAGAGAACGTGTATTTCAACTTAGCTGTCAGTTGAAAAAGTTGTCGCACAATGTGTGACGGATTCCATGTGCCCCGGCCTTAATACACACAAAACATTTTCACTAACACAATTACAAATGTTTTTTGCTAACAGCTTTTCGTGTATGTACAAGTTCAAAAAGAAGTTGCAAAAAGATTTATATAATAAGCCAATTAATAAAAATTAAATTTTGTGCTGATATTTATTTTTAATACTTCACGGGATTTCGGGAATTTTAGGAGCATCAAATATTTATATATAAGAATTCAAAAAAGAAGTTTCAGCGACAACGCTGGTTCTTACCGGCTGGAATACTGTGTGCAAGTGTAAGACAACAAATTGTTAAAACTGAATGTTCTGACGTTTAATTTAATTTGTATAAAAGAGCTCAACTATTTTGGAAATCAAAGAAAATATTAAACAAAATACAAAAATATATAAAAATCTGAAAAATATTAAATAAAATATCGTGGTTTTTATAGAGAAAATTAAAGAAAAGATAAGTATAAAAAAAAGGCAACCTCAGAACTGCCTTTCTATAGAAAAAAGGACAACGTAAAAGTATATAAAAAAATAATTGCAAGTGAAAGTGAAAATTGCAGTGAAATTTCAAGAAATGTAGATTGTGTGCCTGTGATTAGTGTTAATGTTAGTTCCGTAGAATTGCCATCCACATCTGCAGGTAGTTTTCTTAGACGTTGTGTTGAGTGTAGTGAATTTTCAGCCAATGTTAGTGACGACAGTGTGTCAGGAGTTAAAGAAGTCGACAAAGAAAAGAAAGAAAGAAGAAACGGCAAGTGTTGATAAGTGTGAAGAACTAAAATCGTGGGCTGTTAGAAATAATATAACCCACACAGCCTTAGAAGATTTATTGCACACCTTAAAGCGTGTAGGGGTGGAAGATTTGCCGTTATCTGCAAAAACATTTTTAAATACAAGTAGGAAAGAAATTAATATTTCAACTATTCTTACCGGGGAATATTTATATTTAGGTATACAAAAGTTTTTTCTTTCGGCATCATTTAAATGCCTGCACGCAAAAGAAGAAGTTTCAATAGATGTAGGCATTGATGGCTTGAAGATATTTAAAAGTTCCGATAGTGTTTTGTGGCCTATTCTTGATCAATTCGACAACATTGGTCCGTTTATGATAGGATGTTTCGCAGGAGTTAAGAAGGAGTTCTATTCCGAGAACGGATATAACATTTCGATCCAAATATCGTCCTTCTCATCACATATCTCAATTCAAAGATAAAAAAGCAAATAAGAAGAAACTGGATTTGGGATGGTATCTCAGTTTCCTTTAGATTCTATGCATTTAGTTGATTTAGAAGTTACTAAGAAATTACTTAAAATTTTGATTAGTAAATCAAATATAGCAAATTTGAATAAGAAAATAAATTATGTCGCTAGGTATATTCCATCTGAATTTTGTCGAGTGCTTAGGAATTTCGACGAAGTTTATAATTGGATGTCTACTAAATTCAGACAGTTTTTATTGTATACAGAAATTTTTATTCTGAGGGATTGCGTTAGTAGTGATCAATACTATCACTTTTTATTGTTACATAGTGCTATAAGACTTTTATGTAGTGAATGTTCCTATGACAAAGAGGCGGATATAGCTCAAAACGTTTTAGAAGATTTTGTAAATTTTTTCGGTACGTTATATGGTGATGAACTAGTAAGTTTTAATATTCATGGATTACTCCATTTATCAGGTAGCGTTAAAAAATTCCGGCCCTTAGATTCCTTTTCAGCATATAAATTTGAAAATTATATGCAATATATAAAAAATAGTAAAGAAACCGAACAAAATTTTACAGTAAATATTTCTTAGGTTAGAAGAAAGACAGGGAGTTAAGACCGATTTTTGCAGTATTTCGCAAATAAACCAATTCAATATTGATCATAAAAAAGAAAAGAATAATTTCTGTTTTAGCAAAACATTAGGGCCGCTTAAAATAATTAGTATTCAAGCCTCGCAACCAAAACTTTTATATAAAGTTTTTAAAATGACTGAGAATTATTTTGAACAACCCTTTGAGTCATTTAGTGAGCTTGGCATAGTCGTTGCTAGTAGCTTAAGTGATGAAACTACAGTAGTCAATAGGTAGGATATAGATTTCAAATACTTTCGTATTCCTCAGGATAGCAATAAGTTTTTGCTTATAACTTACAACACCTCTTTCATGAATTTTCCCACTGATTTTCACATTTCAATTTAATTAATAAAAAATAATAATAATTCTAATAATAAAAATTATATTTATACTAATAATAATTATTTATTTTTATAATAACAATAATAACAAGAACAATAAAACTTAACGATAATACTTTCTTTTTTTACATGAGCGTTTCGCAAAATTTATTTGGCGATGACAACCAAAAAGTAGAAGAAGTTCTACCCATATATAACTATAGGCTGCGTGAGCTGGAGAGTGGGCCAACAGAGAAGGTGGCATCAACTGGTAAAAGTAAAGGTAATTTGTAGTTAAATATTTTATGTTTAATATTCATTGGTTACTAATTATTAATTTTTCATAGACGATACCACAAATATCTTGGTCGAATTACTGGCCAGAATGAGTAAAATCGAAGAGAATGTATAATATACTACTAAATTCAAGAAAACTTTAAAACGCATTGTTTCTTTCAGCAAAACACCATCATGAACCAGCAAAGTGTTTTGAGCCATGGGCAATCTGTCATTGTTGCAAACCAGCAACAAATTGCTGCCAAGATTGAAGAAATTGAAGCAACTTTAAAAATAAGTTCACATCTATCAAATATTTGACGAAATGAGCGTAACCACTAGTTTTACCCAAACTTTCTTTCATATTTTTTCATGTTGGTTATGCTTATTTCGCTAAACAATTGGTAGATGCAAAAATACTGTACCTTTATACATTGCTTTTTTATAAGAAAAATATTTAACAAACAAAAATTATACTGGAGTGAAAAGTTTCGATAAAGAAGGTGGAGCAATTTATTTGTCGTATGACGGGGGAAGCATACGACAAAAGCATGGACGAAGTCGCCAAAATGCTCCCCCTCCAAAGCATACCCGCTGTTAGCGAGCTGGAGGAGAAATTGGATTTACCCGATTTCTCCCAAGCAACGGTAATAAACTAAAATGTATACTTTATTATTATTTTGTTTTCATATGTATTTATATTTCTTTACAGATGACATATTTGAATAAAATTAAAGGGGTAAGAGATGATGTTAGCCCTATCATTCGCTCCTTTTTTTACTGATGAACTGCTTCAAAAGTATAATTGGGATGGAAGATTTGAAAAGCAGTCTTTATCAAACCTCATATTGTTTGATAAAATATTACGAGGTATGCTATACATAAATATATAGATGTAAATATATTTATTTATATATGTACAAATATTCCAGATGTTTTCCAGTAGCAAAGGTCCCACTTATACGAAGTAAATGTTAGGAAAGCTGTAGAGCGGAGCCACCATGGGTTCAACCAAAAAAATTTTATAAAAAGAAAGCATAAATAATATAATAATAAAATAAAAAATAAATATTTGTATGTTAATTTTTTTTAACACTATTATTATTATTATTATTATTATTATCATTATCATTATTATTATTATTATGTGGATGATGTGATGGATCTGGAGAGGGCTACCTTTGTCAATGCGGAACCTTGACGCAGGACAACGGAGAATATGGCGTGATGCGGAAAAT